>CM050513.1:39983753-41183753 GCA_027563665.1 Antrozous pallidus | reverse complement strand
GAGGAAGTCAGTCAACCAGGTGGCAAATTTTTTAAAAAGTTTGGAGAAGTGGCCGAGTGTCACTAGATAACTGCCATAAAGTTTTTCAAGAGGAAGGAAGGAGAAAATATCTGAATATGGCAAAGAGGAGCAATAAACTCAACTATTCAACTCCAGGTTCCTACAGTTATAGAAATTATGCAGAAAAACAAATGGCTACCTCTTACCCACCCGAGCTAAGATGAAGTGTTCTCAGCAGGTCCAAGATTTCACTGAAGGCCAGAAAGTTAAGAAAGCATTCTGAGTAGATTTTGGATATTTGGGAAGGGATAGTAGGATTATATTGCTGTATATTGTTACATCAATTTATGTTCTGATTTACAAGCCTTCCAAAAATTTAAGTACTATAAACATTCTTAGGTCATTATTTTTTGTGAAGTCTTACTTAGATACAGTACACTTCATAGCAGCTAATAGTTGGCATGGGGGTACACTATCTACATTTTTAAACCTTCAGAATTTTATTTCTCTATTTTATTAAAATTAATAGTATCACAATTTATGTATATGGTATTTAGGATACTAATAAAAGGTTCATTTTTTTTCTTTTGAAAGGAAATAATTTAATGGCAGGACTCTATAATGAAAATAATATTTAGCCATTATTGTTATTATGCTGTGCGGATGATGTTTAAAAATTATCTTGGCAACTGCATTTTTTCATTTCTAGAAATTTCTTTTTCTTGAGATTACATTATTTAAAATTTTAATTACTGAGGTTGTATTGATGGCATTCCTTGTTCTTGATTGTCTGAAAATAATATTAATTTTTCTTGGTGTAGATTTCCAGTTGTTTTTCTTTTTTTATCTTTATTGTTCAGTTTATTAATTACATTTTCCCCCTTATAGCTCCCCTACACCCGGTACACATCCCACCCTCCGCCCTCACCTCCCCCCTACTGTCCTCTCCCATAGTTGTATGATTTTTGTCCAGTCTCTTGCTGTACTTCCCACACCCCTTTTCTCCCCAAGAATTGTCAGTCCATTCCCTCTCTATGTCCATGATTCTGTTATATTCACCAGTTTATCCTGTTCATCAGCTTATTAATTCACTTGCTTTTTAGATTCATTTGTTGATAGATGTGTATTTGTTGTTCATAATTTATATTTTTACCTTTTTCTTCTTCCTCTTCTTGAAGAATATCTTTCAGCATTTCATGTAATATTGGTTTGGTGGTGATGAACTCCTTTAGCTTTTTCTTATCTGCGAAGCACTTTATCTGACCTTCAATTCTGAATGATAGCTTTGCTGGATAGAGTAATCTTGGTTGTAGATTCTTGCTATTCATCACTTTGAATATTTCTTGCCACTCCTGTCTGGCCTGCATCATTTCTGTTGAGAAATCAACTGACAATCAAATGGGTGCTCCCTTATAGGTAACTAACTGTTTTTCTCTTGCTGCTTTTAATAGTGTCTCTTTATCTTTTGCTCTTGGCATTTTAATTATGATGTGTCTTGTGTGGTCCTCTTTAGATTCCTATATTTTGGGGTTCTGTGCACTTCTTGGGTTTTTAAGTTAATTTCTTTCACCAGGTGTGGGAAGTTTTTGGTCACTATTTCTTCTAGTAGGGTTTCATTATCTTGCTCTCTCTCTTTTTCTGGCAGCCCTATAATTCTGATGTTGGTATGCTTGAGGTTGTCCCAGAGGCCCCTTACACTATCTTCAATTATTTGGATTCTTTTTGCTTCTTGCTTTTCGGGCTGAGTGGATTTTTCTTCTTTGTATTTCATATCTTTGACTTGGTTCTTGCAGTCCTCTGGACTGCTTTTAGGTCTTTGTGTAATATTTTTTATTTCAGTCAGTGTAGGCTTAATTTCTAGTTGGTCCTTTTTCATATCCTCGTAGATCTTGTTCATTTCCTGTAGGTCTTGTTCATTTCCTTGTAGTTCTCATTAAGTTCATCAGCCTTTTCTAGTAGCCTCTTGAAAAACCTTATTACTGTGGTTTTGAACTCTATGTCTAGTAGTCTTTTTCCTCCATTTCCTTCACACCTGATTTTTTTCCATTTCTCTGCATTGTGGCTACTTTCCTGAATTGGTCCATTAGTGTGTGTGGTAGGTGTCCTCTAAGGAACAGTGGCTCAGACTCCCTATGCAGCACGCAGTGTCAGTTCTGCCCTATGTGGTGAGTGGGTCTCTGTGCTGGGTGGCAATGGCTGCAGGCACCTCCAAGAGAAAGCCGCCGCTGGTCTCCAACCATTGCCAGACAACTCTGCCTCCCACCAAATGAGTCTGCACACCCAAAGTCTCGCCCAGGGTTGTAAAATAAAGCAGTCCAGTGTTCTCCTGAGGAAGGGAGCAAGTCTCGCGCCCTCTTTGCAAGGTCGCACACTTTATGCACAAACTGCTGTTCCAAGTTACGCGTACTCTCCTCAAACTCGCAGACCTCAGCTGCGCCCGGGGTTTTAGCTTGCCTTTCCCAGACCTGAGACCTTGCCTGGAACAGGGAGATCAGTGCCGTGGGAGGCCTCCTCCCTCCCAGTGGAGAAAACCAGCTGGGTTTGCTGCCGCCCGTCCCTCACCGCTCGCGTGTGCAAGACTCCAAACCTCTCTCCTCGCATATCTTCAAGTCTGTGCACTGCTGCTCCTCTTGAGTCACAGCATCCTATCTTTACTTTTATCTGTGGAATTTTCACTCAGCTAGCTTTCCGGTGATTCTGGATGATGTTTGTTTTGTTGTTAAGTTGTAGTTTTGGAATTGTTGCGTGGGCAGGAAAATAGGTGTTTACCTATGCCGCCATCTTGGTTCTCCTCCCTCCAGTTGTTTTCCAATTAATTTCAATTGTCAATCTAATTTTCATTCCCATATAAATAATATGTCCTTTTCTGTTAAAGACCATTTCTCTTTTTTGTATACTATACTTTAACAATGAAATGCCTAAATATGATTTTTTTAAAAATCGGCTTGAGATTTATTGGAATTCCTTGATCTGAAGTTTTATATCTTTCAGTTATTTTGAAAAGTCTTAGCCATGCCTAGCTGGCAAGACTCAGTGTGTGAGTGTTGACCTATGTATCAGTAGGTCACAGTTCAATTCCTGGTCAGGGCACATGACCAGTTTGGATATGCAAGAGGCAATCAATCAATGATTCTTTCCCATCATTAACATTTCTATCTCTCTTCCTTTCTGAAATAAATGAATATAAATATAAATGTAAATACAAATATAAATATAAATATAAAAAAAATATATATATATATATATATATATATAATGTGTATGTGTATACACACACACACACACACACACACACACACACACACACACTAGATGCCCGGTACACAAATTTGTGTATGATTGGGGGGAGGGGCAGGAGGTCAGGAGATGTCCCTTAGCCCAGCCTGCATCCTCTCCAATCTGGGACCCATTGAAAAATGTCCAACTGCCCGTTTAGGCCCGATCCTGGGATTGGGCCTAAACGGGCAGTTGGACATCCTACTCACAATCCAGGACTGCTGGCTCCAATCTGCTCACCTACCTGCCTCCGTAATTGCCCCTGACCACTTCTGCCTGCCAGCCTGATCACCTGCTAACCACTACCCTGCCAGCCTAATTGATGTCTAACTGCTCCCCTGCCAGCCTGTTTGCCCCCAACTTCCCTCTTCTGCCGGCCTGGTCACCCCTAACTTCCCTCCCCTGCAGGCTTGATTGCTCCCAGCTGTCCTCCCTTGCAGGGTCTGGAACCTCCCAACAGTCTTCCTCTGCTGGCCATCTTGTGGTGGCCATCTTGTGTCCACATGGAGACAGGATCCTTGACCACATGG
The DNA here is from genome assembly GCA_027563665.1 of Antrozous pallidus. Classification (NCBI taxonomy): domain Eukaryota; kingdom Metazoa; phylum Chordata; class Mammalia; order Chiroptera; family Vespertilionidae; genus Antrozous; species Antrozous pallidus. The sequence continues at coordinate 41,179,947 of CM050513.1, read as the reverse complement.
GGCAGCTCTCTTGTGTTTTGGAGTGATGGTCAATCTGCGTATTGCTCTTTTAGTAGATAGGATAGAGGCCTGGTGCATGGGTGGGGACCAGCTGGTTTGCTCTGAAGAGTGTCCCAGATCAGCGTGGGGATTCCCTTTGGGTGAGGGGCTATCTGGGCGAGGAGCCTACAGAGGTTTGCAGACCAGCCATGCCCCCCAGTGACCCAAGTGGAGGCCCTGGGATCTCGGATTAATTTATGTCTACAATTGAAACTTTGTAGCCTGGAGCAGAGCCAAGCCTTCTGCTCGCTCCGGGGCAGCAGCCATTTCTGTTTGAAACTTTATAGCCTAGAGTAGAGGCCTAGGCTGGCAACGGCAGGTGGAAAGCTTGGCTTCCTTCATTGCCAGGGAAACCCAAGCCTCTGTTCTCTCCAGCTCAGTGGCTGGCACCATTTCTGTATCTTATATAACTGAAACTTTGTAGCATTGAGTGGAGGCCTAGGCCAGCAATGGCAGTCAGAAAACGTGGCTTCCTCTGTTGCCAGGGAAACCCAAGCCTTCCTTCTTCTCTCAGTGGAGGCAGCTATCTTGTTTGGATTTTATTTGCATAATCTGCTCCTGATTGGCTGGTGGGCATGGCTGTGCACATGGCTTGCGAGTGTAGTGAAGGTAAGGTCAAATTTGCATATTACAATAAAAAATCTCAGCCATTATCTTAAGTATAATAAAAAAGTCTAAGCCATTATCTTCTCATTCTATTATCTTAGACCTTCTTAGTATATCCTCTATTTCTAACTGCCATTTTATATATTACTAGGGGCCCGGTGCACAAAATTTGTGCACTGGGGTTAGGTGACTCTCAACCCAACCTGCCCCCTTACACATACTGGGAACCCTCAGGGGATGTCCTACTATCCACTCACCCCAGCCTGCCCAAGGCCTAAAGCCTCTGGCCAAGGCTTTAGGCCTTGGGCACCCAGCCATCTTCAGGAAATGGGGCTGATGGCTGGTTCCATTCCAGCCAAGCCCTCCCCCACCCCACCCTGACCCAGGCCTTCATCCAGGCCATTGAGTGCTGGCTGCTTTGAACCCACCCCTTTGGCCCTGACCACCTCAGCCCTGCCCCCTGCAGCCCTTGGCCCCACCCCCTGCAGCCCGTGCCACCTTGGCCCTATCCCCTGTGGACCTGACCACCTCGCTCCTGGCCACGTCTGCCTCGTGCCCCCAGCCCGGGTTGCCTCGGCCCAACCCTTTGCTCCTGATTGGCCGGTGGGCATCGCTTGCGGGTGTAGGGAAGGTATAATCAATTTGCATATTATTCTTTTATTTTTTTAAATTTTTAAATATTTTTTTTGTTCTTTAAAGTATTACAAATAGTAGTACATATGTTTCCTGCCCCACCATTAACCTCCCCCTGGCCTTTCCTATCCCCCAGAAGATGCCCTCACCTGCCTCCCCCCCCCCCAGTGTCTTGTATCCATTGGTTATGCTTATATGCATGCATACAAGTTCTTCGGTTGACCTCTTACAGCCCCTGCCCCCCACTCTCACCTGCCTTCCCACTGTAGTTTGACAGTCTGTTCAATGCTTCTTTGCCTCTGTATCTATTTTTCCCCCTGTTTTTTTTAAACCTTGCATCTGCATCCTAGAAATAAACATATAAGAACAAAAAAATGTTTTGAGACTCAGTTTGTGTCCAACAGTTTTGAGTGCCAGTTCCAGTGTCAAATGATTCCCTGTGTGTACATGTCAGCAATGATATCTAAATAGTGGAGAAATGGTGGCAATGCAGGTTCCATCCTCTCTGATTTGGTCCTGGGCTGCCTGCAGCAATGCATAGCTTCTGACTGCTAGCATGGCAAGGTGTCATTAACAGCTTCCATCTCAGGACTGTTTCCGTGGTTGGAACAGCTCTGTCAGTTCCTCTTTGTTGTAGGAATCCATATGGTCTTGGAGTTGGTTTCTGAAAATATACAAACATATTCTCGACCAAAAGTTAATAAAGAAATCTTTTCTGTAAATTAAACCTTGGATTCTTTTTATTTTTGCCCAAATGATTTTCCTTTGGCTTATTTTAACACTGTGTGTATTTCATGGGTGTCTTGCTATTAGCATTACAAATGGAAATTAATTTTCTGAAGTAAGAATTTTCTAGATGTAATTTACTTATAGGATATTTTTCCTTACATGATATTACTCCACTATTGCCCCTTTTTTTTATTAATGGAGGCTTTTAGAAATTTTCTATTGCAGTATTGGTAACTTTAAATTTTAATTTTTGCATAAAAATATGATTGCTCTAGGTTTTTTTCATGTTAGGCAATTTTACGAGATGAACTACTAATAGAAATTTTAGTTACTATTTTAGGAACAGCTTTTTGTCCATTGCACTTAAATTTACTTGAGTGTCATTTATTTCAATTGGCCAATTTAAATTAATCTGAAAACTTGATTACTATTTTACTGTCAAATTTAATACTCAAACAATAATCTTAGTTTACCCTGTAAATATTGGTGGAAAGGATTATTTGCATCCTTGAGTAGACCCTGAGCATTCCTGGTGCTAGACTAGAATTAGATATAGGGCTGCTGTTGCTGGCCAAGTCTCTGTCTGTAGCCTGAGTCCCAATCTGAGCTGGGCATGGGAGGCGAAGCAGCCATGGGGGCAAGAGGACCTCTCTCAGAAGTGGTGAGAGTTCAGGCCTCTGCAAGGTTAGTGGGTGAGTGTCTGTACCCCATCTCTGTTGACCTCTCTCCTAATGCCCCCTCCGGGACTGTGCCTGTCTTAGGTTGTTTCTTCCCTGAGGAATCTTACCCATCTCTGGCTAACCAGCCATCCTCTGGGGTCAATCAGGGTGATGTGAGGTTCAGTTCTGTCTACTTGGTAGTCTATGCCCCCATGGCCTCCATGCCTAACATCTGCCTTGGGATCCCCTTGCCTTCTGGTGGGGTCCCGGTACTGATCGCATATCTTGGGGTACTCTGGTTTCTTCTCCACAAAGGGCCCAGCACACATCAATGGGCGAGAGACAGATCCATGGTGCCAGAGGCTTCAACCTCAGCTTGAACTGAAAGGTCAGGCAACAGCTGTGTGCACTTGGATTGTGAGAGGAGGGTCCCTCTTTGCAAAAAGGGCAAGAGGGGCCAATATAGAATGCTCGAGTGCCTTCCCAGTGCCTTAATTCCTTCTGAAAGGAATTAATTCCTTTTCTGTCCATTTTTAAGTTGCTGCCAAACATTCAAAGAATTAGTTTGTAAGTTTCTTTGGGATAATTGTACAATATGCTATTGTCCAATATCAAAAATTATAATGATGTTACAGAATAATATCATGTAAGAATATTTTTTGCTCTAGGCCATGTCAATTCAATTTCAAACTCACTGCCAATTTTTAAAAATAAGTTTATATAAACTTTGTCAGGGATGTAAAAGCACAAGTTACTTACCTTAGTTCAAGAGGTCAAATATATTGACTTTCCCCCTTACTCCCACCAACCCCCACTTACCCTGAGGTTTGACATTCTGACACACTTTTCTCAGTCTCTGGATCCATTCTTGTTCATCAATCTATGCCGTTCATTATATTCCACAAATGAGTGAGATCATGTGATACTTATCTTTCTTTCTCTGACTGTCTAATTTCACTTGGCATGATGCTCTCCAGCTCCATCCATGTTGTTGCAAATGGTAGGAGCTCCTTCTTTTTTACTGCAGCATAGTATTCCATTGTGTAGATGTGTACCACAGTTTTTTAATCCACTCATCTGTTGATGGACACTTAGGCTGTTTCCAAATCTTAGCTATGATAAATTGTGCTGCTATGAACATAGGGGTGTATGTATCCTTTCTAATTAGTGCTTCTATTTTATTGGGATATATTCCTAAAAGTGGGATCACTGAGTCAAATGGGAGTTCCATTTTTAGTTTTTTGAGGAAACTCCAAACTATTCTCCACAGTGGCTGCACCAGCAGTGCACAAGGGTTCCTTTTTCACCACAACCTCACCAGCACTTGTTGTTTGTTGTTTTGTTGAGGAAAACCTTTCTGACAGGTGTGAGATGGTACTGCATTGTTATTTTGATTTGCATCTCTCAGATAATTAGTGACTTTGAGCAGGTTTTCATATGTCTCTGGGCCTTCCTTTTGTCTTCTTCTGAAAAGATTCTATGTAGGTCCGTGCCCCATTTTTTTTTTTTATTGGGTCATTTGTCTTCCTTTTATTAAGTTGTATAAGTTGCCTGAGATTAAACTTTTATCTGTGATAACATTTGCAAATATGTTCTCTCATGCAGTGGGTTTTCTTGTTTTTTTATTGATGGTTTCTTTTGCTGTGCAAAAACTTTTTATTTTGATGTAGTCCCATTTGTTTATTTTCTCTAGCTTCGATTGTCCTAGGACCAGTATCAGTGAAGAAGTTCTTTCAGCATATATCTGAGATTTCTCTGCCTGTGGATTCCTTTAGTATTTTTATGGTTTCATGTCTTATGTTTAAGTTCTGCATCCATTTTGAGTTTATTTTTGTGTATGGTGTAAGTTGGTGGTCTAGTTTAATTTTTTTACATGTATCTGTCCAATTTTCCCAAAACCATTTATTAAAGAGACTGTCTTGACTCCATTGTATGTTCATGCTTCCTTTACCAAATATTAATTGAGCATAGTGTTTTGGGTCTATATCTGGATTCTCTATTCTATTCCATTGTTCTATATGTCTGTTCTTGTGCCAGTACCAGGATGTTTTAAGAATAGTGGCTTTGTAATATAGCTTGAAATCTAGTATGGAAATCCCACCGACTTTGTGCTTCTTTCTCAGGATTGCTGTGGCTATTTGGGGTCTTATTTTATTCTAGATGAATTTTTGGAAAGTCCGTTCTAAGTCTGTGAAGTAAGCTGTTGGTATTTTAAGGGGAAGTGCATTAAATTTATAGATTGCTTTGTGTAGTATGGACATTTTGATAAAATTAATTCTACCAATCCATGAACATGGTATATTCTTCCATCTGTTTATGTCTTCCTCTATCTCTTTCTTCAGTGTCCTATAGTTTTCTGCGAATAGGTCTTTTACCTCCTTAGTTAAGTTTATTCCTAGGTATCTTAATTTTTTTGGTGCAATGGTAAATGGGATTGCTTCTTTAAATCTCTCTTTCTGTAAATTCATTAATGGTGAATAGAAATGCCATGGATTTCTTGTTAATCTGCTATATTGCTGAACTCGTTTATTAAGAGTATTAGTTTTTTTTATGGAGTCTTTAGGGTTTTCTATGTACAGTATCATGTCATCTGCTAATAAGGACAGTTTTACTTCTTCTTTTCCAATTTGGATGCCTTTTGTTTTTTTCTTCTTCTTCTCTGATCACAATGGCTTGTACTTTCAGCACTATGTTGAACAGGAGTGGTGAGACTGGGCATCCCTGTCTTGTTCCTGTTCTTAGGGAAAATGGTTTTAGTTTTTGTCCATTGAGTATGATGCTGGCTGTAGGTTTGCCATAGATGGCTTTTATTATGTTGAGGAAAGATCCTTCTATTCCCACCTTGCTGAGAGTTTTTATCAAGAAGAGGGTTGGATTTTCTCAAATGCTTTTTCTGCATCAATTGATATGACTGTGGTTTTTATCTCTCAGTTTGTTTATGTGATGTATTACATTTATTGATTTGCAGATATTGTACCATCCTTGCATCCCTGGGGTAAACCCTACTTGGTCATGGTGTATGATTTTTCTTATTTATTTCTGGATTCAATTTGCTAGAATTTTGTTGAGGATTTTGGCATCTATGTTCATGAGGGATATTGGCCTGTAATTCTCTTTCATTGTTTTGTCTTTATCTGGTTTTGGTATTAAGGTGATGCTAGCTTCATAGAAGGAGCTTGGAAGTGTTCTTTCCTCTTGAAATTTTTTGAATAGTCTGAGGAGGATAGGTTTTAGTTCTTCCTTGAATGTTTGGTAAAACTCCCCTGTAAAGCCGTCTGGCCCCGGGTGTTTGTTTGCTGGAAGCTTTTTGATGAGTTCTTTGATTTCTTCCATAGTTATTGGCCTATTGAGATTCTTCCTGATTGAGTTTTGGAAGGTTATATTTTTCTAGGAATGTGTCCATTTCCTCCAGGTTGTCCAGTTTGTTGGAATAGAGTCGTTCATAGTATTTTTGAACAATCCTTTGTATTTCTGTGGGGTCTCAATTTGCATATTATTCATTTATTAGATAGGATATTTTCTTTCTCTAAGCTACATTTTGATGATTTCTCCAATAATATCAAATTTCTCACTAAATATCTCTCTGTTTTATCTAAACTACTTTTATATATAAAAAGAATTTTAAATGCAGTTAGTTTGTTTTTCTGTTCCTGAAAGCCTCTCTGGTTCTTCATCAACCCTGTTTGCTTATTTATATTATTTATTATTGTTATTTGAAGAATTATCTGCTTATATTTTAAAAAATGTTTTATTCCTTTAAATATACTAAACATTTATATTTTTATTCTATAGCAAGTTTAATAGCTAAAGTCTTCTGTGTTTGTGTGAATGCGTGTATGTGAGTATGTGTATTATTTTTTCCATTTTCTTTGCCAGCATTAGCTCTTGGTGCCTAATTTGCTTAGGTATTTAGTGATTTTATTAGTGAACTCATATTCCTTGAAACCTTATGTGTAGGAAATTTATGTGGCCTGAGTTGAGTTTCTTCAGAAATTTATGTTTGCTTTTGTTATTTTCTTTTGAATGATAGCAACTTGGAGTTACACATTTGTTTTAATTTAAATTCTGAAGTAGAGGTTTTTCATGCTGTATAGGCAACAGGATTTGGGCAACAGTAATTCCTAGGAACAGACTTGCAGTTCTACAACTGCATAATTTCTCTTTTTTTCCTACCTCATTATGAAGAACAGTGGCAAGAGAAAAAGTTTCTTTTCTGTCTTCTTGTGCAGTGGGTTTACTCTTCACTTTCCAGTTCCTGAGAGTGAAAAGACCACATTGCACTAATCCAAGAGTGACCACTCCTGGTGAATTTTATGGCATTCTGGAAAAGAATTCAAGGTGCCCCCTAGAGTTGTCCCATGTAATGGTTCTGGTTGAAATTGCATTCTTATGGGTTCTAGCTATTTATGCAGGGATATCCCTTATCCTTTTTCTGGTCCAGGTCTTTCTCTGGCACAGTTATTAATACAGAAGCTCAAAGTCACTGGCATTGACCAATATCCTCCAAGGCAAAGCTGGCTTTAGTACTAGCTTATTTCTGAGGATACTGATTTTACTGTATTGTGTTTTCTTATTTTTTTTTATTTTTGTTTTTTGGTCACCATTGTTTTCTTACTTTCCTGTCAACTTGGCAAGTAATTAAAAGAAAAATATGTTTTTATTTTATGCAGTGTTTAATTATTTTAAGTAAGATAGCCATTCATTTTACAATATATATTTTGCCAGAATTTGAATCCCACATACAGTTAATTATTTGAACATATGTAAAGAACCATTTATGACCACTGCATTTAATAGAATGAAAACTTTAGCACAGACAAGAGGAACTAGTGCTTTAAGACTGTTTTGTTGCCAGGCAATAATATACATGTCTAAAGAAAATTACTTGCCTTGTCATAGATCTTGTTTTAGACTAAAACTAATTATTAATTATATATATTTAATTAAAAACAGAATCATTTTAAAGTGATTTTCAATCTTTCGTCTGTGTGTTCTGCAGTGCAAAGGAGCTTAATATAGTTACAAGTGTTTTAATAAAAATAACACCCTATAAGCATTATTATTTTACCTACACCTTACTTCATTTAGAATATTTATTATAGTCACATTGTAGTGTTTATAAACGAGTTCAACAAAATAGATTTTTAAGATGGAATTATTTTATGCATTCATTTTCTTTTTTTTCTTTTAGTACCTGATAGTGCACCAGAAAATATTACTTACAAAAATATTTCCTCTAGAGAGATTGAAATATCATTCCATCCTCCACGTAGTCCTAATGGAATCATACAAAAATATACAATTTATCTCAAGAGAAGGAATGGAAATGAGGAAAGAACTATAGATACAACCTCTTTGACCCAAAACATTAAAGGTAAAAAATATACACATACACATTATATATACACATATATATTCATATATATATATATATATATATATATATATATATAGTTAAATATTTACCTTTATATTGACAGGATGGCCACAAAATATTAGTTTGTTCTACTATAAATATTAAGTGTGAGTGGAGCAGTTTTATACAGGCTATGGCACTCTGGCTTTTTGGTTAGATAAGCCAGGAATTTATTTCAGGTCACATGAAAGAGTATTCTAGGTCAATCCTTGTCCACATTAGCTTGTATCATTTTGTCTTCATAACAGGAGTTATTATTTCAAAGATCTACATTTCCATTTAGCTTTTACTTTTGGGTGATTATTAAGAGACATTTCATAATTTGCTTCATTCACATTATTAAAGGATATTTGGTAAGTCTCAACTTGTCAATTTTGTTCCTATTTAGGACTGAAGCAATATTCCCAATATATAATTGAAGTGTCTGCTAGTACACTCAAAGGTGAAGGAGTTCGGAGTGCACCAATTAGTGTACTGACAGAAGAAGATGGTAAGTACAGTAGTGGATAGTGATATATTTAGAATCCATCACATTTCAGCCGAAACCGGTGTGGCTCAGTGGATAGAGCGTTGGCTTGCAGACTGAAGGGTCCCAGGTTTGATTCCGGTCAAGAGCATGTGCCTTGGTTGTGGGCACAGTGGGGAGTGTGCAGGAGGCAGCTGATCGATGTTTCTCTCTCATTGATGTTTCTGACTTTCTGTCCCTCTCCCTTCCTCTCTGTAAAAACCAATAAAATATATTTTTTTAAAAATAGAACCCATCACATTTCAGAAAAAAATGTATGAAGATAAAGATATAATGAAAACAACAACCACAACCGTATCCTTGGGTATCAGTTGTGTTCCATTCCAGCATTACACAGATTTCATTGTCATGGTGTAAAAATAGTTAGTATAGTCAAATTTGTGTTCAATAAAATCAGACATAAGATGCCTTTTTAATTATTCTGGTGTCATCCGTGCCCTGTAAAAAAGATCACTAAGTTTTTTTTCATCAGAATTTTTAAGTTAATATTTTGGTTTGAATAGTTTGAACACCAAATAATGCATTAGTTATAACTGTTCACGAGTTCATTTGTTCAACATTTATGTTCATAAGAATAGACATTTACATAAGTTTTGTAGTAGATTCTGTTATGTAAACCTGTAACAGTTTCTTATTTCATTAGAATTAGTTTGTTAATGAACTCAGGCTGTTTTCCAGGTTCACTATATAATTTGCAAGATGTTATTCCTGATTGTTTATAGCCTTCATATTGAATATTTAAATTTACCTTTTCTTAATCTAAATAAAATCAGCTTTACTACCAAGACCACTTTATGCCAGTATCTTACCAACTTAGAGGCATATTTCATGCTAAGGAAATTAACTTTGAAGAATATACTTGGGTTTCGATTTGCATTTATGTTTTATATATTGTGTGTTTTGGGACCGTTAATTTTTACTATAAAAGGATGCTCTATTCTAATGGGGTGGGGGGGCGCTGTTGTATCATCAGCATCTGTAAGGGTTTTTTTTTTTCTGTTTCTGTTTCAAGTTTCCCAGTCTTTAAGCTAGTTTGTATTCTGTGTATGTTCAGATTCTAGTCATTCACCAGGACACAATGTGCATTGTACACTTGTAAAAGGAAGGCTTTTCTCAGCAGTGCTCTTATTTTACTCAATATAATAAAGTCTTTGGAGCTCCCTTCTCCTATTTCAGGTCCCCACGGTTTCCCCTCCACCAAATTACATCACTAGAGAAATAGGATAGAGTGCTCTGGGTTGCCCCAGTTTCTACGTCTTCTTAGAGGTTAGTCTTCCTTAGGCATTGCCTCTACTTGCTATGCTTATTTCTCCATCAACCTTTACCTGTCCAAAATTGTATTTTTAAAATTAAAGTTTTTTTTTCAGTTACAATTTACACTCAACATTACTTTGTATTAGTTTCAGGTGTACAGTATAGTGGTTAGACAATCATATACTTTACAAAGGGTTTGCCTCAATAGTATTTCTAGTACCCACCTGGCACCATGCATAGTTATTACAATATTATTGATGATATTTCCTATGCTGTATTTTACATTCCCAGGACTATTTTTGACTATCAATCTGGACTTTTTAATGCCTTCACTTTTTTCATCCAGTCCTCTACCACCTTCTTCTGTCTGGCAAACATCAGTCTGTTTTCCATATCTATGAGTCTGTTTACATTTATTTGTTAATTTACATTCTTTAGATTCCACATAAAAGTGAAATCCTATGTATTTGTCTTTCTGTGATTGACTTATTTCACATAGGTCAATCTATGCTGTAAATTGTTAGATTGCATTCTTTTTTATGGATGAATAATACTGTACTTATCTACTGATTGGCACTTGGGTTGCTTCCATGACTTGGCTATTGAAAATAAGGCTGCAATGAACATAGGAGTGCATATATTCTTTTAAATTAGTGGTTTGAGTTTCTTTGGATATAACCTTAGAAGTGGAATCAATGGGTTATAAGGTAGTTCCATTTTGAGAAACCTCTATACTCTTTTTCATAGTGGCTGCAACCAATCTGCATTTCCACCAACAGTGCACAAGGATTCTATTTTCTTCACAAACTTACCAACACTTTTTGTTGATTTATTGACAATAGCCATTCTGACACAACCCCTAATCTGTGGGACACAATTATATACTTACCTCAAGAAATAAGAAAAGTCTCAAATAAACAATCTTATTGTACACCTAAAGGAACTAGAAAAAGAAGAAAAACTGAAACCCAAGGTGAATAGAAGGAATAATAAATATCGGTGTGAAAAGAAATGAAATAAAATCTAAAAAAATGCAGATGATAAATGAAACCAAGAGCTGTTTTTTTTTTTTTTTAAAGATAAATGAGATTTATAAACCTTTAACAGGACTCAACAACAAAAAAAGAGAACATCCAAATAAAATCAAAACTGAAAGAGGAGAAGTAACAAATGACACTACAGGAATAAAGAGAATTATAAGACAATTGGAGGCCCAGTGCACGAAATTTGTGCATTGGGGGAAGTCCCTCAGCCCAGCCTGCACCATCTCCAATCTGGGATGCCTCAAGGGATTGGGCCTAAACAGGCAGTTCTCTCCTCTCATAATCCAGGACTGCTGGCTCCCAACTGCTCGCCTGCCTGCCTTCCTGATTGCCCTTAATGCTTCTGCCTGCCAGCCTGATCATCCTCTAACAACTCCCCTACCAGCCTGATTGATGCCTAACTGCTCTCCTGCCAGACTGTTTGCCCCTAACTGCCTTCCCCTGCAGACCTGGTCATCCCCAACTGCCCTTCCCTGCAGGCCCGGTCACCCCCAATGTCCCTCCTCTGCTGGCCTGATCACACCTAACGTCCCTCCCTTGCAGGCCTGGTCCCTCCCAACTGCCCTACCCTGCTGGTCATCTTGTGGCAGCCATCTTGTGTCCATATGGGGGAAGTCATCTTTTACCACATAGGGGCAGGCATATTGTGTGTTGGAGTGATGGTCAATTTGCATATTGCTCTTTTATTAGGTAGGATGAAGGCCTGGTGTGTGGGTGAGGGCCAACTGGTTTGCCTTGAAGAGTGTCCCAGATCAAAATGGGGGTTCCCTTGGGTCAAGGGTCCTGTGGTGATTTGTAGGCTGGCCATGCCCCACCCCCTCGGTGACCCAAGTGGAGGTCCTGGTATCTGGGATTTATTTATCTTCTATAATTGAAACTGTGTAGCCTTGAGCAGAGCCAAGCCTCCTGCTTGCTCCCTAGCCACAGCCGTTTTTGTTGGGATTTACTTATCTTCTATAATTGAAACTTTGTAGCCTTGAGTGGAGGCCTAGGCTGGCCAGTGTGTGTAGGAAGCTTGGCTTCCTACATTACTGGGGAACCCCAAGCCTCTTGCTCGCTCTGTGGCTGCAGCCATCTTGGTTGGGTTAATTTGCATACTCACTCCTGATTAGCTGGTGGGCATAGCTTGTGGGTATAACAGAGCTATGGTCAATTTGTATATTACTCTTTTATTAGATAGGATATTATATACAACTATATGCCAATAAATTGGACAATCTTGAAGAAATGGATACATTCCTAGAAACATACCAACTTCCAAAACTGAATGAAGAAGTAACAGAAAATCTGAACAGACTGATTAAAAATAGTGAAATTGAAGTAGCAATTAAAAGAGTTCCAATAAATAGAAATCCTGTGCTCAGATGGCTTCACAGGTGAATTTTACCAAGCTTTCATAGAAGAACAACTGTCCTTCTCAAACGATTTCAGAAATTTCAAGAGAAAAGGAAGAATCCCAAGCTTCTGTTATGAGGCCAGTATTATTCTAATTTCAAAACCATATAAAGACATTACAAAGAAAAAATTATAGGCCAATATCCATGATAAACGTAGATGCAAAGATCATTAACAAAGCATTAGCAAAACAAATCCAGCAATACAGTAAACCCTTAATTTTGCAGACTTCAATTTAATAGACTTTGGGTTTAATGGACAGAATTTTCTGTCCATATATCATATGTGAAAATTACCTTATTCATTTTAAAAAGCTTGAACCAAGATTTGCTCATAATTAATTTTTGTTATTCTCTGTTATTTTAAAGAAATTGTAATGAATAGACCATATGTTGGATAAAAACACTGTAGTAATTTTGCCAGCATAAATAAATATTATATATCTACAACTATATTCTACATATTTAAATCAAAGAATTACTGCTCATAATGTTCTGCAAACGAATGGCACATAATCACACACATCACATGTGATAATTGGTTCTGTTGTCTTGTGGTGTGAATTTATGCAGCAGTTTTAACAGGTGCTGGCAGTTGTTTTGATGTGAGGTAAGCCACACCCCAGCTTGTTTATTCAAAACGGTGAATGGGTGAATGCACCCATTTACTAGTGCTATTCAGTAAAAATTTTAAATGACTGTGACATACAGAAAACTTTTCTGTGAAATTAAACTCTTTATACATACTTAATTTTAATTACACACATGTGCCTACCTAAGTGAAATAGGCAAACTAATTTGTCAATTTTTTAAAATAAGCATTTGGAAAACCTATTTTATTATATAATGGACTTTCAGCTTTAATGGACACCACCTTGCCTGAATTAGCCTGTTATATTGAGGTAAAAAGATCATACACCATTATCAAATGGGTTTTATTCCTGGGATTCAAGGTTGGTGCAATATCTGCAAACCAATTAACGTGATACATCACATAAACAAAATGAAGGATAAAAATTATACGAGCCTATAAATAGATGCAGAAAAACACTTTACCAAATTCAGCACCCATCCTATATAATAAAGAGATATGCAAATTGACCATCACTCCAACACACAAGATGGCCACCCCATGTGGTCAAAGATGGCTGCCCCCATGTGGCTACAAGATGGCCCCCACAAGATGGCCGGCAGGGAAGGGCATTGGGAGAGACCAGGCCTGTAAGGTAGGGCAGTTTGTGGGTGTTTCTCTCTCTTTTCCACGCCCAGCATGGAGAGGGAGTGATTGGGTTCAGTTTCTGAGTAGAGGAATTGGGGATTAAGAAATAAAAATATAGAAGATGAAGATGCCGTAATAGAAAAAATAGCTGGGGCTGTTCTCTCTGAGGGAGAGATAGCATCTGACACCCAAACAGCAGCAGTTTATTTATAATCCAAAAATACAAAGGTGCCGGAATCCAATTCCCATCTCACCAATAGAAAGATGTGGATAGGAAGCCAATCTTAATTGGCTCTGAAAGGTGAGAGCTCAAACATTGTTAATTAAAGCAGCTTCCCCATCAAAACAACCATTTAAATCCTTACTGATAAAATAATCTGCCTGTTACTGGAATTGCCTGCCTAAGGACAATGGGTGTATCCCAAACCTGATCAAAAGGGATAGCCAGACACCTTGGATTTAGCCTACAAATAGATAAGGAATGCTCAAGGTGTCTTGCCTGGGGCACCCTGGATTAAGCCCACAAACAGATAAGGGATGCTTACGGTGTCTTGCCTGGGGTGCCCCCCACAGCAGTTGGGGACTATCAGGCCTATAGATTAGGGAAGTTAGGGGTGACCAGGCCCTGCAGAGGAGGGCAGTTGGAGGATATCAGGCCTGCAGAGTAGGACAGTTAGGTATGACTAGGCCAGTGAGGGAGGTCAGTTAGAGGTGACACGGCCAGCAGGGAAGGGCAGTTGGGGGTGACCCAAGCCTGCAGAGGAGGGCAGTTAGAGTTGACCAGGCTGGCAGGGGAGGGCAGTTAGGCGCAATTGGGCTGCAAAGGAGGGAAGTTAGGGGTGACCAGACCAGCAGGCGAGGGCAGTTGGGAGCAACCAGGGCAGCAATGGAGGACAGTTAGGGGCCACCAGGATGGCAAGGATAGCATGGGTGACCGGAACAGCAGGCGAGGACACTTAGGGGCAATAGGGCCAGCAGGGGAGCAGTTAGGTGTTGATCAGGCTGTCAGGGGAGTGGTTAGGGGGTGATCAGGCTGGCAGGCAGAAGCAGTTAGGGGCAATTAAGTAGGCAGGCAGGCAAGTGGTTGGGAGCAAGCAGTCCTGGATTGTGAGAGGGATGTCCGACTGCCCACAGGGATCAAGTCTATACAGGCAGTTGGACATCCCTTGAGGGGTCCCAGATTGGAGAGGGTGTAGGCTGAGTTGAGGGACACGCACATGGAAACATACATGGACACACACACACACACACACACACACAGAGATACCCATGCATGGATTTTGTGTATCGGGCCTCTAGTTTATGATAAAACTTTCAGCATAGTGACAATAGAGGGCTCATGTCTCAACATAATAAAGATCATATATGACAAACACACAGCTAGCATCATACTCAATGGGGAAAAACTTAAGATCAGGAACAAGACAGGGATATCCACTTTCACCTCTTATTCAACATAGTACTGGAAGTCCTAGCTACAGCAATCAGGCAAGAAAAAGAAATAAAATATATCCGACTTGGAAAAGAATAATTAAAACTGTTATAATTTATTTTCCCAGTTCTTTATTTCTATTCTAATTAAATTGTTCTGAGAATTTGAGATCTTATATGAAAGAGCCTAGGATAGTAGTGAACATATATCTCAAACAGTCAGGGCTCGTTACCTCTCAAGTCAATGGTTTCAGTGCATTGACTATGCATCTGAATACCTGGCTTGCTAAAAATAGAGTGAAGGTAAACATCCATCCAAATCCTTGGCCTAGTCATTGATATAATTGCTAAGGGTAAAGAAGACCGCCTTATCAAAATACTTCAAGGAACTTGAGAAGGGATAAAATCTGATGAAGTTTGATTTTTGTGGCTATTAGGAGTTCCTTGCCTTCATAGAGCTTTCAGTTCAGTAGGAGATATAAATTTAATAAATGTATACACAAATAATGCTTATAATTCTAATTATTGATAGAAGTGTTCCCAGAATTATTCATCAGGGGGAAAAAAAGGGACTCTAGCTATTCTGAGACCTCTGGGAAAGTGCAGCTGAGAAAGTTATGTGTAAACTGTGACTTGAAGGAAGATGACTGAAGAGGGAGAGATAGGAAAGATCATGGCAGGCACAGAGAGTGGGAGCCTTATGAAGAGCCTTATCATGTATTCTCATATTCTCTGTCATGACGAACTGAGTAAAATTCAAAAGACATTGCATTTATTTTTCTAATTTTTATACAAATGTCAAAATGATTATAATAGTCAGAGCTTGTTACCTCTCAAGTCAATAGTTTCAGTGCATTGACTACCTGGCTATGATAGATGTGCAGTATTTTGTTTAGATAAGAATATTAATTATACTTATTAAGCAATACAGAGTTTTACATAAAAATTTATTATCCAAGGATATAGTAAGATTAAGTATAAAATACCAAGAATTAACGCATGTTCCACATAAATATATTAAAGAATAGTATGGAATAGAAATGCCTGATTACAACATATGTTTAAATCAGTGTTATTTTTTATTGAAATATATTTTCCCCCAATAATAAAAATGTTAAGTTTTGCAAAGATATTAAGGAAAATAACATAAGCTTTTGTTTCGACAAATGAGAACACTCAGATAGAAGTAATGCATGTCTTGGGAAACAGGCATCTCCGAATGATATGTGGATTCTTGTGATAATCAGTATTTGATAGCATTTTTATTGTAATGCCAGTGGGAATACCAAATGCAAATGCAAATACAGCTGTCATCATTAGTTCTTAGAACTCATCTCATAAACCTTTTCTCTGTTCAATTAACCTTTTTTTAAAATATTGTTGTTACCAAAATAATGAGAAAACACTCAGAGATATATGTATCTACACAACTATAACAAAGGTTATTCAGAAGATAAAAAACAAAAATAATTCAGGTAGTATTTTATCCAAATTATTGGAAAAAGTGATGTGCACATGTTCAGATTAATAAATTAACATTGTTTGAAGATCTCAAAAAATTCCCAGAATTTCTATTAACTTCCCACTTGTTCATTTTCCATGTTAAACTATAACAATGATTAGTTTAGTGATTTATACCATTTTATATGTAAAAGTTGCATAATAGTCCAAAACATCACTGTACTCTAATACATACAGCAACTGAGAAATGCCATTCTAAATGTTTTACCTAAATGGAAATATACACTTGGCTAACTGGTTTACAGCAAATTTTTTTAGTGCTTATTCAGTTAGAATGGCTAAAGTATTTGCCATTCGATTATAGCAGAATGAGATGTAGACCCTAAGCTGTATTTTCCTGTTTATGTTCTGCATTGGTGTTTCCTTTGTAAACTATTCAATTTCAAAGACTAAGTGAACAGATTTCTATATTATTTTACATTAAGTCAACTGAAATTGAGGTGTGTAATTTTTATTTGTGAGGTCAGTCATTTTAACTGCTCTCCCAATGTTATTTCTTATCACTTTCACTTTTTAAATGTGGATTTTTTTCCACATCTATTTTTATGTTGTAGGGAGCTTTTTCTTTTCTTTTTTTTACTGTATATTATATTTATTCACCACATAGTTTCATTTTTATTAGGGAATGATAATTTACCAAGATGTACTTGAGCAGTAGGTGAATCACTGTGAAATACTCCTTGCTCTTTTTTCTCATGAAATGTTTTTTTCCATTGAATCACAGAAACAGATGGTCTAACACCACCATGCAAAATCTTCTTTTATCATCTCATTTTGAAAGTCAACATCAGTTTCTCATGCTCATGGAGAATGAGAAAAATACTGTACCTGATTCATTTACCAGAAAGTTTATAATAAAAATTTTGTGCATCTTCATTTCAACCTTTTTAATATATGTTTAATAAAATGCATCATTTTTTACTCTAACCCTTTAGCTCCTGATTCTCCCCCCCGTGACTTCTCTGTGAAACAGTTGTCTGGTGTCAGGGTGAAGTTGTCATGGAAACCACCCGTGGAGCCAAATGGAATTATCCTATATTACACAGTTTATGTCTGGTAAGAATTTTTTTTCTTTTTTGGAAATAGTTCTGAGAACAAGTATTAATCTGTAACATAATAAGAATGTGGTTTGTTTTTTTATTTCAAAATGTGATACTACATTAGGAACCTGATTATTAATAGGCTATTTAATATGCTTTTATTAAGAAACAAGTTTTTCCCATGTTATGTGGAAATCCAAGCATAGTCAAATAATATAATTTTTGTAACTAAAACAAAGATAATTATGTATTATGCATAATTATACTACATTTCTGCTCTTTAAAGTTATTGATCCATTAACTTAAGTGAATAGAGAATATCACTTTAAACTCTTCCTGAGTTTTACTCAACTATTTTATACATTGCTGTTTTTTTTTTAATTTTCTTGAATGTAATAATTTTAACAAAAATTTAACTATAAGATATGTCTTCAGAAATCTGTTACTTAAGGTCAACTTTCTCTTTAAATATATGCAGCGTGTTTATTGTTTTCTAATCACTTTCACCTGATTACATATTTATGCATCAATTGTGAAAAAGTGAAAATCTTTAGTGTGTCTCCTGTCAATTAACAACATGACTATGCTACTTCATGAAAACTCAATAGATAAAAATCCTAATTTTCATCAATGTTAATGATCTTAAAAGGATTCATCAGTTATGTAATATATATCCTAGTGCATTTTAAAATCTGAACTCAGAAAATACATTTTATACAATATTTTATGGAGCATAGGCATTTCTTACTTTTAGATTCCTGACTTGGAAGATCCAGCATTGAGAGGCTACAATATTTCAAAGAAATTTACCTTTTTCTCCTAAATTAAAAATTTTCTTTTCCTATTCTCTCTTTAAACTCTTTACGCATTGCTGTGTAGGACTACATCTCCAGTGTTCTTCATTGACTTATTCCTAGTCATTTTTCCAGTCAAGTGAAATTATGAGTGACATGAATGATGTTAGTGGGAAGAGAAGCATTGGGAAGAAGTTAACTGTTTTTCTCTTGTTACTATATTCATTCAGTTATTTATTAAATTTTAATCCCTTCAATTAACAATACTGAAGAAAACACACATCAGTCCCCTAACCTCTAAAGGGATAACTGGATTATATACCCACAAACAAACAAATGAGGGAAAGTCAAGGGAAAGAGGGCTACTATACTATTGCTTGGGTGCTTGGGAAAATCCTCTTTACAGAGAGATTGAGTAGTGATCTGAGGACGACAAGGACCTCCCTGTCATGGGAAGATCTGCAGGGTGGGAGTTATCCAGGAAGAAGGAACACCAACTGCATAGGCTCTGCGGGGAAACACAAATGACCATTTTTAAGACAAGAAAGGAAGTCAGTGTTTCTGGGGTGACAGAGCAGAGTAATACTGGTTGGGGGGGGTGGGGGTGGGAGACAGAGGTCAGCAGCTAAGCCACTGTAAGGATTCAGTTTTCATTTTAACAATGATGGAAGTTACTGGAGAATTTCAAGCACTGTGGATACTTTACAGAGAATGAATTGTCGGGAGCCAAAAGTGTAGCAAGAACCTCGTAGGGGTGCTGTTTTAGTAGTCTCTGCTATAGATGATATTGGCCATGGAAAAGACAAATGGGCCACTGAAGTTCTGAAGAGCTGACAGGACCTGGTGATGGATTTGTTGCAGGGATTTAAAAAAAAGATAAATCAATTTTAATATCCAGATTTTTTAAATCAAGCATGACACTCTAAGATTTTGATATCATTTTACTGAGTTAGAATGAACGGAAAGGGAAATAAGTGAATGAAAGTGAGAGTCAAGATTTTTCTGGCTGGGGTTCCCAGTCCTTTCTCTATGCAGTGATCATGCTTGTCTCACTGAAGCGTCAGGGTGTTTTCAGCATCATGTGTGCAGCACACACAGAGACACACAAGGTTAGGTAGCATTCTGCGGGGTGTTGTCTGCCTGCTTCTTTCCTCTCTGGTTATGAACTGTTGCAGTCCATCAGGCTCACTTACTCTAGGAATTCAGCTATAATTCTAATTTATCTATTTTACAAAATTCTGAATTTTATAAGAAGATAGTAGTATGTATTGCAATGGCATTTATTTGTATTATACTACCTTTCCAGACTATAGCAAGCTGTATAGTTTTGTATGGTTTATATGAATTCAGATGTTATAGAAAATGACCTCAGGTTCTGTAACTGGTTCTTTGTGCTTTTTGTAAAGTTGGTGTGGGAAGTGAGGACACTGATTCAGGGTAACTCATTCTTTTTTTAACCCCTCTGGGTTTAGTTCAATTTCTTTTGGGTAAATAATTTAAAGTTCACCTCCCCAACAGTGCTTTTCCCCTCCTCTTTCTATGAGTATTTGTTTTCTGTTTCACTTCCTAAGATAGATTCTAGGTACAGGGGAAGTCCAATGACACTGGGGTGAGGGAATTTCAAGTCCGTAATACTGTGATTCATCTGACCTGGCTTCTGGGGAATCCTCCAGGTACGGACCTGCAGTCATAGCTTCTAGTTTCAATGTTCTTACTTTCCGTTTTGGCCTTGATCTAACCCCAGGCTTATTCTAGTGCTCTGGGTCTCAGCATGTCTATCTCAACGCCCAGAGGCACTTGGTTGTTTTCCCTGCTCGCATCTGCAGTGTGCAGGATGCGAAGGTGACTTCCACGCCCTTTTCTAACTCTTCAATGTCCACTACAGGAGCCTTAGGACTTGCTGGCTATGGTACTATAGAGAAGACAAAGATTTTCTGAGAGGCTTGTCATTTATCTTCATTCTGAGAAGGAATAAGTCCTTTACAATGGGATTTCTTTCACAAACCTATTTGGATGTTTTGATCACTCTTCCATCACCCTAAGATCCCAGGGCACCCTAGTGATACTGCTTTGCCCTTTTCTTCCTCTCACTTTTTTTGAGTATTGCAAAGCTTTCTATTTTTTTACTAGTAGCCTTGTTCAGGAATACGTGTGCCAGTGGATTGCCAGTAGCTTGCTGCCGCCCTCCAATAGCTCTCCACCCACTGTCTCCCCTCCCCCTGACCCTCCACCCACCCCCTGCCTCCACTTGTAGCTTACTTCCCCACCCTCCTGCTGATCCTTGATCTGATCGTTATGCAGTCAGTAGTTGCGCTTCACTGAGTAATGACCATTTGCATATTACATCTTTATTATAAGGATTTTTATTCTTGATTGATAACTTTATTTTTTATATACTCCTTTCTCTCTACACCATCATTACTTATCAAACTCTATGGTCTCAAATCATACAGAATCGACTCTTTATGTATAAAGAGAATGTAGAAAAAATTTTCCCTCTACAAAACTTGGTTTCATTACACACACATACACACACACACACACACACACACACACACACACACACACAGCTTGAGAGGGAGGGGACAGAGAAAGGAAAGAGCGAGGGGGGGGGACACCCTTTGTGTTTCAAGATTTACTTCTTTGTTCATTGCTGTATCCAGAACAGAAAGCCACCTGGCTTATAATTGATATCATATTTTAAATGGATGAATGAACTAAGTCTATTTTAAGAGTTAAAAATTGATATTGACTTTTTCTCTTTGACTTTTTGCCATAAGAGTAGCAATGCTCTTCCAGACAAAGAATGCCTTTGGTTGAATGGGGTAAGATCACATAAAGAAAGAGCAAATGTGGAGAGAGAAGCAAAGATTGTGGCATAGGTGAACACCTATTGTTCTGCCCCGCGCAACGATTTAGGAACTACAACATAACAGCAGAACAGACAGCACCCAGAATCGCCAGAAAGCTGGCTGAATGAAAACTCCACTAACTGGAGTGGAGGTGGGACACTGAGACTCAGAAGCGGCGGGAGCGCAGTCTTTCAGAGGCAAACAGGTTAGGAGCCGTCCTGGTTGCGCACGCATGGGCTGGGGCTGGAGCAGCAATGCCCGTCCCACAGCCCGGATTTCCCAGCACCAGGCGAGATCCTTCCCACTGTCCGGATCCCCCAGCCCCCAGCGCCAGGCGAGGTCCGGCCGAGGTCCGTCCCACTGCCCGAATCCCCCAGCCCCCAACGCCAGGCGAGGTCCGGCCGAGGTCCAGGGGACGCACCCTGGAAGCGGGGCGCCGCAGAGGCTCCTGAACTGCGAGTTTCCGTGAAAGGGTCACGCAAACCCGAGACCTGCCCCCTGGAAACTTGTCTCCTGGTTCTGGGAACCATTTATTTTTACAATCCTGGGCTAGACTTTTGGTGTGCAGGCACATTTGGGGAAAGGCAGAGTGGTCTGGCAAGGGGAAGAGACTAGAGGCTTTCTCTTGGAGGAGTCTGCAGCCATCCCCATCCAACAGAGACCCGCGTGCGACACATAGGACACAGCTGACGCTGACGCTACCTGCTCAGCTCAGAGACTCCGCCCATCCAACCTGAACACAGTCTCCCTTCACAGCCAATTGGCCTGGAGGTCAAACCCTCCTAGGGCTAACAACAAAAAGCTGGGTTTAAATTAAAAAATACTGAATACAACCCATAAAGGATTGCAGTAAGAGCACCCACCTCAGGTAACTGGGGAGACTGAGCCACTGTCCCTTTGAAGATATCCATCACATAAAGCAGCCACCATGCAGAGACATGGAAAGAAATCAGGTGTGAAAAAAATGGAGGAGAAAAGACGACAAGACATAGAGTTCAAAACCACGGTTATAAGGCTTTTCAAGAGGCTCCTACAAAAGGCCGATCAACTTAATGAGAATTACCAGGAAATAAACAAGACCAACCAGCAAATGAATGAGAATTACAAGGAAATGAATGAGAACCTCAAGCAAATGAATGAGACCCTCAAGGAAATGAACAAGGCCTCTGAAGATACGAACCAGACCCTCACGGATAAAAAAAAGGACCAACTAGAAATCAAGCTTACACAGACTGAAATAAAAAATTATACACAGAGTCCTAAAAGCAGTCCAGAGGGCCACAAGAACCAAGTCAAAAATTTGAAATACAAAGAAGCAAAATCCACTCAGCTGGAAAAGCAATAAACAAAAAGAATTCAGATAATTGAAGATAGCGTAAGGGGCCTCTGGGACAACCTCAAGCATGCCAACATCTGAATTATTGGGGTGCCAGAAAAAGAGAGAGAGCAAGTTAATGAAAACCTACTTGAAGAAATAGTGACTGAAAACTTCCCCCACCTGGTGAAAGAAACTGACTTAAAAGCCCAAGAAGTACACAGAACCCCAAAATATAGGAATCTAAAGAGGACCACACCAAGACATATCATAATTAAAATGCCAAGAGCAAAAGATAAAGAGAGAATATTAAAAGCAGCATGAGAAAAACAGTTGGTTACCTACAGGGGAGCACCCATACGATTGTCAGCGGATTTCTCAACAGAAACGATGCAGGCCAGACGCAAGTGGCAAGAAATATTCAAAATAATGAATAGCAAGAATCTACAACCAAGAGTACTCTATCCAGCAAAGCTATCATTCAGAATTGAGGATCAGATAAAGTGCTTCGCAGATAAGAAAAAGCTCAAGGAGTTCATCACCACCAAACCAGTATTCTATGAAATGCTGAAAGATATTCTTTAAGAAGAGGAAGAAGAAAAAGGTAAAAATATAAATTATGAACAACAAATACACATCTATAAACAAATGAACATAAAAGTCAAGTGAATTGATAGGCTGATCAACAAGATAAACTGGTGACTATAACAGAAACATGGTCATAGAGAGGGAATGGACTGACAGTTCTTGGGGAGAAAAGGGTTGTGGGAAGTACAGCAAGAGATTGGACAAAAATCTTGCAACAATGGGAGAGGACATTGGGGAGGGGGAGGTGAGGGTGGAGGGTGGGATAGGTACAGGGTGGAGGGGAGATATAGGGGGATAAAAAAGGGGAAACAATGTAATTAATAAACTGAACAATAAAGAAAAGAAAAAAAGAAAAAAAGAGCAAAAGTGGAAAAAACATGTCAGCATGTTCAAGAATATTATCTGTAACAGACTGAGATATATATTAATGATAATTAAATATAGAGAGCCATTTTTTAAAAAATATATATTTTATTGATTTTTTACAGAGTAGAAGGGAGAGGGATAGAAAGTCAGAAACATGGATGAGAGAGAAACATCGATCAGCCACCTCCTGCACACCCCCCACTGGGGATGTGCCCTCAGCCAAGGTACATGCCCTTGACTGTAATCGAACCCGGGACCCTTCAGTCTGCAGTCCGATGCTCTATCCACTGAGCCAAACTGGTCTCGGCGAGGGGCATTTTTAAATTTCCAGTATCTTCTCACTAAGATACTTATTGGGAGCTTTAGAAACTTTAGCTCATGTAGTTTAAAAATAGTCATAATTCTTGGTTCTTTCACAATCACTAATGCCTTTTGAGGAATTTTTCCATATGTTTTATTTAGAAGAATAGGAGGCAGGTATTATAACATAGTGCACATGGGTCTTCAAAGAGACATGGGTTTGAATCCTGACTCTGACACTTATCTGTGAAGTTCTTTTAAAATAATGTATAAATTGTGGCTACTATTACTAGCAGGGTTTTGTTACAATAATTGCTTTAAGAAACAACAACAATAGCATCTTTGGTATTTACTCATTTCAGTATGTCCACAAAATGCAGGCTTCTTTTTTTTCAAATATATTTTTATTGATTTTAGAGAGCAAGAGAGAGGGAGAAGGAGATAGAAACATCAGTGATGAGAGAGAATCACTTACTGGCTGCCTCCTGCACGCCCCACACTAGTGATCAAGTCCACAATCCAGGCCTGTGCCCTTAGCTGGAATGGAACCTGGGACCCTTCAGTTCACAGGCCAATGCTGTATCCGCTGAGCCAAACTGGCTAGAGCTGCAGGCTTCCTATTACATTTATTTTATTGGATGACTTCTCTCTTTGTCATGAGCATTTCTTTACAGAAAATTCATGAAGAATAAGGCACAATCATTTTGTATCCACTACTGTGTGAGTTATGTATGGTTTTTAGATGTGTTATCAAAGATTTGTTTTCATCCATCGCATTCTAAATTAACTTTTTCTTCTAAAGTTCACTTTGTGAAATAACCTTTATCATCTAGCAATATGGTTAAATATTATTTTTCAGTTATACTGATAAATTATACTTTTATGTTTTCAAATGATACATAACCCTTGTATTTTTAGAAGCAACTATGAAACAAATAAATTTCTATTAGAGCACAGTAAGCTTATTTTTCTAATACACTTTGGATTAAGTAGACTCTTGTAAAGCTTATTTATTTATTTTATGTTTGAATTCTGCTTGGATTTATTTAGCCATTTTACTTCTATATTGTCAGTAAATTTTAATAGTAGTTTTCTCCTTTGTGTATAAAACTTCTGAATGAATGCTCTATAATGTTGAGCCAAAAGACTGTGAAATAAAAGTAATGCTGAAAATTCTAGCTTATGTAGAGATCTTAGCTTTGAAATGTTTCTCACTTTTCTTAGCAGTAATTATGAAAAGCAATTCTGATTCAGTCTGACAGATGTTTATTATACTCTGCAGGGAGATATAAAATATATAGAAGACTAAAATGATTTTAGACTAATTAGAGATCAAATATGCTATGTAAAATAATTTAAAGATACTTGCTAAGCAATATGTTAGGCAGTCAAACAATTCTGAGCAACATTTTTTTTTTTTTATCAAATGTCACTGGTCTAATAATTTCCTCTGTGACATGAAAGCATAACTTAGAAAATGGCCTTTCATATCCTAAACTGTATGTTTAGTCCTATTTGTTCCAGTTTTCTTTTTTTTAATTTTTCTTTTTTTTTAATTTCTTTATTGATTAAGGTATTACATATGTGTCCTCATCACCCATTACCCCTTCCAAACCCCCTCTTACCCCATCACCACTTATGCCCTCACCCCCCTGGTGTCCGTGTCCGTTGATTAGGCTTATATGCATGCATACAAGTCCTTTGGTTGATCTTTTTCCCTTACCCCCACCATCCCCTAACATCCCTCTGAGGTTTGGCAGTCAGTGCTTTTCTGTCTCTGGGTTTGTTTTTGTTCATCAGTTTATGCTGTTCATTATATTCCATAAATGAGTGAGTTCATATGATACTTATCTTTCTTTGACTGGCTTATTTCATTTAGCATAATGTTCTCCATTTCCATCCATGCTCTAGTTTGAAGCAGCCATCTCTTTCTCCTTTTTCTTCTTCTTAAAGAATACCTTTCACCATTTCATTTAATACTGGTTTGGTGTTGGTGAACTCCTTTAGCTTCTTCTTATCTGTGAAGCTCTTTATCTGACCTTCAATTCTGAATGACAGCTTTGCTGGATAAAGTAATCTTTGTTGTAGGTTCTTGTTATTCATCACTTTGAATATTTCTTGCCACTCCCATCTGGCTTGCATAGTTTCTGTTAAGAAGTCAGCTAGAAAATCTCTGGGTACTCTCTTGTAGGTAATTACACGTTTTTCTCTTGCTGCTTCTAATATTCTCTCTTTGTCCTTTGCTCTTGGCATTTTAATTATGATGTGTCTTGGTGTGGTCTTCTTTGGATTCGTTTTGCTTGGGGTTCTGTGTGCTTCCTGGACTTGTAAGTCTATTTCTTTCACCAGATGGGGGAAGTTTTCAGTCATTATTTCTTCAAATATGTTTTCCATATCTTGCTCTCTCTCATCTCTGGCACCCCTATAATTCTGATGTTGGTACGTTTGAAGTTGTCCCAGAGGCTTCTTACACTATCCTCAAATTTTTGTATTCTTTTTTCTTTTCTGGTTGAGTGTTTTTAGCCTCTTGGTATTTCAAATCTTTGACTTGATTCTTGTGTTCCTCTAGGCTGCTGTTGGGTTTCTGTAAGATATTTTTTTTATTTTAGTCAGTGTATGTTTAGTTTCTAGTTGGTCCTTTTTCACATACACAAGGGTCTCGCTCATCTCCTCGAGGGCTTTGCTCATATCCTTGAGGTTCTCGCTAAACTTATTGGCCTCTTCTAGGAGCCTCTTGAAATACCTTATAACATTGGTTTTGAACTCTATATGCAGTTGTTTGTTTTCCTCCATTACTTTCATTTGCGATCTATTTCTTTCTCTCTCCATTTTCACTGCTTCCCTGAGTTGGTAGGGTAGCTTT
The DNA here is from genome assembly GCA_027563665.1 of Antrozous pallidus. Taxonomy (NCBI): domain Eukaryota; kingdom Metazoa; phylum Chordata; class Mammalia; order Chiroptera; family Vespertilionidae; genus Antrozous; species Antrozous pallidus. The sequence continues at coordinate 41,153,359 of CM050513.1, read as the reverse complement.
GTGTGCTAGGTGTCTCAGCCTCCCCTGTTACCTGAGGTGTACACTCTTGGTACACCCCTTTGTGGACTGTGTGTACAGCCTTGTTGCAGATAAGTCTTTGTTGTTGGTATAACTGGGAGGAATTGACCTCCAGGCCAACTGACTGTGAGGATCAGCTGTGTCTACTCTAGGAGACAGCCTTATGTGCCAGGACTTGCAAACTTGCCAAAGTCTCTGTGCTCAGTTTGGATGGGGTGGAATTTCTGGGTGGAGCAGAGTTTCAGGGTAGAGCTAACAGCCTTGGCTTCCAGTCAGCCCCGACCCACAAGGTCACTGGTTCCTAGTGTCTGCAAGCAATCACCACAAGCACCTCTGTGGAAAAGGTGCCCTCGCGCTTTGCCTGCCGACAGACCATCCAGTCCCCAATGAATCCGGAATCTCAGATTTTCGCCTGGCACCTGGGTTCAGTGCATTCAGAACTCCTTTTCCCTCCTGCCAGATGCCAGCCACACAGTCAACAGATCGCCTTCACCATGAACACTCCTATGTGACCCCAGAGCTACGCTTCTGGCCAGAGTTCCTTTCTCCAGCCAGATACCACCAGCAGCCCCATTCGCCCTCTCTACGCACACTCAAATGCATGCTTCTGGACCTCTGCCTTTTCTTCTTCCCCTGGGATTTCGCCGGCAATCCAGATTCTCCCCGCAAGGGCCTGGTTCTCCTGGGTTTTGAGTGCAAACTGAACTGGGTTCAGCACAGCCTTTGAGCTACAGCACCTCTGCAGGCTTTCAGACACCCCGTCCTCTCACGTGCATGAGTTTCCTACCTTCTCTCTGGGCTTTGCAGAGGCTCTGATTATCCATGTGCACTTCTATGTCCCTCCAGTTTCAGATCTTCCAGTCAGCCAGCCCTCCTGTGGTTCTGGACAATGTCCGCTTTGTCCTTCAGTTGTATTTTTGAAATTGTTGTGTGGGGCAAAAGCCTAGGTGTTTACCTATGCTGCCATCTTGGTTCTCCCCTGTTCCATTTTTTAAAAGATTTTCACTCTTTTACAAATACCTAATGGTTTCAGCATATGATATAAATTAATAGGATGGGAAGAGGGCCATTTCAAATTTCATGAATTTACCCCCATTTTAGAATGAACGTGGTAAAAATAGAGTCATAAGTCTAGAGAACATCTCAGTGGAAACGGTATAGGAAGGCTCCGAGGCAGCAGGAATGAACTGTATCAATAAGTTGATAAACAGCATTATAGACATGGAATATTAGGGCCAAGTTGGGATTGAGTAATACACCAATAGAGGGAATGGTTGAGTAAAAGGGTGCTTTTGATCTTTTAACTTGCGGTTTCTAGTGAGATGGTAAAAGTTCTCTTTGCTCTTTCTTGCTAGTCATTTTGTTCAAGGGTACACAAGCTTTACTTTTTCATGCTTTCCCATGTATTTATAGACCCTCATAGAACACTTATTCTTGAGCAGAAAGATGCATATACTTGAATCCTCATTGCAGTGGTCATCACAGCCACAACAAGATCTAACTTACCAACCATAGTAGGTTAATTAATAAAAAAATGAGGCATATTCATTGAATGGGCTACTATAGAGCAGTTAAGATGGATAAACTTGAACTATAGGTATCAAACTTGGTAAATACCACAGCAGAATTATAAACAAAAAAGGCAAGTTGCAAAATAGGTGAGGAAAACCAATCTATCCTACCTAATAAAAGAGTAATATGCAAATTTGACCATACCTTTGCCATACCCAGAAGCCATGCTCACAGCCATGCCCACCAGCCAATCAGGAGCAAATTATGCAAATAAACCCCAACCAAGATGTCTGCTGCCACTGAGAGCAGGAGGAGGGCTTGGGTTTCCCTGGCAACAGAGAAAGCCAGGCTTTCTGCCTCCCTAGGCCTCCACTCAATGTTACAAAGTTTCAATTATAAAATATTCAGAAATGGCAGCAGCTGCTGAGCTGGAGAGAACAGAGGCTTGGGTTTCCCTGGCAATGGAGAAAGCCAAGCTTTCAGTCTGCTGTTGCTGGCCTAGGCCTCCACTCTAGGCTACAATGTTTCAAACAGAAATGGCTGCCACCCTGGAGTGAGCATAAAGCTTAGGTCCACTCCAGGCTACAAAGTTTCAATTATAGATATAGATTAATCCCAGATCCCAGGGCCTCCGCTTGGGTTGCTGGGGGGGTGTGGCAGGCCTGCAAACCTCCACAGGCCCCTCGCAGGCTGCCCCTTACCCCAAGGGAACCCCCACCCTGATCTGGGACACTCTTCAGGGCAAACCAGCTGGCCCTCACCCATGTACCAGGCCTTTTTCCTATCTAATAAAAGAGTAATTTGCATATCGACCATCACTCCAACACACAAGAGGGCTGCCCTCATGTAGTCTAAGATCCTGCCCCCATGTGGACACAAAATAGCCACCACAAGATGGCCAGCAGGGGAGGGCCACTGGAGGTTCCAGGCCCTGCAAGGGAGGGCAGTTGTGGGTCATTAGGCCAGCAGGGGAAGGCAGTTGGGAGGGACCAGACCTGCAAGGGAGGGTAGTTGGGGGTGATCAAGCCTTCAGGGGAGGGCAGGCTGGCAGAGGAGGGAAGTTGGGGCTGTCAGGGGAGCAGAGGGACATCAATTAGGCTGGCAGGGTAGTGGTTAGGGGGTGATCAGGCTGGCAGGCAGAAGCGGTTAGGGACAATCAGGAGGCAGGCAGGTGAGCAGTTTAGAGCTAACAGTCCTGGATTGTGAGAAGGATGACATCCCTCGGGGGGGGTCCCAGATTGGAGAGGGTGCAGGCTGGGATGAGGGACAACCCCGTCCCCCTGCTGCACTCCCCCCATGCACGAATTTCATGCACCGGGCCTCTAGTATATATATATAAAAAGCCAGTGACCGTAACACAGTAATGACCAGTATGACTGGCCAGCAAACCACTCGATCAGGGAGTGGGGCCAGATGTCTAACCTCCCACAGGCCCTTCCCCTGGCCGGCCTCACCTCCAATGGGCTCCCAACATGCCAATGAGCCCGCAGCCCCTCCCCTCTGATGATCCCATCCCTGATTACTCCCCCACCTCAATAGGGGGCGGGACAGTCAGCCAACCTCCTATGGCCATTTCCCCCAGCCAGCTCCACCCCAATCACTCTCCCACTCTGATTGGGGCAGGGCCACCTGGCCAACTACCCATGGCCCCTTCCCCAGGCTGCTGGCCCCTGATTGCCACCCCCACCCCATTTGGGGGTAGGGCCAGATAGCCCACCTCCCACAGCCCCTCCCCATGACCAGCCCTAGGTTAGATCAGCCCCAACCAACCCATTGGCCTGAGGCCCCTCTCCCCAGCCAGCCCTTCCCCTGATCAGCAACCGCCCCACGCCAATTGGATGTTAGGCTGGCCGGCCAATATCCCCCAGCCCCTCCCCCAGCTGCTGATCCCTGATTGACTGCCCCACCCCATTTTAAGGCACGGCCAGCAGTCCACCACCCACAGCCCCTACCCATGACTGGCACCTTCCCCAATTGGTCCCTCCACCCCAATTGGGGGTGGGACCCACCTGCCAATTGCCTGCAGCCCCTCCTAGCAGACAGCCCTGCCCTGGTTGAGCCCTGATCAGGGGCAGGCCTGTCGGCCAACCTCCCACCATCTCCTCCCAAAAGACCTGGCCCCAATTTACCCCGATTAGGGCTGGGCTGGCCAGACCCCACCTGTGCATGAATTCGTGCAATGGGCCTCTAGTTTTCATAAACATAAATAATGTAAAATTATGCTGTACCTTTTTTGTAATTTTTAAATTAAAAATGTTTTAATTCTTGCTAGTCATTTTTAATGAATTACTTGGATAAAGTTTGAATGTCAAGGTGCACAAACAGGCATGTGTTGACCATTCAGGCTTTGCTGGATCTGCAAACTGTTAATAATTCTGACTAGAAATCCAGGAGCATTTAAAAATGAGTGGGTATCTGGTAAAACTTCAGGTTTCTTTGTTTCTTAGTGAAAACAGAATACTTCTGCCATGTTCACTGTGATAAAATCAGCTGAGGTTGAATGGAGGCTGTCTTTAGATGGAATATTTGCCCTGTGATTTACCACAGTTCCCTCCACAACTTGTTTTAAGGCCAATATTTTTAGTTGTTTATTTTGTCTGTCTGAATCATAAATGTTTAAACCCTAAATCTAAAGGATCTCTTCATATTATTTGTAAAATACACAAAGCTGGGGAGATTGTGATTTCCTTGCATTACTGATTTGGGGAACAAAATGTCTTGGAGTGCTAAAGAAAAGAGCTCAAAAGAGATAGTAGTTACCATTTTGGGATAGATGTTATTAGTAAAGATTCTTTCAGTTTCTAGTGACTGGACCCAACCTGAAATGACTTACATAAACGTGGGAACTTATTGACACATGTAGCTGAAAAGTCCAGGGGAATACTAACCAGATGTAAGAACTCAAATAATTTCATTAGACAATTTAACAGAGAAACTTGTCAGGGCAACAGCAAAATAGTTGTGTCTTGAGTATAATGGCACAGCAGGAAATGGGAAAGGATACAGCTGAAGAGGTGGGTGGGCCAGAAACTACATAGATGAGAGAGAGAGTGAAAGGAGGAGGGGGAATAGAGAGATAGGAAATTAATCTTAGAATTGCATGGGGCATTTAATTTAACCATACACCCAAATTTCACACCCCGGCAGAAAACATCCCCAAAACATTCCATTACTCTTAGAATAACATCCAAATTTCTTATTTAGCCTGAGGGAATCTATCTACTCTTTGGGAATGAAAATGTTTCTCATTTAATTCAAACAATTCCTCCTTCTGTCTTCTGGACCCTAATTCCTAATCTTCTCTAGGGTCCTGGTTTATAAGTGCATCTTTAGCTTCAAATGCATTCTCTTTAGTGGATTTTTCCTCTAAATCTTATAAATGCCTTTTTCTGCCAAAGGCAAACAAGCAAAACAAAATTAAACCAAATCAACCAGCTAACCAAAATGATGACAATAAGAGGAGTAGCTACAGTTGAATATCCTATGTTGATTCAGACTTTCTCTGAGACTCTAGAAAAGCTTTAGGATTATAGAATGTGCAACTAATTATGCCTTGCTCGTTTGGGTCTGTTTAACACCCAATTACTAAACTACTGAAGGGTAACATAGAAGAGCAGTTTCCTTGTAGTGGGAATATATGAGGGAGATAATGATTTGATAAAAAGTCAAGTAATTGGATATTGAAATTCTTTGTTTTGGGGTAGTGTAATTTAGTGAATGAAAGGATCTATCTAGAATCCTCCTATTTAATAACAGGCTAATATGCAAATTGTCCCCTCAACCAGGAGTTTGACCTGGAGTTTGACCAGGGGTTGGGGTTGACCGGCCAACTGCTTGTAGCCCCTCCCCCCTACCAGCCTGGCCCAATCAGCCATAATATGCTTGAAAATGTGTATTTTCATGCACTGGGCCTCTAATATTTAGATAACAGCAGATTAAATTTTTGAAAATGAATTCATAGAAATAAATGTATTATCAGATTAGATTGCCCACAGGAAACAAAATATAAAATGATGTAGTTTAGAATGACCTTTCATAGGGGCTCAATCCTATGTAAAACACCATTCAGGTTCACACTTAGGGAAATGGGAAAAGATCTTTAAGTCTTCCCACAGGGTTTTTGTATTCATGATTACTTTATAGGCCATTGCTGCCTGGCATGGTCTCGATGTGATAAAAATTAAGCAAAGAAATTCTTAATGCAAAGAAATGCTTTTATGCTTTAAAATTTCCTTTATGCCCTAAAAATTATATTTTACTGGAGACCCAGTGAATGGATTTGTGCTTGGGTGGGGCCCCTTGGCCTGGCTGGAGGTCAGGGTTGATTGGGGACTGTCTCACCCAGTCCCAATCAGGGCCGATCAGGGGGCTGGCTGGCCTGAGAGTGACTGCAGGAAGGCTCCAGGACATGTCTGGCCCTCTCACCCAATGTCTTTTGGCGAGAACCTACCAGTAAGCTAACCTACCAGTCAGAGCATCTGCCCACTGGTGGCCAGTGCAAGTGATAGCAACTGGTTGGACACAGCATATTGTACTTTTATTATAAAGCATATTTTTTCTGAAAAAATTTCAGAGTAATTTGAGTAGTTTTGATTTATCAAGTTTCAAATGGCTTTAAAAATGTTATAAAAAGTTCCTAGAACGAAATCATTAAAATTATTTCACTGAAGGTTCCCCTCAAGATTTTTTTTAAAATTCAATAAATCTTTATTGTTCAGATTATTACAATTGTTCCTTCTTCCCCCTCCATAGCTCCCCTTCACCCGGGTTCCACCCCACCCTCTGCCCTTACCTCCCCTCCATTGTCTTTATGCATAGGTTACGACTTTTCTCCAGTCTCTTCTTGCACCCCCACATACCTTTCCACCTGATAATTGTCGGTCCACTCCCTTTCTATGCCCCTGATTCTATTATATTCACCACTTTATTCTGGTCATCAGATTTTTAATTCACTTGATTTTTAGATTTACTTGTTGATAGATATGTATTTGTTGTTCATAATTTTTATCTTTACCTTTTTCTTCTTCTTCCTCTTCTTAAAGAATAACTTTCAGAATTTCATGTAACACTGGTTTGGTGGTGATGAACTCCTTTAGCTTTTTCTTGTCTGTGAAGCACTTTATCTGACCTTCAATTCTGAATGATAGCTTTTCTGGGTAGAGTAATCTTGGTTGTAGGTTTTTGCTACTCATCACTGAATATTTCTTGCCACTCTTGTCTGGCCTGCATAGTTTCTGTTGAGAAATCAGCTGACAATCATATGGGTGCTCCCTTGTAGGTAATTAACTGTTTTTCTCTTGTTGCTTTCAATTGATAATGTGTCTTGGTATGGTACTCTTTGGATTCCTTTTGTTTGGGGTTTTGTGCACTTCCTGGATTTCTAAGTCTATTTATTTCACCAGGTGGGGGAAGTTTTCAGTCATTATTTCTTCAAATAGGTTTTCAGTATCTTGCTGTCTTCTTCTGGCACCCCCATAATTCTGAAGTTGATATGCTTGAAGTTGTCCCAGAGTCTCCTTACACTATCTTTAAATTTTTGGATTCCTTCTTTTTGTTTTTCCAGTTGAGTGTTTTTGCTTCTTTGTATTTCAGATTTTGACTTATTCTTGTGTTTCTCTAGTCTACTGTTGGGTCTCTGTATAATATTTTTTATTTCAGTCAGTGTATGTTTAGTTTCTAGTTGGTCCTTTTTCATATTCTCGAGGGTCTCATTAAATTTATCAGTCTTTTCTAGGAAATTCTTGAAAAACCTTATAATCATGGATTTGAACTCTATATCCAGTCATTTGTTTTTCTCTATTTTTTTTGTTTGTCATCTGTTTGTCTTTGCATTTTCGCTGCTTCCTTGAGTTGGTAGAGTAGCTTTGTGTGGTAGGTATCCTTTATGACCCAGGGCTCAGCCTCCCCGGTTACCTGAGATGGACGCTGTTGGTGTATCTCTTTGTGGAGTGTGTTTACAGCTTTCTTGTAGTTAAGTCTTGATTGTTGTTGGTATCACTGGGAGGAGCTGACCTCCAGGCCAACTGTCTGTGAGGATTAGCTGTGTCTACACTTTGAGAACTTCTGTGCTGGAGACAGCCTTGAGACAAGACTGGCAAAATTGCAAAAGCCCCTGTGCTCAGCTTGGATGTAGTGGAGTCTCATGTCTGAGCATACAGTATTGGCTTCCCATGAGCCCTGCCCTATGAGGCCCTTGGGTCTCAGTGTTCCTCGATAATTGCTGCAAGCACCTCTGAGAGAAAGCCGCCCTCACATTTCGCCAGCTGCCAGACAGTCCATTTTCTCCCTCAATGAACCTGGATTCCCAGATTCTAGCCCAGAACTGGAGTTCAGTGCAGTCAGGAGCTTCCGTTTCCCTCCTGCTAGAGAAAGCCAGCAGCACACTCAGCAGTCAGTCCTCTCTGCACAAACTCTTGCACCTGCCTCCAGAACTCTGCCTTTCGCAGCTCCCCTGAGTTTCCGCCTGACAGTCCAGATTTCCCCTGTATGAGCCTGGGTCCCCAGGGTCTTGCCCAGAATTGGGATTCAGTGCAGTCAGGGGCTTTTTTCTCCTTCCCACTTTAGAAATCCAGCCAGGCACTCAGTTGCCTATCCTCTCCACACGTGTGTCTCCATACCTCAGCCTTTTGCAGCTCCTCTGATTCTCTGTGTGCTTTTCTCTTTCCTTCTTGCTGTAGAATTTCTACTCAGCCAGCTTTCCTGTGGTTCTGGATGATGTCCGTTTTGTCTTTTAGTTGTAGTTTTGAAATTGTTGTGCAAGGCAGCAGTTTAGGTGTTTACCTATGCTGCCATCTTGGTTTCTAGAAAGCAGTCTGGACATTTCTCTGAGTTGTTTCCAGAACAAATATTAAGTAGTAATATGTTTAAAAATCCTCATCTCAAGTATCACAACACAAAAACTATCCAGTTTCAGCACTTTCCTTAGTAAATTTGTCCTTTGGCTGCCTTCCCACACCTGGTATGCAGGCAGTATTTATGCATGCAGTGAATGCCACCATCTCAGGTCTTAGATAAGCCATAAGTGAAAACCTCCCCTCAAGTTTTTTTTCCCAATTTGAAAATTTGTACTAATCAGGAGCTTTGGCTGATGATGAAAGTTATGTATTTTAGAGGTTAAGTATTGTGTGACATTTATATTTCTTCTGTTTCTACACTGTTTGTGGATTTGTGAGTTAGATCTCTTCTGTCAGGTAGGCTTCCTTTCTTGTTCTTCCCACCTCACTCAATCTTCTATTCTACTCTCCATTCTTACAAATTAGCTCTGTGGTAAACAACTTCCTGCACCTTTAAGACTATTGTTTCATTTTCCTTTTCTACTCATTAGTCACAACTCATTTTTTGCTCATTCCTTTTTATTTATCTTCACTTTTAAACACTGTTGGGTCAGGATTTTTTATTCTCATCTTTAAGGAGATCACATGGTTATTAATAAATAGTTTCATACTTATTTAATGTTTTTTCTTTCCGTATCTTACTTGTATTTATGGCCAACAGAACTCCTGACATAGCCGAAACCGGTTTGGCTCAGTGGATAGAGCCTGTGGACTGAAGGGTCCCAGGTTTGATTACAGTTAAAGGCATGTGCCTTGGCTGTGGGCACATCCCCAGTGGGGGTGTGCAGGAGGCAGCTGATTAATGTTTCTCTCTCATTGATGTTTCTGACTTTCTATCCCTCTCTCTTCCGCTCTGCAAAAAATCAATAAAATATATTTTAAAAGAAGAACTCCTGACATAAAGTGGATATTTTGTTGAATTTTACTGAATATCGATTGTATGCATGTCACCTTAAATTCAGAGAGGGTGGAGAAGGTATATTTCTTTGTTTTTTGGAGCACTGTCTAAAAGAAAAATAATCCCTAACTCCAACATATCTTTTTCTCTATTCAAAAGACTCAAATAAAATAAAGAAAATGCATGAACAAGTTATTAAAAAGTGACCAATAAAATTACAAGAAGACATTGTATCTCACTCACCATCAGATATGTGCAAATTACATAGACTTATTTATTGTCAATTAAAATTGCAGAAATCAAGAAGATTAATATCTACACTAGTAGTGAGAGTTTGGCAAAATGTGTATTTTCACATATTTGTGTTGGATTAGGTACATTGCAGTGTTCTGCTGACTTTCTCCGAGACGTCCCAGATTGAAGAGGGTGCAGGCTGGGCTGAGGGACATCCTCCCATGCATAAATTTCATGCACCGAGCTTCTAGTGTGTTTATAAAGAAGTGAAAATGAAATTATAAGAGATATGTATTTATTCTGTGATATTGGACATATTTCATGTTATTTAATTAATTTTATTGCTCTTAAATTCTAAATTTATATTAGAAATGTAGTTTTCAGCACCTCTATCTACAGGTTCGTTCTTTAATTTAGATTGTAGTCTATACCCAGTTTATTTATTTATTTTTTTAAATCTTTATTGTTCAGTTTATTAATTACATTGTTCTCCCCTTTTATCCCCCTATAGCTCCCCTCCACCAAGTATCCATCCCACCTTCCACCCTCACCTTCCCCCCCCACTGGCCTCTCCCATAGTTGCAAGATTTTTGTCCAGGCTCTTGCTGAACTTCCCACACCCCTTTTCTCCCCAAGAATTGTCAGTCCATTCCCTCTCTATGTCCATGATTCTGTTCTATTCCCCAGTTTATCCTGTTCATCAGATTATTAATTCACTTGATTTTTAGATTCATTTGTTGATAGATGTGTATTTGTTGTTCATAATTTATATTTTTACCTTTTTCTTCTTCCTCTTCTTATAGAAGATCTTTCAGCAGTTCATATAATATTGGCTTAGCGGTGATGAATTCCTTTAGTTTTTTTCTTATCTGCAAAGCACTTTATCTGACCTTCAATTCTGAATGATAGCTTTGCTGGATAGAGTAATCTTGGTTGTAGATTCTTGCTGTTCAACACTTTGAATATTTCTTGCCACTCCCGTCTGGAGCTGCATTGTTTCTGTTGAGAAATCCGCTGACAATTATATGGGTGCTCCCTTATAGGTAATTAACTGTTTTTCTCTTGCTGCTTTTAATATTCTCTCGCTTTTGGCATTTTACTTATGATGTGTCTTGGTGTGGTCCTCTTTAGATTCCTATATTTTGGGGTTCTGTGCACTTCTTGGGCTTTTAAGTCAATTTATTTCACCAGGTGGAGGAACTTTTCGGTCACTATTTCTTCAAGTAGGTTTTCATTATCTTGCTCTCTCTCTTTTTCTGGCACCTCTATAATTTGGATGTTGGTATGCTTGAGGTTGTCCCAGAGTCCCCTTACACTACTTCAATTATTTGGATTCTTTTTGTTTCTTGCTTTTCGGGCTGAGTGGATTTTTCTTCTTTGTATTTCAAATCTTTGACTTGGTTCTTGCAGTCCTCTGGACTGCTTTAGGTCTTTGTGTAATATTTTTTATTTCAGTCAGTGTATGCTTAATTTCTAGTTGATCCTTTTTCATATCCTCGTAGGTCTCGTTCATTTCCTCATCGGTCTTGTTCATTTCCTTGTAGTTCTCATTAAGTTCATCAGCCTTTTCTAGGAGCCTCTTGAAAAACCTTATTACTGTGGTTTTGAACTCTGTGTCTAGTTGTGTTTTTTCCTTCATTTCTTTCACACCTGATTTCTTTCCATTTCTCTGCATTGTGGCTGCTTTCCTGAGTTGGTCCATTAGCTTTGTGTGGTAGATGTCCTCTAAGGGACAGTGGCTGAGCCTTCCCAGTTACCTGAGGTGGATACTCTTACTGCAATCCTTTATGGGTTGTACCCTATTGTTGAAGTTAAACCCAGATTATTATTGTTACACTAGGAAAGTTTGACCTCCAGGCCAATTGACTCTGTGTTCAGGTTGGATGGGCGGAGTCTCTGGGCTTAGCAGGCAGAGTCAACTCGGCCCTGTGCGGTGCATGGGTCTCTGTGCCGGGTGGTAACGACTGCACGCACCTCCGAGAGAAAGGCGCTGCTGGTCTCCACCCGCTGCCAGACAACTCTGCCTTTCCCCAAATGAGTCTGCACACCCAAAGTCTCGCCCAGGGTTGTAAACAAAGCAGTCCAGTGGTCTCCCAAACAAGGGAGCAAGTCAGGAGTCCTCTCTGCATGGTCATGCACTTCTGCTCCCAAGTTTACTCGCAAAGTGCTCCACAAGTTCACCCTCTGCCACGCCTGAGTTTCAGTGTGCCTTCCCCTGACCTCAACTGGAACTGGGGAATCAGTGTAGTGGGATGCCTTTGCCCTCCCCATTAGAGAAAACCGGCTGGATTTGCAGCTGCCCTCCCTTTCTGCTCACGTGTGCATGGCCCCGAACCTCTGGCTCTGCGTGTATCTTCAAGGCTGCGCTCAACTGCTCCTCTGAGTCACAGTGTCCTATCTTTACTTTTATTTGTGGAATTTTCACTCAGCCAGCTTTCTGGTGATTCTGGATGATGTTTGTTCTGTTGTTAAGTTGTAGTTTTGGAATTGTTGTGTGGGGCAGCAAGATAGGTGTTTACCTATGCTGCCATCTTGGTTCCTCCTTCTATACCCAGTTTAAAACTATGAAGCTTGAACTAACATAAATGAAATAAAATAATGGTAGGACACTTTTACTTAGCAATATTTTGTTCTTTGACTTTTTTCCCTTCTCCTGAGTTTTACTACTTACTAGAACAGTATTTATTTTCTTTTATGGATTGACATTTTAAAGACTTTTAAGAATATAACTGAATGAGAGATATGAACTCTATTTTTTCCTAAATGTTATATGTACATTATTTTCAGTCTCATTCTTAATTAAATACATATTTGCTCCTTTAGATACTACTATTCAGATATTTACTATTTATTCGAATTTGTCTGAAGTAGATATTACTTTTGAACAATGTATGAAAAATGAGTTTGTTGAAAAATATGTACCACAAATAAGATTTTTTTCAACACTTAAAAGAACAAATATTTGAATAACTAAAACATTGGTATAAAAATGCTGTGATTACTTTGAACCTATAGTATGCCTAGAGATTCAGTAAAATTAATTTAAGCAAACTCTAATATAAACACATTAGACACTGAATATATTTGAAAACAAAAGAAATTTATTTATTGAATTCTGAAGTTCTCTATTTCTAACATTTCAGGATAAGTGGCATCATTATCTTATTAGTCTGGATTAATAAATTTCTGTGCACATGTTCATTTTTAATGTAATCTGCTCAAAATATATACGTAACATTTAATTTAAAGGTCAATTCTACAGATAATTTCTTTTTTCTCTCTCTCAGGGATAGGTCATCATTAAGAACTATTAATGTAACTGAAATATCATTAGAGTTTTCAGATTTGGACTATAATGTTGAATATAATGCATATGTAACAGCTAGCACCAGATTTGGTGATGGGAAAAAAAGAAGCAATATTATTAACTTTCAAACACCTGAGGGAGGTGAGTTCTTATCCTTGTAGACCATGTAAAAGAATACCCTACCTAGACTAAATAAGTGTTAAATATAAATACATATTATTAAGCCTATCTATCATTGGTTGGATGCAAAATTGCTTTTTGATCACTTTCTACCTGTGTGATAATGTTAAAGTTAGCTGATCTCTCTGTGTCTCAATTTCCTATCTGTATTATGGGAACAATATAGTACCTACTTCTCAAAGTTTTATGAGGATTTAATGAATATATATTTGTAAATGCACTCAGAACATAATTGGACACTTAGTAAACACTTTATATGTTCATTAAATGAGACAAAATAAAATTCACAAAGTCAGCTCTCTGCCATTTTTCTCTATTAATAGATTTAAAAATTCTAAGTTAGAATTTCATATGATGTATCCTATATTAGAAAAGCATTATAATGTTGTTTTAAAACTAGGGCAATAGGCATACTTCAGAGCTAAGATAGTATTTTATGATTAAGAATCAATCTTTCCTCTGCTTTAATATTCTTATAGTGTTAGAATTATTGCCCAGTGAGCCTTGCGGATTTCATTTCTAACTTGTAATTCGATGGTATTCCCAATTAAGTTTTTTTTTTTTTGGAGAAAAACAGTTATTATCACTTATCAAAGGCAGGTAAAATTTAGAACATTTCAGTCACTATTTGGAGCCACAAGTTCAGTTTTCTATTCAATTGTTTTTTTATTTTTTATAGCACCAAGTGATCCCCCAAAAGATGTTCATTATGCAAATATCAGTTCTTCATCAATAATTCTCTTTTGGACACCACCTTCAAAACCTAATGGGGTTATTCAATATTACTCTGTTTATTACAGAAATTCTTCAGGTACTTTTGTGCAGGTAAGACCTGAGTTTCCTCCTAGTTTTTTCTTACATCCTTCAGTTGATGATATAGACTGGGAATGGTAGAAAAAAGTAATTTATCTTACATTGATAATATCTGTAGTCATTTTATAAAGCTCCTATTGACAGAAAAATGTGGTGGTTTAGAAATGTCAGATACATTTTAATATCTCTATGTATGTGTACACACACACATTTCTATATTAGCTTCAAAGGTATTATCAACAATGAAGCTGCCACCTATTTGAAATTCTGTATAAAAATATGGCTTTTAATTCCATTCCTCTAAGAAGTGTTCTCTAAAGAGTTGATGGTTTCATTTACTCTCAATTATTTCTCAACTAAGAAAAATTTTCTTTTTTTTGGTATACCATATAAATACCTTTCATGTTTGGATATGTTTGTGTGTTTCTTATTTTTAAAAACTGTTTTCAATTGTTAGCTAGAGTAGTTATAACTATTATTACTATTATCAGCTATGATGAAAACTAGAAATGTGGTTAACTTGAAGTATACAAGGTACTAGGCTCACACACTTTGCATATGGACACTTTCTAAGATATGAATGACAATATGAAAATAGCTAAAATGCATTTCACTTAGAAAATATTTTTATTTTTTTTCAGCAGAACTTATTTTTCTAAACTAAATATTTTACAGAACTACTATGTATTAAAAGAATAAAATTGGACTTGTGACTGAATCAGGATTGAAGAAAGATGGGCTATGATATGGAAAACACTAATTTAGAAAAAAATCCTGCCGTTTACTGATAGACACTATGGACTGCATGTTGGTTGTGACTCTGGCCATTCTTATTTCTGTGTATCATTTTGAGCAGGAGAAGAGAGATAAGTTTTAGATATTCCAGGTTGCCTGATCCTATTTGTGACTGACAACTTAGTTACTAGACTGAGTCCTGTGAGCAGCAATTTCTGGGCCTACAGCCTGACTTGCTGCAGTGCATCTGTAGTCAAGTCTACACTAATGAATGGGTCAGAGCAGAACTTTGCAAGCTGTCTCAGTACTAACCCAGCAGTGAGTAAAAGAGAGTCCAGAGGTTGGTTTGGTTATACATTCAATTCTAGGCCTTCTAAGAAAGGAGTAAGAGGGAGGATCCTTCCTACCCCTACTCTGTATGTCAAGAAATTTTTGCCGTACCCTTTGTTCTGCTCTATTTGGGGAAGAGATATGGGGATTAGTATATATTTTATTAATATTTTCTAACTATAATGTTGTTTATACATTTAGCGATGTCATTATGTCACAGAGATTATTGGAATTGCAGATTTTTCTTCTTTCACACATTTAGCAAAAAATTTGCAAAGTGGTGTCAGTAATTCTGAATCTTATCAAAGCTTTTGCTTCTGTACAATTTACTTGATAGCTTATTCATGATTCTATTTTGCTTCTCTTTCTCCGTGTCTAAATAATCAAGTGTAAACATCTAACTGTGGTTTCAACATGATCTTATGAGTCTCTTTATTCAAACCTGGGTATATAAAACAATCTCGTTTGCAATTTATCTATCTTAGACAATGTAATATTTTGTTAAATAATCTTGAGAATGCTTTTAAGTTTGACAGCTGCCAGAGGGCAAAAGCTAATGATGTTAAAAATTTCGCATATTGTTTGAAGTTCATCTGTGCTTTAATTTCTTCCTACAGTTAATGTTAAATATAGCATCAAAATCTTCACTCCCTAATTTTCTATTTTGGATTGACAGAATAGAAGAAATCTTCAAAATCAAAATTATGTAATGGAATAAGTATATAACTTATTTTCTTCCCCATGCTTTTTTTCTTCTCCTTCCCCTCCAAGGTGTGTAGAATTATCTCATGCATGGCACATCATATTCTGCTTCCCAGTCCTGGTATCTCATACTTGCCTTATGCTCCCTTCTGCCATAACAACCTGAAGAAAAGGGTCATGTTAAACTTAACTTTCCATCTCCTGAAGTCCTCTGCTCTGTATCATCCGTAGGTTTAATACTCAATGAATGCAGTAGTTTAATTAAGCCCAGGTGGTGTGGCTCAATAGTTGAACATCTACGCAGGAACTAAGAGGTCGTAGGATGGATTCCCAGTCAGGGCGCATGCCCGGGTTTCAGCATGGATCCCCAGTAAGGAGGTGTGCAGGAAGCAGCAGATTGATCATGTTCCTCTCTCATCGATGTTTCTATCTCTCTATCCATCTCCCTTCCTCTTTCTCTGAAAATCACTAAAAACATTTTTAAAAACCAGTATCTTCCATCCCTTTCTATCCCCTTATAAAATATATTTTTAATTGAAAGGACATAAATTATTTTAACATTATTTTCAGTACTTAGTGATAATTTGGAACACTTGAGTTTGTAGTGATCTTTCCTTCTTATTCTGGGGAAGTTAATCTCTCTACTATTACTTGGCAATCCCCATTCTGCTCTCAGTTGTTGCAAATTGTGTTTTATAAAGTGTATCAATGCTTCTGCATTTTAATTTCTACCAACTCATGTCATGTCTCCTCAGGGTGCTTGACATTGTCTTAGTATATTATAAAGTGGAAAATAAATACTGGATTATTAATCACATTTGAAAAGTTTTTGCTAAATACCCTCTGACTACATTTCTATAAACAAAAGAGTAAACCTTAATTAGATCATTTGAATCATAAAATTTTATTTCCAAAAATAAATAAATGAATGAAATAAGCTAGATAATTGATTTATTTCTAAATTTGTTATATCTTTACATGTCTATGCATGTCTATGCATACTCAGTATAAATAACTCCTGGCTAATTCAAAATAATTTGTGACTTAATTGTCATCAAGGTCATATAATAGGTAATCAGAATAAATTCTATAATAAATAAAAAATTAAAAGTTACACCAAAAACTATGTTAATATTTTACATTATATATTTTACATTATATATATTTATAATATATATATTTTACTTTATATAAGCTTGTTATTCCGTGTATGTGTTGGAAGATACTGAAGTTCACAAATCGTATTTTGTGTGAGACTGTTACATTATTTTAATTTGCTCCTAAATACATGACCACAAAATTAAAATAGACTTATTATTACACTCATTCTTCTCCTCTTACCCAAATATTGGCAAAGGAACCTCAAAAACTTGATGAATTTAATTTGTTGATAAAGTATAAAATCATCCTAACTGTAAATTTTAGTCAAATTGATTATTCAATGTTATTAAATTAAATTACATAATTGCCATTTGTTGTTTTTTGTTATGTGCAGACATGGTTTTAATTGCTTAATGTGCTTCATATCATCTAATCCCCAAAGCTCTCTGTGAAGTGGAAGTGGTTATTCCCATTTTAGGATGAGGAAGAAGCTGTGAGATTAGTTGATTTTCCCAGAGAGATCCTGCCAGAATGAAGGCAGGTTTATAGAACTCTAAAGGCTTTGTGTAGGTGGGAATGATTTAGATTTCTCTATATAGATGAACATATTACAAATTTATTTTTACTAATTGCCAAATGTTTTTTGTTAAAAGTCTGTTTTCCTTTATTTTAAAATTTATTTTTATGTGTGGGGTTTTGTGTTTAATATTTGCTCAAGAGACAATGATTACATAAATTTCCCAATAATTTAAACAATGCCTTGGGACCAATATAACTAGGAGTCAGGCCAGAAATGTATAAAATTTCTCTTATTCTGCATATAAGAGAGTGTATCTAACTGCCCTTCTCTACTTCCCAGGATTATAGAGAATAAGAAGACTAATTAAATATGAATAATTATATCGAGTTAGTTAATAGAGATGAATACTTTCATAATTCCTTTTTCTTAAATAGGAAGGAATAATTAAATATTTATTGTACTCTCAAATTTTAAAATATATCTTTAACATTTTGAAAAATACTTGAATGTTTCATAAGAACACTAACACTGTCAGAAAAGGTATAGCATTTTCAATTGGTCATTGGACCTTCATTGCTAAGAGTTTTTTTTTTTAATCTTTGCTGTCCTATATATTGATTTTGTAAGAAAAACTGCTACCATAGATTCTTCTTTTAGTACAAACATATTTCCAGTTTAATTATTGCAATAAAAATGTCTGATGTTGATTTTCCTCAAAGATTAACATACTAAGATAATGAGGCAACCAATTCATGAATAATTATTTTTGAAATGTTCATGTATACTAAAACCATATTCTGAACAATTAAAACAATATGTTTATTTTTCAGAATTTTACACTCCATGAAGTCACCAATGACTTTGACAATATGACCGTATCTGCAATAATAGATAAACTGGCAATATTCAGCTACTATACATTTTGGGTAACAGCAAGTACTTCAGTTGGAAATGGGAATAAAAGCAGTGAAATAGTCCAAGTATACACAGACCAAGACAGTATGTAAATGAAAAATATTTATTAATATTTAATAGGATTAACTTAAACCTTTAAATTATTTCACAACCTTCGATTTGTATGTATTCATAGTAAGACCTACATTTTATTTAGGCACATTTAACTAGTCATTATAAAAGTTTGAAAATGCATTTAACATAGCTATAAAACTATTACAATAATAATAGCCTTTCTTTTCATATAAACTGCTACCATTTATTCATGAAAATTGTGTTGCTGTTACTGCTTCAAAGGATGTTACAGCATCTGGTTTGGCCATTAAAAACCTTTGTACACATGGATGGGTTTTCTAATAGCTACTATGCTTACCCATTTGCTTTAAAAAATATTTTTTTTCTCTAGCTGCTTATTTCATTTCAGTTTTTTAATCCACATAGGACTCTATGCAGCTTCTTTGTTTGTATTGTGTTTGTGACTAATATACCTAGAATATCTTTTTAACCCCAGAAGTTTCTTGTATACAGCTTCTGCAGAATCTTGTTTGTGCTGAGTATTCAGAAAACTATAACAACTGAAACTCTCAATGTTTTTAGGTTTCAGCTTTGATAATATAATGACACATGGATCATTGCTTATTTCTTCTTATGGTTGTTACTTTTATTCATTTTAATACTATTTTGCATTATTTTCAGGTTTGCAGCATACCAGTTAGACAATCATATACTTTACAAAGTGTTCTTCCTGATACTTCTAGTGCCCATCTGGCACTATACTTAGTGATTATAGTATCATTGACTATATTCCCTATGCTGTACTTTACTTCCCTGTGATTATTTTGTAACTACCAACTTGTATTTGCTAATCCCTTCAACTGGTCCCCCAATCCCACTTTGTCCACTTTTATTTAAACACTAGTCTCACATTGAGAAATGGTATTGACCTCTACTGCTGAGAGTAAAATTCTATGTTTATCATCTGAAGTTTATAAATTGAGACTACATATATGTAAAGTGAATGATTTCCTTGTTGGAACAATCTTTAAATAGGTTACAAGTTAACCAGCAGAATAAGATATGATAAAATATATGGAGATATTTGTTTACATAGACTTCAACAAAAGTATTTAATTCAATATTTGGTCAATATCATTTATTTTTTTAAATGCAGATTTCTCCTAAGATTTTTACCAGCCTATAAGTTTTTATCAGTTATTATTATACCACCATGGATACTAAATGTGTTGTGTGCACTTCTTCTAGGCAAGAGGTCCTAGATGACCTCTTGTAGAAGAAGGATAATATTTGGAAGGTAGAAACAAAAAAATGTTATAGCTAATTACATTATTGCAATATTTAAATGTATGTATACATACATATGCATACATGCATATCTACACACTCACAATATCCATATTGTAAGAAAGAAAAGCCAAGAGAATATTATAGAAAAACAATTCTCACACATAATAGATGTGTGACAAGACAGGTCTTATTTTAAATTATTTTTAATATTATTTAGAAGATATTTTATAATAGATGATATTTACTGTATCTGCATTTAAACAATTTAAGAACTGATGATGCAATAGATGCCATTTAAATAATTATCCTCGTTTTGTGAATTTACTTAAAATTAATTAGGGTGACTGATAATTTTTATTTTGCACACTACCTGTCATAGTACCTGAAGGGCCTGTTGGAAACCTGACTTACAAGTCTATTTCATCAACTGCAATAAATGTAAGCTGGGGCCCACCACTTCAACCCAACGGTCTAGTCTTCTACTATGTCTCTCTGAGCTTACAGCAGACTCCTCGCCATGTAAGACCACCTCTAGTTACATATGAGACAAGCATGTATCTTGATAATCTGGAAAAATACACTGATTATATATTAAAAATCACTCCATCAACCGAAAAGGGATTTTCTGATACCTATACTGCCCAGCTACACATCAAAACTGAAGAAGATGGTAGGCTGGATCCTTTTATTGTCTATTACGCAGATTGCGTTTTTGTTTTTTTTAATTTATATTTCTTTCTGACAAAACATTATTTTTATAATTATATAGATTATTTGTTCTCAAGTAACTAGCCTTTCAATAAACACATTAAGCTATAACTTTCTTAAAATTTAAATAATTAGATGCTAATAAAATCAAGTCCCATTATTATTAAAGCCTTTTTTGAATGGTAATTCACTTTTGTTTCATTTAATATTCTTTTTTTCTTTTATAGTCCCAGAAACTCCACCAATAATCAACACTTTTAAAAACCTTTCCTCTACCTCAGTTCTCTTATCATGGGATCCCCCAGTAAAACCAAATGGTGCAATAATAAGTTATGATTTAACTTTACAAGGACCAAATGAAAGCTACTCTTTCATTACTTCTGATAACTATATAATTTTGGAAGAGCTCTCACCATTTACACTATATAGTATTTTTGCTGCTGCAAGAACTATAAAGGGACTCGGTCCTTCCAGTGTTCTTTTCTTTTACACAGATGAGTCAGGTAAGCCAGAATTCGTATTTTTCCCAATGCTTCACTGTTGCAGCCCTTGCTCTCTTTTGAAAGGAACCTCATGGAAAATGAGAGGATATTTGATTCATCTATGTGTCTTAACTTTTATCCTTTCTCTTATTTAATTCGGGCTTCAGAACGAAGTGTTCTGTTTAAGGCTACTTTGGAACTAGTGAGTTCCAAAAACATCATTAGTTATGCTGTTGGTTTCTGAAATTAAAATATGATCATTTTGTAAATCTTTCTTAACTAGTATCTTCAGGAAGCTAGTCACAATGATATTTTTATGTTAAAAGTCACAAATATAAGTTTCATAATGTGTTTTCCTACAGTGCCTTTAGCACCTCCTCAAAATTTGACTTTAATCAACTGCACTTCAGACTCTGTGTGGCTGCAGTGGAGCCCGAGTCCTGTTCCAGGCGGTATTGTTAAAGTATATAGTTTTAAAATTCATGACCATGACACTGATACTATATTTTATAAGGTAGGTTGATTATGACAGTATATTTTTATTTAAAAATTCAGAACATGAATTAAATTTTTGGCATGCAGGGAGAAAATGGATTGCTTTAAATGAAATGAGGGTCATCTTTTAAGAAACCTTTTCAGTTTCCTACAATTGAAGGATGCTTACGGAAAACACAGAAAATACTTGCCAAGTAATGGAAACTGAAGAGTTTATAGAAGGATTTACGTAGAACTTCTAATTTCTGCATGTTTACATTTTAAGAAATAATTGCACCATTTTGTGAATGCTGAAAAGTACATAGTAAATTTTTCCAGACTAAAACCTATTATTATCTTAAATGTAATATATTTCTATTTGTTGTTAGAATGATGCGCCAAGTTAATGGTTTTAGCCTTTTCTGAAAAGTGTTTTTGCTGGACTTCTGGTAATCTTCCCTGATAGTATATAATCCCACACTAATTGGAATTTTAAGATGTATCATTATCTTTCACTTGCAACACTAATTACTTTGCAACACTAAACACCCCTTCACTTCTCCCAATTTTAGGTTTCAGAATCAATGGAAACTAGTCAAAGAACTGATGTAGCAAAGGGACTGAAATATATTTCTATGACTTCTAGCATTTATTTGCCAAAATATATTATAATACATGACATTTATTTCTTTTAAGTGTTCTTTTTTTTCCCCAAAGGCAAATTGAAATACTGATATGCTCTTATTTAGTTATAGCAAGAAGAGTATAAAAAATCTGTAGTAAACATTGTTGTTATATATATTTCAATTTATTGCCAATGGTAAATCATTTTTATAGTGTATGTAGCTTACAAAGGGAACAGTAAAAATCAAAATTTGTGATTAATATTATATCATAAGAAACAACTAACTTCCTTTCTGGAAATCAATGTATTACTTCAAAAACTGAAAGGCTGAGTAGAATTTGAATTATATGTAGTACTCCATAAATGTGGACTCTCTTTCCCCAAAGTGTGAAATTATATTAATGACCCAAAGTCTACAGCCCTCTAATATCTATCTCTTTTCTAATCTTAACATTTTCCAACTTTTAATTTGCTCTGGCTATAGGTGTCACATGCAAATATGTGTTAAAAGGGAAAAATGAATCATTTTCTTAATGTTATTTTGTTTGTAGGACAATGTATATAGGTGTTGGAGCATGGGTGTCTGTGTGCGATTTTTTTTTTTTTACTCAGAACAGCGATTTCCAGCATCAACACCATCACCTTTACAAGTTACTGCTCTAAGTTAGACAAGTTGCTTAACCTATTATGACTCAGTTTCCTTAAGTGCCAAATGGGAGTTATAAAGATGCATACCTTCAAAAGTGAAGGTTAAAAGGGAGAATCTAAAAAAGCACTTAGGGCCATCCCTGGCATTATATAAATGTGTTAGCTATTGCTGTTATTATGCATAGTTATAAAAAGAACAAAATATCCATCCAGCAGTGTAATAGCCCGAAGTATAAAATGACATCATGTCATTACCTTCACTATGAAAATAAGTTATATTCTGAGATTTTTAGACATTCTGTTCTCTCAATATAAATACTACCATTAACATTCCACTAGCAGCAAAATATAATCTTTATACCATAAAGTATTGATTATATAGTTTTGGGGTGGAGAATATAATTTTTCTTGAAAGTCTACTACTTTTAGTTCTTTTTACATCTATTTTCTCTTCTATCAATTCTCATGATCTTGTTTTCGTTCAAATTCCGTTAAATGTATTGTTGTGCCACCCTTTTCCTTTCTTGACATCGAGTTTATTTTATCTAGTTCCCTCCCACTGTTTTGTTTTCTCTATAAGTATATTTCCTATTTTCCTTTCTATGTTTTCATCCACCCCTATGCCACAATAGTATTAGTTTCTATTTTTTTTATTTCGAGTTATATGTGGGTTCATAGAGGCAGAATAACTCCAGAGCCACTTCACACATCTCTGCCATGCCAGTCACTCCAGTGTGGCTCCCATGGAGATCAAGAAGATCCAGGTCTGCAGATAACTCAGGCCTGTCCTACACCCTGAAATCGCTTATGCAGTGAAAAGATGTTTGGCAGTACTCCTCACTTATGTGTCCTTTTTACTGTTATTCTTGTGTCAACCTATTTACTATCTACTCTCACACTTTGATTGTAAACTCTTGAGTTCAGTCACTTTTCTGGGTAGCAGCCTTTTCTAATCAAAATAAAAATTTACCTGCACTCTGTTTAAGTTTTTCTTAGTAGCAATTGTTTGTAGATTTCTCTAATTAATATTAAAATTCCTTGATGACAGTGACCATGCCTTATATATTCTTCAATATGCTGGTCATCTGGCAGTATAATTTTTAAATAGTAAATTGAAAAATGAAAGGAAATGGTGTAATGTAGTGAGTTCAAGGACTTGCTAGAGATTAATTTAAAATATGATTCTAAGTACCCAAGAGTTAGTAATCTTGCTAAAGTTCTGTTACTGAAATATTTAATAAATAAGTCAAAGTGTTTTATATTTGGGGTCAGATATAATGCAATATTCTTAAAATTATACCACACAGGATATTGTATTTTTCTTTATATAAATGATTAATTTTAACTGCCCTCTTAGTTAGGATAATTATCTTTGAATGAAAATTTCATACTCAATGGTAAAATTTTCTATGAAAAAACATTCTTTCTTGGGTACATCTGCTGTTTTCTTCCTTATCTATTTTGCCTAAAGTTCTGTCAAATAGAAAATGTAGGAGTTGTCTTGGAAAACTCATAATTAAGCTTCATAGGAGCCAAGATTTGTTTATTCATTGCTGTATTCCTCTTGCTTAGCACATAGTAGATAATGAATTAATTTATTTACTTACGGAATATTATTGGATATTTAAAATTTTTTTATCTTTATTGTTCAGTTTATTAATTACATTGTTCCCTTTTTTTTTCACCCTATAGTTCCCCTCCACCTGGTACCCATCCCACCCTCCGCTCTCACCCCCCTCCACTGTCCTCTCCCATAGTTGCATGATTTTTGTCCAGTCTCTTGCTGCACTTCCCACTTCCCCTTTCTCCCCAAGAGTTGTCAGTCCATTCCCTCTCTATGTCCGTGATTCTGTTACATTCACCAGTTTATCCTGTTCATCAGCTTATTAATTCACTTGATTTTTAGATTCATTTGTTGATAGATGTGTATTTGTTGTTCCTAATTTACACTTTTACCTTTTTCTTCTTCCTCTTCTTAAAGAATATCTTTCAGTATTTCATATAATATTGATTTGGTTGTGATGAACTCCTTTAGCTTTTTCTTATCTGCGAAGCACTTCATCTGACCTTCAATTCTGCATGATAGCTTTGCTGGATAGAGTAATCTTGGTTGTAGATTCTTGCTGTTCATCACTTTGAATATTTCTTGCCACTCCCGTCTGGCCTGCATCATTTCTGTTGAGAAATCTGCTGACAATCGTATGAGTGCTCCCTTATAGGTAACCAACTGTTTCTCTCTTGCTGCTTTTAAAATTAATTTAGATGAATTCAAGAAACATGAAGTATCTCTGACTACCTGTGAGCTGGATTTAAATTGAGGACTTTGATTTTGGTATATTTAAAGAAAGTAATTAGGATGTAATTCCAAGTAAGAATCTGGGAGGCAAAATGAAAACAAAATAACCTAGTTTTTTAAGAAATGTCATTAATGAGATTCTTCATGCTGAATGTCCATTTCATCCTTGCATTATCAGCTGTGCACTGCCTGCGTCACAAAAATATTTAATATTTTCTCTTGTAATTAAAATATCCATGCTTATTAAATCATAGGTTACACATGGCGTAACTTTGATGTGTTAAAATATGTCTTCCAGTTACAAACACATTTTTGATGATGCATTGTGATTAATTTGTTTCCTGCTTTTCAGAATATTTCAGGTTTTCAAACTGAAGCCAAGCTTGTTGGACTGGAGCCAGTCAGCACCTACTCTATCAGCATCTCTGCCTTTACCAAAGTGGGAAATGGCAATCAATTTAGTAATGTACTAAAATTTACAACCCAAGAATCAGGTTAGTTAGACACAGCGTTTTGAATCACCGAGATGTTTCATCTGTATTTAACCCTTTTTGAGTTTATGTGATAAAGTATTATTTAATAGTTCACTCAAAGGGAAATTGAATTTTAATTCTTTAAAGATAGGCTGGGTCTTGTCTGTTATCAAATACATGAGTTCATATGCATATATTCAGACTTTTTTCTTTTTGAACGGAGGAAATTATAATGAAAGACTAGTTTAGGAGCAAAGTAGGATCTATATAGCTATGAAAATTACTTAATTCCTAAGACCACCCAACATTCTGTACCCTGATTGGTAAAATAATAGAACATTTTCAACTTTAAGAGTTATATCAGCTGGTTAGTTCCTAGATTTTAGCTTCATCAGTGAAATAGATGTTCACAAAACTCAGTTTTGTACATAAACTATAAGCAAGTTATCAAGTGTTTCTTGTTAACATATTTTATGAAAATATTTTGATATGTTTTTGAAAAGAAAGAAGCAAATAATTAATGATATTTAATTGCCAGAGCCCTGGATTAGATGTGAAATTGTCTTTTCCTTAACTTTAAATTTCACTCATTCTGTAAGTATTCTCCTGTTGTTCTGATGCCCGTATCTTCCAGAGGAAGACAAACAGGTTTGTAAAGACATGAATTTGGATCAGGGGAGATAACTGTACACAAGTCAAGTTTACTTGAGTATTCTTTCAATAACTATGATTTACATAATGACAGCTAGTTGGTTCCTTTCACTGCTTATTTGCAATCTATGAACTAACTGTATTCTAATGTTCCTTATTGCATCCTCTTTTTACTGTAATAGGATAAGCAATGCTGATATTAGGGTCACCAAGTAATTCAACATTTCCATGGGAAATAACCAGTCTCTCCAGTCTGCAGTCTCTATGGTGGGTTGGGTATTTATGGCTCTTTAACCAGGTCTACCATAAATAGAGCACTTCTGAAAAATGGTATCATTTCCAAGTGAATTCAGGGAAGTTCTAGGGAAATGTGGGTGTAATTAAAAACTAGGACTGATTTAAATCTTCCTTCAACAATTTTTATAAAGGAACTGAAGAGTCAATTCTTCACAATTCTTCCAAGGAGGCCATCTCAATATAAAAACACCCCCCACCTAAATTGCTTACATGTTTGCTGGTACCAGATGTGCATATCAAGGAGGCACCCTATCTCCTTTATTCCCCACAAAAGAGGTTTTCATAATAAAGTATTCCTAAGACTTATCCTTCCTGATTAAGAAATAAAGGAGCAAGTTTCAGTCACTGCATGAACTTGAAACTATGCAGTTTCAAGGATGGGATTGTGACTTTGGCCTAGGAAAATATGAAGGGAATGCTTTAGTATTATAAGAATTAACACGATAGCCAAGAAAATAGGCCAACTGCCATTTGATTCAGCTAAAAGGAGGTCATATGTAATACTTTCAACAATAACGGTTTTAAAAAAGGGAACTTTTTGAACACAAATTGAAAAGCTGATATGTTAAATTTTTATTCTGTCTACTAAATATGATTTTATTTAGCAACCACGTAATTAAATTATTTACATGCTACATGTGTATTAAGTTTAAGCATTCATATCTTAAGTTCCAGATGTTGTACAGAACATACAGTGTGTGGCAACTAGCTGGCAGTCCGCTTTAGTGAGATGGGATCCACCCCAAAAGGCAAATGGAGTGATTACACATTATGTGATAACAGTTGAAAGGAATTCTACAAAAGTCTCAACCCAAGATCACATGTATATGTTCATGAAACTTCTTGCCAATACCTCATATGTCTTTAAAATAAGAGCTTCAACCTCAGCTGGTGAAGGCGATGAAAGTACTTGCAACATCAGCACGCTACCTGAAACAGGTAACTAATCTGAAACAGGTAATTTACCTGAAAGGGATAACTAATCTGAGACAGGTAACTATTCACGGATAATGTCATATGTTTGTCAATATCATTGTAATCTTTATAGCATGTTTATCTAAAGATATAAAAGAAAAAACAATTTTTAACACATGTGTTACCAGAGTACCAAGTGTATTGTATATTGACTCCTTTTTATGACACTGAGAGATTAAAACAGGAAAAAAGAGAAAATCTGTCTTACTGTGTTTTCACAAATATCTGTTTCTTACTATCCAAATTCAAACTTACTGAATTATGCTTTATTATAATTTAAAACAGAGAATGAATTTTAAACTTTTGTATTTCTTAATTTATTCTATGGAATTCTAGCTGTTTCTCTGAATTCCATGGCTGCAGTGTCAGACTCACTTTTGTATGTTTCCTTCCCTCTATGCCAGGTTTTATTCTTTATATTATTTGACTAAAAATATTCAAGTCACTAAGGCCTCGTCTACAAAGAAAACTCTCATTCTTTCTAACAGTGGTCCATTGTATGTCATGATCTCCTTCATCCCCCAAGTTCTCCAACATGGAGCAGACTCGTAAAGATGAAAACCTGATTTCCTCTTGGTAACACCACGTTCTTGGAGGTCTTCCCTAGTGGAGACTGTGGGTATTGGCATAAGGTTTTTACTCCAGAGATATATATTATTTTTAAATAACCATGAGGCAAAATTGCATTTTCTCCCAGGCAAATACAATATCTATTTTTTAATTAAGAAGAGTCATTCATATGAAACAAGAATTAATTGCTACTTCAAAAAATATTTATGTTTTCATCTTTAAAATGAAGATTTTGGCCTAGTTTGTAATTATAATTATTAGAGAAATAATTTGCTTTTATCTGGATTTACCTTTGGCACATCCAGATCCTTCATCTTGGAAACATCTGTTAACCCTTCCCTTTTTTTTTGAAATGTGTTACCCATTTTTTCTTCACTTTTCTACCCTTGAGGCTATAAACTGCAGAACTTCTAGGTATGGAGTACCTTCTTCCTGAACTCAGCATCCAATCAGCATTTTTTCCTTCTCATCCTTCACATGCGACATCTCTTCAGACACCTTTGTTCTCCTTGTTCAGCTGCAATGGATGTGTTTCAACACCTTTTTCTTGATCCTTAGATCTCAAACCATGTAATTGGGACTCGTCTTTCAGGGGATTCCCAAATCTGAAAGGATCCCCCTGTTTGTTTTTACCAGATGCTGGCTGATGAGTAATGCCAGAAAAAAAATAAAAGTAGTTCTACCTTGTTCAGCTATAAACTCACCTTCTTGAAGTCTCCCAGAGATTTCACAGTCTTCTCTGCATCCCTTGTGTACACTCCATCAATTTTCCATAGGAAATTTCTGCTCCCGTTCTGACTATATTCTACACACACCATCATCCATATTTGATATTATCCCTCATTTTACTAGTAATGTCAAAGATACTGATTTGCTCTTCTTAAAGTTTAACCCATATTTTCATTTATACTCTTCAGATATTCTCTCAGTAATGTAATTGGCTGCTTCTTTTTAAGAATCTAGCTGCTCAATATTGTTTCAATCTCATGTCTCCCCTAGAACATTATTTAATCAATTTACTCTCTTCTGCTTTTTATTTCTCCTCTCCTCTTGTGCATGCCTGCACACCTCTCCCTCTCTCTCTCTCTCTCTCTCTCTCTCTCTCTCTCTCTCTCTCTCTCACACACACACACACACACACACACACACACACACACAGTTAGAAAATTTCAACTGAAGACTAGGTTGATATATCACCACCAAACATATTCAAAATGGAATTTATGTTGGATTAATTCTCCTTCTCTTTCTCAGTTTTCAATGCTTATTATTTATAATTGTTTGGACACCGTATCTCATATTTTTATGTGTTTTTTCCTCCCATCTCTCCTATATAAAATCAGATCTTACCACTCCAATCTCTGCCATAGTTGTGCAATTTCCCCCCTCTCCAACTTGACTGCTCCTATCTTATAATAGACCTCTATTCTTCCTGTGTTAATACCCTACACTGGCCTTATCACCCATACTCATCTAGACTGCCATCAGTCTCATTTTTCCACCCACTTACTTTGATAAATTGACTCCAATGTGCAATTTTGAAGATTTATGTGTTGACAGTTGAGGTTTATTATCAGAAGGATAGAAATTAAATGTGTCAATTTGGTTATCTGAAGTATAGAGGTGATAATGAAAACAACATTCTGTAGGAGATGTCCCAGAACACTCCCAATGTTTTATTTATTCCCAGAATTCATCACCACTTAGAATCTGGCTTTTGTCTACCTTTCCAGTCTTATGTCCCTCTATTGCGTATCTTCATAAAGCTGATGTCTCTATCCAAACTTTATGGACTAAACATTGCTTACATTCTCTTCTTTAAACATGCTTAACACTTTTTACCATCAGATTGCTTTGCCTTCTTATATTGTCCTTCTACCTTTCTGTGTCACAAAAATTGTATTAATTCTTAAAAGTCCAGCTCAAATGTGTTTTCCAAGTCTTCAGTTATATGTGAAGCTTTAATGCTATATATTTCTGGATTTCATCTCAGACTTGCTAAATAATAGCCTCAAAAGATAAAACCCCAAATCTGTACTTTTAAGCATCTCTCCAGGTGAGCTGATGTACCGTACATTTTGGGAAGTACTGGAGCAGATTACCAAGGAACTTGATGGCAGGTGATATGTAGCAGTGAGAACAGGAAAACAGTGTCAGAGAAGTCCAGAAAGGGGTGACAGGTGTTTCCCTGTGGGTGGGAGGCAGATCCGGGAAAAGAAAATATGTTCAAATCCAGGCAGGTGGTCTGCATCGGGGTGGTCTAGCACCAGGTAAAATAGTCTTGATCATTGGACAGGGGCTGAATTTTAGAAAATGGTGAGAAAAGAGTACAGTGTTTCTGAGATAAATGAGAAGCTCAGGACTCCGAAAACAAAGTAGATGACTCATTATTACGCAGTCCACTAGAACACAAGGTGACAGCTTAGTCACAAGAATGAAACAAGTTCATTTAGTAAAACTGATACACATAAACAAATTGCAATATGCGCTGGATGTAGAGACATCTGAACTTAAGGTTCAGGTCTTTTCAAAAATAATTTCAATTAAAGATTTGAATTAGATCTTAACTCAAGATTAAAAGACCTCAGGAGTGGAGGTTGCAGGAATTCTTAAATTAATTAGTCAAATATTAGACATATTGTACAATGTTGTTCCTTGCTACCAAAGACATATGGCTCTCTGAATTTGGACTTCTGACTCCCTGCATCAGAATATACATCTCTGAGGGCTTACTCCAAACCTATGGAATCAGAATTTGAAAATTAAGACTTACAGATCTTCATGTAAGCAAGATATGTGGGTAAAACAGTGCTGAAGTTTGAGAACCTCTCTATTTCACTGTAACTCTTTGTTTCTGGGGACTATGTCTTATTTGTTTTCATTTCACTCACAGCTCCTGAGAGCCTTGAGCATTATGAGGCACTCATGTTTGTAGTAGAAAGAAATTATTTTTCATATGAAATTCATAATTTTTCATAAGCTGTTTACTCCAGAGGAATATATTATTTTAAAATAACCATGAGGCAAAATTACGTTTTCTCCCAGGTAAATACAATATCTATTTTTTAATTAAGAAGAGTCATTCATATGAAACAAGAATTAATTGCTGCTTCAATAAATTTTTATGTTTTCATCTTTAAAATGAAGATTTTGGTCTAGTTTGTAATTATAATTATTAGAGAAATAATTTGCTTTTATCTGGATTCACGTGAATTGTTTGTTAATGAGATAGATGTTGGTAAAAACTGGAGATTCATTGTTCAGAATGGAAACAGCTTTATAGCTGTTACAAACTTGTAATTTATGGTGGTCTAAGATTAGTCACAGTGTATAGTCAGCTCTGAGTCACTGGCTCTATGCTTAATTTTGACATAAAGTAAAGTCAAATCTGACTCACTCTCTCACTGCCTACTGTTTGACCTTAGCATTCCTTTCAGGGATTTTGGGGTATTTTTCTCAGTGTAAACTTGGTCATATCAGAGCACAGTTAAACATCCATTATGATCATTGATTTTATGAGGAGATTAATATTTGGGGTCTAAACTGGTTCCATTGTCACAGTCAAACATGTTGTATAAATGAAGGCCCCTAAACTTAGTACTTTTAACAGAAGTTTATATCACAATATATCAGATGTACCAATAAAAATATTATAGCAAGTTCATGTGTCTATAAAACTTAACTTTTAGAATCTCAAATTAGTTCAAAATGCATGCACTGATCCATATCATGTTCAAATCTTAGTAAATGTCATGATTTAATACTAAACCTTAAAAAAAATGTTCCCCTGGAAGACAGCTTTAGAGTTGGATTTATTAAAAAGCTTTCAAGTTCAGTAATTTAGAATCAAAAGTGAAAAATAACCTATATCCTTCAGATGCCCAAATTTTAATTGAGGAAAAGTAAAGTATACAGTTTAGTGTTTAAGAGTATTCTTCTCTGTATTGTTTTATTAGATTTTTGTCCAATAGGAGATATTATATTCCTGTAGGGACCCACTGGAAATCCATTGAGCTTGCAATTATATTAATGGTACACTATATTAAAAAAGAAAAAGCTCATACAGCCCATTGTTATTCTTTAAAAAAGCATATTTGCTATGTACTTTATTTGGGTTCCTATTTTGTGGGCTTTTCTGAGCAATGCAGTCTACTGGGAATACTGTAATTATGACTAAATCTGATCTCCATTTACAAGCTTTTAAAAAAATATTTATGTCAATTAGAAGAATTCATACCATTCTTAAGTACCCTTTAATAGATTGAGTGTAGGTGGTAAAAGTGCCTCTCAGAGGATTGCAAATCATTATACAAATTCAAAAGTTCACTTTTTCCTTTGTCTGCCTCCCTCTGGCTCGCTCTTCTCACCTATTTCCTTGGTTGACATGAGAAGTCAAACATGGAGGAAAATTGCATGATCCTGTTTGTTCTTTAAGCAAATGAATTGACACATTCTACTTACAAGTCAGTAATTGCTAAAAGCACAAAAGCCATTAGAGTGCCTGTCACAGTTCAGAGAGAAACAGCTATTAACATTGCTACTCTAATTGAAATTCAAGGGTTTTACAAAGTATATTTCATACAGACTTAATTTTTAAACATAATACTTTTCTTAAGAATGAATATCAGATGAGAAGTATCTTTTTCTTTTTTATTGTATTATTATTTTTCCATCACCATTTATACCTATATACTCTTTTCCATCTCCCCTTCCCCCTCCCCCCACAGTCACTACACTATTGTCCATGCCCCTGAGTTCTTTCTCTCTTTTTTTCTGTTTTGCTTAATCTGGTCACCCCACCACCAGAGTTATCTGTTCTCTATGAGTTGGTCTCTGTTTTGCTTGTTAGTTCACTTTGTTCATTAGATTCCACATATGTGTGAAATCATATGGTACTTGTCTTTCTCTGATTGGTTGATTTCATTTAGCATAATATTCTCTAGGTCCATTCATGCAGTCCCAAAGGGCATAATTTTCTTCCTTTTTCTGGCTGCATAGTATCCCTTGGTGTAAATATACAATAGTTGTTTTATCCACTCATCTACTGATCAATACTTAGGCTTCTTTAAAATCTTGGCTATCCTAATATATAAAAAGCCAGGGGCTGTCACTACTAAAACAACTGGTCAGATGACCCAACATCAAGCTGTGTCATGGGGTGACAAGGCTGGCAAGGGGGTTAGTAAGGGATGACCAAATGACTGAACAAGCAGGCTGCATGGGTTGACCAGGGTGGCAGGAGGGCAGTTGGAAGTGACCAGGCCAGCAGGGGGGCAGTTGGGGGTAACCAGGTGGCAGAGGGGGCAGTTGGGGGCCACCAGTTTGGCAGGGAGACAGTTAGGGGCAACCAGGCTGGCAGGGGGGCAATGAGGGGTGACTAGGCTAGCAGAGAGGGGCAGTTGGGGGTGACCAGGCTGGCAGGGGGTAGATAGGAGCAATCAGGGTGGCAGGCAGAGGCAGTTAGAGTTGATGAGGCTGGCGGCGGGGGGGATGCAGTTAGGAGCTAGTGGTCCCAGATTGTGAGAGGGTGAAGGGATGGGCCTAAACCAGCAATTGAATATCCCCTGAGGGTTCCCAGATTGGAGAGGGTGAAGGCTGGGCTGAGGAGACCTCCCCTATACATGAATTTTTATGCACAGGGCCTCTAGTTGTAAATAATGTTGCAATGAACATAGAAATGCATTATTCTTTTGAATGAGTGTTTTTGGTTTCTTTGGATAAATTCCCAGAAGTGTAAGTACTCAGTCATAAGGGATCTCTATTTCCAATATTTTGAGGTAACTCCATACTGCTGCACCAATCTGCACTTCCACCAATAGTACACAAGGGTTCCCTTTTCTCCACATCCTTGCCAGCATTTGTTGTTTATGAATGTATTGATGGTAACCATTCTGATAGGTGTGAGGAGATAGCTCATTGTGGTTTTAATTTGCATTTCTCTGATGATTAGTGAGGTTGAGCATCTTTCCATATGTCTATTGGCCATCTGTATGTCATCTTTGGAGAAGTATCTTTTATGCTTGTAGTGTGATGGACATTTGACAATATATACTTACTGCTTATTATATGCAGGCTCTATTGAGTCTTGAATGGCACTGGTGATCTCTGTGTTGCATGACCAAACAACTCCACCATTATTACAAAGATATTTACAATAAATATAAAGCAGTTAAGTACAAAACTATATAAATATGTTAGTTGTGTAGATTAGAGATCCAATCAAATAGGAACTCAGGAGAAACAGATTTTATTGAAGAACATAATGAAGTGAAATAAGAATTGGATGTTGCTCTTTGGTAGCTTCAGAATTACTTTATAGGAGAACTTAGACTCAGCAACCTAATTGGAAGATAATATGTTATTGAACCTTGAATTTCATAGGCAGTTATGCTTCATGTTTAGATTGTCTGATATACATCAATAAAATAGCCATGTGTTCTAAATTTTTGTTTTTTTTTAACATGCCGTGAGAAAATGTCAACTATGCATCTCAAAGAACATTCTTATTTTTATTTGAGCTCTTTTAGATGGTGGAGTTAGGGAGATTTGAAGATTATGGGTATGCTAAGGCACTCATAGTGAATCATCCTGTGGCATCATCATTATTGATGAAAACAGTGAGATTAATAGATAGAGGAGAGTAAATAGGAATCCCAAGATACAGCAAGAGGCAACACTGGGATAAAGGAATGTAATACAAGGGTCAGGCTGAGTTGGAATTCTGACTATAGTAGAGAACATTGTATTGAAAAGAATGTAAGAAGGAAGGCAGGCCTTACTCTGGTCTTAGTTTTATAGAATTGCAGCAGACATTTGAATATAATATGGAAAGTTGGACAGTCTACTAAATTTAGAGTAAGAAATAATACAAATAACTCAAAAATTAGTGATTCTTTTTTTACCATTTTCCTCAAGCACTGTAGTAACCTCTTTAGTTGGAAAATGATTTGTTCATTTCATATTTACTGAGCCTCTCAAGTCACAAAAATTAAATTCCACAGTCATTTCAATGGCCCATAAAATTCTTTACAACTCAGGATTCTTTTTTTTCTAGTTAGATATACATCTTCTTCATCTTTTGAAATTTATCCCCACATGACATGTCTTCAAAAAGAATCTGACTTCTTTATGATTGAACTTCCTTCTAGTTAGAAGTTTCTATCCCTTTTCCTGCTCTACTTTTCTGTACATGTGCCATGTGTGTGGATCTGTACTCATTACAGTGGATGTTCATGAGGATAGGATTCCTTCTTTGTGTAGTTCACACTTATTTCCAGTACCTATAAATGTGTTTGGCATACAGTGGTGCTCAATAAATATTTTATGAATCGATCAATGAATGTACAGGCCTCAAAGAATGATCAGGACAATATGTATACTTTGGGTACCTTAAGTAAAAACTTTCAGCCACAAAATTATTTTTATTTTTTTAATATATTTTATTGATTTCTTTTACAGAGAGGAAGGGTGAGGGATAGAAAGTTAGAAACATCGATGAGAGAGAAACATCGATCAGCTGCCTCTTGCACACCCACACCCCCTACTAGGGATGTGCCTGCAACCAAGGTACATGCCCTTGACCAGAATAGAACCTGGGACCTTTGAGTCCGCAGGTGGATGCTCTATCCACTGAACTAAACCGGTTTCGGCCACAAAGTTATTTTTATACAATTATGTGATAAAATATCTAAGAAAGGCATCTCCTATGGGGTACTTTTTTAACTGAATGTTTTATTTTGAGATAGTTGTAGATTCACATGCAGATATAAGAAACAATACAGAGAAATCCTGTGTTCTCTTTATCCAGTTTCTTTCAATAGTAATATCTTGCAAAGCTACAATGCAATATCACCAATACAATTTTTATATAGATGAAATCAAAATAAAGAACAGTCTCATGAGAATAATTCCTCATGTTGCCTTTTTATGGCTACACATTATTGATTTATGCTTACCCTCCTAGCACTTTCCCTATCTTAACTCTCTGACAACCAGTGATTTGTTCTCCATTTCCCATTACTTTGTCATTTAAAGAATGTTATATAAAAATAGTAATGGGGACGTAAGTACATCATAAGGAATACAGTCAATAATACTATAATAATGTATGGAGCCAGGTGGGTATGTGAAATATTGGAGGAACACTTTGTACAGTATAAGATTGTCTAACCACTATGCTGTGCACCTGAAACAAAATAATATTGAATGTAAATGGTTATTGGAAAATAAAATTAAAAATAATATAATAAAAAGTACTTTAGTCACAGTGGTTACTACTGTGAAGAGGATTTGAGAGAATTTAGGATTTTATAGTTTTGTATTGATGGATGTTTTTTAGAGTAAATTTCTATGATTTCCCAATAAAAATAATTAGCAATTGGTAGATCTTAGCAGTTACACACAAGGCTGTGAGGCAGAGATTCCCTGCCAACCAGATATTTTAATTCTCTCAATTTCAGTTTTCCCACATACTCTCACTCAAATAGAGATAATAGTACTTACCCTCTCTGGGTCTTGTAAGGTTTTCTTTTTTCCCCCTGTATATGGGATCTGATTTAATAGCCATCAATTTAAAAAATAATTTTATGTAAATGTTTTTGGGTTTTTTTAATTGATTGACATTTTATGTGATTTTCTTCTCTAATTTGTTAACATCATGGATTATAGTGATTTATTTTCTAATATTAAACAGCCTTTGGTCTCTGGAATCAACCACACTTGATCATGGTGTGCTTGTTTTTAAATATTACTGATTTCTATTTGCTAATATTTTGTCAAAGGTTTTTATATCTGTATTCATAAGGAATGTTGGTTTGCCCTTCTGTGGGTTTATTTTTCACTATCTTTGTCTAGTTTGGTTAAAGTAACACTAGCTTCATAATATGATTCTCTTTTAATTTCTGGAAGAGATTGTGCATGATCGGTGTTAATTAATTCTTCTTTAAACATTTCATAGAGTTCTCCAGTGACACTGTCAGGTGAGGAGATCTCTATTTTGTGGAGTTTTAAAGTTATGTTTAAGTGTTCTCAGGAGACAAAATTGAAGCGGAAATGTGATGTCAAACCAGGTGCAAAAAGTGGTACTTCTAAATAATCCACTAGTTAAAAAGGAAGTCTCAAGATAAATAAAGAAATATAGTAAATTAAAAGATATTGAATTGATATTAAATCAAAATACAATATATCAAAATGTGTGAAATATAGTTAACATACTAAATAGAGGAAAACTATAGCACTCAGTGCATAAATTGGAAAAGAAGAAACACCTATCAATAATTTGTTTTCCCACTCATCCACTAGAGTCTAGAAAAAGAAAAGGAAGATAAGTCCAAAACATGCTGAAGGAACAAAATAATAAAAATAAGTACAGAAACAAATGAAGTTGAAAACAGAAAACAATAAGAAAAATCAGTAAAATAAAGAACTGGTTCTTGAAATAAATATAATTGACAAACATCCAGCAAGCCTGCCAAAAAAAAAAAAAGAGAGAGAGAAGACATGTATTGTCAACATTTAAGAATAAAACCACTACATACATAAAATTATAATAATAAGGGAATCATGCCAACAACTTACATACATCAATTTTATTCCTTGGATGAAAGGAACTCATATCTCAAAAAGCATACCTACCACAGCTTACCTAATATGAAATGGATAATTTGAATAGCCCTGTAATTATTAAGGTCATTACATTTGTAATGCTTTCCTTTGTTACCACTCTGCTAGGGAAAGGGCAGTCACCTTTTCCTTACTGTCCTATGGAGGTCGAAATCCAAGTTCCTCACTCAACCTCTTGACATCCAGGGGAGGATGCTGGGTGGGCATGAGAAAGAGGCTGCCCACTAGGTCTCCATTCATGAGGCCTTCCAACCCTGGCTTCATTACTGCTCCCATATGCTCTCTACTGACATGAGGGAGGGGTCTGTTGACACCTGGAAAGGGTAAAAGCCCCAGCTCCCTATTTTTCATTCCCTGCCCTCATCCTATCAAGGATGGCTGTGGTGCTTCATTACTACCTACCGATGGCAAGACACTATATTCCCTTTTTGACTTTTGTTGTCATGACAGGAAATGGGATCACAGTTTTTCTCTGTGGTACTAGTATAGAGCTGTTATAGTCTAAAGGTTGTCTATCTTGAAGGTTTTAGTATTTTTATTTTGCTTTTGCTTTTTTTTTTTTTTTTTTTTTTTGCTAGAGAGAGGCTTTTTTTGGGGCTTTTTTGGCAGCTGAGATGGTTGACATTTCCAGACTGCTGTCTACTGGAATATATAAGTCAAAAAGAAAACCCAGATAATACACCACTGTTTTTCCTTGGGTCCTGAGTTTCCTCATTGCTCTGCCTTCTTCTCATCACTTTTCAGAGTCTTCTTATTTTTGTTTTAAATTTAATGCCCAAAGTTGTACGTTGTGGGAGGAATAGAGAGGATGCATCTATTCCATCTTCCTCAAAGCAGAAATCCATTCATGGGAATATTTTTCCTCTCTATGTATAGAACCCTTTTTTATTCATATATTCAAGATCAAGTTATTTAATACATAACTATTATATGAGGTACTAATGGAAAGAATATTATGAAATAAATGTATTTCTTGTGCTTTAAAAATTTATAATTATATAAGTTTAGATATTCATTAGATTTCTGTGATAATGTCATTCAGTCATTCATTTTACATACATGGGAGATAAAGCAACAAGGTTAATTGTCTGCTAAATGTATTATAACTATTAGCAGAACTCTTACTAATCCAGAACTGTCTCTATTATATTACACTGCCACCCTTACCTTAGCAATGTAACAACTAATTTTAGTTTATTATAATTAGTGTAGTTTTATTCTATTATTTTACAATATCTAGAGTCATTATGGGGTAGGGGGAAAATGGGTCCATTATACAAATTTCCTCATGAAAGTATAAGCTAATTATAATTATAATCCTATATAATAAAAGAGAAACATGCAAATTTGACTGTAGCTTTGCTCCTGATTGGCTATGCTACCAGCCAATCAGGAGCGGGGCTGGGGCCAAGTGGCATGAGTGCTGGGCCTGGGGGTGGAGATGAAAGGAAAGTGGCAGCGAGCACCCAGCCCCCAGGCACTGTGAGTGGAAGTGGCGGTGAGCGCCCAGCCCTGGAGCCGGATGGTCGCAGGAAGCTGGAGCTGAGCTGAGCAGGGCTATGGCTGGGTGCCCAAGGCCTAAAGCCTCTAGTAAGGCTTTAGGTCTTGGACAGGCTGGGGGTGAGCCATCAGTTGGACATCCCCTGAGGACTCCCAGTATGTGAGAGGGGGCAGGTTGGGTTGAGGGACCACCCACCCCCAGTGCACGAATTTCATGCACCAGGCCCCTAGTGTAAGCATATACATGCTTTTACCCAAATATGTATTTAAAATTCAAGGAAACTAAATTTCTGTTCTCTAATATGTGCTCAACCTATACTATTAAAAACACTATTAGTTAACATGTTAATATCTGTAAAATACTGAAGCAAAATATATCCTGGGAAAATTTTAAAGGTCCTGGACATATCTTACATTTTTTAGCCTGGATCAGTCCCAAAGGTGTAATGTCTGCTATTATGAAATTGTCTTAGGTATCAAATTATAAATTATAAATTTAAAATCCTTTTAAGTGTAATTCCTTTTGCAAGAAAAATGAATTTCAGTTACTCTGCATAATTCTTCTTGACCCCATTGATGCTCTAATACCTTTCATTAAGTCGACTCTAGGCACCAACTCTTTTCTTCATCCCAGCTCCAGATAAAGCCAGCTGTTCTTCCAGCAGCATTTTTATTAACTTATTTAGGAACTGGGGCATATCTTATTACACTATTTTCCATTCCTGTCATATGCAGCTGTAGCTGATACTTTTCATAACAGCCTTTACATATCAACCTCCTCCCCCATTAACCCCATTTTTTCTTATTCTCTTTTATTTTCCTTTTAAAGTAAATTAAGCATGTGCATATGCATGCAAAACCCCACTTCTGCCTTCTTTCCTTCCTTCCTTTCTTCTTTCCTTTATCCTTCCTTCCTTTCTTTCTGGTAATAATATTACTTGCATGTTTTAAGAATGTGACTGTTGTTCCTATGAGATTATAAACTTCAGGGAAGTGTTTACTAATGGTACAAAAATTCTCAAATGTAGAATAAATGAATTTTAATGATAGAAAATTGTATTAATAATATTAAATTAACTCAGTTTAAAAGTCAGTGCAGTATGAATGTAAAAAAAAAGCTTTGAATATAAGGGAGTGCACATTATTGTTAACCTCAAAACGATGAATTTTAAATATTATGTTTCATGGTCTATAAAAACAACTTCCTTGGTGGAGGCACCTATTTTATAAATGTAAATACAAAACATAAATAGCAGCCACCATGTTATTAAAAAATTCCAAAATTCAAATTAAAAGTAACATTTCTTCATATATTAATATCATCATTATACCTTGAGTTTTCACGACTTAGTTATTTACTGGAAACTTGAAAATAACTTATTCTGTGCCTGGACACCTTTTTATGAGTAACTAGAGGCTCAGTGCATGAAATCTGTACATGGGAGGTGTTCCTCAGCCCGGCCTGCACCCTCTCCAATCTAGGACCTCTCAAGGGATATCCAAATGCCTGGTGGGATCAGGCCTAAATGGGCAGTCGGACATCTCTCTCACAATCTAGGACTGCTGGCTCCCAACTACTTCCCTGCCTGCCTTCCGGATTGCCCCAAACTGCTGCCTGCCAGTCTGATCACCCCCTAACCACTCCCCTGCCAGCCTGATTGATGCCTAACTACTCCCCTGCCAGCCTGATTGCCCCTAACTACCCTCCCCTGCAGGCCTGGTAACCCCTAACTGCACTTTCCTGCAGACTCGGTCACCCCCAACTTCCCTCCTCTGCTGGCCTGGTAACCCCTAACTGCTCTCCCCTGCAGGCTTGATCACCCCCAACTGTCCTTCCTTACAGGCCTGGTCCCTATCAACTGCCCTCCTCTGTTGGCCTGATCACCCACAACTGCCTTCCGTTGCAGGCCTGGTCCCTCCCAACTGCCATCCCCTGCTGGCCATCTTGTGGCCATCTTGTGTCCACTTGAGGCAGGATCTTTGACCACATGGGGGCAGGATCTTTGACCATGGTGGTGGGGGGGACCATCTTGTGTGTTGGAGTGATGGTAAATCTGCATATTACTCTTTTATTAGATAGGATAGAGGCTTGGGTCATGGGTCGGTACCAGCTGGTTTGCCCTGAAGGGTGTCCCAGATCAGGGTGGGGGTTCCCTTGGGGTTTGGGGCAGACTGGGTGAGGGACCTATGGTGGTTTGCAGGCTGCCTATGCCCCCTGGTGACTCAAGCAGAGGCCTTGGTATCTGGGATTTATTTATTTTCTACAATTGAAACTTTGTAGACTAGAGAAGAGTCAAGCCTTCTGCTCGCTCAGTGGCAGCAGCCATTTCTGTTGGGTTTTATGTATCTTCTATCATTGAAACTTTGTAGCATTGAGTGGAGGCCTAGGGCTGGTATGGATGGCAGGGACGCTTGTCTTCCTCCATCACTGGGGGGAACCCTATCCTCCTGCTCTCTCTAGCTCTATGGCTGCCGCCATTTTTTTTAGGGTTTATTTAATTCCTATCATTGAAACTTTGTAGCATTGACTGGAGGCCTGGGCTGGCAAGCGCAGGGGGAAAGCTTGGCTTCCTCCATTGCCAGCGAAACCCAAGCCTCCCTCCTGCTCTCCATGGCCACAGCCATCTTGGTTGGGTTTATTTGCATTTTCACTCCTGATTGGCTTGTGGGCATGACTTGTGGGTGTAGCGGAGGTGCGGCAAATTTACATATCACTATTTTATTAGATAGGATTATTACTTTAAAACAAATTGCAATGTTAGACAGATAATAAATATTATTCCAGATAGAACATAACAATGAAAAATATATCAATTAAATGATATATTAAAAATCAGTAGCCCCCAAAAAGTCTGTTACTAATTAAATTAGTTTACTTTAAATAGGATTGAAAAAAGCATTGTTTGTAATTTTTATATACAATTTTTATTACCACTTGTTATGTATGGGTGGTCTAACATTTTTAAATAATAAATTTGAAAATTTTCATTTAACGTATTGTTATAGAGAAATGGCTATTTATATAAGACATACTCCCTAAAATCTGGATAGAATGTTATTCTCAGAAGTACTAGAAAGAACGCCACCTGCAGACTAAAGTTACCAAAAGATAGTTGAAAATAGTTGACATGTTTGACCAATCTGTAAGGCTTCATTTCCAGTATGGATATATGAGAAGTACATTATTGTATCATTATTTTTTTTCTATAAGCTAGAAAGCATTTTAAATTTATATATAAGTATATTTTTATGGGAAAGTTTTTTCTTTTTTATGTTTTTCTGATTTCTTTTTATGTTTTTTAATTATAAGAAATTATTTTTTGTATAGTGAAATGAACAGAACTTGTATATGATTCAGTGAAATTTTACAATGCATAAATCTACATAACTACCACTCAGCAACATGTAGAACAGTTCTGCCTCTATAGAAACTTCCCTTGGCAACCACTGTATTTTAATCAACATAGGTCAATATCAGTTGTTCTTGAGCTATATGTGTTTTTTTCTTTTTTTTAAATGGTTTATTTTATTTTATTACATTTATTGGGGTGACATTGGTTAATACTGTCATATAGTTTTCAAGTGTAAATTTCTATGACACATGACCTGTATATTGCATGTGTGTCTACCACCCAAGTCAAATCATCTTCTGTCACTGTATATTTGATCACTTTATTTTTACTGCCTCCCCACCCTCTTTCCTCTAGTTTCAGTTTTATGTCCCACATATGAGTGAAATCATATGATTTTTAGCTTTTTCTGAATGACTTATTTAGCTTAGTAATATTCTCAAGGTCCATCCATGTTATCACAAAAGCAATATTTCATCTTTTCTTATGGCTGAGTAGTATTTCATAGAATATATGTACCACATCTTCTTTATCCAATCCTCTGTTGAAGGACAATTTGGTTGTCTCCATATCTTGGCCACTGTGAATAATGTTGCGATGAACATAAAAGTGCATATAGTTTTGCAAATAAATGCTTTCGGATTTTTCAGGTAGATACCCAGAAGAAGGATTGCTAGGTCATATGGTAACTCAATTCTTAGTTTTATTTAGGAATGCCATAGTGCTTTCCATAGTGGTTGTACCAGTTTTTATTCCTACCAGCAGTGAAAGATGGTTCCTTTCTCTTCACAATCCAACATTTTTTATTACATGTCTTATCTTGTTAATAATAGCCATTCTAACAGGTGTGAAGTGGTATCTCATTGTAGTTTTGATTTACATTTCCCTAATAGCTAGTGAGTTGGAATATATTTCATATATCTGATGGCTGTATGTATGTCTTCTTGGGAGAGGCATCTGTTCAGGTATTTTGCCCATTTATTAACTGGATTATTTGTTTGTTTGGTGTTGAATTGTATGAGTTCTTTATATATTTTGGATATTAACTACTTGTTTGTTGGAACTGTTGTTTGAAAATATCATCTCCCATTTGGTTGGTTGCCTTTTTGTTTTGTTGGTAGTTTCTTATGTTGTGCAGAAACTTTTAGTGTGATATAGTCCCATTCACTTATTTTTGCCTTTGCTTCCCTTGTCTTTAGGCTCAAATTCATACAATGTTCTCTATGACCAAGGTCCATTAAGTTTACTATATTTGTTTTCTTCCATGTAATTTATTGTTTTAAATCTCACATTTAGGTATTAGATCCATTTTTGAATTAACTTTTGTACAAGGGAAAAACTGTAATATAGTTTCACTAAGAGGCCCGGTGCATGAAATTCATGCATTGGTGGAGGGGGGACTGTCCCTCAGCCCAGCCTGTGCCCTCTTGCAGTCTGGGAGCTCTCAGGGGTTGTCTGAACTTAGTATATGATTAAGATCGCTCCTCTCACTGCTGCAGAGGCAGGAGAGGCTCCCACCCTGCTGCGCTCGCCAGCCGTGACCCCTGCGCAGGACTTCTGGCAGAGTGGTACTTCTCCT
Organism: Antrozous pallidus; assembly: GCA_027563665.1. Taxonomy (NCBI): domain Eukaryota; kingdom Metazoa; phylum Chordata; class Mammalia; order Chiroptera; family Vespertilionidae; genus Antrozous; species Antrozous pallidus. The sequence continues at coordinate 41,109,668 of CM050513.1, read as the reverse complement.
GTGAAAGTGCACTGACCACCGCCGGGGCGGGGGGGGGGGGGGGCAGCTCCTGCATTGAGTGTGTCTCCCCCACTGGTGGTCAGTGTGCATCATAGCGACCAGTCATTCCATCATGTGGTCAATTTGCATATTAGCTTTTTATTATAAAGGATTCTTTTTCTGTGTGTTGCTTTCCAATTATCCCAGCATTGTGTGTTTTTGGCTTCTGTGGTTTTATTTCTGGGCTCTCAGTTCTGATCCATTGTTCTGTGTAGTTATTTCTCTGCTATTGATTATTGTCAACTTTGTATTGTAATTTTAAGTAAGGGAGTTTGATACATCTGGGCTTCATTCATTTTTCTCAGGATTGCTTTGGCTTTTTGGGGTCTTCTGTGGTTCCATATAATTCTGATGATTTTTGTTCTATTTCTTTTTTAAAATAACATTGGAATTTTGATGATGATTGCATGAAATCTGCATATTGGTTTGGGTAATATGGTCATTTTAAATATGCTGAAACTTCCCACTCCTGAACAAGAAATATCTTTTAATTTCATTGTGTCTTTTTCAATCTCTTTTTTTTTCTGGATCCTGGCATTTTTTAAATTGTTTAAAGTATTGCAATTAGTAGAAAATATGTCTCCTTTTTTCCTTAATGACCTCCCCCCGGTTTCCCTCCTCCCCCTCCTCCCACACACACCCTCAACCCCCTAGTGTCTGTGTCCATTGGTTATGCTTATATGGATGCATACAAGTCCTTTGGTTGATTTCTTACCTCACCCCCCCCCCCCAACCCTCCCTTGCCTTCCCACTGAAGCTTGACAATCTATTTGATGTTTCTTTGTCTCTGTGTCTATTTTTGTTCATCAGTTTATGATGTTCATTATATTCTACAAATGAGTGAGATCATGTGATGTTTATCTTTCTCTGACTGCCTTATTTCGCTTAGCATAATGCTCTCCAGGTCCATCCATGCTGTTGCAAATGGTAGGAGTTCCTTCCTTTTTATAGCAGTGTAGTATTGCATTGTGTAGATATACCACAGTTTTTTTAATCCACTCATCTGCTGAAGGACACTTAGGCTGTTTCCAAATCTTAGCTATTGTAAATTGTGCTGCTATGAACATAATGGTGCATATATCCTTTCTGATTGGTGTTTCTAGTTTCTTGGGATATATTCCTAAAAGTAGGATCACTGGGTCAAATGGGAGTTCCATTTTTAGTTTTTTGAGGAAGCTCCATACTGCTCTCCACAGTGTCCACAGCACTTCATTCCCACCAGCAGTGCATGGGGGTTCCTTTTTCTCCGCATCCTCTCCAGCACTTGTCATTTGTTGATGATAGCCATTCTGACAGGTGTGAGATGGTTCTTCATTGTCCTTTTTATTTGCATCTCTCAGATGATTAGTGACTTTAAGCATGTTTTCATATGTCTCTTGGCCTTCTGTATTTTCTCTTTCAAAAATATTCTATTTAGGTCCTTTGCCTTTTTTTTTTTATTGGATTGTTTATCTCCCTTTTGTTATGTTGTAGGAGTTCCCTATAAATTTTGGAGATTAAACCCTTATCGAAGATAACATTGGCAAATATGTTCTCCCATGCAGTGGGCTTTCTTGTTTTGTTGATGGTTTCTTTTGCTATGCAGAAGCTCTTTTTTTGATGTAGTCTCATTTGTTTATTTTCTCCTTAGTTTCCATTGTCCTAGGAGCTGTATCGCTAAAGATATTGCTACAACATATGTCTGCTATTTTGCTGCGTATGGACTTTTGTAGGATTTTTATGGTTTCCCGTTTTACATTTAAGCCCTTCTTAATAATGCTTTGTAGTTTTCAGTATGTACATCCTTTGTTAAGTTTATTCCTAGGTATTATATTCTTTTGATTGCAATTTAAAAGGAGTTGATTTTTTCATTTATTTTCCTTAAGTTTCATTGTTAGTATATAGGAAAGCAGTGGATTTTTTTGTGTGTGTGCGTTGATTTTATATTCTGCAACTTTTATATTCTGATTTTTTTTAATTTCCTTTAGTGTTTTGGTACAATCTTCAGGGTTTTCTATATACAGAATTTGTCATCTGAAAAAAAGTGACAGTGACATTTTTACTTCTTCCTTCTCAATTTGGACACCTTCTATTTCTTTCTCTTGCCTGACTGCTTTGGCTAGTAATTCCAGAACTATGTTTATTAAGAGTGTTGAGAGTGGGAATAGTTGTCTTGTTCTTGACTTTACAGGAAAATCTTTCAGTTCTTCACCATTGGGTATTGATATTCTGGGGGTTTGTCATATACGACCTTCATTATATTGAGGCCCTTTCCTTCTATACCTATTTTATTGACTGTTTTAATTGTAAATGGATGTTATATCTTATCAAATAGTTTTTCTGCATCTATTGGTAAGAATATATGATTTTTTATTTCTTGTTTTATCAATGGGGTTTATTACATTGCTCCATTTGTATGTGTTCAGTCATCCTTGTGCCCTGGTATCAACCCTACTTTATCATGATGTATTATTTTTTCAATGTATTATTGTATTAAATTACTATAATTTTGTTTTGTATTTTTGCATCTGTATTCATTAGAGATACTGGTCTGTATTTTTTTGTTTTGTTTTGTTTTGTGGGGGTTTTGTGGGTTTTTTTTGCCAGGTTTTGGTAGCAGAGTTAGGTAGTCTTTTTGTTCTCTATTTCATTCAGTTCTGCTCTGATTATTTCTATTTCATACTGTTGCCTTTGGATTGCTTTTGTTCTTCTTTTTCTAGTTTTTAAGATCTAATGTTAGGTTGTTCACTTGGGGTTTCTCTTATTTCTTTAGATAGGCCTATACTGGTATAAACAGCCCTCTTATTAGTCCTTTTGCTGCATGCCAGAAGTTTTGATATGTTGTATTCTCATTTGCCTCTACACCTTTTGATCTCACCTTTCATTTCTTCTTTGACCCAGTCATTTTTTTTAGTAGTATGTTGTTTAATATCCACATATTTGTGGGGTTTTTTGCTTTTTTTTTTTTGCAGTTGGTTTCTAATTTCAAAGTATTATGGTCAGAGAATATGTTTGGTGTAATTTCAACATTCTTGAATTTGTCGAGGCTAGTTTTGTGACTTACCATATGGCCTATACTTGAGAATGTTTTATGTGCACTGGAGAAGAATATATAATATGATGTTCTGGGATGAAAGGCTCTGTAAATGCCAACTATTTCCATTTGGTTGAACGTGTTTTTTAAGTCCTATATCTCTTCATTGAATTTCCATTTGTGTGATTTATCTGTAGCTGTCAATGAAGCTATACAGTCCCCAACTATGACTGTGTTGTTGTGTTTTTTTTTCTATTTCTCTCTTTAGTTTTGTTATTGGTTGCTTTATATATTTTGGTATTCCCTGATTTGGTGTGTGTGTGTGTGTGTGTGTGTGTGTGTGTGTGTGTGTGTGTGTATATATATGTGTGTGTGTGTGTGTGTGTATATATATATATATATATATATATATATATATATAAATTAAGAAGTGTTGACCTGGCAGGTGTGGCTCAGTTGATTGAGCATCATCCCATGCACCACAAGGAAACTGGTTCAATTCTCAGTTAGGACACATGCTCGGGTTGCAGGTTTGATTCCTGATAGGAGGCTTGCAGGAGGCAGCTGATCAATCTTGCTCTCTCACATCATGTCTCTCTCTTCCATTCTAAAATTAATAAAAATAAAATAAAAAAGAATTATGTATTTTTTATGTATTATCCCATTTATTGTTATAAAATTTCCATTTTGTCTCTTGTTACCTTTGTTATCTTGAAATATATTTTTTGAGATATAAATATGGCTTTGCTGCTTTTCTATGGATGTTATTTGCTTGGAGAATCATTTTCTACCCTTTTACTTTGTATCTACCTTTGTCTGCAGCTTAGATGTGTCTCCTGAAGGCAGCACATTGTTGTTGGTTTTTTCTTTATTGATTAAGGTACTACATATATCTCCTTATACTCCCCTTACCCCCTCCCCTCAATCCCGCACTCTGTTTTTTTTTTGTTTGTTTGTTTTGTTTTGTTTTTGCCAATCTGCTACTCTGTGCCTTTATTGGTGAATTCGGTCCATTTACATTTAAAGTAATTACTGATGTGCTGTAGGCCCAGTGCATGAAATTTGTGCATGGGGGGGGGGTCCCTCAGCCCGACCTGCACCCTCTCATATTCTGGGACCCCTCGGGGAATACTCAACTATCCTTTTGGATTGGGCCTAAACCTGCAGTCAGACATCCCTCTCACAATCCAGGACCGCTGGCTCTTAACCACTCACATGCCTGCCTGCCTGATTGCCCCTAACCCTACTCTACCTGCCTGCCTGATTTTCCCTAACCCCTCTGCCTGCCAGCCTGATCACCCCAACCACTTGCCTATCTTCCTGATTGCCCCCAACCACTCTGCCTGCCTGTCTGATCACCCCTAACTGCTTGCCTGCCTGCCTGATTGCACCTAACCACTCTATATGCCTGTCTGATCACCCCTAACTTCCTCTGCCTTGGCCCCTGCTGTGGCTGATTCATCCTGAAGGATGTCCAGAATGATGTCCAGATGGTAGTTCAGCTGTCTGATCTAATTAGCATAGTATGCTTTTATTATTACAGATGAGGATTTCCTATAGCTATCTTATCTTTTTCCTATAGGTATGTTTTCCGATAGCTCTTTTATGTATGTTCTATTTCTTTAAACGTAATTGGGAAACTCATCATTGAAGGTTTGGGTAATTCATTCTTTCATTGTTGTCATTTACCATTATATGAGTACCCCATTATTTGTATGATTGTTCCAAAATATGTATCATGAGTGAAACTGTTATAGATAGGTTACAATATAGAGAGAGCATCTTTCCTATGACATGGCAAATTTTTATACACTTTTCAAAATTTGGATTACATTCCAACACTTCCAACATTTATGGTGTTGTGAAGTATATAAGATTATGTTTTTCATAATGTTCCTCAAGAGTTCCATTAGTGTGAAGTTTTTTGTTAGTATTATTCCTTCTGGGGCATCATTCTATATGCTTTCATCACAACCACTTTTCTTATGTCCATAAAGTTTGTTTTTACTAAGTTTCTCTGGCTGCATATCTAAAGTTCCTTAAATGGCAGCAATGTCCACATTTCCATGATTAGCTCTTTGTTCTAAAACTCCCTTTATGTTTGAATGAATTTTTACTTCTAGCATGGGATTCGGCCATCTTTGTTGTTCAACATGTCACGTGACCATGGGGGACAAAAAGGCAATAAAACAACACATTTTGCCAACTGTTCATGAACTAAGTAACAGATGCACAGTAACCAATCAATGATAGGCTTTAAAAGAAGTTACATGATTGGTCACAGATTATATTGTACATCTGTTCCTTATATAGCAATTTTGTGGACAAAAGAGATAGCAGCAAAGTTTATGCAAATACTAATAAATATACAATGGTAGCTAACTTGAACCTCTGTTTTGGAGAGACAGCTGTAATTTAATTAAAACACAGAAATAGAAATTCAAGCACAGTGGAATGTGAAAAGTGAGGTTTGTCCTACTTCCTTTTGGGAAGTTTCTGTTCAAGTCTTAGTCCATTTTTTTTATTGAATTGTTTTCTTTTTTAGGATTCAATTATAGGAATTCTTTATATATTTTAGATACAAGTCCTCTATTGGATATATACATAACAAATATCATAGTCAATGACTTGAATTTCTAATGTACCTTTGGATGAGCAAATGATTTTAATTTTGAAACAATCCAAATTAGCACTTTTAAATTTCACATTAGTACATTTTGTGTCCTATGTAAGAAATATTTTCTACTTCAAGAACATTTTAGCTTTTACATTTAAATTAATGATTTATCTCTAATTTTTATATGTGTATATAGTATGAGATATGATCTAAAGTTTTTTCAAACATTTATTCAGTGTTTCCAGAACAGTTTCTTTATTGAATTATTTTGATAGCTTTGTGAAAAACCAGTTTACCCATGCACTTGAATCTATTTCTAGAATATATTCTATTCAATTTATTTATTTGCTGACCTTTATGACAATACCATTTGTGTTGATAACTATCCTATCTAATAAAAGAACAATATGCAAATTGACCATACCCCCACTACACCCACCAGTCACATCCACCAGCCAATTCGGAGTGAATATGCAAATAAACCCAACCAAGATGGCTGCAGCAACTGAGAGCAGGAGGGAGGCTTGAGTTTCCCTGGTGATGGAGGAAGCCAAGCTTTCTGCCTGCCATTGCTGCTCAGGCCTTCACACCAGGCTACAAAATTTCAATTATAGAATCCCAACAGAAATAGTGGCAGCCATGGAGCTAGAGAGAGGGAGGAGGCTAAGGTTGTCTCTGGCGATGGAGGAAGCCAAGCTTCTGGCTGGCCTGGGCCTCCACTTCAGGCTACAAAGTTTCAATTGTAGAAGATAAATAAATTCCAGATACCAGGGCCTCTGTTTGGGTAGCTGGGGGCCATGGCTGGCCTGCAAACTACCACAGGCCTCTTGCCCATGCCCTCCCACGTTCAAAGGGAACCTCTACCCTGATCCAGGACATCCTCAGGGCAAACCAGGTGTCTCCCACCCATCCAATAGGCCTCTACCCTATCTAATAAAAAAGTAATATTCATATTGACCATCATTCCAATACACAAGATGGCTGCCCCGTGTGGACATAAGATGGCCACCACAAGATGGCATTTGGGGGCAATCAAGCTTGTAGGGGAGGGCAGTTAGGAGTGACCAGGACTGCAGGGGAAAGCAGTTGGCGGGGACCTGGCCTGCAGGGGAGGGCAGTTAGGGGTGATCAGGCCTGCAGGGGAGGGCAATTAGGGGCAAACAGGCTGGCAGGGGAGCAGTTAGGCATCAATCAGGCTGGCAAGAGAGTGGTTAGGGGGTGATCCGGCTGGCAGACAGAAGCATTTTGGGGCAATCAGGAAGGCAGGCAGGTGAGCAGTTGGGAGCCAGCAGTCCTGGACTGTGAGAGGGATGTTCAACTGCCTATTTAGGCCCGATCCCACCGGGCAGTTGAACATCCCTTGAGGTGTCCCAGATTGGAGAGGGTGCAAACTGCGCTAAAGGACACCCTCATCCCATGCACTAATTTTGTGCACTGGGCCTCTAGTTGCTTTATAAAAGAATATTGAAATCAAATAATATAAGTTCTAAAAAAACTTAATTTTCAAGATTATTTTGGTTCTTTTAATCTTCAAATATTTTTCAGCACTTCTGGAACTTCAGTTATATACCTTTTGAAATCATTCCTTAAAGCTTTATTAAACTTTTTTTTCTGTTATTCAGATTGGAGTTTTAATGATACATTATCAAGTTGATTGACTGTATTCTACCATCTTAAAATCCAGTGTTAAAAAACTCCAATGAATATTTCATTTAGGATATTGTACTTTAAATTTTAGAATTTTCATTTAGTTCTGTTTCCTTATTTCCACTTTCTCTACTGAAATTGCCCATTTGCTTTCCAATTATAACTGTTTTCCATTGTCAAATAAAAGATTTATAACAGCTTTTTAAAATCCATTTTATTCTAATTCCTTATGCTGTAATCTTCTTATTGAACACTTTTTCTTCTTGACTACTAGTCACATTTCTGTTCATAATAATTTCTGTATCTGTCTACTAAATTTTAAACTCATATTGAATATTATTTGTGATGCTTTTCAAAAACTCTGGATTTTGTTATCTTCTTTTTGGAGAGTGTGGCTTTTATTCTGAAATATTAAATTGCTTCTTTTTTTTTCCTCCCTCTCCCTCTCTTATTCTGAATTCCTGAGAAATCCAAATTCTTTTTTCTTTCTTGTAGAATTTTCCCCAAATATTAGGTCCAGGACCTTTTGAATATTTTAACTTATTACAATTTTTAGTTAGTTAGTTTTTCTTTTGTACTAAAAAGAGGAATGATTTCAAATAGGAATTGATTGCAGTCAGCATTGGTGACACTTGCTCATCAATTAGCATTGGTGACCCTTTCTTTGTGAAATGTGTGCATGAATCTGCATATATGCATTTATTCATTAATTTTTTCACTTATTTATGTGTTAAGCAAATATTTGTTAAATATAAACTTGCAATTTTTATTATCTTTTCTTATTTTACTTCACTATTAACTACTGAGTTCATCATCTGATGTTCTGACACTATAAATACTCCTTTTAAATGACACTATAAATACTCCTTTCACCCTCATGATTTCAAAGTTTATATATACATATTTAATTAAATTATTTTCCCCTGACTTCTGATGTTAACCTAAGCTTTTCCTCCTAAAACATCTCTATATCCATTCTAACAAGATATGAAGTACATTTTACTTACTCATTTCTATTCTCAAGTGAAACCCTACAAACCAGCATGTCTTTCTCATTTCATCATCAATATTAATGGCTCAATTTAGTCTCCAGATGTTAATGCAATAGTCTTAATAGAAAATTAACTCTACTATGTAATTGCTCCCCTAAGAATTACTTCATATGAACTATTTTAAATCAAAGTTGTCATTTGTTATATTCTCATGAGATAATTTGCTATATACAGTCGTCAAACTAATTACTCTGTAAAATAAATTAACTCATTTAACCTTCAAATAGGATATGTATAACCCATTTTCCTTATATTGGTCTCAATAAAAGATTTTTCCCTCCAGAAATTTTACTGAGATACTTTATAAATAAGTTCTGTGTTCACTAATACTTAGTTTAAAATTAATAGTATTGCCCTGGTTGATGTAGTTTGGTGGGGCATCATCCTGTCCACTAAAGAATTGCCAGTTCGATTCCCAGTCAGGGCGCATGCCCAGGTTGTGGGCTCAATCCCAGGTATGCGGCATGCGGGAAGCCGCCAATCAATGCTTCACTATCACATTGATGTTTCTCTCTTCCCTGCCTTCCTGTCTCTCTAAAAATCAGTTTACAAAAATATTTTTAAAAACCAATATTATTATAGCTTTTATAATGTTGTTCATAGAATTTTGGGTCCCTAATTGTCTGTGTCTACATATACTGGGACATCATATTTTACTTCTTTTTATAAAATCACAGTCCTCCTTATAATAGGCATGATCTCAATTGCCTTTAATGTAAATGGATATGTTAATATGGTTTAATTTGTTATACTAAGTAGTGTGCCAATCCATATCTCAGCTTTATAGTATTACCTAAAATAATGCTTATGTAGCATATTTGTAAATACTATTCCAGCAACTCCAAAAATTTATCTCTGAAGTAAGCCAGAGTTCCTGAGAGAAGTGTACCTGAATTAAATAATTAAAACTTCTGAAGGAATAGTTTAACAAAATTGTATCTGATAATTATTATGCTGACCCACACTAAGAGCGGTTATAAGAAAAAGCTAAGGTAAACCTTATTTACCATGTAAGGATGTTGTTGAAGACATTGTTCAGTAGGTTACATGATACCCTATTTTTGTGATTTGGGGAGGAGAAATATATCTTTGATCTCAGTACCAGAGATTTTTGCGTTTTTCTTGACTATTTAATTTGTCTTTATTGCCACAGAAATATATAATGTTGGTTTTTAAATATTATTTGCTGGAACACTCAGAGCTAAACCATAAAATACTTCTAGAATGTATGTGGTATATCTATTTTACCTATCCAGTAAATTATTGGGTTCATTCCATTTGTTGTACTCCCATTTCCTCTATGTAAATAAATCATCACATTCTGCCAATATTCTTTTGCTTATTCATAATGATTTTTTGTCATAATTGTAACCTGCATAATGCTGCATATATATACAATACCTAAGCAGTTTATATCAAGCTTACTTTAAAAAAAAATAAATAGCTATATGGAGGCTCAATCTTTCCTTTAAGTTTGTGCTTTACCAATTAAATAGTCATCTAAACTAATTTCTCAAACTGTCAGTGCCTTTCAATAATACCATATGCGATGGCCCTGCCTTTTTTTTTTTTTTTACTTCCTTAGACTTTTTTTTCCCTCCAGTCTATGACAAACATTTTGTTTCCCCTTTTATATCTCTTGTCAATCTAATTAAATATCTCTCACACTTCTACTAATCCTCAATTGTTCTTTCAAATTATAGCTACTATATTTTCTCCTTCCATTGAGCCTTTCATCTTGGCATCACCTATTTGTACTGGTTTCTATTACCTAAATTTACTTTTAATGTATGTATAGAAAGGATCTGATACACTAAGACACAACTTGCCCATAGCACTTAATGTGAATGTCCAATAAATGCTGATAATAAAATTTAAGTTAATGCAAAATTTGTAAGTAGTATGCTGAAATCTTCTTTGCATTCAACCTTGTAGGAGTTTATATGTTTATATTTATCCATACCATATTAGTGTTAGTAAACTGTGCTTTTATTTGTATATGCTCAATTTATGTACTTGTTCCTTGTATTTCTAAAAGAGTTGTAAATTATTTAAAATTATTAGAGACAAAAATATTCTTAATATGCTAAGAAAGATTGTGTTGATACTTTTATAAGTTTTATAAATTTCCAGACACCTGTTTGACTTAAAAGAGAGTACATCTGTGCTGGAAGATAAAAATATAAAGTCATAGATAAAGAATTAAGGAAACTTGGTCTTCTATGTTAGTATAATTAATGAACTCAGTAAGAAGTCAATAAAGCTACCGTCAGAATTTTATGATAAAGTTTGACAACTTCTAATAGTTGATATTTAGAAGTTTAGAGAATAATTACTTTTTACATACATTTTCATACTCTAAGTTGAATCTATTAAGTAGTCACTAAAGCTGACATGCATTTAAACCCGTAACAAATTGTACTTCTATAGATATACAGACTTTTATTTGAATCAGGATGAAAGAATTTCACCGATAAGAATAATTTATGAATAAAAATATAATTTACGGAATACCTTGGCAGTGAATGTTGATCGCTTCATCACAGTTCAGTCATGTTTAGAAAATCTAAGCAAGCTGTGTGATTACTCCAGGAAGCATGGCATGATGTGTTCAAATTAGTACCATCTGTGGATAGAAAAAGTTTGAGGTTTTTAGTCATTCTTAAAGAATGGAAATCTGATTCTCCATGCTAAAATGAGTATAATCCTTTTTGTATCTGTAATTCAATAGGGCAGTTGCTTTGAAATAGTCTAGTTCAATACACAGTTCATCAAAAGAGAAGATACTGGATATTAATGAGGGTTACTGCTGGTCATTTATGAATGCCTCTAAGGTAGCCTTGTTACGAAGAATTGTGCATGAGTTTTACTATATATTTGGCCTCAGATTATATTCCATTTCTTATCATTCTTTTAAATACATTTGATTAGGAAATGTGGACAAAATTTCTTACTACATGAAAACCAAAGGGCTATTTTAATGAAACATAATCTAATCACACAGTCAACACTTACTGAGTGCCCATATGCCAGACGCTGGGGCTCTGTTCAAGGGTCATCACTGTACCTGCCACATGGAAGGCAACTGCAATTGTTACTCTTTCATAGCCAGACTAAAAATAAATGGTTCTTGCATAGACCCTGTTTGTCAAGTTAAAGTACTATCCTATTTAGACCGTGACTTCTTTGTAACACTTTTTTTTTTTTTTTTTGGAAAATGCTGGAGTCTATGGGTCAATACAAACATGCTGAAAATCTTTTTACTATGCAAGAAAATAAAAAGTCCTTTTTTTTAATTCTGAACATTTAAGGGGGAAGTTTCTCATAGAACCATGGGCATCTGGTCCTCCCTCCTGTTAAAATGGGGAAAGGGTACCCCTCTTACTTCTTTAGTTTATTGGATAGCTAATGCACCCCTCTTCCTTCACACTGTTATTTGTCCAGTAAATGCTAGGCACTGGAAATTGAAACATAGAATGAATGCTTGGAGGTGTCCAGACTAGTGGTCAGCAAACTCATTAGTCAACCGAACAGCAAACTCCGGTTCGCAAGCTGCATGTGGCTCGCGAGCCACAGTTTGCTGATTACTGGACTCTAGACCATACTCCCTGGCTCTCTGGGAGAAAGAGCAGAGTCTATGGTTTTAATGGAAATGAGGAGTCAATCTAAAACTTCTCAATTATCTTATTGCACTTAGAATAAAACTAAAACGCTTGAATCTAGTCTAGAAGGCTCAATATTTTCTGATTTTTTGGCCTACTTCTCCAACTTTCTATCTTTCTAGCTATATTCTCATGGACTCAACAGCCTTTTAAAAATGTTTCCAAAGTGCCACTCTCTTCTTCCTCAGAGTCTTAACACATCCTGCTGTTTTCACCTGGGAAGCTGCATCTGATCTATCAGATCTCTGGTCAAATAATAACTCATCATAAAATTCTTTTCTGACCATCTGTCTAAATCACGTCCCAGTTATACCCTTTTATTCATTTGTTCATAAATTTAAAAATACTTATTAAATGCCTTCATTGTTGCAAACATTAATATAGATCTCCAGGTACAAAATATAATAGGTAGATGGGCATCTGTGTGTGTTTGAGTGTGTGTGTGTGTGTGTGTGTGTGTGTGTGTAATTGCTCAATATCTTTTTAAAGAAATTAATGTGGAGTCAAAACCTTTTTAGATCTTTGGTATCAATGGAGTGAAGCAGAGATGAAAATAGGATTAGACCTATTTGAGGTGGGTTTTCAGGGTAGATCTAGGATTTATAGGAAAATAGATATCAGTTCAAAATAATGAAGGGTGAACAAATTAATAGAGCTATCTGGAAATAAATCTATATAATAAAAGCCCAAGCTACCATTACAGCACATGACCAGTCACTATGATGCTCACTGACCACCAGGGGGCAGACACTCAACGCAGGAGCTGCCCCCTGGTGGTCAGTGTGCTCCCACAGAGGGAGTGCTACTCAGTCAGAAGCTGGGCTCATGGCTGGCAAGTGCAAGGGTCATGGCGGGAGCCTCTCCCACCTCTGCAGCAGTGCGAAGGAATAGCAAGCCAGGCCCTAAGGAGCAGTGAGCAGGCGGGTGGTAAGCAGCGAGGGGTCCTGGACTGCAAGAGGGACACCCCCTCCCCCCAGTGCATGAATTTCATATACAGAGCCTCTAGTTTTAAAATAAAGCCCTTTAAGATTTTTAGTTTCTCTTGGCTCTTTATATTTAAGCAAAGGCTAGATAAGTGGAGATTGGCCATTTTGTGGAGGGAAGTTGAAATAGTTTTCTATTGTATGTCACAAATTATCACAAAATTGGAAACTTAAAACAACATGGACTTAGTCACACAAAGTTCTGTAGGTCAGGTATCTGGGCATGCTGTGCCTGGACTTCCTACTCAGGATCTTACAGCTAGAACCAAGGTATAAATCAGCTGTACTCTCAGGTGGAGCTCAGTCCCTCTTTTAAGCTCATGTGGCTGTGGAAGAATTCAGTCCCTTAGAGCTGCTGGACTGAAATCATCATTTTCTGGCTGGTTCTTAGCCAAAGGCTGCTCTCAGTGACTAGAGATGTCCTTAACTAATTAGTAAGTGGTTCCCTACTTCCTCAAAGCATTACAGTGGAGAAATTTTTGTGCACTGAATATATCTTTTGCTCAATATCTTACTTTCTCTTTCATAACTAGCCAAAGAAAGCTCTGTGCTTTTATAGGACTCATGTTATAAAATTAGGCCCACTGGATAATCTCTCCTTATTTTGCAGTAAACTTATTTGAATTCTTAGTTACAACAGCAAGATTTCATCACATCAGTACCTATATCATTGTATGGTAGAAGCACTGGAAAGAAGCTATGTGTATAGTGGCCAATAATCTTAGGGACTTCTGCCTACATAAAGGTCAGACATAAAAAGACAAGTTGACCAAGATCATCTCTAAACTTATTTCAAATTCTGGTTCTCTGAGCTTCTAATTCATTTGCCTGCTCTATGGATTCAACCACCCAAATAGATATAAAACTTTACTTTCTCTCTGTTGCGTCCATATTGTTTCTTCTTTCCTGAACAAATCCAATGGCCTATGAATTTGTTCATTTTCCTCTTGTGCAATTGCCAAACTGGACTTGTTAAAATGGACTTCTGAACATCTTATTTTGATAGTTGCCTGACAAGCTATCTGCACATCCCACAGAAAAAGTATGTCCCTAGGCCATTGTTCAGTCTATTTCTAATTGCCAATATGAATTATGAACTATGGTTTCACTTGACTTAGATCACATTACTCCCTAGAATCTCTACAATCAATGAAATCCCATCTCACATGCCACCTTTTCTCTTAAAATTTATCCAGAATTCCCAAGCCAGTCATGTTTCTCTGCTTTGTATTAAAATATCTTGAAAACATACCTTTTCTTCAAGTAGTTGAGTTCAAACTTAGTGGCTGAGGAATTTGACTGAATTATGGGGATTCTATTTTTTAGCCAATTCAAAATTTCTTCTAAAAGGTATTTTTTTCTTAAAAAATAGCTTTTCTTTAATTGTTTTCCCACATAACTAAAGATAGAAGAAAGAGGGTGTTATAAGTAATGCATTAGTGTTCTGTTTGCAGTGTTCCTTTATTAAACACTGTTTGCTTAAATGCAGGGATATTTGATGATAAATATTAATATTTGAAAACAGAGTAATTATAAACCTAGTCAACTTAATCAAATGGTTATAAGTAATCTCCTACTTGTTTTCCATTGCTTTAGACTTTCTCATCTTTTCCAGATTTAGGCAAATATACAAGCATTCTGTCTGTTGATGAATCAGTAAAAATTTAAGAGGAAATCTAAAATTTCAACTCACGTCTAGACCTCTTTTCAGAACACCAGTATCATGCAACTATATACTATTTCATATATCCTTCTGGATATCTAATAAGCCTTTCAAATTAAACATACTTAAAACCAATTCTCAACCTTTCTTCCCAAAGCTTACACCTTCCACAACTATCCCCTTCTTGGTTCATAGTGACTTCATATTTCTTTTGCTCGGTCCAAAGACCCTAGCATTTCCCTCTACTCCTCTCTTTCTCTTACACACACATGTCACACATCAGCAACTCCTCCTATTAGTGCTCCTTTATATCACATTTAGAATTTCAATAGTTTCTGTCACTTTTGCCACTACATTACTGGTCTAAGCCAGTGGTCAGCAAACTCATTAGTCGACAGAGGCAAATATCAACAGTACAATGATTGAAATTTTTTTTGAGAGCCAAATTTTTTAAACTTAAACTTCTTCTAATGCCACTTCTTCAAAACAGACTCATTGAGGCCATGGTATTTTGTGGAAGAGCCACACTCAAGGGGCCAAAGAGTTGCATGTGGCTCAGGAGCCGCAGTTTGCCAACCACTGTTTTAGGCCATCATGATCTCCTATGTTGACTTTACAATAGCCTCCTAATTATTTCCCTCTTTTCACCCTTGTATCCCGTAGTCTATTCACAAAACAGCTCCGATGATTCCATGAAAACATATGTCAGAGCCTGTCACTTCTCTATTCAGATTAAAGTAATAATGACTTACAACATTGTATAGAATCTGGCATTCGGTGTTTTTTTTTTAGACTTTGACTCCTAGTAAACACAGTATCCTCTATGTTATTCTTCAAATATACCCAGCAAAGTTCCAACTTAGGGTCCTTAGTAATGTATTTTCTTCTGCTGGGATGATCTATCCCCAAATTTTCATGTTTACTTTCCCCACCTTTATAAGGAACATCATGTTTTCTAATCAGTGAGGCATTCTCTAACTATTCAATTAAAATTACAATATCCCTGTAATTCTTCTTTTTTGCTTCCTTATTTTTTCTACGCAAATCATCATCCAAAGTACTATATCTAATACTTATTTATATTTTTGCTAAAGGCCCGGTGCACGAAATTTGTACATGGGGTAGGGATGGGGTTGTCCCTCAGCTCACTCCGCACCCTCTCTAATCTGGGACATCACTCTCACAATCCAGGAATGCTGGTTCCCAACTGCTTGCCTGTCTGCCTTTCTTGATTGCCCCTAACTCCTTCTGCCTGCCAGCCGAATCATCCCCTAACCACTCCCCTGCCAGCATGATTGATGCCTAACTGCTCCCATACCAACCTGTTTGCCCCCAACTTCCCTCCTCTGCTGGCCTGGTCACCCCTAACTGCCCTCCTCTGTAGGCTTGATCACTCCCAAATGTCCTCCCTTATAGGCCTGGTCCCTCCCAACTGCCCTCCCTTGCAGGCCTGGAACCTCCCAACAGCCCTCCCCTGCTGACCATCTTATGGTGGCCATCTTGTGTCCACATGGGGGCAGGATCTTTGATGATATGGGGGTAGCCCTCTTGTGTGTTGGAGTGATGGTCAATCTGCATATTACTCTTTTATTGGATAAGAAAGAGGCCTGGTGCATGGGTGGGGGCCAGCTGGTTTGCCTTGAAGGGTGTCCCGGATCAGGGCAGGGGTTCCCTTGGAGCATGGGGCAGCCTGACCAAGGGGCCTATGGTGGTTTACATGCCAGCCACACCCCCCAGTGACCCAAGTGGAGGCCATGGTACCTATAATTAATTTATGTTCTACAATTGAAACTTTGTAGCCTGGAGCAGAGCCAAGCCTTCTGTTTGAGTTTATTTAAATTCTGTAATTGAAACTTGTAGCCTAGAGTGGAGGTCTAGCTGCTAGGGCTGCAGAAGCTTGGCTTCCTCCATCGCCAAGGCAACCCTAGCCTCTGCTCACTCTAGCTCCATGGCTGCCGTCATTTCTGTTGGGATATATGTATCTTCTACAATTGAAACTTTGTAGCATTGAGTGGAGGCCTAGGCAGGTAAGGGCAGGCAGAAAGCTTGGCTTTCTCCATTGCTGGGGAAACCCAAACCTCCCTCCTGCTCTCAGTGGCAGCAGCCATCTTGGTTGGGGTTTATTTGCTCCTGATTGGCTGGTGTGTGTGGCTTGTGGGCGTGGCTTATGGGTGTAATAGAGGTATGGTCAATTTGCATACTACTTTTTTGTTTCTAATGGCCCTGTGCACGAAATTTGTACACAGCTGGTGAGGTGTCCCTCACCCCAGCCTTCTCCCTCTCCAATCTGGAACCCCTTGAGGGATGTCTGAGTGCCCGTTTAGGCTTGATTCCAGTGGGCAGTCAGACATCCCTCTCATAATTCAAGACTGCTGGCTCCCAACTGCTCACCTTCCTGCTTTCCTGATTGTCCCTAACCACTTCTGCCTGCTAGCCTGATCACCCCCTAACCCTTCCCCTGCCAGCCTGATTGATGCCTAACTGCTCCCGTGCCAGTCTGTTTGCCCCTAACTGCCCTCCCCTGTAGGCCTGGTCACCCCTAACTGCCCTACCCTGCAGGCCTGATTTCCCCCAACTCCTCTCCCCTGCAGGCCTGGGTCCCCCTGAACTGTCCTTCTCTAAAGGCTCAGTCACCTCCAACTTCCTTCCTCTGCCCCCCTGGTCACCCTTAACTGCCCTACCTTGGAGGCTTGATGACCAGCAACTGCCTTCTTGTGTAGGCCTGGTCCCACCCAACTACCCTCCCCTGCTAGCCTAATCACTCACAACTGCCCTCCCTTGCAGGCCTGGTCCATCTCAATTGTACTCCCCTGCTGGCCAAATTGTGGTGACCATCTTGTTTTTACATGGGGACATGATTTTGACCACATGGGGACAGCTAATTTTGTGTTGGAGTGTTGGTCAATCTGCATATTACTCTTTTATTAGGTAGGATAGAAGCCTGGTGCATGGGTGGGGGCCAGCTGGTTTTCCTGAAGAGTGTCCCAGATCAGGGTGGGGATTCCATTTTGGCAGGATGTGGCCTGGGCGAGGGGCCTGTGGTGTTTGCAGGCTGGCCATATCCCCCAAGTGACCCGAGCAAAGGCCCTGGGATCTGGGATTTAGTTATCTTCTACAATTAAAATTTTGTAGTCTGGAGCAGAACCAAACCTTCTGCTCACTCTGTGATGGCAGCCATTTCTGTTGAGATTTATTGATCTTCTATAATTGAAACTTAGTAGCCTTAAGAGGAGGCCAAGACAGGCCAGGGCTGAGGAAAGCTTGGCTTCCTCCAGTCCTAGCCTCCTGCTCTCTTAAGCTCTGTTGTTGCTGCCATTTTTGTTGGAATTTATTTATCTTCTATATTTGAAACTTTGTATCCTTGACTGGATGCCTGGGCCTGCTATGATGCATAAATAGCATGGCTTCTTCCATTGCTGGGGAAACCCAAGCCTCCTTCCTGCTCAATCTATGGTCGCAGCCATCTATGTTGCAGTTAATTTGCATACTGGCTCCTGATTGGCTGATGGGCGTGGCTTGTGTGGGTGGCTTGTGGGTGTAGTGGAGTGATGGTTAATTTGCATATTACTCTTTTATTAGGTAGGATTAGATAGGACTAGAGGCCCAAGGCAAGATTGAATGCACATGATGAGGCATCTCACCTCCTGACATGTGAGGAGGCATCCCACAGGCCACCACAGGAGACAGGCTGAACCACTGCTGTGGGCAGCTGGGACTCACACCTAACTTCTGCACCAGACTCCCCCTACCATCCTGCCCATCTCTGTCTTTGTCTTCAGTCCTGGCCTCACATTCGCGCACAACCTCCTCCTGTCAGTCATGACCCATGACAGAGTCCTGGCCTAATTTGCATATTTTCTCTTTATATAAATAGATAGATAGTTAAACCTCCTTAATGTAAATTACACAAGGGTAAGGATTTTAGTTTATTTTCTTCATTGTATTCCCTGAACAAATTGGGTACTCATTTGTATTTATTAAATGTTGAATTAATATGATATGTTTAGGAATGAGTGAATTTTCCATTTATTTATTAATTGTTTTATTTTTAACTTTGTAGATAGTTTTTATGAATTATGCCATTTCCACACAAGTCATTGTTATCATTCACCAGAGGCCCAGTGCACGAAATTTGTGGACTGAGGAGAGGATGTCCCTCAGCCCAGTCTGCACCCTCTCCAATCTGGGACCCCTTGAGGGATGTCCAACTGCCCGGTAGGATTGGGCCTAAATGGGCAGTTGAATATCCTTCTCACAATCCAGGACTGCTGGCTCCAAACTGCTCACCTGCCTGCCTCCCTAATTGTCCCTAACTGCTTCTGCCTGCCAGCCTGATCACCCCCTAATCACTATCCTGCCAGCCTAAGTGATGTCTAACTGCTCCCCTGCTAGCCTGTTTGCCCTCAACTTCCTTCCTCTGCTGGCCCTCTCTTGCAGGCCTGGAACCTCCCAATGCACCTTCCTTGCTATCCATCTTTTGGTGACCATCTTGTGTTCACATGGGGGCAGGCTCTTTTACCACATGGGGGCAGCCCTCTTGTGTGTTGGAGTGATGGTCAATCTGCATATTACTCTTTTTAGATAGGATAGAGGCCTGGTGCATGGGTGGGGACCAGGTGGTTTGCCCTGAAGGGTGTCCTGGATCAGGGTGGGGGTTCCCTTGGGGTGTGGGGCCTGTGGTGGTTTGCAGGCCAGCCATGCCCCCCAGCAACCCAAGTGAAGGCCCTGGGATCTGAGATTAATTTATGTTCTACAATTGAAACTTTGTAGCCTGGAGTGGAGCCAAGCCTTCTGCTTGCATTGTTGTGACAGCCATTTCTGTTTAAATTCTATAATTGAAACTTTGTAGCCTGGAGTGGAGGCCTAGGCGCTAGGGCTACAGAACCTTGGCCTCCTCCATACCCCAGGCAATCCTAGCCTCTTCTCTCTCCAGCTCTGTGGCTACAGCCATTTCTGTTGGGATATATCTTCTATAATTGAAACTTTGTAGCATTGAGTGGAGGCCTAGGCTGGCAATGGCAGGAGGAAAGCTTGGCTTCCTCTGTTGCCGGGGAAACCCAAGCCTCCCTCCTGCTCTCAGTGGCCTCAGGCATCTTGGTTGGGGTTTATTTGCATAATTTGCTCCTGATTGGCTGATGGGCCAATAGGAGGTACAGTCAATTTGCATATTATTCTTTTATTAGATAGGATTCTATCTCAGCCTTCTAAGCATAGGTCCTTGCATATAGACATGGTTAAAGGAAGTACCCATACCACTTAGTATATTGTTCTTTCATATTTCTAACCATAATATGTTTATATTTCTTATCCAATAAAAGTCTATTTTAAAAAAGACAGAAAACTTATGTATCTTTAATCCCTAAATAGGCTCTGAGCCTGGCACATGGTATGTATATAGCAAACCAATAGTAAATATGAAATCTAATAAGTGAGTTCAAGTAGGAGCATGTATTATAGGTGATACACAGATGTCTTCCTCTGAATATTAATATCAGTGTGCTGGATGATATTCTAGAAGGAGTTTTGTTAATTCTAAATTGTGCAAGATAAAATAATTAATTATTAATCCATTTAATAATCTTGTTTATTTTAAATTATTCCATAATCAACATTTACTATATATAAGACGCTCGAGTGTCTGTCTAGACATTTAAATATATAATGTTTTTCTCAGGAACTGAACATGAAAAATTCAGACCATACCTAAGGAAGGACATAGGACTATATGAGCATGCAAATTTTTTTTTACCAGTGCTTGTATATATGAAGCAAAATTTTATACTGTAAATGAATTAGGGAGCAAAACTAGAAATAAAAATAATCACAATTTTTTTGTCTTATACCTCTTTGAACCTGTGGTCTCTGAAGCATCAACTTAATATTAATCTAAGGGCAATTGTAATAAGATACCTTATTATGCCACAAGTTACATTGTAAGTAGTATTTTTAAATCCTATCTTTTACTTCTGTTTACAAAATGTTTGGTAATTCCAATGACTTTGTATTTTTTCTCTTTAATTTAGTTCCCAGTGTTCCCACAAATATTACTTTTTCTGATGTTCAGTCAACTACTGCAACATTGACATGGATGAGACCTGACACTATCTTTGGTTACTTCCAAAATTACAAGATTACCACTCAGCTTCGGGCTCAAAATTGCAGAGAATGGGATTCAGAAGAATGTATCGAATATCAAAAAATTCAATACCTCTATGAAGCTGACCTAACTGAAGGGACAGTATATGGCTTAAAGAAATTTAGATGGTACAGATTCCAAGTGGCTGCCAGCACCAATGCTGGCTATGGCAATGCTTCAAGTTGGATATCTGCACAAACCCTGCCTGGCCGTAAGTTTTGTCCTGTATATGTACATATATTTTTGCATTCAAGAAAAAGTTCTTTAATTGATTTCCCATAGGAAGTACTCAAAGTGTAGGTAAAGATTGCTCTCACAACCTAAATTTTCTTATTTTAAAACTAACTGCCTTACTTGCTGTGACAACATCATTAACGTTAAGTAAATGATGGTTTTCATAAAAAGTACATATATAAGCATGTGTGTGTGTGTGTGTGTGTGTGTGTGTGTGTGTGTACAGAATAATCTTACAGATGTGAATACCCACGTCCCGTGTGGTTCAGAGTTTGGGCTCTGGAAGAGGGTCTGCTTGCAAATGAAAGATGAGACAAGAAATAATTTGGAAATATTGGAGGACCAGGTAGAAGCCCAACTCAAGAGGAAGGACTCCACTTGGGCTCCAGCCTCGCCATCCTTTTATTCAATTTGGGATACACCTATAGTCCTTAGGCAGGCAATTTCCAGTAACAGGCAGACAATTTTATCAGTAAGGATTTTCATGACTGGTAAGGAAGTTGCTTCAGCTATCATTGTCTTGACTAAACAGTAGTTGTACAGTCGTGACCTTTGCCAGAGCTCAAGAGTCACCAGCATTCTGGGATCCTCATCCACACCTCTCTGCTAGACAGTTTCCCACATGCAGAAAGGAATACTTGCTTTTGTCAGTGCCTGTTTTCAAACTGATGACCATTCGGGTCCAAGCACTGCTGACAATGTGAAGCAATAGAGTCACAAACATCAATAATAATTTCATTTGGTATTTTTGCGCCCTCAATTTGTCTCCTCTTTCTGGTTTTGTATGGTAAACTCTATCTTTTATGTATCCCCATAAAAAATCTAGTGGCACTTTAGGACAAATTTTTTTGAACAAAACTTAGGCAGGCTTCACCCATTATTTCAAATCAGTTAAACCTGAAAAGGAGTGAAAATTAAGTGAGTTATCAACTGTTAAATTGTGGATTCATTATATATATATATATATATATATATATATATATATATATAATCATACACATATATACACACACTCACACACACACACAGGAATAAGTATATATTATATAGATATATATGTATCTATATTCTATATATCATTATATAGCACACATACTGATTTCTGTTGTAGTTTATATCTCTGTGTTGATTTCTACTTAATTAGTGTAAAAATCACTAAACATAAAAATTACTGAGTTAGCACACAAACTAACTCAAGTAATAACACATTTATTTTTAACTTAATAGAAACCAATGGGAAATTTGTCATTAGGGTTTTCTCAGACTTTTAGAGTTGTATCATAGTCATATATTACAACAAAGCATTACTGCTTTCTCTTGTAGTCTGTCATTAGACTATAGTAATTGATACCAAGAACCCTTTGCCCATGCCTACATTTTCCCTTCATATCTAGAGGATATGAAACCAGGCTTCATTTTCAGTGACTGTAGTCTCACTTTCCCTCCCCCACCCCACTCCCCACCCCCGTCTCTCTCTTTCTCTCCCTCTCCCTCTCTCTCTCCCTCTCCCTCTTTCTTTATCCCTCTTTCTCTCTGTCTCCCTCCCTCTCTTTCTCCCTCCCTCTCTTTCTCTCCCTCTCCCTCCCTCTCTCTACCTTCTCCTTCTTTCTTTCCCTCTTCCTCTCCCTTCCTTTCTCCCTCCTAGACAGATCTGTCTTCTTAAAGCTTTTTAGTGTATGCTTTTCACCTGAACAAAGTTCTGACTCCCAACTTGAGATGGAGAAAGGGGCAAAATACAGAGAAGAAACACAAAATAATCTCTCAAAATTGTTCTACATTTAAGTAAACACTCTTTAAATGTTTTTCCAGAGAAATCACTAAGGGTGGGTAAAGTTTGTTCTTGCAACTTCAGTTTAATATTTTTTAAAAAACTAACTTGTTACCCTACTTGTTTAGATATTAACCATAAGTAAGTAAATGTTTCTATTACTTATTAAGAACACTATCCACACGGAGAACCAAGATGGCAGCATAGGTAAAACACCTATCTTGCCATCATACACAGCAATTTCAAAACTACAACATAACGAAAGGACAAACAACATCCAGAATCACCGGAAAGCTGGCTAAGTGAAAATTCCACAAATAAAAGTAAAGATAAGACTCTGTGACTTGGAGGAGCAGCGGCGGACAGCGTTGAAGATTCACGGAGTCAGAGGTTTGGAGGAGCAGCGTGCCAGCGGATAGGGCAGGCGGCTGAAAATTGGCCAGTTTTCTTGAACGGGGGAGACAAAGGCTTCCCACTGGACTGATTCTCCAGCTCTGGGCGAAGTCCAGGGAACCCACTATCATATGGGATAAAAACTGGACAGTGGGAGGGCACCCAGAAGCTCGGGTGCTGCAAGGTCTGTGGGCTTGTGGAGAGGGTGAGCTTGTGCGGAGTGCACATGAGCTTGGGAACAGCACAGCTGCCTGACCGTGCAGAGAGCACTCATGACTTGCTCTTTCATTCTGGAAACCGTCACACTGCATTGTTTTGTGATCTTGGGTGAGACATTGGGTGTGCAGACTCATTTGGGGAGAGGCTGAATTCTCCAGCAGCCAGTGGAGGTCAGCATCTGCTCTCTCCCAGAGACCCTGGGGCTGCATAGGGCACAACTGACACTGTCTGCTTGGCCCGGAGACTCCACCCATCCAACCCGAGCACAGCTGAACATCACAGACAATTGGCCTGGAGGTCAACCCCTCTAGTGCTAACAACGATTAACCTGAGCTTAATTTCAACAAGACTGTGCAACCCATATCCACCTCAGGTAACTGGGGAGGCTGAGTCACTGTCCCTTGTAGGATGTCTACCACACAAAGCTAATTGACCAACTCAGGGAAGCAGCCACCATGCAGAGACATGGAAAGAAATCAGATGTGAAAGAAATGGAGGAAAAAAAAAACGACTGGACATGAAATTCAAAACCACGGTTATAGGGCTTTTCAAGAGGCTCCTAGAAAAGGATGAGTCCTATAAGGAAATAAGCAAGACCTACAAGGAAATGAATGAGACCCTCAAGGAAATGAACGAGACCTGCAAGGAAATGAGCAAGACCAACCTGGAAATGAATGAATCCTACAAGGAAATGAATGAGACCTACAAGGATATGAACGAGACTCTCAAGGATATGAAAAAGGACCAACCAGAAATTAAGCATACACTGACTGAAATAAAAAATATTATACAAAGACCTAAAAGTACTCTTGAGCACCCCAAGAACCAAGTTAAAGATTTGAAATACAAAGAGAGAAAATCCACTCAGCTGAAAAAGCAAGTAACCAAAAGAATCCAAAAAATTGAAGATAGTGTAAGGGGCCTCTGGGACAACCTCAAGCATACCAACATCCGAATTATAGAGGTGCCAGAAAAAGAGAGAAAGCAAGACAATGAAAACCTATTTTAAGAAATAGTGACCAAAAACTTCCCACACCTGGGGAAAGAAACTGATTTAGGAGTCCAAGAAGCACACCGAACCCCGATATATAGGAACCCTAAGAGGACCACACCAAGGCACATCATAATTAAAATGCCAAGAGCAAAAGAAAAAGAGAATATTAAAAGCAGCAAGAGAAAAACAGTTAGTTACCTATAAGGGAGCACTCATATGATTGTCAGCGGATTTCTCTACAGAAACTATGCAGGCCAGACAGGAGTGGCAAGAAATATTCAAAGTGATGAATAGCAAGAATCTACAGCCAAGATTACTCTATCCAGCAAAGCTATCATTCAGAATTGAGGATCAGATAAAGTGCTTCGCAGATAAGAAAAAGCTAAAGGAGTTCATCACCACCAAACCAATACTATATGAAATGCTGAAAGATATTCTTTAAGTGGAGAAGAAGAAAAAGATAAAAGTGTAAATTATGAACAACAAATTCACATCTATCAACAAATGAATCCAAAAATCAAGTGAATTAATAAGCTGATGAACAGGATAAACTGGTGAATGTAACAGAATCATGGACATAGAGAGGGAATAGACTGACAATTCTTGAGGAGTAAAGGGATGTGGGAAGTGCAGCAAGAGACTGGACGAAAATCGTGCAACTATGAGAGAGGACAGTGGAGGAGGGTGAGGGTGGAGGGTGGGTTGGGTACCAGGTAGAGGGGAGCTATAGGGGAAAAAAAGGGAACAATGTAATTAATAAACTGAACAATAAAGATTTAAAAAAAAGAACACTACCCACACTAATAACAGAATAAGATGTAAAATAACCATACCTTTGTGATGCCCACCAGCCAATCAAGAGTGAATATGCAAATTAACCCAACAAAGATGGCAGGTTAATTTCCATATGTAGGCACTGAGCAGCCAGAGGCAGGGAAGGACGCAGGCATTCTGTACCGCCCCAGCTGCTCCAGGCCTCTGGGCCACATGGGAAGGTGAAAAGGTGGCTCTGGGCCTGAGCAAAAAGGCATCTCTGGCTGGAGTTAAGTCATTGCCAGCATCCAGGGGAAGGAAGGCCCATTCTTGCATGAATCTTCATGCATCGGGCTTCGAGTTGACATATAATTATGGTGGCTATCATACAAAACAAATAAATTGTAAATCAAGTTCTTCTCTGAGTGATGACTACACTGTCTTTGAAATTCCTTTCCTGCTCCAAGGCCTCCAGAGCAAATTTTAGGTTACCGATCACTCATCCCAATATCATTTCACACAAACCCTCCATAATATTGGGGGGCTTATGTTACCATTCTTCTATATTAACCAAGACTTTTACTAGGTGATTACTTTTATATCCAAATCATATTTTTCTTTTTTAAAAAAAGAGTACCTATTAGTAGAGTAACACACACAGATTTGCAGAATCAATGGATGCTGTTATAGTCTATTGACAGTTAAATAAGCTTTGATTTAGAGGCTTTATTCTCTAGGGCACTAAGTGCATCTTTTGTTTCTATTCCTCAAGTACCTGGCATAATGTTTGTATAGTAAGTGTTCAATAAACGTTTGCTAATGCAATTCAACATTTTAGATAGAATCTAGACAAGTCAGCCTTCAGCACAACTGTCCAAGCTCTCCTCTTTATAGCACTTTGACTTCTGGTTTCTGGGAAATCTACCCTTCTGGTTTATTTCCTACCTCTCCGGTAGCTCTTTCTAAGCCTCCTTTGCTCATCCTCTTTTTCTTTTATTCGAAGTTTTGGAGTGCCAAGAGGTCTATGCTTGGCTCCTTGCTTTTTGCCTTTATTCCATTCTGACTAAGAGAAAGTGAAGAGATTTATATATAGGGTGGGGAAGAGTAGGTTTACAATAATTAATAAATAATAATACAGGGAAAAACTATTTGCATACTCATGACTGTAAACCTACTTTTTACCCACCCTGTATTTCAGAATTTGTAATAATATTTCTTAATGTTTTCAAACTTACTAGCTTTTCATCTGAATATTCATAGGTGGATGAAGAATAGTACAATGTTTTAATTGTATAAGTCAGGAAAATTAGTTGGTTATTTTTTTAGTTTCAAAAATTGAGGGGACATTTTTCTAATGATAATATTTGAGTTTCATAATAGTGCACTATAAAAAGTTGTATTTGTTATATTAAGCCAAGATCATCTAAGATTACATTTGATATAAAAAGTCAAAAAGACACTATATATATTATTGCAAGATTATATATATATATATATATATATATATATATATATAGTAAAATAACATATAGTATAAGAATAAAAAAATTAGAACAGTCAAGCAACAAAGATCTTAAAAGCAGTGATGTTTTTAAAATTAAATGTAAGAAATGCTTAGATGTTGATTGCAGACCAAACAAAGAAAGTATAGCCCTTTGCAAACATAAGAAATAATCTGGATGAAGATAATTAGTAAGTTTTGCATTACCAATCTCTAGTTTTCTAAAAAATTGTTATTTCATAATATATCAGAGGTCCAGTGCACGAAATTCTTACACTTGGGGGTGAGGGGGAGGTGCCTCAGTCTGGCCCGCACCCTCTCACAGACCAGGAGCCCACACAGTATGTCCAACTGTCATTTGGAAATCCTTAGCACTGCCGTGGAAGCAGGAAAGGCTCCTGCCACCGCTGCTGTGCTTGCCAGCTGTGAACCCGGCTTCTCCCCCTGTGGGAGCCCACTGACCACCAGGGGTCAGCTTCTGCATTGAGCATCTGCCCTCTGGTGGTCAGTGTGTGTCATAGTGACCGGTCATTTGCCATCTGGTCAATTTGCATATTAGCTTTTTATTATAATAGGATGAGAAGATAAAATTATGAAAGTGAACAACTTAGCTGAATAATAGAAAAGACAAAACAACAATGTAAGTTGATATAAAATTACTATTTCTGTTATGTGCATTTTATTCCAATAGCATCAAATTGTGTCCACGCTCTTAGCAAAATAGAACCTATTATCAAAACCTGGAATTCTGGATAAGGAGAGAGCAATTGATGGATAGTTTCAACTCAAATTATTCCCTTTGAACAACTCAAATAATGGACAGCCTAGTTTGGATAATAAATGTTACTTTAAAATGTTCTGAAATTGCTCATAAAATTAGAAAATACGTTCTGAGCTAGAAAAGAAGAAAACTCAAGTTAAAGATCCATGAAGCAGAGTTGGATTGCAAGCTGAGGGTTAAATCGGGTTACTTGCTGAAACTGAATCTACCATTGTACACTAGAGTGAATAAAGAAAACTGTATTCAGCCAATACAAGCTAACATTTTTTTCTCCCACATACTCTGATCTACATCATTGAAGCCAAATTCTTATTCTCCTTAAGTCATCTGTGTAATAGCCATAACTCTCTTATTTCATGCTGAGTGCATATAGACACAAATAAGCACAGAAATTACAAATGGCTGAAATATTTAACTTGCGACATTAAAATCTTGTAGATCATTTTACTAATCTATTATATTTTTATTACCCCTATACTCAAAAGCAATTTGAGTTGAGTAGAGGGAGGAATATAGATTGGAAAACTGCTAAGTATCCCTGTGGTGCACAATAGGTACTAAAAATGTTGAGGATATGTATAACTTTAAAAGAGTATGGGTGTGAAATTAGAATCGAATGAATTGAGACTCTTCATAATGTGCATCTCCTATGGACCACCAGGACTGGAAGACAGCAAGAAAGGAAAATTCCTGGGGTAGCACTTAGGTTGTGAAAACCACAGGATACCGTACTCATGAGGAATTTTAACTACCCAAACATCTGTTAGGTTAAAAAAATTCAACAAAACATGCCTCATCAAAGAAGTTTCCAAGGAATGCAATTTTATGATCTAAAAAGTGAAAAACCAAATAGAGGGCAAAGTATGGCATAGTATTTTTTAAAATAAGCAATTGTTAATGAGTTATTCAATTAATGTGATGAATGCTATCATAATAGAAGTAGATATTATCCTCTGTGTAAAGAAGCAATTATATGATGGTTAGCCATAAATAAATAAGAAGACATAGTCTAGGACAGTGGTTGGCAAACTCATTAGTCAACAGAGGCAAATATCAGCAGTACAACGATTGAAATTTCTTTTGAGAGCCAAATTTTTAAAATTTAAACTTCTTCTAATGCCACTTCTTCAAAACAAACTCATCGAGGCCATGGTATTTTGTGGAAGAGCCACACTCAAGGGGCCAAAGAGTTGCATGTGGCTCGTGAGCCACAGTTTGCCAACCATGGGTCTAAGACATAAAGAAGCATATTTACCAGTAGTTCATTTTTATAATAGACTTTATCCTGCTGCTATTAGAGGAAATGAATATAATTTATCCTACACATGAGGAAATTAGTTAGGTGCTGTGGAAAGTATTCTCAGTTAATTTTCTGAGACTCCCAAATGGGTAGCCCAGTTAGTTAGAGCATCATCATGATGTGCTAAAGTTGAGGGTTGGTCTCCCCTAGTCAAGATACCTATAAGAATCAACCAATGAATGCATAAATAAGTGGAATGACAAATTGATATCCCTCTCTCTCTCTCTCTCTCTCTCTCTCTCTCTCTCTCTCTCTCGTCAACTTTTTAAAAAAAGACAATATCTCTCTCTTCTAGACTTGCACATTAAAGTTACTAGTACGATTATTTAGGTTTTCACAGACATTAAGACTCCATATTACCACTGCCTCTCACCCACTATAAACCTTTTCCTGTCTCAGTGCATTGTACCATTATTCAATAATTCATCTAAGTTAAAAATGAGCAATCTAGGAATAATTTTTAATTCTTTCTAGCAATCCTCATCCCCAAGTCCATATCTGAATCCTATTGAATTTACTTACTAAATACTTCTCAAAAAATTTTTTTCTATTAAAGGTCTAAATCCAGACCTTTAAAATACATATCCTAAATTATTACAAAATATATCTAAATAGTTTTTCTGTTCCCATTTTATCTATCCTCATCTGAACTTAGCTTTAGAATACACCTATATGACATGTTGTACCTCTGCTTAAAAGTTTCGGTAGTTTTATACTTTCTTGTTGTATAAAAACCATACTTTTTAGTATATAACACAATGGCCTCCTTTATGGCTTTGGTTATATTCCTTATATATGCCTTGTTTTTTCTTCTTTATGTTTCAGAATCATTGTTGTTGTTTTTTTCTTACTGTCCTTCTTTTGGAGAGCATCCATTTCTATAAATTCCTCTCTCCATTCCATCTCCCAAAACTTGCTTCTGAAATACTGATCACACAGTGTCACAATTGTTTTTATTTCTCTCTCTCTTCTGTAGAACTCTGAGCTCCTTAAAGGCAGAAGTGATCAGGTGATCAGGTCTTATATATGTTTCTAACATCTAGCTCTACTCAATGTTAAAGACTAACTTAATATGGCATTTGGATTTGAAGTAGGCATTTGACTTTAATGTGGAAGTATTTAAATGTCAAAATTCTCCATTGGCAAAATTGTTCATACTAAATTTTCATCATTTTTCCCTCTAACTTATCTTTCAAATACGTGCATGGTTATTGCAAAAATTAAAATTTTCTATATTTGACATGTTCAGCTTCCTTTATTTCACAAAATCAGTATATAATATATATTTAAATATTTTTTCTGATTCCTTTTAATTAATATAAGTATGAATTACTGCATATGGAAATGAAATAAGCATGTAGTAAATATTTTAAACAATATGTGAAAATAATAAATGCTTCCTTTAAATAAGTTGCAGTATTCATTATATTATTTAAATGATTAACTGAGATAATAAACTCTTAATGAATTTGTATAGCAAGCTGCATCTGGTAGTCTATGAAGAAAACAAAGAACAATGTCTAAATTTGGGCTGCTGAGTATGATTACAAAGAGAAGCTATTTGGATAAAATCATAATTTATAGGATAAGATACTAAACACATAAAATTAAACTTTTAATAAATCATTCAACTATACCTTTAATTCAAAAGAGCTATTGCCAGGTTATTAAGTGAGTTTTTCAGAATTTAAATAAAAACATGTGAAAGGCCATTAGATAAGCATATAGAATGTGTTTTTCAGTGAAATCACTAAAAATAAAAGGAAATTATAAGGATTATCACTATATTATATTTTAAACTCAATATTATAGAAAACCTGGTTAACCTAACAACAACAAAAAAGCAAAAAAAAACACCCAAAAAACTCCCTTTATAGCTAGCTGTATTTTATCATTTTTAAAAAAGGAATTCTTTCACTTTCTCACCTCAAATTTCAAATCTCATGTTGAATTGAATTTTAGTCTTCTAAGAATCTTCTTTCTCTTGGTTTAGAGAGAAATGTGAAATAGGCTTAAATCTTTGTGCTTTTGGTCATTGACCTCAGTACCAGGCCTTGGGTCTACAAAAATTCAACTTCATTTTTCTCCTACATTTACTAAGAAAGTTGGGAGAATTCTAAGTTGACTATACAAAACTCCCAATTCTGTAAATTCTATAGAATTACTATGCCTGGTGGTTTAGGCTACTTTCTGACTGGATCCAATAACTTAATTGGGAGACATTGCTGGATGGTTAAAAAACAATAACAATAGCTATGTTTATTAATATATGCTGGTACTATTTATTCTAAGAACTTTACACACTTTGATTCATTCATGAACCTCATTCATTTCTAGGGAAGAGCCTGAGATCTTAGAATGTGACTAGAACTTGGGCAAAGCCTCATGGTGGTAAGAAAATAATAAGAGATGGAGGGGTGGTAAGTAAGATTACAAAGGGGTGATATTCAAGTGAAATCATAATGCAAAGGAAATAATAGTCCTATATAATAAAAGAGAAAATGCAAATTTGACTGTATCTTCGCTCCTGATTGGCTCTGCTACCAGCCAATTAGGAGCAGGGACGAGGCCAAGTGGCACGAGCGCCAGGCCCGGGGGTGGAGATGAAATGGTGGCGGCAAGCACCCAGCCCCCGGGTGCTGCGAGGGGAAGTGGTGGCAGCAGCAGCGGTGGTGGCAGTGGCAGAGAGCACCCGGCCCCTGGGCACTATGAGAGGAAGTGGCAGCGAGCGCCCAGCCCCAGGGCCGGTGGTCGCAGGCAGCCGGGGCTGAGCTGAGCAGGGAGATAGCTGGGTGCCCAAGGCCTCATTAGAGGCTTTAGGCCTTGGGCAGGCTGGGGGTGAGCCATCAGTTGGACATTCCCTGAGGGCTCCCAGTATGTGAGAGGGGGCAGGTTGGGTTGAGGGACCCCCCCCCCCTGCAGTGCATGAATTTTGTGCACCTGGCCCCTAGTAAGCATATAAAATTAAACTAATAAAGCATTCAACTCTATATTTAATGTCAATAAAGCTTTTGTAAGGTTGTTAAGCAAGTTTTCTAGAATATCAATAAAATATTTTGAAATCCAATTTGTATAAGCAAATGGAATATCTTTTTCAGCAAAAGCACTAAAAACTAATCAGTAAAGAAATTTAAAGGGTTATCACTATGTGATATTATTAGCTTTGGCAACTGGGACTAAGAAAGACCTGGAGATATTATATGAGTTCTAGTAATAACACAAACATCTCCATTCCTAAACAAATTGGATTGGATTTTCCCTAACACCCATAACCCTAATCTACACTTTTGGTTTATTTTCTCTTTTTCATTTTACCCTTAATTCATTGCGCCTGCATACAATGAACCAGTGGACAAAATAGCAACATTTACCCTAGCCCTAACACTCCATATGTGATAGCCTTATCTGAATTATTTCAGGTGGTTTCTTCACAGAGCTTCCATGTGAAGGAACATGTTTTCCTATGTTCTTATGAAGCTTGTTGATCTGTTATCACTCTAGGAACTTTGTGAATGGGAGGGAGTGATAGGAGGAAGAAAAATCTTTTAGTTTATCCAGAATTAAAATAAATGAAAGGTGGGAAGAGACTAATCTGTGGCGTGTCTGTTGGCTGGATACATGTTCCCATGTTTATTACCAGCTTCCAAGCCCTCCACCACTATTTCCCTAGCTTTCAGAGAGCAGTCATTTGATCCCCTTTTCCAATGTTTTTATAAATGTTGTAATCACTGGTCAGCTGATCTGAAGAGCAATGCCACTACTTTTTCAAATGGTATGTTGATATTGTAGAGCAATGGTTCTTATACCAAAGGCATTGGGATCACAGGGGGCTTGTTAAAACACAGTGCTGGAGCTTCCCCAGGGCTTCTGATTCATAAGTCTGGGATATGGCCTCAGAATTTGCTTTTCTAATAACTTCCTAGGGGTTCCTGCTGGTCTGGAGGTCACATTTTGATAACCACTGTTGTAGAATGTTGTTTTGTAAACTTGATGCTATTCCAAAAAATGATATTATCGGATTCTAAAAATAATGGTACTTACATTAGAAAATGTTCAGTCTAACCTGGCATAACTAGCATTGGAAGTGGCAGAGTTTTTTTTGTTGTTGTTTTGGTTTTTGTTTTTAATTTGTTGTTGCTGTTTTTTTCACTGTAAGCCAGTTTGAAATGAGTTGGAAAACTACTAATTAATCATCAAAGAAGAAAGTCATACTATGAAGTCTAATGTTGGGATGTTCACAAATCATTCCTTGGGACTTATCAAATAGACTAATGGACAGATTCTCAGACTTGTAATATTTGCTCTTTGTGATACCATCTTGCTGTTGGGAAATGAAACTATAAAACTAAATTAAAGTCTTGTAAAGCAGTAGGAGATATTTGATACAACAAAAGTAGTCTCCTATACAGGGCAGTGAAATCACAGGACTCTAGGGAAACATCTAACACCAGGGAAGATCAGTTGACTAAAACAGTGTTTAATCAGTGGGATATGTCCTGAGATGCTCCGGGCCTGCATAAATATGGTCAATCTAATTGCTGAACTTCTTCAAGGCCCTTGATACCCTAAATTATATAAGACACAAGAAATACATCCAAACTACCCAGCCACACCTTTAGTCCTGAGAGACTTCTAAAACTCAAAACAAATTCTTTCAGGTGAATCAAAGCCAATCACAATTTTAGAGGTCAGTAACGTCTGTATAGTTGGGAAACAACTGAGTCCATGTAGTAGTGACCAGAGCTGGAATCTGGTGGTCCAGTGTACCAAATTCTGGAACTAAAATTACCCTGAAGGGTAGGCCCTTTAAATAAGCTTTAAACTGAACTTGAACAAATGCGCAGACAATTTAAGTCAGTGTGTACAGAGCTCAAGATTTTCTGTCCTTCAAGTGGCTGTCAGATCATTTATTTATTTGTATTTATTCTTGTAGGAAAGTCAGTCTAGCATGGTGCACTAAAAAGCGTAGAGTATTTTCTACAACACTTTTCATCATTAAATTAAATTTACAGGGATCTGCGGAAGGTAAAGTTACTAATAAGTCTTTGAATGTGCTTATTCTGAAAATGTAGTATTAGACACACCAAAATTTGATGGTTCTTAATCAAAGTGGCACAGACTTGGGGGCCTTCAAACTTTTATATGGACTAGGCAAAATGATGGTCTATCCAGACTCACCTTTCAGCTAACACACTTAGCATGAGGACACAGATGGATGGGAAAGATGACCCTGACCCACATAAGACCCACATTCCTGTGCAAGGATAGAAGCATGATAATCAGGAAATGATGGTTGTTAGTTACAGAAAATGCATTATTGTGAAAACCAGGGTGAAAGTGCTTATGAGAGGAAGTGATTGGATTATGGGGAATGAGAGAATAAGGATAGATCATTCTTACGGAGTAAATTGCTGTGATTTATAAGAGAAAGGGTATAGTGATATCTTGGCCCATTACTGACTAGATTCATTTCACAAACAAACCTAAATCAGAATGTGACAGTTTATGGGGAGACAACAAAGTCTCCCAAGGATGCTTATATGTTACTAAGCTTTTAACCTGGCACATTACAGCTCTCATACCTATACTGCCATCAGCTTCTTTTATTTTGATTATTGATATTCATAACTGTAATTTTGTATTCCCATTATTTGAATCTAATACTAATTTACTGTACACTAAAATAAAAATATAACACTGGAATTGTTTTATTATGTATTTTTAGAATTTTGATAAATTCCAAGAGAAAATTACCTAAAAGAAACTTGAAGTGTTATATACTTATAAGTACACTGTAATATTTAAATAATTTAAAAATAATTAGATACTTCTTTATAATAGACTTGAGCATATGGTGTTCTAAATATTTCTCTCAAATTACCTATGAATTAATCAAATTATCATTTTCATTACAATATACAGATGAAATATATATTATATGCAGATAACGTATTCATAGATTAGTTCAGTTATGTATGTGTTGGCCTTTGTTTTTTAGTTTGGATTTAAGAGTTCTTATTCCACCATATTCTAATCCTTCAAGTACACAAATTGTATAATATATTTGAAGAGAAAGTTTTCATCAAGGATTCAACAAAAGAAACACTTTTGTAACAAAATAGGCAGTTTCATTGAATTTACTGAAAATGCAAATGTTTAGAGTGATTGTTTCTTAAAAAGAAAGGAAGAGAGAAACTGGGGCGGGGGATTCAAAAACTGGCATTAAAGAACATCTCAGCAAGGAGCTAAATACTTGCCTTTTCATAATGACTGATTACTGTATAGACCTTAAATTATTTAGTACTATTAACATTTACTATGTGCCATGCATTATTTTTGATGTTATTTTGCTCTCTGCTTTGCATGGGCAACAGACACTCCCTAATGAGGGCTTTCATTGCTAGTATTTAAGGAATGATTACAGGCTTGACATTTTACTATTAAAGATTAGAAGTTGAGTAAGGCATCATACTGCTTTCTGAGCTGGTCTATAGACATATTTGCAAAATGAGTCAAGGTTTTCCTTGGGAAATGATTTTGGATCTCTCCTTAGTTGAAACCCCAAAGGACCTAGATTACAGAGCAGAAAAGGTAGGCACATATTTCCCTGGAAATATTTACAACCACAGGCTACCATCAACATGGTCACAGGAATATCTTGTCAACTTTCTTAGCCACAGAAAATTCTCAACAAACTGTGATGTCTAGGCAATGAACTGTACGGCCTTGTTTACCTGTTAGAGTGAGTTAGGTTTAAAAGTGTAGTCCTAACCACCATTGAACTGGTGTATTCTATCATGGTTCACGAAGCAGATAGATTCTAGACATAGTCTATCCTCTTTTGATCTAATTTATTTTGACCCATCTTTCTGATATGAATTAGATACCAAAATCTACCAAGGCCACTTCTGATTCTTTTAAAGACCTAAGCAGTGGCATCAAAGGCCCTACACAACTTGGCCCCCATTTTGTTTCCAGCTCTTGTTTGACTTACATAACTCCAGACTCACTAGAGATCTTGTTATTCATAGAACACACCAGTATACTCCTCCTGTCTCAGGGTCTTTGCAGGATCCACTTTCCTCCCTGGGCCACTATTTCTCCCTTACCTCCTTCAAGTCTTTGTTTAAATGTCATCTGCATGGAGAGGCACACCCCGATCTTCATATTTAATGTGGCAACTTCCATCAGCATCCCCATTCCCAGTATCCTGCTCCTTTTTTTTTTGCCATAGTAGGTATCACTTTTTTAACATGATATATTTTCACTTGTATATTTATTCAAATTTTTGTAATATACTTAGATGTTATTTGTCTCCTTCCACTAACATAGAAGTTTTATGCTTCCCATCGTTTTGCTTCTCATCTCTATCTGAACACCCCAAAAGTGCCTAGCATATAGTATATGTTCACTAAACAGTTGTGAAGAAGAGATATTAAATACTAGAAGCTCTCTATATATGATAGGTCCACACCTACCTTGATCACTTCCATGGGCTTTGTGTTTTTTATTTTTTTATTTTTTTATTTTTAAAATCTTTATTGTTCAGTTTAATTACATTGTTCCCCCTTTTTTATCCCCCTATAGCTCCCCTCCACCCTGTACCCACCCCACCCTCCACCCTCACCACCCCCTCCAGACTGTCCTCTCCCATTGTTGCTAGATTTTTGTCCAGTCTCTTGCTGCACTTCCCACACGCCTTTTCTCCCCAAGAATTGTCAGTCCATTCCCTCTCTATGTCCATGATTCTGTTCTATTCACCAGTTTATCCTGTTCATCAGATTATTAATTCACGTGATTTTTAGATTCATTTGTTGATAGATGTGTATTTGTTGTTCATAATTTATATTTTTACCTTTTTCTTCTTCCTCTTCTTAAAGAATATCTTTCAGCATTTCGTATAATACTGGTTTGGTGGTGATGAATTCCTTTAGCTTTTCCTTATCTGCGAAGCACTTTATCTGACCTTCAATTCTGAATGATAGCTTTGCTGGATAGAGTAATCTTGGCTGTAGATTCTTGCTATTCATCACTTTGAATATTTCTTGCCACTCCTGTCTGGCCTGCATCGTTTCTGTTGAGAAATCAGCTGACAATCGTATGAGTGCTCCCTTATAGGTAACTAACTGTTTTTCTCTTGCTGCTTTTAATATTCTCTCTTTGTCTTTTGCTCTTGGCATTTTAATTATGATGTGCCTTGGTGTGGTCCTCTTAGGGTTCCTATATATTGGGATTCGGTGCGCTTCTTGGACTCTTCAGTCAATTTCTTTCACCAGGTGTGGGAAGTTTTTGGTCACTATTTTTTAAAATAGGTTTTCATTGTCTTGGTCTCTCTCTTTTTCTGGCACCCCTATAATTCAGATGTTGGTATGCTTGAGGTTGTCCCAGAGGCCCCTTACACTGTCTTCAGTTTTTTGGATTCTTTTGGTTTCTTGCTTTTTCAGCTGAGTGGATTTTACCTCTTTGTATTTCAAATCTTTAACTTGGTTCTTGGGGTGCCCTAGAGTACTTTTAGGTCTTTGTATAATATTTTTTATTTCAGTCAGTGTATGCCTAATTTCTGGTTGGTCCTTTTTCATATCCTTGAGAGTCTCCTTCATATCCTTGAGGGTCTTGTTCATTTCCTTGTAGGACTCATTCATTTCCACATTGGTCTTGTTCATTTCCTTGTAGGACTCATTTATTTCCACGTTGGTCTTGTTCATTTCCTTGCAGATCTCATTCATATCCTTGAGGGTCTCGTTCATTTTCTTGTAGGTCTTGCTTATTTCCTTATAGGTCTCGACCTTTTCTAGGAGCCTCTTGAAAAGCCTTATAACCATGGTTTTGAACTCTATGTCTAGTTTTCTTTTTTCCTCCATTTCTTTCACACCTGATTTCTTTCCATGTCTCTGCATGGTGGCTGCTTTTATGTGGTAGATGTCCTCTAAGGGACAGTGGTTCAGCCTCCCCAGTTACCTGAGGTGGGTACTCTTACTGCAATCCTTTGTGGGTTGTACAGTATTTTTTAATTTAATCCCAGCTTGTTCTTGTTAGCCCTAAGAGGGTTTGACCTCCAGGCCTATTGGCTGTGAAGGGAGACTGTGTTCAGGTTGGATGGGCGGAGTCTCTGAGCTGAGCAGGCAGTCTCAGCATCAGCTACGTCCTATGCTGCGCTCGCATGCGGGTCTCTGATGGGTCGTGATTGTTGCAGGCACCTCCAAGAGAAAGCCGCTAGTCTCTACCCCTTGCCAGACAACTCTGCCTCTCTCCAAATGAGTCTGCATACTCTAAGTCTCGCCCACGGTTGTAAAACAAAGCAGTCTGGTGGTCTCTGGGACAAGAGGGGCAATTCGCCAGAGAGCAAGTCGCGTGTCTGTGCTGTCGCACAGTTTACGAGCACAAACTGCTTTTCCAAGCAACCCGGTTTCATCTCAGACTAGGAGACCTCTGTCGCTCTCGGCTTCCAGGGTGCGTCCCCTGGACCTTGGACCTCGCCTGGCACTGGGGAATCTGTGCAGTGGGGCATCTCCGGCCTTCCCCTTGGCGAAATCCAGCCAGGATTGCTGCTGCCGCCCCTACAGCCTGCATGCGCAGTGGCTCCTAACCTCTTTTTCCATGTGTATCTTCAAGGCTGTGCTCTGCTGCTCTTCTGAGTCTCAGTGTCCCACCTTTACTTTTATTTATGGAGTTTTCACTCAGCCAGCTGTCTGGTGATTCTGGGTGATGTTTGTTTTGTTGTTTTGTTGTAGTTTTTGAATTGTTGCGCGGGGCAGAACAATAGGTGTTTACCTATGCCGCCATCTTGGTTCCTGGCTTTGTGTTTTTTTAGTGCTGGGAATACAGATGGTGCTTAATAAATATCTGTTGGTTTTATGAATACATACATTTCATCTAAAAGCCAACAGAACACTTGGGTATAAATAAAGAGAAGGGAAGCCAAAAATATTGTCCTGTCTGATACCCCTTGAAATGTGTGGTCTGTCAGAAAATTGCTTTTCCCATCATGATTCTTACAGAGCTAGAAGGCAGGTTTTGCTAAAACACTAATAATCAAGGGGCCTAATAAACTGATACTTTGCTTGTAGCTCATTCTCTTTTACAGAGTCAAAAGCAGATGACAGACATTTGAAATTCACCAAAAGTTTTATATTTTTTAAAGCCAGTTTCTCCATGAGGACACCAATGTAATAATTCTCAATAATGTTATACTTAATGCTGAAGTGCCGGAGCCAGCCGGCATCAGTCGAGCAGTCCCTGAAAGGGGGTGAGGCTTACGGAAAGACAGAGATAGAAAGATGGATAGAAATAAAGAAGAAACAAAAGATATGGGATCAGGAGGTCCGCAAAGCCCTCTTTAGGACTGCGGCCCCGAGTTTATTTCACTCCACTCTTTTAAACTGTTCTGGTTATGTATTACACAATTCCTTATTCCCCAAATAACAAAGCTACATTCCATTGTTAACATGTTTCCCCACTAAACCCCTTATCTTAACTAACTTCCTTAGGCTATATGTCCATCCAAGGCGCCACCTAAATCTTTTCCCAAGTATCCTACAGACTTTTGGCTATTTACAATGTTATGTGCTGGAGGGCAGTATCGTTTGCTAACTACAATTGAAGGTAATCATTCTCCTGGTGGGGCAGAGAGCAGACGGGCAAGACCCGTCCTCTCAGGGAACTTTTTGTTCCCTGAGGGTGCTCTCCACACTGAAGCCCACCCATCCACTTAACATTTTTAATAAAGAGATTCAGAGCTGCTGTTTGTTAAGGATAAGGTGGGCATACTGCTAAAGGAATATCCAGCTTGAAAAGAAAAAGGTTTGCCACTCATGCAAATGGAGTGCATTATTCTGTGAGGACACCCAAAAGCAATTAATTATGCTCATGGTGGGAGAGCTCTCATTGTGCTCATCTACTATCCATGGTAACCTGAGTAAATTATGCTAAAATGTGAGTCAGTTTTCATAAAGCTAGAAGTAATAAAACTGAACATGTCAGAATATGCAGTTTCCATGATCTCGTTTATTGTAGTTACAAGATCCAATTCTGTCATCATTATTAGTACCTCTCAGCTCATCAAATCTCTGAATCCTGGGAAATCCGCTTCTCATCCTCTCCCCTGGCTGCTTCCCTGGGCCACTTGGACTGGGTCTCTGAGTCAGTGTTCTGAGTATTGCCCAATGGTCAGAAGAGGTACAAGAGGCCCCAACAAGGACTGGGAGAGCGAGCTGAGTCAGGAGGTAGATAGGATACTAGTATGTTTGGTACCCCATAGGCATTTTCCCACAGAAAGGTTGTTATACATATTTGCCAGATTCCTCTGTAGCAGTGGTGTATAACCTTTTTTTATTGCATGGCACACATAAACTAATTTCTAAAATTCTGTGACACACCAAAAATATATTTTTTGCCAATATAATAAAAAATTAATTTAGATTCATTCACACTGGACAGCTATTTTCTTATTGGCTGTTGTCATTTCTTTTTTTATACAATCTAAAGTAAAATAGGTCAGTGCTCCTAACTATGTAGTTAGGTACTGTATGTTTTAAAAATTCTTGCAGCACACTAATTGAAAATTACTGCTCTATAATAACCTTATTAAACTATTTCGATGCTGTCATTAAAAATAGTTTTATGGGTTGAGTTTGTCACTAAATTCATCATATATTATCTCTCTCAAATATATGTTCTAAGTACCAATAATTCATTCATAGTTTGAAGATTATCACTACTATTAAAACCTTAAATATCTATCTGATAGAATCACTTGAACCAAATATACTTCTCATATTTACACTGCCTCAATTTGTAAAGGATTATCTGAAGTTAAAAAACAAAAAACAAAAACACTTAAGAGCCGTTTCCATCCTATCATCCTAGTTTTAGTCTCATCTTTCTAATTGCCAGGTAGGCACCTTAATCCTCATGAGTTTCTTAGATTCAATGGGTACAAATCCAAATTTATAATCTCCTTCTGTAGTCTTATTCCTACCAAAAATCATCTATTCCTTAAGGCATTGTTGTGAACTCTATCAGCATTCTCCTAATATTAATACATGAATTACCTTTTACTACTTCCTCTATCTCAGTTGTGTGAACATCTAATAAGCTTATAAGTTCTTTGTAAATTTTATAAATAACTCTATAATTCATATTTACCTATGAATTCTTACTGTCACTATTCTAGTTTAGGGCTTCATCATATCTCACCTGGTTTTTGGGAAGTAGCCAACCTGGACTCAATGCTTCTGAGCAATTACCTTTTTCAGAGCTACCTGAGTTTTCCCAAAACCTTACAGTTGCTTCCTGTTGTTTAAAGAATAGACTTCAACCTCCTTAACATAATAAGCAAGTGCTCCTTAACTTAGTTCCCAAACTACTATTTAAAGTTTGTTCCCAACTATATTTTTCAGTGAACACTGATCTCTCTGTGACATCTCTATTCCTTGAATTTATAGATTCTGAATCTTTTCTGTACCATGGATTCTTTTGGCCATCTGATGAAGTGCTCGGACCCCAACCTAAAGGAATATTTTTTAATGTATAAAATAATAAGCATAAGATTACTAAAGAAAGCAATTGTACAATAATACAATTCTGTCTCTGGACCCTGATATTTATATCATTGTGGCTTTGCTTATGATCCTTTTCCCATAAACCTACTCTTCTGATTATCACATTCCTTTTCATCTTTCCAAGCCTATTCAATTCCCATTTCCTCTGTGCAAGTTTACCTTTACTTCCTGCTCAATCTGTATTCACCACTTTGCCCTTTGCCCTCACATAGATTATTTGTATTTCTAATTAGTCCTTAGCTTTACTTTGCCCTTTATTATAAAACATTGTATTAAGTGACATTGATGGGCCAAACAATATACTGGCTAATTTTACATTTTTGTCTTCATATTTATCTTTTAAAACACTGTAAAGTATGTATACGAGGAGGAAACTGTAATACAGAAATTTTGTTGTTTGACCAAGATCATACTACTTCCTCCTTTTATAAATTATTTGAGGAAAGTAATATTTGATCTTATTCTCAGGATCTATCTTCTCAGCATCTACAGAATAATGTTGTCTAGTAATATTGTTATGTGGATGTAAAAGTTAGAAATAATG
The DNA here is from genome assembly GCA_027563665.1 of Antrozous pallidus. Classification (NCBI taxonomy): domain Eukaryota; kingdom Metazoa; phylum Chordata; class Mammalia; order Chiroptera; family Vespertilionidae; genus Antrozous; species Antrozous pallidus. Next base: position 41,067,809 of record CM050513.1, on the reverse strand, counting down.
TAAAATACTTAGTTCCCAATATTTAGTGTCTCTAGAACTTACTAAGGAGCAAAGGAGGACAGAGAAGTGTACAACTGTATTTCTAGGTCAAAGTCTATGCCAATTAACAGGGAATAAATACTTCTTAACATTTTATAAACCCTTCTAATATCTAGTGGTTTCACAAATTAAAAATGTACATCCTACATATGAAATTATATGGTTCTTAGCATTTTCTGACTAATGGAAGATGATTTGACTTTGGGTGGTGGGCACACAATGCAATAAACAGATCATGTATTATAGAAATGTACACTTGAAACCTATATGATGTTATTAACCACTGTCACCCATAAATTAAGTAAAAAAGAGAAAGCATACATAGGGTTTTAATTAGTCAATTCCTTAAAATATAATCCTTGTTTTCCATTCTTGATAAAATAAAACAAAAATAATTAAAATGGGATAAATTAAAGAATTGTTTGTAATCATAATAAAATACGGTAAGTGTTTGCATTTGTAATAATAAGATCAGTTGTATAACTTATTTACTATGCTATCCCCTCAGTGAAAACAATAAAATGAGCCCAATTTACATTCATATTACAATTCATTTTGAATCTAATTACCTTGTGCCAGTTTCACTTTCCTATAATCATATATGTTTTACAAGTTTTCTTAGAACAACATTGTTAGGCTATATACTTTAGAAAAAAATATTTATTTTAGCAATAGTAAAGCTTTATTTTCCATATTATTTCAGTTTTAAAAACCATGTATCTATGATCATTAATTTCTAATGTGAAAGTTCTTAATGTACAGTAATTTGGAAAGGATTTACATTTTTGTAACACCTTTAGTATGCTGTGAACTATAAATTAATGCATAATTAATTCATTATGGCTATCCAGTTTTCATGACTTCTTTATTATTATACTGTAGCAAATACTAACTCAAATGTAGATGAGTAAATGGTTTCCTATTTTTACAGCTCCAGATGGTCCTCCTGAAAATGTGTATGTAGTAGCAACATCACCTTTTAGCATCAACATCAGTTGGAGTGAACCTGCTATCATTACTGGACCAACATTCTATCTTATAGATGTTGAATCGGTAAGGCTTGTCTTACCTTCTGTAAAACACAATGGAGAGCATGGAAATGAACAAACAAGAAAATGAAATAAAACAAAAACTCATAGACACCAACAACAGTATGGCGGTTAGCAGAATGAAGGGAGGTAGGGTAGTGGTGAAGAGTAAAGGGGGTCAAATATATTGTGACAAAAGAAAATTTGACTTCAGATGTGAGCACACAATGCAATATACAGATAATGTGTCAAATTTGTACACTTGAAACATATCATCTGATTAACCATTGTTGCCCCAATAAGTTTAATTTAAAAAGAACACAGATTTTGGAACCAAATTATTTTCATATTAATTCTAGGTCAGTTATACCTTGGGTAACTTAACCTGTGTTTCAGTATTCACATCTGTAAAAAAAAAAGATTAATAATAGGTTAATAATGGATAATATTTAGGTACAGAAATTTTGTGAAGAATAAACTTGTTAACATGTATAAAGAACTTAAAACATTGCCTGGCACATAATAAGCAAGAATAATAACATGCTTATTATCACTTTGATCTCCAGAATGTACATGATGTTTATAAACAAGTGGTTAAATTAACAACACATTTGTTTAAAATACAGTGAAAAGTGATTCATAGTACCAAATGAGAAGGGAGAAGGGCATTAGGAGAAATATATCCTAAATAAGTAACTTCAGAGCTTAGTATTATCTTATTTGCATTATCACACCTTATCTAATATTTTGATGTAAATATTACTGTCTTCATTCTGAAAACAGACATGATAAATAATTTCTCATATAACTGAGACTTTGCTAAAACCAGCAACAACAGTATGATAGGATAAATGGAAATCCATTAAATAGCAAATAAAATTTGCCACATTGAAATATGAACTCACTAAAACCACTTTGGATCAAGGATAGCAAGAATTCAAACAGATTCTATCTCATCACAGAATCCTGGGATTCTTGGATCCAAGTAGTCATTTAGTTCCTTCTTTCCTTCATTAATCCAACACAAATTCTTAAGAAAATCCCACATACCAACATTATTCTAGGATCTGAATAGTTAGAAGTGAACAAGTCAAATGTGGTCACTGTTTTTTAGAGTTTACCTGCAGCTCATTTCATGAATATATAACCATCCACATTCAAGAATCATTAGTTCCTAGATCCATGAAGAATACATATCATTGAATTTTGCACTGCTGATACAAGCCTGAATTTTGTCAAATACAAGCCACAGGATATACAAGTCTTCCCACATAAGACTCAAATTAAGCCAAAATTGACCATCTTAAAAAAGAGTAATATGAAAATTTGACCGTACCTTTGCCAAACCCACAAGCCACACCCACATCCATGCCCACCAGCCAGTCAGGAGCAAATTATGCAAATAAACCCCAACCAAGATGGCTTCTGCTACTGAGAGCAGGAGGAAGGCTTGGGTTTCCCTGGCAACAGAGGAAACCAAGCTTTCTGCCTCTCCAGGCCTCCACTTAATGTTACAAAGTTTCAGTTATAAAAGATACAGAAATGGCGGCAGCCACTGAGCTGGAGAGAACAGAGGCTTGGGTTTCCCTGGCAATGGAGGAAGCCAAGCTTTCAGTCTGCTGTTGCTGGCCTAGGCCTCAACTCTAGGCTACAATGTTTCAAACAGAAATGGCTGCTGCCCCAGAGCTAGCAGAAGGCTTGGGTCTGCTCCAGGTTACAAAGTTTCAATTTTAGATATAGATTAATCCCAGATCCCAAGCTTCCACTTGGGTCGCTGGGGGGCATGGCTGGCCTGCAAACCTCCACAGGCCCCTCACACAGGCCTCCCCTTACCCCAAGGGAACCCCCACCCTGATCTGGGACACTCTTCAGGGCAAAGCAGCTGGCTCTCAACCATGCACCAAGCCTCTATCCTATCTAATAAAAGAGTAATTGTAGATTGACCATCACTCCAACACACAAGAGGGCTTCCTCCATGTGGTCAAAGATCCTGTCCCCATGTGGATACAAAATGGCCACCACAAGATGGCCAGCAGGGGAGGGCCGTTGGAGGTTCAAGGTCCTGCAAGGGAGAGCAGTTGGGTACGATCAGGCCAGCAGGGGAAGGCAGTTGGGAGGGATCAGGCCTGCAAGGGAGGGCAGTTGGGGGCAATCAAGCCACAGGGGAGGGCAGTTAGGGGTGAGCAGGCTGGCAGAGGAGGGAAGTTGGGGGCAAATACTTTGGCAGGGAAGCAGTTAAACATCAATTAGGCTGGCAGGGTAGTGGTTAGCTAGTGATCAGGCTGGCAGGCAGAAAAGGTTAAGGGCAATCAGGGAGGCAGGCAGGTGAGCAGTTTGGAGCCAGCAGTCCTGGATTGTGAGAAGGATGTCTGATTGCTGTTTAGGCCTGATCCTACCAGGATTGGGCCTAGATGGGCAGTTGGACATACCTCGAGGGGTCCCAGATTGGAGAGGGTACAGGCTGGGCTAAGGGATATCCCCTGCCCCCATGCACAAATTTCGTGCACCATGACTCTAGTATGTAATATAAGAGAAACATGCAAATTGACCATACCTCTGCTACACCTACAAGCCAATCAGGAGTGAGTATGCAAATTAACCCAACCAAGATGGCTGTGGCCACATAGTGAGCAGGAGGCTTGTATTTCCTCGGCAATGGAAGAAGCCAAGCTTCCTGGCTGGCCTTGGCCTCTGCACAAGGCTACAAAGTTTCAATTATAGAATATAAATAAATCCCAGATACCAGGGTCTCTGCTTGGGATGCTGGGGGCATGGCCAGCCTGCAAACCACCACAGGCCTCTTGCCCAAGATATACCATGCAACAAGGGAAAACCTACCCTGATCCAGGACACCTTAGGGCCAAACCAGCCAGCCCCAACCTATGCACCAGGCCTCTTATCTTATCTAATAAAAGAGATATGCAAATTGACCATCACTCCAACACACAAGATGGCTTCTCCCATGTGGTTATAGATGGCTGCCCCCATGTGGACACAAGAGGGCCACCACAAGATGACCAACAGGGGAAGGCAGTTGGGAGGAACCAGACCTGCAAGGGAGGGCAGTTGCGGGGGGATCAAAACTGCAAGGGAGGGCAGTTAGGGGTGACCAGGCCAGCAGAGGAGAGAAGTTGGGAGTGACTGGGCCTGTAGGGAAAGGAAGTTAGGGGGGATGCAGACCTGCAGGGGAGTGCAGTTAGGAATCAATCAGGCTGGCAAGGTAATGGTTAAGGGGTGATCAGGCCAGCAGGAAGAAATGATTAGGGGCAATCAGGAAGGCAGGCAGATGAGCTATTGGGAGCCAGCAGTCCTGGATTGTGAGATATATGTCTGACTGCACATTTAGGCCCGATCCTACTGATCCATTCCTCGAGGGATACTAGATTGGAGAGGTTGCAATTTGGGCTGAGGGACATACACCTCATGCACAAATTTCATACACCGGGCCATATATATATATCCGGGCCATATATATATCCTATCTAATAAAAGAGTAATATTCAAATTGACCGTACCTTAGTTACACCCACCAGCCATGCCCACCAGCCAATCAGGAGTGATATGCAAATTAATACCCAACCAAGATGGCTGCTGCCCAAGGCCAGAAAAAATCTCAGCCATAGGCTTTTTCTGGCCTTGGGAAGGCCAGGGCTGGGGCAGAGCCAGCCAGCAATCGGCCTGATTGCAGGGCAATCACTGGCTAGGGTCCCCTGGCTGAGGCCCCGTGCCCAAGGATGAAAGCCTCAGCCAGAGGTTTTCGGCCTTGGGCAGGCTAGGGGTGAGCCATGAGTCCAGTATGTGAGACAGAGCAGGTTGGGCTGAGGGACTACCCACTCTCAAAACACAAATTTCTTGCATATATATATATATATATATATGTATATATATATATATATGCAATATCATCCTGGATGATTGTACTGGAAATTAATGTACTTTGTAGTAATTTTTTGTTTTATTTACTTTTTCAAAATTAAAAAAATATATATTTATTGAGCAGCCTTTGTTTTCCAAAACAAAGATGGAAAATAAAGTTTTTTTCTCAAGTAGATCACATTGTAGTTGGAGACACTAGACTATAAACAGCTATTATAGAGTGTGATATAGGCAGTTTTTTGTTTTGTTTTTGTTTTTAATGAGAGCTAACAAAGTAATTAAAGCTTCTGTTATGGGGAACCTGGGATAAAGACAAGCTTCCACAGAGCAGGTTAAATTTGTTCTGGGACTTGAGGGATAATTAAGGGTTTTCCAAGTAGGAAGAGTAGAGGTAGGAAAGAAAAAGAAGATAAACAGAACCAGTCTAACTACTGATACTGTATATAAAAACTGTACCTCAAAAATAAAAAAATGTTTAATAATAATAATAATAATAATAATGGATGAAATATAGTATGAGCAAACAATCTTGGCACTAACTGAAGAGAAATGCTAGTCAAAAAGGTCTGAACTATCGGTCCTGGGTAAGTGAACAAATAACGATTTAACAGTAACAAAGACAAAGTAGGTTTAGTAAAGAAAGATAATAAATTTTATATAAGCTGTATTCGAAGGCCTAGCATTCTTTTTGGATTTTTAAAAGATTACTTAAGGTACAGTAGGTCACATACATGCTGTGTCTTATTTTTACTTCTCGATATTTGTTATTGTTTTCATGGATGGAAGAGTTTCATTGTAATTTACAAGATTATTCCCAGTGAACTTATGCTAGTGTATACAGTTCTGGACTAATGAAACAACTGACTATAAATCCTGTCAGTGACTTAATTGTTATGGAATCTTGAGGAATTCACCTCAACTCTATAAAACCAGAGTTCAGGTAGCCACAATAGGTAGTTAGGCAAATAACATAAATGAGCAGTCCAAGTGAAGCCAGCTGGATAGGGCAGTGATGCCTTGGAAACCTATGCCTCTGTACAGAAGCAGGTTATCCTTCATCCCTAAGCCATTGTTACTCAGTGTGAATATAAGCCTCGTCCTAAGGAAAATTTTAAAGGCCAGATGTTCAGGTGATATTTCAATATTAACAACAAATTAAATACACACACTTTCTGCCAGGAGGAATGTGCACCTCATCAGTTGGATTTCTAGGCTAATTTCTTTTTGTGTCATTTTAGAGCAGTGGAACTTTTCCTTCCACTGCTCTGTCTTGAGGTAGGAACAATCTGCCTTTTTTCTATGCTGATATCATTTATCAGCCTTTTATTGTGTTTCTCACAGCAACATTAGATTAGGTTAAGGAAGGCCTTAGAAAAGACCATTTAAAGACCATATACTTAACAAAAAGCCATCTTTTAAAGTTACTAGGGAGGATGAAGTTGAAAATGAAATTAATACTGGGAACAGTGTGTATAATTTGTTTTAGAGTCTTTCAAAATCATGTGCCTGAGAGGAGCAGGCAAAATAAAATTTTAAATTTTCTGATGTTCACCTCACGAAAAGTCCTTCCTTACTGCTAGAAACTTAGGTTTTCCATCAAAGATAGACCATGTTTAAATAAATTATAAAACTATATTTAGTACACCAAAGGATATTAATTTGTGCATATTTAATAATTATGACATCTACAATTGAGTTCTTATCCAGTGTCATGCCTGGTGTCAGCTCAGAGTTTTTCAAACTGCAATCAAGACAACCATTTTAAAGTTAATTGGAATAAAATTAGAGCTGAAAAGACCAAATGTATTTCAAAAGAAGTTGTATTTCTGAAAATAGTTTTTGTGGTATAAAGAAGTATATATATGAGTGCACATATAAATTCTTCTTTATACCTGAAGATGATTTTATAAGTTACATTATGAAAAATGATATCCTAAATTATGTTACAAAATGTGATTCCTTTTATGAGTCTGGTATTAAAATAAAACAAAATACTTCAGATCTATTTTTTCTAAATTTCACTATATAAACTATAGTGCTTTTCTAAAAGCGCTATAAACACATATTATCACCCATTTTAATACACAGAAAGTAAGACACAGAGCATAAGTGACTTGACAAATGCTATATAGGAGCTATTAAGTGACTAAGTTGGGGTTTGAATCATTAATGGTTGGGTACCAAAACCTTTATTTTTTCTCTATAAAACATTTGAGTAGTAAGTAGTGTTTCATCGACTGCAGAGATGACTTTGGCGTGATTTTGATGATTTTTGACGGGTTAATTGTTTTTCTTTTAATTATTGAAATAATTGCTAATTACTAAACTGTTAAAGTAACACTTTCGATTTCCCAGGACAATCCGTTTAAAAAAAAATACAGTTGTCCCTTGAACAACATGGTGGCTAGGAGCACTGACCGTTACACAGTTGAAAATATGCATATAACTTTTGACTCCACCAAAACTTGTTATTCCTCAGTATCCATAGGGATTGGTTCCAGGACCACCTGTGGACACCAACATCCTCAGATAGTCAAGTCGCCTGCATCAATGCATAGAGTCAGCAAGATGCATCTGTAGATTTCTAACTGCAGATTGAAAACAGTACAAATATTCATTGAGAAAATCTGCATATATTTGGACCCATGCAGTATGAACCTGTGTTATTCAAGGGTCAACTCTAATTTAAATCTTGTCTAGATAAATATACCACATGTAGCTTTGTATGATTATAATTTAGCGATTTGTATCTCAAGTGCTGCTTCTTTCATTGTCAGCTATTTTTTTCCAACAGGTAGATAGTGATGAATTTAATATTTCCTTAGTCAAGTCAAATGAAGAGAATAAAACCATAGAAATTAAAGATTTAAAAATATTCACAAGGTACTCTGTGGTGATCACTGCATTCACTGGAAACGTTAGTTCGGCATATGTAGAAGGAAAGTCAAGTGCTGAAGTGATTGTTACTACTTTAGAATCAGGTAAGATATATTTTAAATCATTGCTAAAAACTGACCCACCCTAAAAAGGGTATGTATTATCAAAATTTTAATGCATGTGAAATATAATATTCAGTATTTCACTGTGATTGACAAAAGTGAAACTAGCTAATTTTTTGAGGCAAAGTGGAATTATGCAGAATAGCCAATCCTTGTAAATAGAAAAAAACAAATTAGTTCATAATAAGCCCAATTTTTGCATTTACTTAAACACTGAATGTTTCAGAAATTGTTATCTTGCTGAAGAGATGATTTTCCCAATTAACTATAGCCAAAATGCTTCACTTAAAATTCCATTTTAATTATTTCTGTCTCATGATTTGAATGCTTATTAAAGTGATAATACTCTTTTGTTAAATAATCTAGAAGTCAAAATCTGAATCCGGGTCACATTTATCATGTTTTCTTCACTTACTTAAGTGACATGTTTTATTATGTAATCTATTTGATAAATGTCAGAATCCATACAGATTTCCTCAAGTTCCTATGAATAGGGTCTGAATGAATAATAAGATTATAACCAATAAGAATTAAATGTGGAAAGTCAACCTCCCAGAACCCGCTTGCCCCATCCTCCTTCAGACTCCTGATGTTCTTTGCCACCAGATATATCTTTGGAAAGAGCACATGAAGGGATGTGTTGCTATAGTTAATTTGTTGCTATCTGTAAGGTAAGTATAGGAGGTAAAAATATTTTTGAGTTAGTCTTTTCATTATGTTATTGTCTATTGTTATGGTGCTAAATTAAAGGGTCCATCTTATTTTCCAAACCCTAAAATCCCACTTGTTTTCAATGTGCTGCCATGTGTATCCTGGGTATCTATTTTCTTATTGTACTCGTTGCAAATCTCCATCACCCTTCCTACCTGTGAGGGAAGATGCTGCTGAACTTCTTCATATTCATGCCATAAAACATTCATTGAAAATCTTAATGTGCTACCTCTTTCAAAGATATAGTAGTTTAGTACACTTTTACTGAACATCTGAAAATTGAATTTTAGATGTAATACTAAATATATATGTAGGATAGGAAGATATTTCCAGCATTGAGAGAAGTCTTCCACTTATCCAACTTTAAACCTGATCTTATTTTTGAAAACATTTCTTGTAAGATATATATATATATGAAGTTTTTCTTATATATCATAAAAATGTTTAATAACTAATGTTGTGAAAATATATTGAACCAGTCTAACCTTTATTTTAGCTATACCTTTTTGCACTTAAAATGTGGTATTTGGAACAATAAAATGTCAGTTTTTCGCTCACTGTTATTTATTTACTTATTTTTTGCTTGCCAGAGGGCACTATTTCCAAAGATGTGTGCAAGAAAATAGATCTTGTACCTGAACTACTAATAGCCAAGTATTAACAGCCTTCTTCATGGAAATTCTTTATTTAGTATGGAAAAATATATCCATGCCAACTTGATCAAAATAGATATGTTCATTCAATCAATTTATATAAAGAGCGCTATGTAGTATAGGAAGAACTAGGTCATAGAATATATTTTTATTATGAACTATATTCATAAAATAATTTTATCCTCATATATACCATTCTCTTTCACAGTAATTTATTGATACTTAGCTAGTTATATATCCAACTAGCTGCTATTTATTTTTTTAAAACCTAGACTATATTAACTCTTAAAACTGAACACAACAAATCCAGTTAAAAAATTGATAAAAGCCATTTCACCAAAGAGGAAATATGATTGGCAAATAAACTCATTATCAGATAGATTTTCAGTATTATTAATTATTAAGAAAATACAAATTAAAGCCACAATGAGATATCACTATGCATCTACTAGGACAGATAAAATAATAATGTTGAAAATGGTGAGAATACCAAATGCTGGCAAAGATGCAGAAACACTGATTTCTCATACATTTTTAGTGGGATTTTAAAAGGGTATAGTCACATTGGAAAATAGTTTGGTAATCTTTTATAAAACCAAATGTGACTCAGCAATTACATTCTTGGGCATTTATCATAAAGAATTGATAACTTGTGTTCATGCAAACATCTGTATATAAATGTTAATAGCAGATTTGTTAGTAATAACAAAAAACTTGAAAACAACCCAAATGTCTTTTTTTTATGAGTAAACAAATTCTGGTACACCCATATAAGGGAACACTACTTGGCAATGAAAGAAGAATAAATTAGTGATATGTGCAACAACTCTGATGAACCTCACAGTCATTCTGCATTGTGTTTCTCAAAATGACATAGCTATGGAAATGAAGAATGATTAATGTTGAGGGGAGGCATGGAAGAAAAATACAAGAAGGCAAGATGAAGTTCCTTTTTGGTGAAGCGATTGCTCTGTATCTTGTTTTTGGTGGTGGTTATAGGAATCAATACATGGGCTTAAGTTGCATAGAACTACATACAAGAAAGTATGAAAAAAATGTTAAATTTGAATATTGTCTATAGTCTTGTTAACAGCATTGTACCAATGTCAGTTTCCAGGTTTGATATTAAACTACAGTTATATAAGATGCCACCACTGGCGTAAGCTAGGGGAAGGTGACTTGGACTGTGTATGATTTTTGCAACTTTCCGTGAGTCCATATTATTTTTAATTAAACTCAAATAGTCATGTAAATGTGTTCTGCGTAAAAATAATGCATATATGAAGCTAAATAAGTAAGAAGGAAATATATAAGCAAATGAACTGGATCAGCAGTATGGTTCCTGTGACCTAAAATGTCAATGATGTTACAGAGCATCAGACATTTTGCTTGTTTCTATAATTCATAGGGTTTAAATAATCTTTGTAATACTCCTTATAAACATAATTTTTAAGTGAATAAGTTCTATATGGTGATTGAAAAGAACATTTTTTATAAAATTTAATTGCTAAATATTTTATTTTAGTCCCTAAGGATCCACCTAATAACATGACATTTCAGAAGATACCAAATGAAGTGACAAAATTTCAGTTAACATTCCTTCCTCCTTCTCAACCCAATGGAAATATCCAAGTATACCAAGCTTTGGTTTTCCGAGAAGATGATCCTACTGCTGTCCAGATTCACAACCTCAGTATTATCCAGAAAACAGACACATCCGTCATTGCAATGTTAGAAGGACTAAAAGGTGGACATACATACAATATCAGTGTAAGCATTCATTGCTTTTAGTTATTTGCCTATTTTACAAAGTCAGTTTTCAAACTCAGCATTCAAAAATACTTCAGCTTATGTACAAACTACATTTTTTCATATATTTTGGGGATATTGTTTAAGACATGCCAACAGAAAGTAAGTAAGTGAAATTATTGCTATCCTATTATAATACAGCAAGTTCTATGAAAATATATAACTAAAGCATTTGTACAAACAATAATGCCATTTATTACTTTACTAGCATTATTGTTTAGAAATATTTTATTCCCCTTCCATTCTGTGGCTTATACATATATCTATGCCATTGACTTTGATTTGGGCCAGATGATGTGCTTTGGCCAATGATATGTGCCACATCTATTGAGAAACATTAGAAGTTTTTGTCAGCTCTCTCCTTCTTCCTCTGTCTCAAGAAAGATATTCTGAGCAGAGTCTGCTCCTTCAGTCTTGGTCTAGGAATGGGAAAAATTCAAGTAAGGTTAAGCCATGGCAGCCAACTCACAGTTATGCATGTACTGTAAATAAGAAAAAAATGTGCATTATTGTAAGGCAAAAATAAACACCAAAAGACAAGATTTGTGCAATTGTTAGAAATGCAGAAATAAAATAAAAGTTAAAGGAAATGCATGTTAAAATTAAAAGAGCAGTGGTAAAGAGATAATTCTGCCAAGTAGAAAACTATTAATGTGTGATTATTAATGAAACATGAAAAAGCAAATTTCAAAGGCAAAGAGCAGAAATAATTATTTACATGATTGAAATTCACATGTTTCACATAACTACTACTAAAAGCTAATAACATTTTATATCTTCATTCTAAATTATCCATTTTGGAAAGTAAGTGTATATGTGAGTTTATATTGCATATATACAGTCCATGAACAATTTGTTTTATCATTTGATGATTTTTATAGCATATCATGCAGTTTTCAAATAGAATTATCTGATTCAGAAATTCATATTTTAAGCAACATAGAATTCATCTCTAAACCTTAGCTTATTAACTAATCCTCATAGTAACTCTTTCTAATTATCAGAATACTACCATGTATATATGTATTCCCTCGTTAACTTTATATCTTACTAGATAATGTTTCTTATTAAGATTCTTGTTTGAGACTACCTTTGTGAAAGATCTATTCGAGAAAGAGTGGTGGTTAAGAGAATGAACTGACTTTGGTTCAAATACTCACTTTGCTGTTTTCTGTGTCTGGTCCGTTTCTGCAAATCTGTCTTAGTTTTCTTACCTGAAAAATTAGGAATAGGAATAATAACTTCTTTATAAGAATATTGTGAGTATTAATGATTTTTAGTTATGTTAATTAGTGAGTATGCTATCAATTTTGCCTATTGTGAACATGAGAAAAAATAGTAAATAAAGCACAACTAGTTCATAATTTAAAAAACAAAAAATAAGTGGGACTTATAGCATCTTCAACTCCTGAGAGTTTATTAGAAATGTTTAACTTTAGCACCTGTCCCCATCTGCTGAATGAAAATCTGCATTTCTTCATTTAACAGGGTTTCCAAGTGACCCTTTTCCACAATGCAATTGAAAAACACTGTCCAATTTATCATTTACCATGTCACTTAAATGTTAGGTTGCACCATAAGGAAATAAAAATAATGAAGCACACCATAATATCATTTTTGTTGTGGATACTTTCTTAAATTTACAAACTTCAATAAGTATTTTCTTTGGGTATTTTTTAACCATGTTTTGGGGGCTTGGGTTATTTCCCGTAATTACACATCATACATATCATTACAATTTTAATTCAATCGAAGTGTATAGAATGTGGGGTGTGGGTCACTAATATATAAACAAATTTATTAACTTCAATAAACATTAAACTCTGAATTTCACTTATCAGATACAAAGAACACAGTCTTTGTTTCATATACCAATATAATGTGAATAGGAGAAAATCCTGTGTCTGCAGTTTCCTAAGCACAAAGTTAATTGAAAGGATTCACATCTGTGTAAATCACCCTCTGTACATACAAACAGAAATGCTTTATGTGTATATGCTGCATTACGCAGGTTATAGCATCAGATACTTTGGGGCAGAGGTGAGGAAGGGCATAAAGGGCAACATTCAGAGGGATGATTTAATACAGGAAAACTGGGAGGCTGAAGGAATAGGATTTCATCTCAGAGGAAAAAAAGAGGATCTTGAATATGGATTTACAGAAAGCCAGTTACCTAGCTACAGAGAAGAGGAAAAGATGTTAGATGAAGAGAGCGAATAGAGTCTTTTCTATTCCTCCTACAGGTTCCAATTGATACCACAGTCCTTTCCTCTTCTGTGAACCGTCTATTTTGGCCAGTCAGCCTTTGTTCTCAGGGCTTACTAGCAACACAAGATCAGTTTTAAGAATTACTTTGTTGTTAATATCCTTTCTCCATATATAATTCACATTTAAGTGAGTGCAAGAAAAAATAATTACTGGGTTATATGAAATTGTTTTTAAAAGTAGAATCATTTTAAAGTTACATATAACCATAATCAGTTATATGTACACATAAGCAATAATTTGAAAATAGTAACAAGATTTTTTTTTGTTTTAGGTTTATGCAATCAATAGTGCTGGTGCAGGACCAAAAGTTCAGATGAGAATAACTATGGATATTAAAGGTATATACACAAGCTCCCATTATTTTCACAAGTGCTGTTCTCTTAATAAAACAGTAATAGAACTTGAATTCTGAATTAGAATTAAGGATGTAGTCAAGATTTTAATGAAGCATATTTAAGTAATAATATATGCTTGTTAAAGCTATATTTAAAATGCTAAATAATGATGTAAATTACCATCCTATATAATAAAAGGCTGATATGCAAATTTTCCCCTCAGGAGTTTGACCACTCGCTATGATGTGCACTGACAACCAGGGGGCAGCATAAAATGAAGGGAGGCCCCGGCAGTATTGGGGGAGGACAGGGGAGGAAGGTTCTGATTGGCCCTGATCATTGGCCAGGCTTAGGGACCCTACCCATGCATGGATTTTGTGCACAGGTCCTCTAGTATTAAATTAGTATTAAATTAGTATTAAATAAAAAGAATGACCATCTGCTATTTTTCTTATATTTCCTTTCCTCTAACTTTAAACTCTTCTGAGGCAAATTTTATAGTCCATTATTTTGTTTTTAAATTTTATTGAAAGCAAAACTTATTCTTTAAATTACCCATGACTAGAAGTTGACTAGTTTTAACTAGATTCCTCAAATGACCTTTATTTATATTGAAAGTTGAGTTCTTTACAGTTAATTAAATAGTGTTTACTGAAAAACCATGTATTCAGCTTTATGATTCTGACTATAAAGATTCTGATCTATCAATTCATTAATCTTACAGGTAGTTTTCATTGAAAATATAACTAAAATTTGGAGCCTCTCACCTGCCAAATCCATAAAAACTAAAAAAAGATTTTTACAAGGAATTTAGGGCCATTCATTCATCGGGGTACCTTCTATTCCTGAGACTGAAAACCTGCATGCAACTGTGCCATGTCTCTAAAAAGCTGTATAAAACCTGCAGAGCTAAAAGCAAACAAACAAAACAAGTATATGGACCTTTAGTAGAATTCCACCACCTGTTGCTTCTCTCTTTAGAGCAAAAAGTAAGGATACCAGAGCACAGTGATTCTGTCTTTGGCAGGGACACCAAGCACAGTGATTAAAAGCAGGCTCTAGGCTGAGTCTAGGGTCAGACTGTGGAGGTTGAATCCTGGATTGGCCATTTGATATCTGTTTGACTTTGGGCAAATTTCTTAACCCCTAAAAGCCTGGATAGTGGAGATAATACTAGTTCCTATTGCATACATTGTTGTGCGGATTAAAAAAGATAATCTTTGAAAAACGATTAGGACAGTGCCCTACTAGAGAATGAGAAACATTCACTGTAAGGTGAAGCTGATAAATATTATATTTTCATCAATGGGCAGTTTACACAATTGTAATACTGTATATAAATATTAATTATTTGCTTTTACTGGTAATTGGTAAATTATATGCTTAGGAAATATAGTCTTAAAAATCAGCAATTTGAAAAAACAACTTCATAAAGACGATCTTACATCAATTCATCTTATTGTCTGTTATTCATTGGCAGACATGTAGACATGCAATTAACAATATTGATTCTTTAGTAAAAAAAAAAATTCCCATTTCAGATGTTTTGGTCATCCCAGGTAAAGAAGACTAATTCTGACTTTCTACTCTTTAGATAGGGCAGATAGACTCAGGACCAGTTATATACACACACACATACATCGTGGAGGCAGTGGTAGGGTCCTAAAGAAATTAATTTTTCTTCAGTAATATGAATGATTTCGTTAGTAACATGGAGTGATATTGAATTAATGGTAGCCTCATTAAGTTTGCATTTGACAGATAATGTCAGGTTGGGAAGTAGTGTCCAATGCCAGATTCTTCAAACTGGGAACCTTTTCTTGGGAACTCCTCAGTACCTAGAACTTCTTAGAACTCCCTGAAACCTGATGCACTTCCTGCTGAATTCTTTCTTCCTTCTCCCCTTTCTCAGGTGTCCCCCGACCTGTGCTCTGTGGTCTAAAGGCTCTCACCATCTCCTCTTGCTCACTGTATCTTTACTCTTTACAGATATTTTCCCCAATAAACTTGCTACTCATATAGTATCATAGGCTTTACATATCAGAAGAATGAGCTAAAGGATCAAGTAAAAAGAGTTGGTTCCTTTTCATAGCTGCGTGTCATAAGGCCATCTCTTCATGTGTAAAATTGAAATAATATTGTCGATTTTATAGCATTATTGAGAGGCCTTTTAAAAAGATTTAATAAAGATGGAAAATAAAATTTAATTAAGCAACTCATTGTTGCTCAAACAATTGTTATATATAGCTATGAGATGAAATTAAACAAATGGAGCTTCTATAAATATTGATTTTGGAGATATTTGTATGCACTGATGGTAATATTTGAATTATCAGGGCATTTTTAGAAATTATTCTGGCAATATCTATTAAAGGTTAAAAATACATATATTGTTCTAGAAATTATGCTCTTGGACATATATTCCACAGAAATAAAAGTATATTTGGAATGGATAAATTGGGCGAGAGGGAGGTGCTGTATGACTAGAATATAAATTGGAAAACTAGCTAAAAGAAGTAAAAGAATAAAAAACACTAAAACAATAGTATGATTTAATGCACCTATGAAAATTATATATGAGTGACAGCATATATAATTTGAATGTATTTAATATGTAAAGATAAGTCAGATGTCCAAAAATTATACCTAAGTCCCATTATTTCAGGTTAAATCTCAAATATATAATTATATCACCAGGAGATAATAATTGCTTAATATTTGCTGTAACAAAATAAGACTATATCATTTGTTCTTTATGTTTTTCATCACTTTATCTGTAAATTCCCTGCCTGAAAAAAAGTTTAAATGCTTATTTATTCTCTTCAGAAACAAACAAACAAACAAAAAATTATGATACTTCTTTGTTTACAGCTCCAGCACGACCAAAAACCAAACCAACCCCTATTTATGATGCCACAGGAAAATTGCTGGTGACTTCAACAACAATTACAATCAGAATGCCAATATGTTACTATAATGATGATCACGGACCCATCAAAAATGTACAAGTGCTTGTAGCAGAAGCTGGAGGTATCATTAAATATTAACTCATCCTGCTAATTTTTAAAGTATGAATTGCTGAATAGTACAGAAATTTCAGTTTAAAATTAGTAATATAAATTGACTCCTGGTTAGCACAGAAGTCTTGACCTTAATAGATTGTCAATATTATCATTAATTATACTAAACACTTATACTAAAATTTTTATAAAAATAGGAAAAGACATAGTTAAAATATGTGATTTATTTATTCCATATGCCAGTAGGGTTGCTTTGACTTTGACAACATGGATTGTTGGTAACTTATTTGGAGAACATTATGTGAACATTACAGTTACGCTTGATTGAGGGATGTTTTTTTCTCTAGCTGTTTATCCAGGTAAATCAGCTGAAACATCCATGGTGGTTCATATAGTGAAAGATACTTCATCCAGAATTTCCTAATGCAATTATAAAAACCATTTATAAATTTGAAAATATTGTATATGTTACTTGTAATCAACATTCTTTTTCCCCCCTGAAAATAGCTCAGCAAGATGGAAATGTAACAAAGTGGTATGATGCTTATTTTAATAAACCAAGGCCATATTTTACAAATGAAGGGTTTCCTAATCCTCCATGTACAGAAGGAAAGACAAAGTTCAGTAGCAATGAAGAAATCTACATAATAGGTGCTGATCATGCATGTATGATTCCTGGCAATGAAGACAAAATTTGCAATGGACCTCTGAAGCCAAAAAAGCAATACTTGTATGTATAGTTTATATTTACCATGCATTGTGTTAGCAAGCTGGTTGATATCTTTCTTTCTTCCATCCACCCATCCTTTTATCTTTCCAGTAAGCACTGGGCATCCATCATGTATTGTGACTTGATTTTTTAAAATATTTTTAAAATACATTTTCATTGACTTGAGGGATAGGAAAGGAGAGGGAAAGAGAAATATCAATCATCTGCCTCCTGCACATCTCCCCCTGGGGACTGAGCCCACAATCCTGGGCATGTACCCTGACTGGGAATTTAACCAGCAACCTCTCCTTGCATGGGAGAGCCCTCAACCAACTGGACCACACTGGCCAGGGCAGAATTGAATTTTTAGGATCTAGGAATGAATGTAAAGATCAACAAAGAATTGTCCTCCCATTCCACAGACATACAGTTCTATAGGAAAAACAGACAAACCAAAAAGTATTTATGATTTGATCTGATAAGTGACATAAGGTCAATATGAAAAATGTGCCCTTGCAGAATTAGATAGGAAGATTTAATTCTTTCTGTAGAGGACAAAGTGACCAATGTAATATTTTCTGTTTTTCACTCATTGTTTTGCCTTACATGCTAATATGCAGTGTTTAGAAACACTATTACAGTCTTTTGGTTAATGATAGCTTCGATTTACTTTGTTCATTGCAATACTTTTATCCTTTCATCAAACATCTGAATTGGTGATTGAAATATTTGCAACTCACTTTAATATTTGGCATTTTGTAGATTACAGTAACTGAATATCATATTAAAAATATCTTTACAAATGAAAGAGATTTTTAAATTTTCATTAATTTTTATAAATGGTATTAGGTAAGGATCCAACTCCATTCCTGGGTCTGTGAATATTCAGTTTTCTCAGCACCATCCTTTGTTAATTTCTTTGCTAAATCAATTTTTCCTATTAAATTAACTAATATTTCTGTGTCACAAGATGACAGATTTTTTAAAGTCTTGAATTATTTTATTTTCAAAATATAATTTTTACTAGTAAATTTTTAAAATGTAGCTATCTCATCTTGGCAAGCATTAAATAAAGCATTATTAGATTCTTTATAAATGTATTAGGTCAAATTAGCATTGGAAAAATTAGAGAAAGTAGGTAAATTCTTAAAAAATGTTCTCTCATCTATTATGAATTACAAGGTTACAAGGTTAATGCCAGAAATATAATCACTATACATATGATAGTTATGAAAATGGTATATCACAAAGTTTAATACTTATTTAAGTATTTTTATTTTGCATATTTTTCCAAAACAGACTCCTCATATAATCAATACAATAATAAGAAACTGAAAACAGAAAAGATTAAATTATGCATTGCAATTTATTAATTGGTTAATGTAAATTGGTTTTATGTATTTAAATGTCTGGATGTTTATAGCTTTTAAATAAGGTGTTTTGGTTATCTTTGTTGATGTTAGAATCATAGAGTGATTTTTTAGATTGATTCTCTTCTGTACCAATTTTCTGTTTTATTCTATATAATAAAGAGCTAAAATAAGACCAAGACCAGATGGCGGAACAACCTTCCATAACAACCAGTAGGCAGGGGGGAGGGTGGGGTCATGGGGCCATGAGGCAGCCAGGGCTGCGAGGGCCAAGCTCCTTGCATGAATTTCATACATCAGGCCTCTAGTATGTTATAAAAGCATAGGAAGTAAAAATACAGCTGTGCACACATAGATTTAAGAAACTTTTTCTTAATTATGTACATATGAACAAGTTCCATATGACAATTCTAAATCTGCTATTTTTAAAGGAGGACAAGGTACAACAGTTTTTGTGATTTGTAGTTTAAAAGTCTGTTTGTGTAACACATGTTCACAGACTATATTATTAATCCAAACAAATCTGTGAAGAAGGTAGATAATCTGCTTCAGTTGAGCTGCTGACTGCTTATGAGTCTGCCCACATTCTTAGTCACTCTCTCATGAAGCTCAAATATAGGATGAAAATTACCCTATCCATGTCTAGGATAATTATTCATCTCACATAAAGATAGTATCTATTTGTCCTGATGGTCATTGAATTCCAAGTCTTTATCTTGTAAATTCACTTTATCTTAAATAAAAATGTTTATTTTAATAGATATTTGCTAAATTATTCATAGAAAAAAATCATATGGCATGCAAATTGCTAGTTTTAATTTTTATTTTATTTTATAGATTTAAATTTAGAGCCACGAATGTCATGGGACAATTTACTGACTCTGATTACTCTGACCCTGTTAAGACATTAGGTAAGATATATTTTGTAGTTTACTTTCAATTCTCAATATGCTAATTACAGTGCAACTTTTATAAGTGTATTAATTTATGAATGAATGCTCTCAAGTATAAGTTCATTTCAAGGTTAACTAGCCTGATTAAGGAAAAATAGTATATTGTAATATTCTATTAATAGATGGAAGCTCCATCCATTTTAATCTGTACCTAGATTTTGAAATGATACTTGTTCTATGCTGATACGTACTGAAATTATACCAAGCAAATATTTAATTGGCTATTTAATATACAATCTTATAGCAGAAGATTTTTACTTAATATAAAGGAAAATGCTTATGGCAATTATTCTGAAATAATCCTAAAAAACTAGAAGCTTTCCTGTCACCTTTAACTTTGCTTTTTTTTCTAATCAACTCTTTCATGAGTTTTCTTTTCAGTTATGTGCACTCAATTAAACCTTAATAAAATACAATTTAGTCAAATGCAAGTATATTGCTTCTTCCTCCTCCTTCTCCTTTACCTTCTCCTACTCTTCTTCCTCCTCTTCTTTGTCATCCCCACCATTAACATTAAATATACTATACCAGCCACGCTTTCAGCTTCTTTGAATGTATTAACTGATGAAGTCTTCACAGCTATCCTATACTTTAGATCAGTGGTTCTCTACCAAAATGATTTTACTCTCCAGGGACATTTGAGAACGTTTGGAGCTGTTTTTGGTTGTCACAACCGTGGGGGCTGATCTATGGGCATCTACTGGGCAGAAACAAAGGATATTGCTGAACGTGCCATACTGCATAGGACATTCCCTCTCAGGAAAGGATTATCTGACCCATAATGTCAGAGACCCTGTCAGGGGATAATGTGACCTCCATTCTAATGATGAAAAACCAAGGTTCATATTAAGTAATTAAGTGGCTGGGTCAGGATTCTAGCACAGATTTTATAGCAATTACACCTCAAATTGAGAATTTACACCTGCATTCAAATTTTGGCTCCTTCACTTGAGAAAATAATTTAATTTCTGTAAGCTTCAGTTTCCTTATTTGGAAAATGGTGATGAGAGTATTATCTTGAAAGATTTACATAAAGCAACATATGTAAAGGCATTATTTTATAGTTAAAAAATTTAAATACTTAATAGCTTATTTTGGGGTAGGCTATAATCAAAAACTTTTAAAATATACTTCCTTAAGATAAATTATATCTCCAGAATTTCTCTGAGTGGATCACAACTTCCAATTTGCACCAAGCTTTGAGAATGTGAAACCTTTTATGTTAGTCAGATAACAGCATACCGTGAGCTGCAATAGATTTCAGTAAGAGTGGAAGCTGGATGCAGATAAATTGTTCTGCCATTTTCAATTAGAAATTCTCACCAGGTTTTCAAACATTAATTGTATAGAAAGCCAGCTTCTGCAGGCTCCACTTAATTAATAAAACTATGGACCTTGAAGAAATCAAGAAGGGGCTTGTGACTTGCTACATGGATGTTTATAGAGGAATAACAAATTTCTTTGACTATTCTCTCTAATTTCATAAAATCACTGGTTCCATTAACTGTACACAATATATTAATCATTTTAAAGCTTGCTGATAAGACTTGGGATAATTAAATTGTGGCGAGTGTTTCTTCATTTGATAGGTGATTTTTATCACACAATGATGAAGGCACTAACGTAATTTCCTTGAGATTACAGCATTAGAGACTATTGCCTCCACTAACTAATGATCCTGGTGTTTTTACTGATGGAGGAAAAGATTCAAAGACAAAGTGAATAGCTAGCAGTGCTGAAAAGAGACCTCTTTGCTATGCTGTGCCTCTCAGCTTGTTGGTTTCATACAGATTGATTTATTTTGTTTTGTTTTTTTAATCTTTTTTCTTTTTTTTTTTTCCACTTATTGTTGACAGTATTACAGATGTCCCCCGCTTCTCTCCATTTACCCACCTCCACCCAGCCACAATCCTCCCTTCTGGCCACCACCACACTGTTGTCTGTGACTCTGAGCTATATTTTGGCTAATCTCCTCACCTTCTTTCATCTAGTGCCCTCCTCCCCTCTGAGCACTGTCAGTCTTTTCCATGTATGCCTCCATGCCTCTGGTTCTATTTTGTTCATCAGTTTACTTTGCTCATTGGAGTCTATATATAAGTGAGATGGTGTGGTATTTGTCTTTGTTATTGATGTTAGGACAACATATTCAGTCAGTTATCTGAGAGGCAAAGTTGAGATATTCAGGGGAATAGGAACGAGCATGAAAAGCCATAAAAAGGGGGAAAGCTGTGTATCAGGGACCAAGCTTATCTTCTTTCTTCCTTTCTCTCCCAGAACAGGGAGTAGAATACAATAATTAACTCTACAAAGTAACAGGATTACACAATTGGTTCTTGGTTCCTTTCTGGAATTATAACTACTACTATCCTAGTCATCCAGGTACTAATGCTTATGTGTCCTGGTGACAACAGGAGTCTAGAAGGGTTGTTAAGATGTGGAGCAAAGGGCAGAGCACAGGATCCTGCCAAGGCCAGGGAGGAAGGGGCCAATGAAACACAGACTGGATGCAGCAGATAGAAAAGTACTGTGTTGGTAAGGGGAAGTGATGGAAGGGTTTCATGTGTCTATGATTAAATTCTCAGAGTTCATATATTATTTGTAAGTCAGTGGCAGAAGGACAGCCTTTCAGGCTCCTCCTTAGAGTGGTCTTCCATGGGATCGCTTCTGATATATGGTAGCTTTGTAGTAAATAGGCTTTTTCTCTGTCATGTGGACTTCTCTCTAGTCATTTATAAATAGTAAAACAGTGATAGGTAGGAGTAGAGGAAATTACAAGGAGTGAAACCTCAGCTGTGAAATGAGATGTTCAGATTTGGAGTGTGAAGTGTACCAGTAGAGTAGAATTCCTTGATGACTAACAAAGCAGTCCAGTCACTTTGCTGGTTAACGGAGTTAATAACATCACTTTCTGTCCTCCAATCAGTTTTTTACTTGGCTAGTGGATGTCTGTAGAGATCAGATTTGTTGATAAGCCAGGCACCAAAGAGCTCCCCTAGAAATGGCCCTGGTCCATGATTTGACATTTATAAAGAGCCATTGAGTCATACAACTTTTCAGAAAAATAACATTGCCAAGGAAGATATAGTACAACTCAAAAAAGAAATAACGCTGATCATTTCTACAATAGTCAATGGGCAATGGCAAAAATGGCTGTCAGAATGGAGGCAAGTAAATAATAAAATGCCATTAATATATCCTTAATGTCACCATAAGGTACAAAAGTCCCTTTTTTTCTCAAATATGTCATGTATTGGGATATATAATGGCATTTGCAATGGGCTAGTGACTCTCAACATTCTTAACAAGCCTACTAAAGACTTATGTATGTCTGTGATCCCAGACTTCAGTGAAAGAAATATAGGCCCCATTTAGGTCATCAAGCCACCAGTACATATATGTTCATTCACTGGCATTTCGCACACCACGGACAGTGAGTTCTTAGCTGCATTGTCTATCAGTGAAGTCTTCAGGATTTAAGAGCCTTTGCAAGTCTGTTTCTAAATTATTATTCCAAGGCAGGCCATTTTGATAGTGGTTGCGACTCTCAGAAACATTATCATCCAGAAGTTAAAATTATGAACAAAACAATCACCATAGATGGATAGACTAAAAGTTTTTTAGTGAAAGAGGCTGACAGCAGTGCGAGTGAGAACAGGCAGAGCTTGGCTGGATAAGGATGAGTGGGTCTAAGAGGAGTTTGCACGTAGGGAAATCATTATCGCCTGGAAGAACAAAACATGGAAAATGACATGCATCATTATTTTAGTCTTGAAAAAAATTCTTATAACTTATTCGATTTATTTTCCCACTCAGGATTGAGCATTAGCATTTTTATTAACAAAATTTACAAGAATTTTTCTCAAACCCTTTTTGGAAATCCTCTATAGGCACATCAGTTTATGGAAATTTCTGGTATGCAATATTTTCATTGCAAGGTTTAATTATAGAGAGTTCCCGTGACTTAAAAACCACACACTTCTTTCTGTACCTCACACAACTTCACTAAAGCTGAATAAGATGAAACCTTAAACCCCATGGCAAAGTCACCGTGTGACTGTTTTCTTCTGTCATAACACTTCTCCTTTAATTACTAACTTAACAAAAGTTTCAATATGCTCACTTAGAAACAGGGTCTGTATTTTTTCAGCAAAATAATCACTTTCCCCAACACACCAGAGATTATAGGGGATATTTTTATTATGTTAAAGAGTTAGTGATAATGTGGGGGTAAACCTCATAAACTTTGTGGTTAGGCACATTTCAGGCACTTTTGGCATATATCGAATTAATTACTTAAAGAAGTAACTTCTGAAATCTCATTTCCAAAATGAGAATAATAATACTCATTTCATGAAATAACTGGGAAAGTAAATCTGATGAATAAATGAATGAATGTGATAAATGTTTATTAATAAAAATACTAAACATCCTTTATTTATGTACCAAGATTTTCTTACTGTTTTTATCTAGACCTAATGTATTCTTCACAACCCTATAACATGATCTTCAACAAATAGATATCAACTATTTATTGGTAAAAAGTATGAAGCTAGCTCTTTAAGAAACTTGCCCAAGACTACTGAGCTAGGAAGACGCAGTACCAGCTTTTAGACCCAGGCAGCGTGACTCCAGTCAATGCTCTGCTTGTAACCATTGTTACTACGTTGGCTGAAAATCATTAAGTGCCTCAGGAGCTTTCAATTTCATTACTATTGGTCATGTTTCTGCTCTCACAGACTTCCTGTTTTTGAACTATTTTCTCTTCTCAGTGTTTTAAATGATATCTAGCTGTTCTCTTTTCATCTTCTTGTCTTAGCTTTTGAAGTAACAATCACACAAGTATGCTTTATTCTTACACATTAAGATACAATAATTCCTTTATGTTTTTTTAGCAATTAATAAATGAGACTCTTCCTACATAAACCACTTTTAATATTTTGTCATTCTGATGTATGAAAATAACATTTGCCTAGCTTATTTTAATTTACATTTTTTGAATTATGATATTGAGTGACTTTTCATAACTTTTTTGTGCGATATTAGAATATCCAGGATGACTAAACCAAAGAAGTGCTCCTTAAATTTAATTTTGGTTAAAAGAATTTGAACTTGTTTTCTTTGAAGATTAATAATAATATTAATAAGAGCATGTAACATGTTCCTATATCAAAAACCAGACAATATAAAGCTGATAAGCCTTATAACCAAATTAACTTAAGCTTCTTAGAGATATAAAACTGGCTTAATCTGATCCATATACTTAGATTAAATGATGATAATTACAATCAAAATATAGTACTGATGAGAATTTAATTAGTACTTCATAATTATGACTTAATTACAATGGTATGTTTTATTCTGCAAATACAACATAATTTAATTTGACCTTTATTGGAATCTTAAGTCTATTGAAGAAATTACTTGTGCTTATCCCCAAAATATTCATGTTTATATTTTTAGGTAAAATAATTCTATTTTCTATGAAAAGATTCATAGAAGTCTTTATTCTGTATTGGTAATGCTTTGTGTGTACATTCTGAGCAATGAATCAGAATTTGTTCTCACAGTCACGGCACATTTTGTCCTTTCCTAATGGTACTTTTGTAATACATGTGCCCAAAGGATTACACATTGTTTATTAATACATCATATGTCATTTCCTCACTTCACTTGGCTGGTGCTTTGAAATAGTAATCTAATCTGGAAAAAAAATTGTAGTCTATGAAATCATTTTCATCCCCACTGAGTTCTAAAGTCCAGTGATTCAATATTACCTGATAAAGATTTCGCATTCATCCTCACATTTTCTTTCCCAAGCATATCCAATGAAGAGTCAGCATGTGAAAATTCAATAGAACAGACAGTTCACATTTTTATGTATAAAGAAAGGTGTATCTAAAATACGTTAGGAGCTACATGCTGCTTTAGTGTCTTCTAAATTGTGCTCATGATTCTAGTAAACCATGAGACTCTGATAACGCTTTAACATCCAGTGTTCATTTAAATCTGCCATGCAGAATTGCTTTAGGAACCCTATTATATTTTAACATCTCATAAGCATCAGTCTAGGGAAAAATATGAAACATTAAGCCCTGCATATTTTACAGATAGTTAGCCTATTTTGTCACTGAACTTTAATACTTTTTTATAGTAAAATTATAAATCACATGAATTAAAATTGATTATAAATTTAGTATCTGTCTAAAATAAATGATTAAGTTGTACATTCTTAATTGTTTCAATGACTGATCTCCAACCCCCCAAAATTAATATCTACTTCAAAATCAATATTTTTATTCATTTGTAAATTTCACAACTCTGCATTGAGCATATATTATGTGCCTGGAACTATTTTCAGAACTTGAAAAACAGTTTTGAATAAAATAAAGTCCTCTGTCCTCAGGGAGTTTACATTATGACAGATAATAAGCAATAAGGATAAATAAATGAATTATAAGCTAAATTAAAGGGTAATAAGGGCTATGGAGAAAAGAAAGAGTAGAATAGTATGCAGAGGATATAGGAGAGAGGAGGCAGGAAGTGAGCTAGTTATATCTTTCAATTTTAAATGGTGTTATCATAGTTTGCTTGGGCTGCCTTAACAAAACACCATAGACTGGGTGACTTAAACAACAAAAATTTATTTTCCCACAATTCTATAGGCTAGAAATGTAAGATCTACGTTGCAGTCAATTTGTTATCTGGCGAGGATTCTCACTCTGACTTGAAGAAGGCCTCTTTCTCACTAAAGCCACATGCCTGTTCGTGTGTGTGTGTGTGTGTGTGTGTACAGAGGGAGAAAGCCAGCTTTCTGGTATCTCTTCTTTTTCTTTTTTTTTCAGAGTTCATGTTTTTTTTTAATTTAAGAAATCTTTATTGTTCATATTATTAATTACAATATTCCTCTCCCTCCCCCACAGCTCTCCTCCACCCCGTAGCCCCTCTTCCCTCCCCTTCCATTGTCCTCATCCATAGGTGGACAATTTTTGTCCAGTCTCTTTCTGAACCTCCCACGCCCTTTTTCCCCAAGAATTGTCAGTCCATTCCCTTTCTATGCCCCTGATGATTCTGTTATACTCACCAGTTTATTCTGTTCATCAGATTTTTAATTCACTTGATTTTTAGATTCACTTGTTGATAGATGTGTATTTGTTGTCCATAATATTTATTTTTACCTTTTTCTTCTTCTTCCTCTTCTTAAAGAATATCTTTCAGCATTTCATATAATACTGGTTTGGCGGTGATGAACTCCTTTAGCTTTTCTTATCAGCGAAGCACTTTATCTGATCTTCAATTATGAATGATAGCTTTGCTGGGTAGAGTAATATTGGTTGTAGGTTCTTATTCTTCATCACTTTTTGAATATTTCTTGCCATTCCCATCTGGCCTGTATAGCTTCTGTTGAGAAATCAGCTGATAATCGTATGGGTGCTCCCTTGTAGGTAACTAACTGTTTTTCTCTTGGTGCTTTCAAGATTCTCTCTTTGTCTTTTGCTCTTGGCATTTTATTATTTATTTTTTATTTATTTTTTTTATTTTTATTTTTTTAATATTTATTGTTCAGTTTATTAATTACATTGTTCCCTTTTTCCCCCCTATAGCTTCCCTCCACCTGGTACCCATCCCACTCTCCACCCTCACCCCCGCTCCACTGTCCTCTTCCATAGTTGCATGATTTTTGTCCACTCTCTTGCTGAACTTCCCATACCCCTTTTCTCCCCAAGAATTGTCAGTCCATTCCCTCTCTATGTCTGTGATTCTGTTACATTCACCAGTTTATCCTGTTCATCAGCTTATTAATTCACTTGATTTTTAGATTCATTTGTTGATAGATGTGTATTTGTTGTTCATAATATATATTTTTACCTTTATCTTCTTCCTCTTCTTAAAGAATATCTTTCAGCATTTCATATAATATTGGTTTAGTGGTGATGAACTCCTTTAGCTTTTTCTTATCAGCGAAGCACTTTATCTGACCTTCAATTCTGAATGATAGCTTTGCTGGATAGAGTAATCTTGGTTGTAGATTCTTACTATTCATCACTTTGAATATTTCTTGCCACTCCCATCTGGCCTGCATTGTTTCTGTTGAGAAATCCGCTACAATCGTATGGGTGCTCCCTTATAGGTAACTAACTGTTTTTCTCTTGCTGCTTTTAATAGTGTCTCTTTGTCTTTTGCTCTTGGAATTTTAATTATGATGTGCCTTGGTGTGGTTCTCTTAGGGTTCCTATATATTGGGGTTCGGTGTGCTTCTTGGACTCCTAAGTCAAATTCTTTCACCAGGTGTGGGAAGTTTTCAGTCACTATTTCTTAAAATAGATTTTCATTGTATTGCTATCTCTCTTTTTCTGGCACCCCTATAATTCTGATGTTGGTATGCTTGAGGTTGTCCCAGAGGCCCCTTATACTATCTTCAATTTTTTTAATTCTTTTGATTTCTTGCTTTTTCAGCTGAGTGGATTTTACCTCTTTGTATTTCAAATCTTTAACTTGGTTCTTGGGGTGCTCTAGTGCACTTTTAGGTCTTTGTATAATATTTTTTATTTCAGTCAGTGTATGCTTAATTTCTGGTTGGTTCTTGTTCATATCCTTGAGAGTCTCGTTCATATCCTTGTAGGACTCATTCATTTCCACGTTGGTCTTGATCATTTCCTTGCAGGTCTCGTTCATATCCTTGAGGGTCTCGTTCATTTCCTTGTAGGTCTTGCTTATTTCCTTATAGGTCTCGACCTTTTCTAGGAGCCTCTTGAGAAGCCCTATAACCGTGGTTTTGAATTCCATGTCTAGTTGGTTTTTTTCCTCCATTTCTTTCACATCTGATTTCTTTCCATATCTCTGCATGGTGGCTGCTTCCCTGAGTTGGTCAATTAGCTTTGTGTGGTAGACGTCCTACAAGGGACAGTGGCTCAGCCTCCCCAGTTACCTGAGGTGGATATGGGTTGCACAGTCTTGTTGAAGTTAAGCTCAGGTTAATCATTGTTAGCACTTGGAGGGGTTGACCTCCAGGCCAATTGTCTGTGAAGTTCAACTGGGCTCAGGTTGGATGGGTGGAGTCTCTGGGCCAAGCAGACAGCGTTAGCTCTGCCCTATGAGTCCCCAGGGATTCTGTGCTGGGGGCAATGGCTGCCAGCACCTCTGAGAGAGAGCCACTGCCGAGCTCCACTGGCTGCCGGGGAATTCAGACTCTCCCCAAACGAGTCTGCACACCCAACGTCTCACCCAGGGTCGTAAAACAAAGCAGTCTGATGGTTTACCAAATGAAAGAGCGAGTCACGAGCGCTCTCTGCGCAGACAGGCAGCTGCACTGTTCCCAAGTTCATACACGCTCCGCAGAACCTCGCCTTCTCCACAAGCCCGCCGACTCCTGTAGCACCTGAGCTTTGGCGAGCCCTCCCACTGTCCAATTTTTACCCCGTATGATTGTGGGTTCCCTGGACTTCGCTCAGAGCTGGAGAATCAGTCCAGTGGGACATTTTTGTCTCCCCCATTTGAGAAAACTGGCCGGTTTTCAGCTGCCCGCCCTATCCGCTGGCGTGCGCTCCTCCAAACCTCTCTCCACACATATCTTCAGCGCTGTCCTCAGCCGCTCCTCCGAGTCACAGTGTCTTATCTTCACTTTTATTTGTGGAATTTTCACTCAGCCAGCTTTCCGGTGATTCTGGATGGTGTTTGTTCTTTCGTTAAATTGTAGTTTTAAAATTGCTGTGTATGATGGCAAGATAGGTGTTTTACCTATGCCACCATCTTGGTTCTCCTGCTCTTGGCATTTTAATTATGATGTGGCTTGGTGTGGTCCTCTTTGGATTCCTATTGTTTGGGGTTCTGTGTGCTTTCTGGACTTTAAAGTCTATTTCTTTCACCAGGTGGGAGAAATTTTTGGTCACTATTTCATCAAATAAGTTTTCAGTATCTTGCTCTCTCTCTTTTTCTGGCACCCCCATAATTTGGATGTTGGTATGCTTGAGGTTGTCCCAAAGGCTCTTTACACTATCTTCAATTTTGAGGATTCTTTTTGCTTCTTGCTTTTCCAGCTGAATGGATTTTGCTTCTTTGTATTTCAAATCTTTGACTTGATTCTTGCGTACCTCTAGACTCCTTTTAGGTCTCTGTATAATATTTTTTATTTCAGTCAGTGTATGTTTAATTTCTAGTTGGTTCTTTTTCATATCCTCAAGGGTCTTGCTCATATCCTCAAGGGTTTCGTTAAATTTATGGCCCTTTTCTAGGAGCCTTTTGAAAAACCTTATAACCGTGGTTTTGAACTCTATATCCAGTCATTTTTTTCCCTCCATTTCTTTGAAATGTGACTTATTACCTTTTCTCTGCATTTTGGCTACTTCCCTGAGTTGGTCACATAGCTTTGTTTGGTAGGCGTCCTCCAGGAACAGTGGCTCAGCCTCCCTAATTATCTGAGGTGGATACTCTTGGTGCAACCCTTTATGGGCTGCACAGTCTTGTAGTTAAGCCTAGATTGTTGTTGGTTTCACTGGGAGGGTTTGACCTCCAGGCCATTTGGCTGTGAGAATCACCTGTGTTTATGCTAGTAGAGCCGCTGTGCTCAGCTTGGATGGGCGGAACTCCGGGCTGAGCAGACAGCCTTGGTTTCTGGGTCCTGGGTCTTTGTGCCCCACAGTAATGCTGCCCCCAAGCTCTGACCGCTGCCAGACAGTTCAGTTTCTCTCCAAATGAGTCTGTACAGCCAAATTCTCACCCAGAACTGGGAAGCAATGCCATCCTCCTGAACGAGAGAGCTAGCCACACGTCCTCTCAGCTAGCTCATGCACCTTTGCAGTATGCGCGCACTCCCCGAGCTCACACACCTCTGCAGCTCCCAAATCTCATTGTGCTTCCTTCTTAAGGTCCAGTTTCATCCCATATGAGTCTGGGTTCCCTGAGACTCACCTGGAACTGGGGGGTCAGTACAGTGGGACACCTCTGTCTCCCTCTCTGTTTGAGAAAACCAGCCGGGTATCCAGCTGCCCGCCCCTTCTGCTCGCACAAAGCTCTGCACCTCCTCCGCAGGTCTCAGCAACTCTGCCCTCCGCAGCTCCTCTGAGTCACAGTGTCCCTTTATCTTTCCTTCTATTTGTGGAATTTCCACTCAGCCAACTTTCTGGTGGTTCTGGATAATGTCCGTTCTGTCCCTTGTTATAGTTTCAAAATTGTTGGGCAGGCCAGCAGTATAGGGGTTTACCTATGCCGCCAACTTGATTCTTCCCTCTGGTATCTCTTGTTATAAGGATACTAATCCTATTGGGCCTATCAGATTAGGCCCAGCTCATGTCTTATGACCTCATTTAAACATAATTACTTCCTTACTCTAAATGTATTAACCTTCGGGCCTATGGCTTCAACATATGAAGTTTGGAGGCACCTAAACATTCATAGGAGGTGGTCAGTGTAGGGCTCATTGAGAAGCAACCCTTGAAGATAATGAAATGCTCTCAAGGCCGATATACAAGGGAGATACTTTTTCGACTGAGGATGAAGCTGATGCAAAAGCCCTATGTCAAGAGTGACTTGGTGTGTTCCAGAAACAACAAGGAGAATATTCTGGCTCCAGAGGAGTGTATAAGGTAGACATTGGAGGAGAAGTAAGGGAACCAGAGAGTTAATGAGGGACCAGGTCAAATAGTCCATTGGAAGAACTTTGGCTTTTCTCTGTAAGAGAGGAGGGTTTTAAGTAGAGAGTTAATGTTTTAAAAGGATGACTCTTGCTGCTATGTAGAGATAGATGGATAGAAGACAAGAGAGGATACAGGGAACTTGGTTATCCATACAATAATTCACCTAAAGCAGGATGGTAACTTGGATCAGAATGCTAGCAGCAGAGATAGTGAGAAGTGAGTAGAGCATACACAAAAGTTTTGAAGATTATAATGAACCTCCCTCCCAAAACCTACTAATTAAGTTGAATAAACATTTTGCCATATTGTTTTATTTATTCATTCATTCTTTTATTTATGAAGCATTGTAAAGTAAATTGCAGAAGGAACCCTGAAATAATTTATTATGTTTCTCTAATAACTACATATATATTATATTGTCACAGTAAAATAAATTAATAATAAATCCTTGATAGTGTATAATACTACATATATTTTCAAATCATCCTTTGGTATTTTTCTTTGTAGCTTGTTTGAATCAGGATCAAAATAAATAAGTCACACATTATCTTTGACTGTCTGTTCTCTTAATATCTTTTAATCTAGAAGAAACTTCTCTGCCTCTTCTTTTCCCCTTATGGCATAGACTCATTGAAACAATCAAATACTTGTTCTGCAGGAGGTCCCATATTCTGAATTTTCCAGATTACTTTTGTTTGGCAGCATTAATTTTTTTCTCCTTTAATACTTTCTTATAAGTTAGAAGTAAGATAGAAAGGTTTGAATATTCACAATTAATGATTTTGGCAGGGTATGTTAACAATGTTGCTGCCTAGATCAAAATACCTCACATCAGAAGATATGTAATATCTTGTTGCCACATTTTCAATGAACTTAAATTGATCAGCAAGTTTAGTAGTAGTGACAGCATAATCCTTTATTAGAAAATAGTTTTCTCCTTTATTATAAACATAAAATAATCTGTGGGTATATTTTTGATTCTATAAATATCCAATTTCCTATCAACCTTACTCCTCATCATTTAGAGGTGCACTTATGATAGCTACCTGAATCACTTATTTCATTCGGAATGTAATATTGTGTATCTAATTTTATTATTCCTCCCATAGCTTATTAGTTTCAATAATATTGGAATGTATGGATTTTTATATGTCGACGCTATTTTAATCAATTTCAGTTTCTATTTATTATAAAGTTTGAATTGTTTCTTCTTTGGCCAGTAGGAATCTCTTCAAGAGGATCTTTAGTTTTTATATCATTAGTCTTTGAAAGCTTCTTTTTGTTCCTTACTACCACTTTGGAATTATCACCCAACTTTTCTAGTTTCTTTTCATGAAAAAGAATGTATAACATGAAGATAAACTTATCAGGATTTCCTCAAAGATTTTGCATTCGTTCTAAGAGAGAGTCAAGTATGACTGTAAGGTTTTGGGCCTGAGCAACTGGAACAGTGAAGTTGCCATCAACTAGAGGTAGAAATAAGGGAAGCATAGGAGATTAGCTTTGGAAATTTTGATTTTTTTAATTTTAATTATACTTCTAGGAGGCAATTGGTTATACAAGTAAGTTCACAAGGTAACAATTAATAGACATCATATACATGAAGATTAAAGCAATGAGGCTGGGTAGGCTCACCAAGGGAGTGACTTTAGATAAATAAAAAAAATGAAGATGTCCAAGGATTGAACCCAGAAGTTATAAGATTTAGGAGAATAAGATAAGCAAACAAATTTGTAAATTTTATTAGTATTCTTGAGCAATATTCTAAGAAAATATTTTTCTGTGTTTTGAGATCCAAGATAGTATTAAATAATAATAATAATAATAACAACAACAACAGCAGCAGCAACAACAACAACTAATGATACTGTTATACTTCATCCTCTTCAGGAGAAGGACTTTCAGAAAGAACTGTGGAGATTATCCTTTCAGTCACTTTGTGTATCCTTTCAATCATTCTTCTTGGAACAGCTATTTTTGCATTTGCAAGGTAAGAATTATCTGTGCTCACATGCCTAGTATGCTTTTGAGCACTATTCTGTCACAGTCCAATAGGGAGACAAGCCACAGCAGTGACCTGAATGAGAAATATCATATAAAAAGAACTGTTAATAAGTAGAAATACTTATCTACTAAAAGGTAAAGAAGCTAAGGGATCTAGAACGTGTCAGTGCAGCAAAGGAGATGTCCTCTTTGGGATGAGGGAGAGAAGACAAAAAAGGAACTAAGAACTACAAAATGTCCAAGGCTAACAAGGAGTGGCTACCACAAGCACATGTAGCCTATTGCCTATGGGTGGGCAAGGAAATATGACAGAGGGAAGGGGCTGAAGCTGTTCTTTGGAAGCTACCCATTGCTATTGGAGGGTAGGCTCGCTGAATTGATCTGTAGAAACAAAATCTTGGTGAATATCTGGATATTCAGCTGGAGCTACTTGTCACCATTCACCTGTGGGAAGAGCCTATACTTAAGAGGCAGCCAGAGCTCATGCAAGTGGGCTGCTGGGCTCCCACATGAATAAAAAAATTGCAGCATGAACCCCAAGGGAAGTGTCTCCCATCCCTGTAGCTTTGCAGGGTCACTTCAGTGTCCTCTGTTGACAAAACTTAACATCTCGCTAGTAGGTAAAAGAGAAATGTTGAAGCATCTAGCTCTAATATTGAAAACCAGGGCAAAGAAGATTGGATTTAGAGCTCAGAAACAATAAAATGATAACACAAAAGAAGATGCCAGGCTTTTTATATATTTTTGAATAATTTATAACTGACAGATTTAATTAAAATATTTAAAATAATTAAAACCACAGAACATGGGCTTCTAGCAATGGTGCTGATATCATTAAGCTATTTTCACTTTGGCATACTTTTTTTTATTTGTAAGAAATCTATTAGGTAATTGTAAATGTAAATTCAGTCTCATTGCTCTATATTTTAAATATCCGCATGGCTCAGGCCTTGATCAACTAATTCTCATTACAACTTTAAACTTCTTGATTAAAATAGGTGCTATGAAATTAAAACTGAAAAGATATTGCATAGCTATACCTTTTCAGTATAGTCAAAGAAGTGATCCCAACGGAGAAATTATTTGATGGATAGAAGCATGTTTAATGCTTTCTGTGATATCCCTTCTTGAACGTTGCTGCATGGATTTTAGGATTCGTCAAAAGCAGAAAGAAGGCGGCACATACTCTCCTCGAGATGCAGAAATTATTGACACTAAATTCAAGCTGGACCAGCTAATCACAGTGGCAGACCTGGAACTGAAGGACGAGAGATTAACGCGGTGAGCACACTCCTCTGGGTGAACAGTGGTCCAGAGGGCCTGGAGCCATGACCCTATTCTGACCTATGCTTGTTGGAAGTGTTTGTGGGGCTCCTATTTATACAGGTCACAGAGATCTTCTTTCAAAGGGTGACCTCCATCTTCTGCACACTTCTCACTGATGTTCGTAGAATCACTTAATCTTCTTAATACTTAGAGTTCAATATGAACCTCAGACTACAGTGTTTACAACCACGCTTTTTTTTTCTGAGACAAATATCTTTACACATTAAACCTTTAAAGTTGTTTAATAACTCACTTCATATGATAGATTTTTTTAAAAATCAGATTTCCTGGAGGTGTCCAAATTTTTAATCACAAGTTTAAAATAGTTAAATTTGTAACTACTTGATATTGTTT
The DNA here is from genome assembly GCA_027563665.1 of Antrozous pallidus. NCBI lineage: Eukaryota > Metazoa > Chordata > Mammalia > Chiroptera > Vespertilionidae > Antrozous > Antrozous pallidus. The sequence continues at coordinate 41,032,725 of CM050513.1, read as the reverse complement.
ATTTTTATAAAAGCCTTTCTATAATTCTTTATTTTAGTATGAAATTACATTAATATTATAAATTGTATATTGAAACCTTATTTTTTTTAAATTGCTTAGTATTTATAAATTAAATGTAAAGTAAAAATTACCTTTGGAAGGAAAAATAAATATGTATGTACTAAATATGTATCAATAATATGTAATGGAAATAGTAAAGTGCTTACTTTTAAAGAATAGGTAATTTTAAATTCTTTTAAAATCATTATATATTATTCAGAATGTTGGCACCTGTGAAAAACTTTTGTCTATTAAGATAATTTATCAAATTCTCAATAAAAACTATCATTAGGCTCTATTAACAAGTTTAGATTTTTTTAAGAGTCAGTATTTTGTGATGCTTACATAAATACAAGGCAATTGTTACAAAACAACTCAGTTGTACTTTTATAAAGTATTAACTCTGAAAATATGACATCAAAGATCTAAAATTTATTAAGGAAGCAATCATTTATAGCTGTTGTTTACAAAGTTTGCCCTTTGCCTAATAGATCAACTTATTTATTTATTTATTTATTCATTCATTTTCTTTTTTAAAATTTCTTTATTGATTAAGGTATTACATATAGATCGACTTTGCATGAATATTTCCAGCATGCCTAAGATACCTAAAATGTGCTATAGAGCGAGGTGTCACTTGATGAGCAGGGGCCTTCTGAATGCTACAGAATGGAAATTATTTAGTATTATCACTAAATTACAAGAAAATTTGGCTTGTTGGATATGAAAACTTGTTTCTACTTAGAATTCTAATGCAGACCATTCCCACCTGAAATCTATATTACTCCAAAGACTATATGTAAGATGGTTATACATTACTCAAGGCACAGTTTCCAACCTGAGAAATGTTGTATGTAGGTCAATAGAGTCCCCAGGTAACCTGCCAAAGTGCAAGCACATCGTAGGAACAATAGAGCATTACTAGTATGGAGCTGTGTCTCCCAGGCCTTGAAGGGTCATACTGCATAGTGAAAGGAAGTGTCTAGTCCTTTTCTCTGTGGACCAACTGAATTTCAGTGGTATTCTTGCAAGTGCCTTTCCTTTCTCAAGGCTGTTTGCCTCCTCCACAGGCCTGGGGCCCCATTCTGTTTCTTCCACACATCAAGGTGTGCAAGTGATAAAACTTCAAGCCTCTCAGTGCAATTAATTTTAGTTGTTTTAATCTGTTCATACTAAAATGTGAACTGCTAAGCACCAACTTTTAGAGAACTTTTTAAAAGATATTTTTCATTAATTCTCCAAAAAGTCCTTAGGAAGTAGGTCTTCAACAGATATCAAATAATAAAGTGTGTGTGTGGGGAGGGGGGGGGTAAAGCCAGTCAATGTCAAAGAAAGTATTCTTTATTAAGAAGGTTACCATTTCTAGGCAAACTTTAGGATTTGGTAAGGTCAGATCCCCTAAACTCTAGATGTTTGTACAGTTTGAAACTTCCTCCACTTCTGGGTATAGCCATTATAAAAAGGTAGGAAGTTTTTTTTTGTTGTTGTTGTTGTATTTTTGTTTGTTTATTTTTTAACAATTACTGTCATAGCAGTTAATAGAAAAGGTGGGTGAGGACTTGTAGCTTTTTTATTATTCAGTGTTTATAATTCAGGAACTCCCTTATTTAATCTTTACTCCTGGTTATTTTTTTTTCTGATTTTCACATTTATTTATATGTCACTTTATTTATAAAAGGGTGTAGAAGTGTCTTTCAACTGTATTTTAAATGTCTTATTTACTTTCACACATAGAAAATTAGTATATATTACCCCTAGTAATAGCAAACTTGGAAACTTCAGTGTCCATGCTTTTTACTTTCTCATTTGTTTGTTATGATTCTAGTATTTGTGACTGTAAAATATTCTGTTTGTAATTCCAATGGCATATAATAATATGCTTTGCTTGATTTATTATAGAAATTTGTTAAAATGGCCATCTAGTGGTTTAAGTATTAACTCTTCATTACAGCGACCTGTCTCTAGTTTTATTACTTGTTTAAATTTTTCATGTTAATAAAGTCACTAATACGTTAGACAGTAAGACTAGAAAAATAGTAACCAGAGTAGAATCCATGATTTGGTGCTGAAAATCTAAACCATACAGGTCTGATGAGGGTAGAGCCACAGCAACTAATGGCAGAGAGTACCAGTAGGTTCTAGACGTGAAGACTCAAGGAGTTTGAGTTTTCTTCCAAAATATTTAGTAATATATGCTGTATGTCTTTGTCATTTACAGGAAAGATCTTAGATAATTTCCTTTAAGTCCACCCTTTCTTACTTGAGCTCAAGCACGTTCTTTTCCATAGAACCTGCTCAATTTCTTCTTGCTAATTGGACTTGCAATTTTCCTCAGGGCTGTATGTCTCCATGTGTCCATAAAAGAATTAATAAAAGAGAATATCTAATCAGTCATTAAAATATGAATTATAAGGAGTTATTTATTTGACAAAAAACATTGTGATGTTTGGTACTAAATCCTTTGAAGGATTTTATAGTTAAAATTATTTAACTACTTTATGTTATCTATTTATTACCTACATAGTAAGCTTTATACTATAATTATTATATATGTAAATTCTTATTGTTTAATTTCATATTTTACCTTGTTTCACAAAAGATCTGAAGAATTCTCTCACTTTAAACTTTTTCTTCTTGAAGGAGAATAAAAGTCAGATTTAATGCACCATAACTCCATGAGAACAGTCAGGGTACACCAACATAACATTCAAATTCTTATGTGGAATGATAACTATGTCATTTCATTATGCACATTTTACTTTTAAGTTTTGACAACACAAGCCACATTTTTAGAAAGAACATTTAATATTTTGGGCTCATCTATTACACATTTATCAGGTTAGCAAACGATCCTTGAGTTTTATTATATGATAAACAGATGAACAAAGCAACATTTTGTGATGACTCCTTCAAAGCACACCACTTCTAGGTAAAAATATTGGCAAGGTCAGCAATACATGCACAGGTAAAACAGAGACCTGTCTCTCTGAGATTGTGAGATTGGCCCTGGGCATTGTTTTTTAAGTTAATTTAAGTGCAACACTGAGTACCTTCTCAAAGAGGTATGACAAAAATTAAATAGCACAAGGTAAAGATTCTATTTTCTAAAAGGGCTTATTTTCACTTCCTTTTTTACACTTAAATTACAGAAGTTTAGGTGCTATAGTGACTAAATCAGAAAAAAGTAGCAGAATAACATTAATCAATGTTTCTAATATTCTTACTTGAGAGACACAAAATTTTTTCTTAGCCTCAGTTTTTCCCCCAGAAATTTTGTGTATCATTCCATACTAATGATCTTGCCTACTACAGTTGAATGAATCTCATGATACATTATTTTAAGACTCAAAGCCAAATTCTGTAATAATGAATGGAATTAAATTTCTCAACAAAATGAACCAAACAGTTGAATTGCTAGTTTAAGAGTACCTTTTCTTCTTCAATAATTTTAGATGTTTGCATGTTGAATCCTTGTTCAGCTTATAGTTATGTCCTTAGGAAGCTTATCATTTGAAAGAATCCTATGAATGTGCTTTATAAACTATAAATCAAAATGCATTTGGTTTTGTTATCATTGTTACTTATATTTGTAAAATTAAAATTACCCTAATCTACTTCCATGGAGGGATTGGTAACATAATAATTGCTACTGTTTCTGAGCAATTACTATGTATTAAATTCTGTATGTCATCTTCGCAAATAACTTTCATTCTTTGTTATAGGTACTCTTATCCTTAGTTCACAAATGAAAAAATGAAAGATACTTAGATATTTTAAGTAACTGTTCAAGGTCATACATCGAGTAAATAAGACAGGCATGGTGATAGCCCAGGCAATTACACAAAGTCTCATGGTTTTCTTCTTCAAGCAGCATTTTCTGTCAAGGACCAATTCTAAGGAAGCACTCCTCCTTTTGAATTTTGGATATGGGACAAAGGAATGATGGCATTAGAATATAAGTTCAAATATGCAGAAACTGGGAAATCTTCAGTAGTGCAATTTTTATTGTGGCTTTCATAGGAATACATAGTATTTGATTGACACAGGAAATTTTATGTATAATGGTTAGAATTTTAATTGCCATCAGTTCTTTGGCAGATTCTGGTTGTTAGTTTAAGCAATGACAAAAATATGAGAATCCAAATAAGAAATGTCTGACCAATATATGAATTCAAAATAAAAAATATCCTGAAGTAGAATAAAACTAAAAATATTTAATGCACAAATCCTTGTAGTAGAAAATCAGAAGTAATTCAGTGTTTGTATACTCAATAATTAATGAATCTTTACTTTCAGATACTCTTCATTTTTCTTTAGACGCAAGGAGATTTTTGTCATCCAGTAAGTTACTGTGGTGATGCAGAGCTCTGCTGTGACTATTTTAATCTTGTCAGGTGGTGTTCTCTGCATTTTAAAATATTATTGTGTGCTTTGTTTTTTAAACTGCAATTTTTTTCTCAAAGCCATCCCCCATGCTTTCTACTTACAACGTGTCCAATATAATACTGCATGCTATTGATATGGTAAAGTTAATCTTATCAAAATGCACATTGATTCATAATGTGCATGTCTAAGAATTTGCTGTGTTCTCATGTTGTGTTAGCTTTGAAAAACAAGTGTTCACCTAGATTTCTTCACCTACTCCTTGTCCTATTTTAGTCATGGCACAAGAGCTGAATTTGCCATCTGACAAGTGGAGGCTGGGCATGTATTCCACACAAGCTCATTTCAGCTACTGCAAGCGGTGATCTGTAAGGACCAAGATGCTGCCATGTCCTATTCCCTGACACCAGGGCACACAGAGTGGCACATTTCAGGGAAGCTTTAATTTTGTCCAGTCCACTGGATGGCCAACTGTGCATATGTAAAGGCACTCCTGTGTTGCTCAGAAATGTCACTTTTGTATTAGCACAAAAATTACTATATTCTGAAAGCAAAATGTCAACGTTATAGTGGACCCAGCAATTGATTGAATGCCTCAGTGATAATCAGTTAATTCCTGCAAAATATATAAATGGAACCAGAGAATGAAAATGCATTTGATTTCAAAATCTCAAATCTACTACAGAGGAATCAGTCTCCATGAGCCACAGTGCTGGATGGGGCCAATGCTCCCAACATTCTTATTGACCATTAATAGTACTTCGCATGATTGAAACAGAGGAGACCAGGCCTATTTTTATCCTAATCATTATGATTGTGGAATAATAATTCATCTTGTTTTACTGTTAATTAACTAATTATCAAATTTTCATTTACAGAATTAAAATAGTTTTATAAAAATACCTTTTCCTCAAAGGACCTGCTTGATCAGATTCAAACATTTGTCAAAGTAAGACACCCTGGAGCTAAAGATTTAAGTGAGCATGTCACATAGAAAAGAGCCATTCCTAACCAGCACTCAAAGCTGACCTCTCAGCATTCCAGACGCACAAGTGTTCTATTTGAGCAATTCTGCTGAATGTCTTTCTTCGTCATCAGTAAACATAATTCCTTTGCTTTATGCCATTAATACCTTAGAAAAATACTCCCTTTTTCATAGAATCCTTACTGTCTCACCTCTTTCACCATTTTTTTCTCCTAGTGTCCTGAATAGTTAGTTTCCTGCTCAGTCAGAACTAAATATAATAGTCTGGGTTAATGAAAATCTTTATAGAACACCTGTACACAAATTGTATTTGTCAAAGTAGATGTGGTCTTCTTCCAAACTTAGTTTTCTAAGGTTTCCTTCCAACTCCTTCCAGAGGAACTTCATGCTTATCTGCCTCCATAGCTAAGGCTGCAAGGGCTTCCTTTCAGATGGTGTTATGTCATCAGCTTCCTCTTCATTAAGTCCTCACTGAGAACTTTGCCCATCTTTTCACACAGCTGTCAGCAGGCTCTTCATCCTCTCTATCTACGCTTCAGCCCCATTGTCCCTGGGGTAGCTAAGCTTATGCCCAGGGTTTTAATTTAGAATACATGGTTGACAAAATACACCAACTGTCAAGAATTTGTTTTCAAATGTGCTAATGTGGAGAGTCTTAGTAATGAGGAAAATATAACTCCTGCACCCCAGGAATCTTATTTCAGTTCTTTGACATCAGCAAGAATGTTGCTTTCCCCTATCTATCTAAAAGTCCATTTCACTTTGCTTGAATAAAATAAGCGACAATTGGGCACCTATCAAGTGCATGGCACTGTTCTAGGCACTGGAAATACTGTGATGAAAAAAGGAAGGCAGCCCTCAGAGAGCTGCTGGCCTTCAAATAGCTGAGTTCCTTTTCAACCTGTTTGTCCTTACAGATGTAAGGAGATATATTTGGAGAGTACTTGGATATCACTTACTAATTGATTGTTTTTCTAATTAAATAAGAAAAACATACATTACTGACTTACTTAGGTTGTATATTTACCTTATAAAATGAAGTTTTAGCATCAGCTATACAGTACCAGCCACTGGTTAGGAAAATATTCTTAATTTTATTGCAGACCACAGAAAACTTATTGGTGATTTTCAAAAAAATGAATAAGGATTTGAAAGGATGCCATTTAAGTGGGACAAATAAAAACAATAGGAAGAACAAAACTTAAGACACCTTTGACAGCATTACAATGTTTTGGATAAGTGATAGAATATCATTTAGAAGAAGATGTAAGTATTGGAGCAATTAAAAACTCACACTCACCATTTTGCAAAACTTGGAAAGATTAATTAATACATTTTAACAGGGAGAGAGGATTCTTCACAAATTTTTATTTTAATATAAAGTACAAATTAGTGTGTATAAATTTCATATTTTTGTATCAAGACAATAGATTGAGTTATTTTCTTTTTTGCCTAACTTAATTGATTAGTAGAAAACCCAACATTTCTTAATTTGCCCTTCCTATGCTATTGGTAATGCTGATTTAAGCTGCTCATCTATATGCTATCAACTATGGTTCTCTGTTTGGACTATATTTTAATTCCCTATAGATTTCAACTCATTGACCTTGAGGGAAAACTGAGTCTCTGTGACAATAAGGTCTTCAATCACCACTGCCAACATAAATAAATGGTTCCTCTCTGGATCTAACAAGAGTAATCTGAGTGGAATTTAAGTTTTTGATAGACTTTTAAAAAATGAGCCCAGCAGTGAAATAATACTCTTTTCAGCCAAAGGCCATAGGAATTAAGATAGCTAAGATTCATGTAATAACACTGTTTAGCCTTTTCTATTGGAACATGGTTGTTTATCTTACTGAAATCTGGACAATTACCCAACTGATCTACATACTAAGGAGCTGAATATGACTTGACAATAACCTTAAATACAGGGAGTCGCCAAAAATGTAACAGCTGATTGCTCAATTTTGAAAATGAAATGTATTTTAATACATATTTAATAATGCACTGCCTTTATAATTATTCAAATTTTATTTACTTTCTTTGGGACACCTTATATAGTAAACGAATAAGACACAAGCACCATACCAGCAAAATGCTCTCCATTTAAGAATTTTAGAAATTTTTAAAAATGTTAATAAAAATAAATGTTCTGTATGCGTTTTTTGAAGGTTGCCCCAGAGCACTTGTTTTGAAAATAGCTCTCCGGAAATAACATTGTTAACTTTCATGCACATCAATTTCTATAAATTTTTATTTGTATGAAACCAAACATATTTTTCCTAAAGGAATTTAATTACCTCATCAGTGATAAGTTAATTTATTTTCCTCATATTATGTCCCACCTTCTTTCCTTATTCATGATCCAGATTAATAATTCCTCTTATTTAGAAAATAAAAAATAAAACTTCAAAGAAAAATAAAATTTAGACCATAGCCAATACTTAAGGGCTAAATATACCCATAAAATATGAGACTATTATCTGAATACCACAGACAACAAGAAAAAAAATCTAATTTTTATTTGAAATAGGTAATTCATGCCCATTTTGGCATAAATCTAAGCTATCCAGTGAGGTACTTAGATATTTCTTTTTAACTTCAACAACCTGTTATTACCAAACTAGAAAGTTTAACTTTGAACCCAGCTAACAGCAGAACAGTATATCTAACAGGATCTAGAGGGGAGGGGCAGACATAACAAAGATGACATGTTTAAAAAAGGATTTAAAAATATGCATCCTCATAAGCTAGTTTTTAAAAGATCAGAATTCTTCAGTGTTCTAGAAAATGTGTCCCACAGTGATTTGTCCATAAAAAACAGCATTTGACATTATTCAAAACCCAATTCGGGATATATCTGGCAGAAAAATATTTCCTCTCTTAAACAAATCCCCTTGTCCTTTCTGTTCAACTTCTACCGCTTATTCCTAGAAACACCCAGAGAGCAGTGGGAATAAGACCCAGCCTACTTCTCTTGGCCTTTGCCAACCTGAAGGCTCACACCAAGGATTGTTCCTTAAGAATTTTCACCTCTGCTACAATCAGGAAACTGATCCCTAAAATCCGGGACCTGCCAAAAATCCTATTTCCTTCCGGGGGACCTGAGGACTCTATAAAGGCACAAAGGGCAGTAGACCTGGTCCAGACTGAAACACCAGGATATGCAAAGGGGGCCTTTCTAAATAAGGGGGCCTTAAAAACACCCAATGCCTTATAAGCTAAAGCTTAACCTATGGGTAAAAACACTAGCAGCTGACATACACCAAAAAGGTGCTTCTCTCCCAATTTTTAACCATAAAGGAAACAGAAAGAAGGAGAGTCTAGAGAATTTGACCTCCTCTCCCTTCCAAGACCATATTCTAGGCCAAAGCCAGGTTCCAAAGTCATAGATATTTGGTCACAGGGTACAGTCTTTACTGGATAAAGCTTCCACTCCTGGGCAACCTGGCTCATGGCTGCTTTACTGAAAGTTTCAACCCCATGTGTAAAGTGCTTAAGAATCACTAGGAAAATTACTTTTTTAAATTTGACTTGTCAATGACAAATACTTCAATAGAATCTTCTAGAAACTGCCCCGAGGCATACCCTACCCCCCACTTCCTAGTTCAGGATCACAGATCTTTCCAGTTGATGGGCTTCTTGCCAGACTTCTGCAGCAGCTAGTTGGTTTTAGAGAAATGTTTGCATCCAAAGAGCCCTCTGTACACTGCCTGCAGGGAGGGATGGGCAGTCGGCAGCACCTGGTGGCGCTTCCTGGATGGAAGCACTGCCCTTCCTCTGAGCATGGGAACCCCAGAGCAAGAAGACAAGGCCAGTCGACTTCTCACTGAGCCAGGACACAACTGCTTTGGTAAATTGCTCCCAACCTTTCTCTTTATGAGAATTGGCCTGATGTGCTCTGACTGTGAGTAGGAGACACCTTGCTTGGTCCACCCAGATAAATCTCCATGACCAGGAGGAATATAACCATCGATGTCTGCACACAGCTCTTGATAAATGTTTTCCAAACTGTGCGGAGGTGGAACAGGTCTTTGAACACTCAGGCAGAGCCCATGGGTCTATGATACGGATCCTGAGCCAGGATGACAACCTTCACGTTTCTTATGTCACATTTGGGTCCATGTGAAGACTTGGTGTGGGGGTGGATAAACAGTGTAACATCTTCTTCTGCAAGCAAATCCCATTCACTTTATAAAATACGGTTTTCTGAACTCTCCACTGAGGTGCTTCCAGCTCTCACCGAAGCCCACTGGCACATTGAATCTAAGGGACGTGGTGTGCTGGGCACCTGCTCGCTGGGGCCTTCTTTGCAGGCCTGGCTGCTGCATTCCCCCCTCTTCTCAGCTAGGGCTCCCATGGCCTCTCTTCCTGGCGGGCCACGGGGAGAAGCAGTAGAGCATCTTCTGGCCGATCATGCCGAAATCCAGGGGGAAGCAAAAGGGCCCTGGACCTGCCAAATTGGCCTGAAATTTTTATTGCAAATGGAATTATAATATAAGCCTAGACTGGACAATTACATAAAAATTAGACTATTAAAAGCTTTGTTTCTTAAATTATATAAATCCAAATGTGAAGGACAGATCGCAGAAAGTGATTAGGTTTAGATAGAGTGATACAAAAGAAAATAAAGCCAAAACGGGCCCCACTTCCTTTTTAAAACCTATTTTTTATTACTTAAGTAGGCAAGAGAGATTTTTTTGTTCCTATATTTAATTTCCTAACAAAGTATCTAGCACCTGTTAACTTCTAGTACTAGCTGGCAGGATCTGACCTTTGTTTATACTCTATACTGTTTGCTGATAAGTACAATTATCCAAAGCTTTGAGTTAGGACCTTCTGAGAATTCTCGATTGCTTAATATTCTATTTTATTTTATTTTATTTTAATAATATATTTATTTATTATTGCTTAATATTTTAGTGAAAATTGATTTAATTCAAATACTCTCATGGTAATCAGAGCACTTGTATTTAGCTTACTGTGTATTTTGGTCTGAATTTATCCACATCGTATACTTAACAATGATTTACTCATTGTCTGTTATGAATAAGTTTATGAGGGACTTGTGGTAAATCAAGTGTTACTGCTGACCTTGCCTTCAAAAATACATGGACCTTAGTGCAGCATCCTTAATTCATGTAATTAAATAGCCATAATTACAAGGTAGAAGCTGATTTGTCCTAAGAAATATGTTTTCACAGAAGGAAGATAATATTTTCTCTGTAATAGAGGAGGGAAAATTCCAGGGGGGAGCTAACATATGAATCAGCTATTAAAGCATCAGTAGAATCTGGTTGTGAGAAAACACCTGGAATGAAACAAACTGAGAGTGAGGAATTCCAAGAGAATTTCTGGAGTTCAAACAGGGTGTCTAAAGAGGAAATGTAAGGAATAATGTCAAATATGTGGGCATGATTAGAAATGCTTTCACATGATTACATGAAAACTGAAATTCACTTAAGATCTTGCATTGAGAACTGGGAAATCAGAGTTGGATTGGAAGTCTAGATATTTGTGACCATTCTTTATGCAGGAACCTTGATTAGGAAAAACAAAATAGGAAATCTTGCTGCTTAATCTAGCACAATCTAGTTTACCCATATTTGAGTATATTTAAGACAACATTCTTGTAGAAAGCAAAAATATTCTTCTCTATATCATAAATTGTAGATATAATGAGTAAGAGGAACTTGAGTTATACAAAATAAACTAGAGAAAGTAACTATAGTACTAAGAATAGTAACTAATATTTATGTATTGCTTACCAAAACCAGGGATTTTTTTCTGAACATTTTACATATATGAACTTGATTTATATAATTTTTTATATTTTTTATTGATTTCAGAGAGGAAGGAAGAGGGAGAGAGAGATAGAAACATCAATGATGAGAGAGAATCATGGATCAACTGTCTCCTGCAAGCCCCCTCAATGGGGATCGAGCCCACAACCCGGGCATATGCCCTTGACCAAAATCAAACCTGGGGCCTTTCAGTTCGCAGGCTGACGCTCTATCCACTGAGCAAACTGGCAAGGACTTGATTTATATAATTTCACTCCACTCTTTCAAATTAAGAAAGTGAGGTACAGAAAGATCAAAGTAACTTGCTCAAGATAAGGTAACCGGAGCAAGTATTTGAAGCCTCACAAATATTCATTCAAGTCTAGTATTTAGCCAGTTATATTTTAAACTTAGTATTTTTAGAGAAATATTTCAAATGAAAAATATAAGAATAGTAAAATAAAATAAACTTTCTATAACATTTTCCACTGAAAACAACTTACTTGAAAGAAAAAATTGCTTAATTATAATTTCTAAATGAGAAGATATTAATGAAAAAGAATAAGAATATGATAACAATATGCTGCTTTAGCTCTTTCTTGCTTATTTATATTTTAATATGATTATTTGTGCTTAACATCTTTCGGGAATGTCTTAAACATAACTGATTCTTCAAATGACTTACTGATGGCTGCCCAGAAACTAGCTCTATTTCAGATTCTAGATATTCCAGTAAATATATTTTGCTAGTCCAGCCTGGATACTCAAATAATCCTAGATCTTCTAGAAAAGAGAGAATCTATTCAGTCTGATTGTCCTTAAATAGATGGCCCATGAGCCTGTAATTAAATCAGATGTAGTTTGTTTGGATCTCACCAATCACAAACTGAAAAATCTTCCTTGTTGCCACAAGAATGATCTCCATGCAACTCAAGAATTTTCATTTGTTTGGCAACAGGGAAATTGATTTGATAATTCAAGTATCTCATTTATTCCTATCTGAAACTCGGTTAATTAGGATTTGCCCAACCTAATTCTTTTTCTATTCCTATTTCTGAGGAACATCGGGGCATGAGAGTATCCAGGGATCAGGCATCTAAAGGGTCTTGGGTAGAGTGGGTTTAGGCCGTAGTGTCTTTTTTTCCTGATGGTCTTTGCTGAGGGGTAGTTATTTCAAATTGTTTCCTCAGTTCCTACTGTTGCCATCTCTGAAGTTATTTCCGAGGCCTCTATTTCAGATTTTGTCTTCCTGTCTCCAAACCAAGGATTCTTCTGATATAATTGCCCATTCAGCCATCACCATATCCATATGGAGTCATGATTTCTCTGTTGCCTTCTTATAATCACTAGAAGGTATTGTGGAAAGCCCACAAGCTCATCCACCAAGACATTGCTCAAACGTTGCTATGTCATCACTGTCATGCCGGGTTTAATAATGGGATGCTCTACCAGGTTCTAGCCTGACCTGAGAGGCTGGGCGAGGGTTCCTTCTGTTTGAGGACAACTACAGTATTAACCAAGATTCTGTCATTCTTCTTGATAATACTTGCTCCACCACCCCTGTACTTTTTACCAATCCCTATATTAGAATGAAATATACTTCTTTTTGACTCTTTTTTTTTTTCATTGAACACACCCCTTTGTGACTATCTTCATAATATTCATTATGCCATGTTTTTCAATCTAATATTTCCTTCCATTCATCCTTTACTTCACATAGCATCCTCTTATAAAGATTCTTTATTGAATGAATACAGTAAAATTATCCCCAATAATACGTAAAATTTAAAACTTTTTATAAGTTATATGTTCTACTTTATTTCATTATACGTTGTGGCCTTTGTGTTTTTGCAGTGCTAATTTGTTGTGCATGACAAACTTGTTTACTGCAGATGTGCCCATTTCTGAATTTGTGTGTTGCATAGTCTACTTAGCTGCTAGAAATAATTTCAATTTTTTCAGAGCATATATAACATGACCAATGAACTGTCACAAAAGATATGTTTAAAATAACTGAAATGATTGTGATTTTTGTTATGATTATATGTTCATCAAAAGTCATTCAGGAAACAAGCCTTAGGCAATATGATGTCATTTTTCAACTACCCATTCTTCCTGGTTCAGCATTCTCTGTGGACAAAGAAAATATTTTTGAAATTCCCATTAACTTTCTTATACCATTAAATCCTATGCAATATATTAAAAAGTGACCCATTTTAATGTACTGCCCCGAATACCTAACAATATAGAAAAGTTCCTTCTTAGATTGAGAAAGAAGCTAACTTATCATTTGTCTATAATTGGGTCCAAATAATATGTAACATTTAAAAATGAAATAGAATATTAAATAATGATCACATGTCAGTTAAAAGTATTGCATATTGTATATAACTGCTTTATATTTTTCTTATTTTAATCTAGAACTCTTTTAGAAAGAGCCATACGCTCAACTCATAACACATTTAACACAATCTCTGTTGCAGGTTACTTAGTTATAGAAAATCCATCAAGTAAGTTTATCAAATATCTTTTCTTCTTTTTGCATATCAACTTTAGACTCTCTGATTTGATGAATCATAATGTATGGTTTCTTTTTTGTATGTTTGTTAGAAAAACCTCCAAGCTGGATATAAATCATAAAAGCATGACTAATTGCATGGTAACTGGAGAAATGCTTTCTCTCTCTCTGGGGTGAAGTCTGCATGTCTGTATTTTAGCTTGGGAAGTAATACGGGGATATTTAAACTCCTTGGGGTTTAAAAGCCATGTCATTATGAGAATGAGGTCACTGCAATATTTTATATCTTCTAAAACCTTGTAATGTATAAAATGTTTTCTGTATGACAAAGAGGTATTATGTGCTTGAGGATTCAATGATAACTTTATGCCCCTACATTTACTTAAAAAACTTTCTTCATTAAAATATTAAATCATTCGCTTAAAGTCACTTAAAAATAGAAGGAATTTTGAACCATGAATACAAAAAAATGCACTTAAAGGAGAAAAGTTAATTTTGTAAGTATGACAGAGTGACTTTATGGTGCTGGGTGGTTTATGGGGTTTGAAATGTCTGCTGTTCTTTAACTTGTTAACCAGTGCCATGCTAAAGTGAAAGAACTCAATCTAACGTGACTCCATTTTATACTTTTCCTTGCTTGGAGGCCGATAAGCAAGAAATCATTCCTACAGCATGTTGAAGAGCTTTGCACAAACAACAACCTGAAGTTTCAAGAAGAATTTTCGGTATGTTACTAACAGTTGTCACAACATTGCCAGACCTCTGGTCGTTTCATGTGTCACATTTCATGTCCACTTTTAGCATGTGAGGCCATGAAGGACTCTGGCCTTGATAATCAATACCCAATTACCAGGTTGATTGTTTGGATAGTAATGTTACACTGGGCGGCCTCTGGTGCAACCTGAACAGAATTATTCACCTACTGTGTCAGGAAAAGGTGCACTTCTTTAGACCTCCCGTGGATAGCATCCTATCCTCCTTTCTTCTCTGCTCTCTTATTCAGATGTAGATGCTAATTTATAGCACTTGTATCCATTAGTTTTTGTTTGAGTATGGGGCTTGGGTTATACCATAAATGCAGATTATATTTAAATAATTATTTTAAATATAGAAATTTCAATTTATATTTGCCTGCTTAGTTTATATTTGTGATATAGGAGAACCTGAGAGCAGAAGTTGATGTGTTCAGAGATTATACAAATAATGTTATTTATAGAACTGTCCAAAAATAAAAAAAAATAGATAAGGAATGTCTATGTTTTACAAGGCCTATTTTTAAGTTACTATGAAAATAATGCCGTCTCATGTTATGGAAAGTAAATAAAGAACTTGTCATCTAAAAACTATTTAAAAGTTAAGAATAGTTTTTGTTGCTTTTAGCATTTTATATAGCTATAAGATTAAAGTTATTTTAAAACAAATGGTAGATATCAGATCTACAAGTTATTTTAAGACTTGTAAGCATCTTTCCTAACTAAGATGGTTTATATTATGAAAATAAAACAGATTTCTAAATGTCACCAAAACTTTTTTCATGAAATTCATAGAGTGTGTGAACAAAGAATTGAACAATTGGCTTGAATGATTCAGCATTATAATATTTCAGTCTCTCGGGGATAAATAACAAAAAAATGTGAGAAGATTAATGGTATTTCCTACAGCTTTTTGGTTATGCTTCTTAAGTAATATTGGTCTGGACTTAACAATATCGGTGGTACCATAAAACTTTTTTTAGCCTTTACACAGCAAGAACTCTCAATTTTTCAGAAGCAAAAGTGTAATTTCACTAGAATAGAACCGAGTATAATTACATTATGCATGACCGAGTAGATGAAAAGTTTTATTAACAATAACATTTTCACATATATTATACTGAGATAGTTTCTAGTTTAGCTATTTTGGAGATCATGGTTTTAAGAACTTAGAGTGTTTTTATATAAATATATAGGTTTTGTGTATATGTTATATAAATGTATCTATATATATGCAAGGGATTTGTTTTTTTTTTAAGTTTTTATCCTAATCTATTAAGTTTGTTAAAGCAAAATTATGTTTTAATAAACAAATGCATATTTGATGGATATATTTGAAAAACATTACAATTCAGGTTATATTCACATATTATACTTTAAATATTTATAAACTCATACCATATGGTAGGCATTGTATTTAGCACTTTGGTATATATCAATCCCATATTTCATATCTAAGTGACTTTGGACAAATCACTTAAACTGTGCTTCGATGTCCTCATCTATAAAATGATAGCATCTACCTCGTTGTGTTTCAAGACTAAAATGATTGAACATGTGTAATACTAAGAACATTGGCTGGCACAAGTATTCTTACCAGAAAGAAGCTCATATTATGATGATAACTGCAGACATGTATATAAGATTACAGAGGCACTGTATCATGACAGAGATATTCACTAAGAAATAAGGATCAACTCTGTTAGGATAGCAGTCAGGAAGGATTCACAAAAAGATGCCCTTTGAGATGAACTTTGGACAGAAATCCAATGAGTACATGAGGGGAAAAAGGTATTCCAGAGAGATGGAATGAATGCAAAAGCATAAGGATGCAATACAGTCCAACTGCGGTCCCACTGAAAAGAGGAAACAGTAGGAGAAAGAGCTAACAGTAGGGAGGATGGTTGAGGCCATCAAGTGTAACATTACTATTCAAACAATTAGCCTGGTGATTGTATATTGATTAGCAAGACCAGAGCCATTTAAATCTCTAAATGGACATTTATATGTGAAATAATTACAAAAGTACCATTTTTCAGGTAATTTCCAATTCACCTTTCTTCTCCCCTCTTCCACATAGTCTTCGTCTCTTTCAAATATGCTCCCAAAACTGTGACACAAGGAAGCTGATTTTTTTTCTAAGTCTCTGAGGCCAACACCCCAGAATTCAAAAGTTTACACTATCCCTATTCTCTAACACTTATTCAACTGCATAAGACTGTCCAGATTTTCTTTCTGATATAAAATAAGGTGGGAGGAGAATTATTCAATTAAAATAAATTATTTATAATGATGTTGAATGAATTCTAAAAACAAGTATTTTAGTAGTTTTTAAGGAATTTGGCAAGTTGAGACATTTCTAAAATGAAAAATTGTAAATTTCAAAAATGTAAATCTCAGCTCTACACAATAATAAATACATTTTTAACACCAACTTTCTTAATGATGAATAGATGAAATCATGATTTTTCACCAAAATGTCAATAATAGATCTCCTTGACCCTTCATCTGTGTCTGATCATTCTTCATCCCACCTTTGCATTCTACTTTCGGTTTAACAATGCCTTCTGAGAGCAGGAATTGACCTTTGGCATCTTTTCAAACTGACCAGTGTTGTACCAATTACTAGGCATGAAATCACACTGCCTGAGGAGAAAAACAAAAAATAAATCACTGGACTCCTTTCCTCTCCAAGTAGACATTAAAATATTAAATAATGTTATATGTGTATATAACAAAACCATTAAGAAAATATGGGAAAGGGATAATAACATGGTTGCCACATATTAGAGTTCCCCAAGTATAAAGAAATTATACCAGAGAGCAATAGCCCAACTGACCACTTTTATTCAAGACATTTTCAATAAAAGTTTACATAAATTCATCCAGGTTGTTTCTACAGTTCTGAGGAGAGTTTTAAATTTAAATATAAAAGGGTTTAGAAAAAAGAATGATCTTTTACTAAGTGGAATTTTTTGTTTACTTTTGAAATCAATGTAAACTGTGCAATGACTTCATTCCACAGGAATTACCAAAATTTCTTCAGGATCTTTCTTCAACTGATGCCGATCTGCCTTGGAACCGAGCAAAAAATCGCTTTCCAAACATAAAACCATGTATGTGCTCTTACCGTCTCTGATTTTTGCTGTGAAATGCTTTAACATGACCACAAAATGCATCTTAACATTTTTTCATTTCTTAAATATATTTTATTGCATATTAATTAAATTATAACAATGTGTTTTGTAAGCAGCAACTTTCAAATTGTAGCATTTTTGCTTTGTTAATTTTATTAAAGTTAACATACATGGTTTGCAGCTTGTTCACAAAAGGTTCATTTAATGCAGGTGCAGACTGTAGACCTAATAGTTTTTCAGCTTTGTAATTTAACCCAAGTAACAAAACTCTCTAACATCTTCCTACCGACCTAGTTTTCAAATGGAAAGAGAAAGTTCACGTGGAACTTTGTGCATTAGTTTCTCTTAAGAGAATTGTGTTGTTTTCTTATGGAATATAAAAAGTGCATTGCAAAATATTCATTGAGGATCAAATATACTTAATAAAATTAATATACAATTATGCTTACCAGGATTGGTTTTACAAAGAAGGCTGGGCTGGGCCTCGCCATACTAAAAATGGCTTTGTTTTTCAATCAATAAAAAAAACAAAACATACTATTGCTTTAAGAATTGGAGAAAAAAACATAACATACTTCTGCTAATAATAGCTATATAAGTGATGTATTTTTTAACATGTTTCTGTTGTCAATATTCTAATTCACTACCCTTTATATTATGAAATAAAAAGTGACACTTGTGATGTTTTTAATATTGTCAATATTTTTTTCAAAATCTAAAGTTTTAAAATATTTTTAATTTTAAAACAAACATAATTTTCTCTTTGTGTTATGCATTTTCAAAGCTATATTGAGAAACATTCCATACTTAAAAATTAAACTTTTCTATCTAAAAAGACATGTACCTAGAGAAGGATACAGTCACAGAATGTAAAATCACAAAGTATATGGATAGGGAGAAATGAGCCAAATTCTGATATTCTAGAACTAGAGGATAACAGAGACATGAAATAAAAAATTTAAGGAAACATGATATAGGAGATAGTAATCTAATGTAATCTGCTAATTCCCAAGAATTAGAATAGGATGAAAATACAAATAACTTTAATCCTAAAATCCTTTCTGAAACAAAACAAATCATAAGTAAATGACTTTAAGAGCAGTTGACAAATAAGACCTTATAGAAAATAAGAAATGTTTTACATCTCCAAACTTTTATGACATAACCTTTCTGAACAGGCCCTTTGGTCTTTCCTTTAAGAGAGTTAACTTGGGTTGGATGCATCATAAGTTTAAGAGGTATAGAAATTATCTATACCAATGAAAGTATAATATGTTAATTAGACCAGATGTCCTTCTAGATGAAGTTGGGGCTGTGAGGGAAGCCCAGGTCCCAGGTGCCAGAGGGAAGCCGGTGCCAGCAGCCAGGGGAAGGAAGGCCTACTCTTGCACGAATTTTGTGCATTGGGCTTCTAGCCTTTTTATACT
Organism: Antrozous pallidus; assembly: GCA_027563665.1. Taxonomy (NCBI): domain Eukaryota; kingdom Metazoa; phylum Chordata; class Mammalia; order Chiroptera; family Vespertilionidae; genus Antrozous; species Antrozous pallidus. The sequence continues at coordinate 41,013,701 of CM050513.1, read as the reverse complement.
CATCTGTACCTAAATTTCTTCCAGACTATCTAGTTCATATGCACTTTGTGATAGTCTGTGAAAATAAATAATATAGTTTGATTGAAAGACAGTTACTATGTAATATTTAATATTAGTTTACAATTATGTAGTTAGCTGAATAAGTTTATTATGTCAGTATAAGTAAAATAAGTAAATCAATTATGTCTAATTAGTTGTCCAGAATCAAAGAATATTTAACTTAAATATGTAAAAATTTGTTAGAGAAATATTCTTAAATGTGATATTTCAATCTTTTATTATTAAGATTTTACTGCATTATTATCTGGATTCACATCATAGCTATAACATAAATAGTACCAGATTATTTCTTATAGGATAAAATGAGAATAAGAATGGTTGATGTAACTAAATAAACAACCTAAGAACAAGAAGAACTGAGGAACATGATTATCCCAGTTCTTGATTTCTAAGGTTAAATCGAAAAAATAATTATTAGTGATGGACTTATGTTATAAATTAATGATATTATGGAATATTAGAATTTTCATTTCATGCATTTCATTTCTTTGTTAGAATCAAATGGATAATATCCAGTTGTTTTCTGCTTTCTTCTTAATTTCAGTATTAAAAACCTATGGTAATTTTTCAAATAATATATTGCATCTATATCTATGAATTTGTAGGAGGAAAATTTTCTTAACTGTCTTCTTAAAAAGTTGGAGGTCCTATAAGAAATAATTTTCTTAGGTAAAATTTTATATTTTTTGAAAATGTTATTAGAATAATTTGTTAATTCAACTAATATATACCCTCTGTATAGTAATAAAAAATAAGCTAAGAATACATGGGTTCTAATCAAATACTCTGGGCTCACATCCTATTTACCCACTAACTACTTTAGTGACTGGACATATTATTTATGGTTTCTATCTCTTAAGGTTATTGTGAGAATCAGATGAAATAATCATGTAAATCATTTTGCCCAGTAATGAAACAGGAAAAAAAACTCAATATGGTAGTTCTTATGTTTGTAAATAATCAGTAGGTTGCTTATCTTACAAAAATGTTAGTTTAGGCCCTTATGATGTATGGCAGTGGTTCTCAACCTTTCTAATGCCACGACCCTTTAATACAGTTCCTCATGTTGTGGTGACCCCCAACCATAAAATTATTTTGTTTCTACTTCATAACTGTAATTTTGCTACTGATATGAATCGTAATGTAAACATCTGTGTTTTCTGATGGTCTTAGGTGACCCTGCTAGTGGTTCTCAACCTGTGGTTTTCAATCACAGGTTGTGAACTGCTGCTGTAGAGCCTAAGACCATCAGAAAACACAGATATTTACATTATGATTCATATCTGCAGCAAAATTACAGTTATGAAGTAGCAACAAAAATAATTTTATGGTTGAGGGTCACCACAACATGAGGAACTGTATTAAATGGTCGCGGCATTAGAAAGGTTGAGAACCACTGATCTATGGTCTGGGAATAACAAAATCACTTTCCTAGCCTGGGTTAAAAGGCAAGTGGTAAACTCACAGCCACCTCTATGCCCAGTCCATTCACCACCCAACCCTTCATACACACACACGGAATAAGCAAATGAGTTTAGATTAAATATATTTACCTACTGTGTTTGCAAAGACGCCATGAAGCCGCAGAAATGTTTTTTTTCCTCCTGTAGAGAATGAATTCATTTTAATAGAACCTGAATTTCAGCCTGAGCCAGATCAGTCAAGTGCATTGTTTCCCTTGAGTAGTGTAGGAAGTAGAATTTCAAATATCACAGTGCATTTTAGAAAGTATTAGCTTACAGGGCTTTAAGATGCTAGAATTAGCCACAAATACTTTCAGAAGAGATTTGCAAATCTCTGCTTGACAGGACATCATGACCTTCAGAAGTGTTCCAACACTACGAATAAAAAAATTTAACTTGTTGTTGACTCAGGTAGTTATAAACAGACATATCGAGTGAATAGAAACCTTCCTTAGTTACAAGATTAGCCACGATGTCATTAAAATAGTTTGATGATACCAAATTCAAAATCTTTAGAACACAATCATCAGCGTGAATTTGCTAAACATTTCCCATCCCTAACTTTAAAACTATCGGGCAAGTCATTAATTACTAACCATCTGGCTAAGTCATTTTAACATATAAGATGGGCTCAAGTTTTAAAAATATGAGAAAATGTATTAAATGCTTACCATAAGCTTTTATATAAGTTTTCCTCAAGAGGATTCTACAAAATAAATATTATCACTACGTATTATAACCTAGGTAACAAAGGCAAATGGTAGACAGATCATCTAGAATTCAAACCCAAACTCATTTTCCCATTTTTCTTCAGTATTGAGTGCCTTCTCATTAAGGTTTTAAAAAATCATCCAAAATAATTAATAATAATATAATATTTTTATTATTCCCATGTCTATTTAAAATTAGCACTGGAAATTGCAATTATAATGCCAACTTGGTAAAAAAAATCCTTAAGGAAAAAATTAGTATTTTGAAGAAAAGTAATAGGGATTATTTATATTTTCCAAATCTTAAAAATTCTAATAATTAAAAATTTGCTACTAAATCAAGAATAGGCACATAAATTAATAGAAGAGAATAAGTACTCCAGAAATAGATATAAATAATATAGAGAAGCCTAGTGAATGAATAAAATAATATTTTGAATTAGAAGAGGAAAGTGGAATGTAAAAAAATAGGGTCTATTTGTTGTTTCAAATGGCAACAAGCAAACAAACAATAAAGGATAGATTTTTACTTCATTCTGTAAAATAAATAAATTAATTAATAAATCCCAATGGATTGAAATACTTAAATTAAAATCAGAAGATCTTATTAAAGTTCCAGAAGAAAGTATGAATGAATTTGTGAAAATAGGAATGTTGACAAATACCCTTGCATGAATGATAAAAGTAACTATACTGAAGCCATAATGAAATGAGAAATTTTATTACAAAAAATATATTTTATGTAGGATAAGATAGCTAGCTAGATTCATAGAGTAAGAAACAACTAACAAAGGAGAAATGTGTAATACATAATACAATAGGACACATGTAACCTTTGTTTTTAGCATAAAGTATTTTTAATAGGAAAGTTGTATAATATGAAAAGGAAATGAATAAAAAAGGCCAATAAACAAGCAAAGCTGAATTTTACTTATAGTTAAGAGAATCAAAATAAATATTATGATATACCTATTTGTATCTGTCACATAAACTAAAATGTTTGATAATATTGTGTCATAGTGAAAATAAGAGGAAATAAAATTGGTATGAATTGGTATAATTACAGAACAGTTTGGAACTATCTTTCAAAATTTGAAATGCACATTATGATTTGGGAATTTTACTGGTGGTAATATATAAATACACTCCAACATAATACATGCAAAAACTTCAGTTATCTTGATTCAGCATTTTATAAAATAAATGACATTAATTCAAGTCTTTAAATATGATATAATCAAACAATGAAATACTACATGGATTTTTTAAAATAATGAGCTAGATATCATTGTTTACATTAATATGGAATGATACACGTAAATAAAAAAGCAGTTTGTGATTAATTTTCTATTAGTATGTACAAAAAGCTCTGGAAACATATGCAAGGACATATTAATAGTCATTGTCCCTAGGTAGTGAAAATATGTGTTAAAATGGAACTTCTAATATACTTTTATACCCATCTGTAATGTTGAATGTTATATCATGAACTTCTTTGCATTATATTTATAGTAAAAATGTAGTGGCAATTTAACATGAAATTAGCATTGATTGCTGACATTTTTTTCTAGATAATAATAACAGAGTGAAGCTGATAGCTGATGCTAGTATTCCAGGATCGGATTATATTAATGCAAGCTATGTTTCTGTAAGTTGTTATTTTTATATATTTTATATTTTTATAACTTAGATACTGAAATTATATTACTTTTCTAACTATTTAAAACAACAAACTCATTATAATCTCTATGGATATTGCTGTGTCAATTTCTTACAACTATGCACCCCTATTTTATCGAGGAGAAAATGGAGGCTTCTAATAGAGATTTCAACCTACCAGAAATCATTTCACTAATAAGTGGCAAAAGTGCAACTTCAGGTTATATACCATTCTCATGATTTTATGTAAGATCTATATGATGATTATTTTCAAATGTATGTATATTTTATCTTAAACTTCTTCCCCAATTTCAAATCTTATACCCAATTGCCTTCATTAGACTCCCATTTGAATATCTGCTAGGGGTTTCCAGTTTAATATGTTCATAATAAACTACTAATTTTCCCTTCAAATCTGCTCATCCTGGAGTCTTCCCCATCTTTCTTTTGAATTATTATTGATTCCTCTATTTTTCTTATACCCAACATTCAATCACACAAATTTTGCTGGCTCTATCTTCTATATCCAGGTCTTAACATTTCTCACCATCCCCATTGCTATCATTCAGCTACCCCTTCGGTTTGTTTATTGTAATAACCTTCTAACAGCTCTTTCACCTTCTACCTTTAACCCCCCAATAGGCTAGTCTTCTTACAGAAACCAGAGTGAAACTGGTTAAAAAATACACTCTGTGTGTTTGTAAGTTTTTAACTGCTTTCTATATCATTCATAGTAAAAACAAAGGACATAAAAACATCCTCATCATTTCTCCCCTGTTCTTTCTGATGTCATAATCTAATTTTGTCCCCCCTTATCTACTCTACTCCAGCCACTTACTGTTCATAGAACAATCCAGTCACATTTCTCCTTTAATATTGTTACACTTGACTTTTTCTATGTGGAACACTTCCTCCCACACCAAAAATGTAGGGCTTACTCTCTTTCTTCTTTAAGTCTCTTCTAAGCTGTCAGCATTGAGTATTTTTTGAGTATCTTATTTTCCAAAAGCCATCTCCCATAGTATGGATCACTATTAAAACTTCTATGTATTTTGTTATTTAGTACACTTATTAGTAGGCTTAATGTCTATTTCCCCCAATTAGAATGTAAGATAAATGAGGTTAGGAGTTATAGTGCTTTTGTCAGTGATGAATTGTCAGCTCCTGACACATATTAGCCATTCATCAATATTATTTCAATGCAGTAACATCCATATTAAAAAGAAATTTGTGACTAAATTGATTAAAACATTAATGGGTTTTCATTCTGGATAGTGAGATTGTAGGTGAAGTCCTCATTCTATTATATATAATTTTCTGAATTTTCCAAACATTGCATATTAAATATATATTGCTTTTTTAGTCCTAAAATAACTCCGAACTCTTAAAATATAAAATAATTGAACAGTCATGGTCATATGTCCAGCAGGCAAGGCTTAGTGGTTAAGCATCAGCCTGTGAACCAGGAGGTCATGGTTCGATTCCTGGTCAGGGCACATGTCTAGATTTCTGTCTTGATCTCCAGTACGAGGTGTGCAGGAGCCAGCCAATCAATGATTCTCTCACATCATACTGTTTCTATGTCTCTCCCTTTCTCTTCCTTACTCTCTGAAATCAATAAAAAATATATGTTTTTTAAAATTCTGTGTTATTGAGGGAGGAACCAAGATGGCGGCATAGGTAAACACCCCACACAACAATTCCAAAACTGCAACTTAACAACAGAATAAACATCATCCAGAATCACCGGAAAGCTGGCTGAGTGAAAATTCCACAAATAAAAGTAAAGATAGGACACTGTGACTCAGAGGAGCGGTGGAGCACAGCCTTGAAGATACGTGCGGAGCCAGAGGTTTGGAGCCATGCACGTGCGCGAGCACAAAGGGCAGGTGGTTGCAAACCCGGCCAGTTTTCTCCAACTGGGAGGGCAAAGGCATCCCACTACACTGATTTCCCAGGTCCAGGAGAGGTCCTGGGAAGGCATGCTGAAACCCAGACAAGGCAGAGGGCGAACTTGTAGAGAGGGCACGTAAACTTCCAAACAGAAGTGTGCTACAGCACAGAGAGGACTTGTGACTTGCTCCCTTGTTTGGGAGACCACCGGACTGCTTTGTTTTACAACCGTGGGTGAGACTTTGGGTATGCAGACTCATATGGGGAGAGGCAGAGTTGTCTGGCAGCGGGTGGAGACTGGCTGCACCTTTCTCTCAGACGTGCATGCAGCCATTACCACCTGGCACAGAGACCCAAGCGACACATAGGGTGGAGCTGACGCTGCCTGCTCAGCCCAGAGACTCTGCCCATCCAACCTAAATACAGCTTACCCTCACAGCCAATTGGCATGGAGGTCAAACCCTCCTAGTCTAACAATAATAATCTGGGCTTAACTTCAACAATATTGTACAACCCATAAAGGATTGCAGTAAGTGTATCCACCTCAGATAACTGGGGAGGTTGAGCCACTATCCCTTAGAGGACATCTACCACACACAGATAATGGACCAACTCAGGAAAGCAGCCACAATGCAGAGAAATGGAAAGAAATCAGGTGTGAAAGAAATGGAGGAAAAAATACGACTAGACATAGAGTTCAAAACCACAGTAATAAGGTTTTTCAAGAGGCTCCTAGAAAAGGCCAATGAACTTAATAAGACCTATAAGGAAATGAACAAGACCTATGAGGATATGAAAAAGGATCAACTAGAAAGTAAGCATACACTGACTGAAATAAAAAATATTACACAAAAACCTAAAAGCAGTCCAAAGGACCGCAAGAACCAAGTCAAAGATTTGAAATACAAAAAAGCAAAATCCACTCCGGAAAAACAAGAAGCAAAAAGAATCCCAAAAATTGAAGATAGTGTAAGGAGCCTCTGGGACAACCTCAAGCATACCAACATCCAAATTATAGGGGTGCCAGAAAAAGAGAGAGAGCAAGATAATGAAAACCTACTTGAAGAAATAGTGACCGAAAACTTCCTCCACCTGGTGAAAGAAATTGACTTAAAAGCCCAAGAAGTGCACAGAACCCCAAAATATAGGAATCTAAAGAGGACCACACCAAGGCACATCATAATCAAAATTCCAAGAGCAAAACATAAAGAGAGAATATTAAAAGCAGGAAGAGAAAAACAGTTAGTTACCTATAAGGGAGCACCCATACGATTGTCAGCGGATTTCTCAACAGAAACTATGCAGGCCAGACGGGAGTGGCAAAAAATATTCAAAGTGATGAATAGCAAAAATCTACAGCCAAGATTACTCTATCCAGCAAAGCTATCATTCAGAATTGAAAGTCAAATAAATTGCTTCACAAATAAGAAAAAGCTAAAGGAGTTCATCACCACCAAACTATTATTATATGAATTGCTGAAAGATATTCTATAAGAAGGGGAAGAGGAAAAAGGTAAAAGTGCAAATAATGAACAACAAATACACATCAACAGATGAATATAAAAATCAAGTGAATTAATAATCTGATGAACAGGATAAACTGGGGAATAGAACAGAATCATGGACATAAAGAGGGAATGGACTGACAATTCTTGGGGAGAAAAGGGTTGTGGGAAGTGCAGCAAGAGACTGGACAAGAATCATGCAACTATGGGAGAGGACAGTGGGGGGCAGTTGAGGGCGGATGGTAGGATGGGTACCAGATGGAGGGGAGCTATAGGGGGAAAAAAGAGGGAACATGTAATTAAGAAACTGAACAATTCAGATTTAAAAAAATAATAAAAAATAAAGTAGCAATTGTAAAGACAAAAATAATTCTATGTTCTTGTATTAGCTAAATAAACCTATTAACCATGTTACTTTTTTCTTTCCTTCATTTTTACTTATTTTCTATTTTTTCCATTGTAATTTATATGCAATATTATTTTGCATTAGTGTCAGGTGTACAGCACAGTGGTTAAACAATCCACCTGATATTTCCAGTACCCACCTGAAAACATACATAGTTATTACTACATTATTAGCTATATTTCCTATGCTATACTTTACATCCCCATAACTATTTTGTAACTAGTAATCTGTACTTCTCAATCCCATCACCTTTTTTATCCAGTCCTCCAAACCACCTTCCTTCTGTCAACCATCAGCCTGTTCTCTGTATCTGTACCCAAAATTACTGTTGGTTCTGAGATCTAGAAAATAAACACTAACACCAAAGTTTAAGTAGATAAGTAATTTCTTAGAGGAAGAGAATGAAAATTTCTGCAAAACCTATGAATATATGACAGAAACAGTGGAGTGGGTAAGTGTGTTGGCTCTGGACTCACACCAACTATGAGATGTTGAGCAAATGCACATTTCTAAGCTTCAGTATCTTCATTTATAAAATGAGGTTAATAGCCCTAACCAGTTTGGCTCAGTGGATAGAGTGTTGGCCTGTGGACTCAAGGGTCACAGGCTCAATTCTGGTCAAGGGCATGTACTTTGGTTGCAGGCACATCCCCAGAAGAAGGTGTGCAGGAGGCAGCTGATCAATGTTTCTCTCTCATAAATGTTTGTAACTATCTCTCTCCCTTCCTCCCTGTAAAAAAATCAATAAATGAAATAAAATGAGGATAATGATACTTATTCACAAGGGTTTTAGAAGAAATAAGTTAATTAAAATATTTACTATAAATTGCTTAGTGTATTTTCTGGCATAAAGTCAGCATTTGATTAAGGTCAGCATTATTGCAGTTTATTTTTTATTTAGTCTATGTTTTATTGGAAAGTTAGAAATAAATTTCAAGAACAATTAGTTCATTTAATATATCATATTGTGAGCTTAAAATTAGGTGTTGGACATTTTGAGTAATATTATTTAGCATTCAAACTGAACAATATTTTAAAATATTAAACTATTTTACACTAGTATATTTGTCATAAACTGCTCAATAACTAATGCAGACTGGTACAGCCACTGTGGAAAACTATACGGAGTTTCCTCAAAAAATTGAAAGTGTAACTCCCATTTGACTCAATAATCCCACTTCTAGGAATATATATCCCAAGAATCTAGAAACACCAATCAGAAAGGATATATGCACCCCTACGTTCATAGCATAATTTACAATAGCTAAGATTTGGAAACATCTTAAGTACCTACCAGTAGATGACTGTATTAAAAAACTGTGATACATTTACACAATGGAATACTATGCTGCTGTAAAAAAGAAGGGACTCTTATCATTTGCAATAGCATAGATGGAGCTGAAGAGCATTATGCTAAGTGAAAAAAGCCAGTCAGAGAATGATAAATGTCACATTGTCACATAATCACACTCACTTGTGGAATATAATGAATAACATAAACTGATGAACAAAAATAAATCCAGAGACAGAGAAGCAATAAACAGACCATCAAACCTCAGAGGGAAGGCAGAGGAGGGGAATAAGAGATGAACCAAAGTACTTGTATGCATGCATATAAGCATAACCAATGGACCCAGACAGTAGGGGGATGAGAGCATGTTTGGAGAGTGCGAGTGGCTGGGGAGAGGTCAATGGGGGGAAAAGGATACATATGTAATAAAAAAAACAAAAAAAAACCTATTACCTATTTACATATATGTAAATGCTGATGTAATGTTGTATTTATGTCCTTCTAGGGTTACTTATGTCCAAATGAATTTATTGCTACTCAAGGTCCATTACCAGGAACAGTTGGGGATTTTTGGAGAATGGTTTGGGAAACCAGAGCAAAGACATTGGTAATGCTAACACAGTGTTTTGAAAAAGGGCGGGTAAGTTTTTTTTTTAAAAATCTTTTCACAAAATATTATTTTATAATTGTGTTAATGTATGTGTGACAATTTCAGCTAATACTTCAAATCAATAACTGGATATCTAAAAGGCAATTTTAATTAAGTAGCAACAACTGTGATATATATCTATATAATAGTTGTTCTTATGAGTGGTGATTTTCTCTGAATACAGATCAGATGCCATCAGTATTGGCCAGAGGACAACAAACCAGTTACGGTCTTTGGAGATATAGTGATTACAAAGCTAATGGAAGATGTTCAAATAGATTGGACCATCAGGGATCTGAAAATTGAAAGGGTAACAAATGGCGGGGCAAGAATGTGATAGCAAATATGAATTCTCTAAATTTGTAAAATGAATTCCTAGAACTATGCCTTGCAATGAAACCTGTATAGTCAACAGTGTTTTCCTATTATTGTTTTAAACAGAAGTTTTGAATTGTCATCTAACTTCAATATCTATATCACTCTGTCTAAATTCCATATCACTTGGTTAAAGTTTATATAACCAGTTAGCATCAAATTTTCAAGTAGACAAGGAGGAAAAAGAAGAAAATAACTAGATTACTAGGATTATTTTATTTTATAAACTATAATATTTTATTTAAACCAAAGATTTCCAAAATCACTCTTCTCTATCTGCATTCAGTTCAGATGTGATAGCATGGGATTTCTCTTTATCAGTCTGTAGAAGTGTCTATATACACAGAAAATAATATAAGAATCTTTGTACTTTCTGACATTATCAGACACCCAATATCTGTATTTTGAATAATTGATGAAAGTGTTTATTTTTGTTTATGATCAAAATTGTTTCAAAATCTACTTTTACAATGCTACAAATGTTATACTGCATTTGAATATAAATATGTTATCATCTCTTTGCAAGCTTTTTATTGTTTTTATTCATGCTTCAGGGAATTTTCTTTATGGTAGCAGCAGTAAAAGACTTTTCTTATAGGAAAATATAAACAGTTTTTCTGTTTGGTAAACAGTCATTTTTAAAAAGATAATTTTCAAAAGGCAACAGCTCTCCCAACCTTCATTATGTACTTAAATGATTATGTCATGCTTCTTAAATCTGTCACTTTGTTTAGCATGGGGATTGCATGACTGTCCGACAGTGTAACTTTACTGGTTGGCCTGAGCATGGGGTTCCTGAAAACAGTACCCCACTCATTCACTTTGTGAAGTTGGTTCGAGCAAGCCGAGCACATGACACCACACCTATGATTGTTCATTGCAGGTAAGAAGATATATTATTAGAACCTTATATGAGACACTATAAATAGTCTTAATCTCAATGTGGTCTTTCATTATCATGATACTAATGATTATTTTTCTGGCAGAAGTTAATGTAGATTCATTCCAGCTTTTACTTTTCAGATATATTACTGGCTATAATAAATAAAGATGTAGCTTTATAAAAGTTCAGATGGTAGAAATAAAGTGAGTAACAAACATATCTAAAAGATATATAAACCAGTATAGAACTTTTCCTGAATTCTTGCCTGGATTTTACCTTTACAGGTCTTTTAAAAATTAAAAATTATAGCCCATCATTAATGTATGTGTGTTTGTGTGTATGTGTAAGATTTTATGAATAAATGTCTTATCTTGTATTATTTCAACAGATGTTAGTATACTATTGTAATGTAAAGCAAATTTCTAGATGGGTATTACAGAGGATAATTAAAAGAAAATGAAGATTGATTTAAGTGACTAACCCAAGTATAATTCCAAATTTCTACAAAGTTTTAGCTATTCAAATGTCTTCCTTTGACCTGAGCCTCTGTACGTGTTTAATAGAATATGAGTATAAATTGAGATGTTTCCCTTTATTATTAATACTGGTATTTAATATTCTTAAAAATAAAACTTAAGGTTGTTATTCAGAGTGTTTCTAGACAGATTGATACAATTTTTGTTTTCTAACATGATGTATCTAAATTAATTTCAACTTGAGTGTCTTCAACAGTTGGAGTTTGGAGATTAGAGAAAAAGTGGATGATAGATTGTTTTGTGATGCCAGGTACATAAGATACCTAGAACAGCTAAATTAATATAGACAGAAAGAATGATAGGTATCAGGGAATTGAGGGGGAGAGAAATGAGGAGTTACTGTTTAATGAGTACAGAGCTTTTGTTTGGGATGATGAAAATTTCTGAAAGTTGGATAGTGATCATGATTGCACAACATTGTCAATGTGCTTAATGGCACTGAATTGTGCAATGAAAAATGGTTAAAATGGTAAATTTTATGTTTTGTATCATTTACCACAATAAAACATTTTAATTAGCAATATATTTTGAACATATTATTAATTGTAATAATTAATAAGTTGGTGATTATTATAATTTTAAAGTTTGTTATCAATTATAAGATCAATAAGTTTATTATTAATTTTAATAATTCTAAAATTTAGTTTATTAGTAATTTTTCAAATGAGTATATATTATAATTAGTGTGGTTAAGTAAGAAAATACCTATTCATCCAGTTTTTCACTTTTTTTAAGGAAAAATTCAATCTGTAATTTAAATGGTCATGCTTTTTCCAGGATATTTTGGATTTTTTAAATTATAAGAGAGCCTTGGTTGGTTTGGCACAGTGAATGGAGTGTTGACCTTTGGACTGAAAGGTCCTGGGTTCGATTCCAGTAAAGAGACACTTGCCTGGGTTGCAGGCTTGATCCCCAGTATGGGGCATGCAGGAGGCAGCCGATCAATGGTTCTCTCTTGTTGATGTTTCTATCTCTCTCTCCCTCTCCCTTCTTCTCTAAAATTAATAAAAATATATTAAACAAGTAAAATAAAATAACTTCTCTTTAAAATAAATTATAAGAGTAATACATAAATGCCTGCTCTTTCCCCCCAATTTAAAAATATTATTTTATTTTAGCTTAAAACACAAATGAACATTCGTTCATTAATGATAATATGTCTGAAGATTGTAGTTCCAAGTCATCTTTTTTTTTCATGTAATTCTCTTATGTCCTATTTTTATAAATTTATGTTTATTACATGAATGCTTTATCTTGATAAAATATCTGAACAATGTTTACATTTAAAAAGCATATAGAACAAGATGTAAAAGTCTCATTCTTACCTTACCAATTATATTTTCATATACATAATATTTTAGCAACGTAGTATATAGTATAAATGACACAACAGTTTGATCCTAAATGTAATGATTTATTTTAAATTGGCATCATTAATGATTAAAATCTTTAATGGATAGTTGACTCACCTTCTCTGTATCTTCCATATACACAGCCACTGGCTCTAAGTCCATTGGAAAAGGCAAACACCTCCTCTCTTGAAGCCTCAAAAACAGTAGAGTCTTCTCCTTTGTGATTTAAATAAAAGAGATCACAGAAAAGTGGAATTATATTAATAATCGTTTTTAAATATCATGTTAAACCTATAAAGTTTTTTTCTCCAACTCTGACTTCTGATCTCAAATTTCAGTTCAACATGACCACCTGAATGACCACAAAATTCTGAAAATTAAATGTGTTCAAAACTGACACTTGATTCAATTTCCACTCTCACTCCTTCTCCTTCCCAAGTTTGTAAACAGTAAGTCCACTCTGCTTGGTCCAGAAACTCTGCACTCATCATTGACTCCCCTCTTCCTCTCAAATTCCATGTTCCAGCCTACCCCCAGCTCTGACCTGGCTCAGCACCTATCCACTCCGCTCTTCTCAGTCATTATCTCCTTGCTCTTTGAACACATAGACCATTCTGTCACTCAGATCTGTTCTCCCATTGCCTCCGGCTGCCATGCTCCTCTCCGACATACCCACATGGTTTGCTCCCCAACCTTATCAAGTTTCCTTTCAAACATTATGTTATCAGAGAAGATTTCTCTGATGACTCTATCCTACCCTGTCACCCTCCATCTCAACCTGATTTATGTATCGTCATAACACCTATTACTGCCACTACATACTATGCATGTTTGTTTGTGTAACACTATAATCTGTCCTCTAGAGTACAAGCTTTATATGTGAGGAACTTAGTATTTTTCACTGTTACACCCCAGATGCCTAGGATAGTATCTGACACTCAAAATATATTGAGTGATGCAATGATTGATTACCCCATTCAGGCATGTTTATATGTGTCAAATTTATATTGTAATACTTCTATTTCTTAGGTCAAATCACAGGAAATTCACTTTTTCTTACCTACAAAATGGCAGTTTTATGTTGTTTAAAGTTACATTTGTAAGATTAGGTAGCCTTTAAAATACTTTTTTATTTTTAATATTTAGTTCCTATATTAACTATTTAAATACCCATTGTCTTTCTAATGGGAGTTTCTGAATAAATCTTCACAGGTATATCACATAATAGTTTCTATGGAGCACATACCTGTCTTGGGCATTAAACTAATTTTTAAAAGAAAATAGCTTCTCAATTTTATTATTTGTAGGAAGTAAACAAAATTCTACAGGGAAAAAATACATGATAAATTGTTTCAGTATCATACAGAGGAAATGCTATACAGCTGAATGTTTAGCATTTCTATTGGTAATCCAAAATATGTTTAACGCAAAGTTTGAGGTGTTAAGGATTTTCAATAATTTTTCAAAATATTTTCTATACTTCTCCAACTACAACCTATAAAATACTATGAGATGAGAAGGAGTGTTCTTTTAAGAAAAACCTCAAATATTTGGTATTAATAATTATCATCTTGCCCTATCTAAATACTCTTGGCAACAATATCAATCCAAAGAAAATCCCAAAATATCTACCTCCAAATAAAAAAGAAATTGTCTAGAATGTATTACTATCATAACTTATTTTCTTCATCACCATACACATGAACCACTTTTTGCTGAATAATTTTTATGTAATTTCACTCTTTGCTGCAGTGCTGGAGTTGGAAGAACAGGAGTTTTTATTGCTCTGGACCACTTAACACAACACATAAATGATCATGATTTTGTGGATATATATGGACTAGTAGCTGAACTGAGAAGTGAAAGGATGTGTATGGTACAGAACTTGGTAAGAGCCAAAGCTGCATGAGGTGTCAGCTCTAGAATTTCTACAAGGGAGGGGGTCTTAGAGGCAGCAATGTGGTTGGACATGGACTTGAACTTGTCTTTGCATAGCAGACACTCTCTTTTCCTGCATTGTAAACATCCTTGGGGGAGGACAGCAGATGTAGATTATAGGAGAACTGACGCCCAATTACTACAATCATCCTTCAACAATGTTAGTTGACTATTCATCATAACTGGTTTATACTTACAGGCATGTGGAAAATAATAATTCATAAAACTGACTTGTTTTAACATTTCTCAAATTTGGGGAGCTTAGAGAATGATCAAATCGATCACTTTGATAAACATGTTTAGTTATAATAGGGAAAATGTTTAAAATGTTGACTTTTGGGGTTCTATGTATTTCACTTGTCCATATTTATTCCTATTGCATGTTAATACCATTAATATTTATTATATTATATATTAACTGAGAGTTTTTGTCTGTTGTTTTGTTTTGGAAGTAAAAATATTTTTATAATATACAGACTTTTCTTCATTAGAAACATCACATACTGCCCTGGCCAGTGTTTCTCAGTGGTTAGAATATCAGCCTGTGCACCAAACGGTCTCTGCTTCTATTCTCAGTCAAGGACACAGGGGATCCAAACTCTCTATCTCCCTCTCCTTCCACTATCTCTAAAAACAAACAAACAAAAACTCAATAGAAAAAAATACCCTTGGGACAAGAAAAAGAAACAAAAAAGAAAAAGAAAAGAAAAAGTCACATACTATAATGGTAATGAGGCTAAAAACCCTCTATGAGAGTGTCTAGTGTCTAGTGGGTCATGCTATACTAGATTCCTACATGTGTTATCTTATTTAATCTTTTATCTGTAGTCCAATAAAAATAATCAACAGACTAGGTATTATTGGCTCTGCTTTACAAATAGGGAAGCAAATGTTCCAAGTAGTTAAGTGATATTCCAAGTTTATACTATTCATAACTGTCAAAGCCAAATGCCAAACCAAGACATAATATCCAAGATGTTCCTATCTGTATCTGTGGATTGGAATTTGTATGCTATCCATGTTGAAATTTTCTCACAGTAAATATAAAGATCTGTTCTAACAGTATTTTCCAAGGTACGTCCTAGAAAACATGAGTGGCATCAGTTTTTAAAAGTCTAAGAAAACAGGTTTTTTGCTACATAAGTTGGAGAAAGAAGTTAAATTGACTTAGAATTTCTTAGAGTCTCTATACTAATGCACATTGAAAACTGTAAATGCAGAACCTTTGTGGGGAACATTTTCTAAATTTATATGATTGTGAAATCCTTAAACCCTTTTTGACCCGAGGACTTAGAATGCCATTTCCTGAAACATTAATGTTCTTAGCAAAATGTTACTCTAGACCAGAGACATCCAACCTTCTTGGATTCCACATCTCTTTCAGCAAAAAGTGCTTGAGCATTCAACTCCAATACATATGCATTTGCTTTCAAGATGTACTTGTACAATTATGTAAGTTATTAAACATATACAAAATAATAAATAAAACTTTTGACAGATTAATATTATTTTGAAAATCTTGCTAATTGTGAGGGTTGCATTGTATCATTGGGTATTTTTAAAATATAAAATATATACTTAGGACAGTTATTCTACTTAATTTAGAAATACATATTTTAAATAATTTCTAATTTTTTATTTTTTAAATATATTTTTATTGATTTCAGAGGGGGAGGCAGAGGGAAAGAGAGATAGAACATTGAAGATGAGAAAATCATTAATTAGCTGCCTCCTGCATGCCCTCTACTGAAGATCGAGCCAACAACCCAAGGCATGAGACATGCTTTGACTGGGAATTGAACCATGACCCTTCCTTAGGCTGACACTGTATCCATTGAGCCAAACCGGCTAAGGCTATTTCTAATTTTTTTTAAGTAATCTAGTTACTATAAGAGGATTTCTCTAGGAGTACAAAGAATGCCACCCCTCCATTATCTGATTGTCATTCATTTAAGCTTGCATAATAAATATCTACAATCTCTTTGTAGGAATCTTTTAAAGCCACATCAATTTTTTAATAGTTATGTAAAACTAAGTAATGTAATCCATATCCATTCCTTGATGATATGCTGAAAGGGAATAAATGAGTGATGTGTTACCCTTCTCTCAGGATACTTCAGGAATGGAAGATGACTTGTGATCAGGGTTGGCATCGTAGGTAGGCAAACCTGCGTAGTCTCTCAGATCCCCAGTATTCAAAAGGGTCTTGCCCCTGTTTTAATGTTTGCTGTCACTATCTTGAAAATCTTTAATAACTTTGGAGGAAGAGAGCACACCATTTTGCATTGGGCCCTGCAAATTGTGTATATGATTCTTATCCAGGGGTCTTATAAGAACGCCAATATCAATCCAACTATTAGCCATTTTGAAACTTCAATTTTTTCATATTTTTAGTTAACAATAAAGATAAATAGAAAGCTGATTTTCCTCCCAGGTGTTTGGGTGCACACATGTGCACTGGTGATTAATGCTCTTGACATTGATCAAAATTGGTTGGCTCTTTAGAATAGAATAGAGGGTGGGACAGAGAGGAATATTGTATTCTTCTAGAGGCCAGAGTCAATCTTCAAATAATAAAAGTTGAAAAATATTTCTCATACTCTACAAATTTGTAGAGCTGAACTTTTTGAAGAATGTGTTTAAAAGTGCCTGAAAATAAGTTCACACAAGTTAGTACTCAATGCATGCTGTCTAATCTTCATACGTTATGCTTGTTAACTAGCTAGAGCAAAATGTGGGAGTTGGGTAGGGGAA
This sequence comes from Antrozous pallidus, assembly GCA_027563665.1. NCBI lineage: Eukaryota > Metazoa > Chordata > Mammalia > Chiroptera > Vespertilionidae > Antrozous > Antrozous pallidus. The sequence continues at coordinate 40,996,227 of CM050513.1, read as the reverse complement.
TGGAAGGAGCATGAGTCTTGGAGTTCAAGAACTGAGTTCAGAATCCAGCTCCACTAACTGCTGGCTCTGGGACCTTAGCCATGTTATTTTTTTCACGATTTTGTTGTCAGTATTAAATGAGAGACAGTATCTAAAACATCAAGCATGTGGTCCATGCCCAGCATGCAGTAAATGTGACAAGGCTCTGTTATGTTCCAAGCTGGAAGTCCGAAGCTTTCTTTCACCCATTTTTATTCCCTGTGGGTTTTACTCTTTACTGTCCTTTCCCGAGAGAGAGAGGGAGGGAGGGGGAGGGGGAGAGGAGGGAGGGGGGAGGGGGAGAGGAGGGAGGAAGGGGAGAGGGGGGGAGGAAGAAAATGACCAAGCCTTGGCTCCGGTCCTTACAAACCAGCATTGCCTTGCACAAGAGTTTACTTTCTTCTATTGCACTTGGAAGTAATCCCAGTTCCTATGAAGAATCCTCATGTCAGCACATATTACAGTAACTCTGAGCAGGAGTGGAGAGCCAAAACCTGGGCAAAATATTGAGCAAAAAGACACCAGAGGGGCATGTCCCAGACCCAGGAGAGAGCTTTATCTTTCATTGTCTAACAGTTCCCAGCAGCCCCATGAGATTTGAAAGGACTCTCTGAAAGAATACTCTGCAGTGAAATAATATCCTGAGACACTATTGGTGGTGCAAATAGAGGTTAATCTGGATGAGCCTCTTTTCTGCTCTGGTTCTCCTGGAGATTTACTGATGTGAAGAACATGAAAGACAAAAACTATTATATTTTGGGTTCCTAGTTTTTTGCCAGGCACTGTACATATGATAAGTCTTTTAAATCTTACTTTAAGATCCCCCTGATGAGGAAACAACATCAAAAGTTTAATTTTTAAGGTAACTTAATTATCCATGGAAGAAACTGAAATTTCACTCTTAACTGTCTCTTTGGCAATAACACACATGGCAGAGGGATCTTGGAAAATGTAGTACTGCCCCACAGAGTTCAGCCTGCCCTGCTGGCGGAGTTTCCACCCAGCATGCTTTCCAGTGGAGAAGATGAGATGGTGACAGTCAGAAGCTTCATATTTCAAATTCAAATGTGATTTTTTAAAAAATAGCAGACTAATTAATTGTTATTTTCAAAGGAAATATAGTGTCAATTTATTTCTACCAATGTTATTCATTGTGTAATATATGTTTGAAAATACTCTTTTGGAATTACCTTGAGAAGTAATTTACTAGTGATTTCAATAGAATTTTCATTAGTTATAAAATAATATAACAACACTTAATTCCTTAACAAAATTGAATTATGAAACTTAATGATCTGTTGCACTTACACAACTTTATCCCTAATGACTTCTGGATATTTTCCAGATGAAAGCTGCCCTTATATGGTAATGATTGGTTAGCTGTGAGACTTAAATGCAACTAAGTCAACAAACATTTATTACACAATTAGACATACTAGCCAGTGTTACAGGCAATGGGAATTGAGCAGTGAACATGAGAGTTCTCTTCTCATAGCACTAACATTTCAGTGATGACGTGTTTGGGGAAACATTCTGTAATCCACACACACAAAAAATAGATATTCCTGATAATGACCAACAATTTCTAAAGACAGTTTCAATAAGGGATTTCAAACAGGTTTTGTAGTATAGTAGTAATAGATATAAATATAACATCTTCAGATGGTCACATAGAGGACATGCTATTTAAAGCAGTTGTCTATTTGTATATTTATATATCTTAAACACATGGTTACATTCTTTTAACATCAGATATATTTCCTAAGTAAAAGTAAAGATGATTTTCTATGACTGCAACTTCATCTACCTTTGGGGAAATCCAAACTCGAAAACGCTAATAGAATATTGAATTATACTGAATAAACTTAAAGAATTCGGATGGTAATAAATTTAACCCAAACATTCCAATGAACTGTTAGGAGTCCTTGTCCAGCACCAGATTGTTTGGATATATCAATGATCAACTGCCTTTTATTTACGAATAGAGACCAGATACAATAAGTAGGCCAAATGATAGGTGATTAAAAGAATTATCTTAAATGAGTTCATAGTGTATGGATATGCTCACTCAGAGATTTTGAAAATAAATTTAGCAACTGCATTCCAACTGCCATTCTAACAAGAAAACTATTCTTAAGAAAAATTACTCAATTAGACCTAACAGCAAGAGGGAAACTTCTAACCAAATTTAAATAATCAAATTTGCCACTTTTTATAATCATGGCAAGAAAGAACATATTAAACTTGGTGTTCAATTACAAGTATTTTTTTAAAGACACTTGAAGCCAAAAGAAGCCACAGGAATTTGGAAAACCTTATGTTTGAAATGGTAGAAAATCATTTACATACAAGATAAATTCTTTATATAGCCTCAAATTTAGCTATGTAGCATTTGTTGAATTCAGTAATACTTTTCACTGTAACAGTACATATCAACTTATAAAAATTATCTTCACCACATCTACTATTTAAGCACTCTTTCTTTTATGTCTAGGCGCAATATATCTTCTTACACCAGTGTATTCTGGATCTCCTATCAAGTAAAGGCAATAACCAGCCCATCTGTTTTGTTAACTATTCAGCACTTCAGAAGATGGACTCTTTGGATGCAATGGAAGGTAAACAGAGGCAGTGTGTACCCCAATTATTACCACAGGTAGTAGAAGAATTAACGTAATAATAACCTTAGGTTGAAAATGTTTAGAAGCTTGGCTGGTGCACTTATCTTTTTTTTTTTTTTCATTTCTAAGCCCAGTTAGGATAATAGCTTTTTCATCTGCACTATATTTTTGCCATGAAACATTTAAATCTTTTTAATTATTAACTTTAGTTCTCTCTTGTGATATATTTATGTTATAGGTGATGTTGAGCTTGAATGGGAAGAAACCACCATGTAAATATTCAGACCAAAGATTACAACTGGAAGATATTTTCAAATCCCAGGGGCCAAAATTACCCCTTATTCTTCTGAATTGAAATGTGCATACCTAAAGAAACGTTTATGCTTCCCTTACTGTGCCTTGCTAAATACATTGACATTTTATGAATAGTTCTAATAAGTAGCTGATTCAGGATAGTTATTTCTTTTGTACAGAATAAATATTATGCATTTAAAATATTTAAGAAAAGATATCCCAGAGGATTTTGAAGACTTTCGTATTTTGGGAATAAGCCAAAAATAAAATAATTATTATTATGATACCATTAATGTTTCCATGTGAATTTTCCATCCATATTAGACTTACTCTTAAACAAAAGTTGTAAATGTTGATTCAGTCGAGTTATTTTGGCCTCCAGGGTGTTGACGTTTCTTGTGGATAACTTCCAGGACTGTCATTATGATCTGTACTTCCACATATGCCCCTGTGTTTTGAATCCTCTGTTTTATGAGTACTGAGATATCATCTCATGATCTCGAACAGCTGAACAGTAACCCCTGACACTGCAGGGATTACTTAGCTTTTATACAACACACAGTAGCTCTTCAGGGACACTGAGGGCTATTTAAATTGCATTGTGATCTTTAGTTTGAAAAGAGAAAAATTGAACAGTGCAATTGCTTATATGAAGCTGTAGAGGACTTTTCTAGCTTGTCTATATTTGTACGTGTTCAGACACAAGCTGCACCACTATATTGTATATTTCAATATATGGTTAAATGTCTCAGAGTATTTGTTCACTAGCTATTTAGTCAACCTAATATTAGCAGTTTTGAAGGTTTTCTTCAGCAGAAACGTATAAAACAATAATAAAACATGTAATGTGTTGTAAGCTTGTAACTAATGATGTGCTCCTGTGGAGCCAATAGATACTTCCGAATAGATCACAAGAAATGGTCTTTATTTTATTCCCAAGTTTGGGTGTGATTATTGAGGAGTGTAATTGGTGGCACTGAAAACAAAAAATCAACCAGGTCACAGCAAATTAGAGATTTTTTTTAAAAAGAAAATATTTCAACTGCCTTTTTGTTAGATAGTAACAATGTGTTAAGTTTTGAATTATATGGTATTTTGTCATAGATTTCAATTTGACTCATAAAACAAAATAATGTTAATTATTCTATTTCTTTCATGATAAGAATTATACCTTGTGCATATTTCTGCTGGAATATAAATATAGGAAATATGATGGCCAATAAAATGGAATTTTAAGGAATTGAGATATTTTGCAGCATGATTTCAGATATACTTATAAATTTGATTTTCTATCATATATTATGATATAATTGTTGATTATCATAATGTAATGAAATATATTATATGTAAGTGTAGTATAATTTAGTATAAATAATTAAGATATAATCATTTCCTTTGATACCCATAGATAGTAATTTTAAAATTGAATTTGTTATTCAAAAAATCCTTAATCTTGCAAGCAGTCCTACCTCCTGTTTTTTCAGAGCAAGGACGTATAAATGTAGCTCATAATTGTTCCAATCAACAAGTTTATTCTATAGAAAGTTACATAACATAATAAGATATGATGAGAACTCTAGAGGACTCCATTGGAATGAGAAGCTCTTCAGTGTGTTTCATGGCCATTGAAAATGTGTGGCATGCCGGTACTTATGAATGTGGATTTTGTATTTGTAAAAGACAGGTAACAGCCTGTGAAAAATATTGATGAGGGTACTTTTAATGTATTAAATAATAAAATAAATACTTCAATCTGCAAGCCAGTCAATTTCTGTAATATGTGTATAAAACAAATGTGTAGAACATAGAGTGTCAGGTTTGACCCATATGTATATGTGTGCATAAAACACATTTAATATAAAGCCTCCTTTAAAATAGTGCTTATCAACATTTAATGTATATACAAATCACCTGAAGATTATGTTAAAATGCAAATTCTGCCTTAGTAGACCTAGGATGGGACCTGAGAACCTTCCTTTCTAGCAAGTACTAAAGTTATGTTGTTGCCTGATCTTAGACCCTTGAATAGTAAATCTCTAAAAGACATTAGGATCAGAATAATTTCATGCCCACCTGAAATTATTTGAAACATGTTTTAAAAGACATTTGGCTTTATTATCAGAAAAAAATTATAACAGAGCACCTGTTAGGTGTGAATAATTCACTAACTATAACACAAAAATTTAACTGAATTGATACATATTAACCATAGTTAAATTTTTATCTTAATTATGTTGTTAAAGGGCTAGATTATAGCAAGTTACATAGGTGACTACTAAATTCAAATTAAGATAATGAGAAACATCTGTAACATTTTTAGTTCAGATTTGTCAAAATACATTGAAGCACATGTACAGTAAGTGAGCAACATGTGTTTCATCTGAACCAAATGAAACTAGAGCCTCTCAGAATGGTTTGCCAGAGACACGAGCAGCTGTGGATATCACCTCCGCTTTCATCCTGCTTTAAAACGCATCGTTTTCTTCTTTCAGATTATAGGTGAAATGTATAAGAAATCTTGAAAAACAAAAGCTAATTAAGTATTTCTCTTGTCATAAAGGAGATGGTGATTCACTTTCCAAATCTGGTACCAAACACTGATTTTTAAAATGGGACATAAGTATAGCAGAACGTTCTACAAGTCCATGACATTATTGTGATAAATCCATTTTCATGGACCACCTTTTAGAAAACTCACAATGAAGTATTTGATGAAGCCTGGAATACAAAATGGTCTGAAATTTTCAACCAAATGATATTAAAATTAAAAATATGGAAACAATGTTTATAAGCATAATCTTGTCAAATCAACTTGCCTTCTTAGAATAAGTAATATTCGTGGTACATGACTTCATAAATATGCATATTATTTCCATGGACAATCAGAACTCTTATGCCCACCAACTCATAAAGATACACTAAGGAATAGATTAGATCTCACATATAAGAGTATTTTGAATTATACAAAGTTAATATAATCTTTACCCTGGCTAGTCAGCATGTAATATTTATCAGTAAGATAATGTGTCCAATTATAGGATTGTATTGTACTTTGTGCTATTTAGTGCTATATTTGTATGTCTGTTTCACCTGTAGGGGTTGAAGAGAAATTTATGGAAATTATATTGAATTCTGATAATTAAGGAATGATTAAGAGCATTCTCAAGGAAATTTTGGACTAAACACTATACACAAATAACATAAAATGTGAATTGGAAACTAAGTCAAGATATTGTTCATTTCAGGCATCTTAACAGGATATTCTGAATTAGTGTCTTCAAATAAAACTGTAACTTAATAGATAGTAACAAAAGGCATTATTTTGATTATGATTCTAGAGTCAAACTTACTTTGATTTTCACTCAAAGTATTATTGGAGTGGGAAGTAATTATAGTAAACTATAAACTTTTTAGAATACTTTTACATTTTGATTAATGCTTACAAAATTCCTTAAGATCTTCAGGGTCCCATATTACAGATAAATATAGTAAAAGCTTAATTGCTCTGCCCAAGACCATATGAGAGCTGAATATTACAATCAAATTACTGAAAGCCAATGACAAAGATAAAAATTGTAATAGCAACAAAGACAATAGAGACCTTCTCAGGGATAAAAAATATTCTAGCTTCTGTTCAGAATCAATGCAAACCAAACGAAAATGGAATGATTGATTCAAAGTGCTGAAAGTACCTTCTAAACCTGATTAAGGCAACTACAAAAAGGTATAATTAATATCGTACTTACTGGTGAAATATTGAAGGTCTTCACCCCAAGGTCAATAAAGAGGCAAAAATGCCCATATTTACTACTTCTACTCAAGATTGTACCGAGGTTCCTAGCCAGTAGAATAAGGCAGTAAATAAATAAATAAAATTAATAAAATTTATTTTAAAAAAGAAACAAAATTGTAGAGGATATAGTCATTTGTGAAGAAATTACTGAGAAATGTATCAAAGAAAAAGTGCCAGGTATAATAAATAACTTTAAAAGGTTACCAGATATAAGACCAAGAAACAAAAATTAGTTTTACTTCTTTTTTTATCTTTATTGTTCAGTTTATTAATTACATTGTTTCCCCTTTTTATCCCCCTATAGCTTCCCTCCACCCTGTACCTATCCCGCCCTCCACTCTCACCTCCCCCTCCCCACTGTCCTCTCCCATTGTAGCAAGATTTTTGTCCAGTCTCTTGCTGCACTTCCCACAACCCTTTTCTCCCCAAGAATTGTCATTCCATTCCCTCTCTATGTCCATGTCTCTGTTACATTCACCAGTCTATCCTGTTCAACAGCCTATCCATTCACTTGATTTTTATGTTCATTTGTTGATAGATGTGTATTTGTTGTTCATAATTTTCATCTTTACCTTTTTCTTCTTCCTCCTCTTAAAGAATATCTTTCAGCACTTCATATAATGTTGGTTTGGTGGTGATGAACTCCTTTAGCTTTTTCTTATCTGCGAAGCACTTCATCTGACCTTCAATTCTGAATGATAGCTTTGCTGGATAGAGTAATCTTGGCTGTAGATTCTTGCTGTTCATCACTTTGAATATTTCTTGCCACTCCCGTCTGGCCTGCATCGTTTCTGTTGAGAAATCCGCTGACAGTCGTATGGGTGCTCCCTTATAGGTAACCAACTGTTTCTCTCTTGCTGCTTTTAATATTCTCTCTTTGTCTTTTGCTCTTGGCATTTTAATTATGATGTACCTCGGTGTGGTCCTCTTAGGGTTCCTATATATTGGGGTTCGGTGCACTTCTTGGACTCCTAAGTCAATTTCTTTCACCAGGTGTGGGAAGTTTTCAGTCACTATTTCTTCAAATAGGTTTTCATTGTCTTGGCCTCTCGCTTTTTCTGGCACCCCTATAATTCGGATGTTGGTATGCTTGAGGTTGTCCCAGAGGCCCCTTACACTGTGTTCAATTTTTTGGATTCTTTTGGTTTCTTGCTTTTTCAGCTGAGTGGATTTTACGTCTTTGTATTTCAAATCTTTAACTTGGTTCTTGGGGTGCTCCAGGGCACTTTCAGGTCTTTGTATAATATTTTTTGTTTCAGTCAGTGTATGCTTAATTTCTGGTTGGTCCTTTTTCATATCCTTGAGAGTCTGCTTTATATCCTTGAGGGTGTTGTTCATTTTCTTGTAGGACTCATTCATTTCCTTTGTGGTCTTGCCTATTTCCTTATAGGCCTCGATCTTTTGTTGGAGCCTCTTAAAAAACCCTATAACCGTGGTTCTGAATTCCATGTCCAGTAGTTTTTATTCCTCCATTTCTTTCACATCTGATTTCTTTCCATGTTGCTGCATGGTGGCTGCTTCCCTGAGTTGGTCAATTAGCTTTGTGTGGTAGACTTCCTACTAGGGATAGTGGCTCAGCCTCCCCGGTTACCTGAGGTGGATATGGGCTGCACAGTCTTGCTGAAGTTAAGCTCAGTTAATCGTTGTTAGCACTTGGAGGGTTGACCTCCAGGCCAATTGTCTGTGAAGCTCAGCTGTGCTCAGGTTGGGTGGGCGGAGTCTCCGGGCCAAGCAGACAGTGTTAGCTCCGCCCTATGCAGCCCCAGGGACTCTGTGCCCGGGGCAATGGCCGCCAGCACCTCTGAGAGAGAGCCACCACGGAGCTCCACAGGCTGCCGGTTGCCGGGGAATTCAGACTTTCCCAAAATGAGTCTGCATGCGCAATGTCTCACCCAGGGTCGTAAAACAAAGCAGTCTGACAGTTTTCCGAATGAGAGGCAAGTGGCGTTGCGCTCTCTGCGCTGTCAGGCAGCCGAGCTGTTCGCGCAAGCTGCCTTCTCCACAAGCCGGGAGACCCGGCAGCACCCGAGCTTCGGCGTGCCCTCCCACTGTCCAGTTTTCACCCCGTATGATAGTGTGTTCTCTGGGCTTCGCCCAGAGCTGGAGAATCAGTCCAGTGGGACGCCTTTGTCTCCCCGTTCGAGAAAACTGGCCGGTTTTCAGCCGCCCGCCCTCTCCGCGGCGCGCACTCCAAACCTCTCTCCGTGCGAGTCTTTCAATGCTGTTCGCCGCCGCTCCTCCGAGTCACAGTGTCTTATCTTCACTTTTATTTGTGGAATTTTCACTCGGCGAGCTTTCTGGTGATTCTGGAAGGTGTTTGTTCTTTCGTTAAGTTGTAGTATTAAAATTGCTGATTATGACGGCAAGATAGGTGTTTTGCCTTTGCTGCCATCTTAGTTCCTCTCTAGTTTTACTTCTATATACTGTCAATAAATATCTGGAGATTATAATTAAAAATACCATTAACAATAGCATCCATAAACATGAAATGCATAAGAATTAATAAAATATGTGTGATATTTGTATACTAAAATTTACATTGGTAAGAAAATTAAAGAAGATGCAAATAAATGAATGTCCATGAACTAAAATACTTAATATTGCTAAGATGTTGATTATCTTAATATTAATGTATAGATTTAATAGGCTATAAATCATAATCCCATAAGGCTTTTTTTCCCCTAGAAATCAATGAACTGGTTTTATAATTTCTATAGAAATGATACAAATATCTAGAATATCCAAAATAATTTTAAATAGAGTCTAAGTGAATGATTTACAGTATATATGTGTGTGTGTGTGTGTGTGTGCATGTGTGTGTATATATATATATATATATATATATATATATAATTTCTCATTAAAAGAAAAATAGAAAGTCAAAACATAAATCCACACATAGCTACTCAATTGGTTTTCTACAAACATGGCAAGGTAATTCAATAAGGCCAATTTTAAAAAGCAGAAGGATACTGAAAATCATTTCAAATATACAGTATACCATTTACATAATGTTCATTTTTGTGCATCGATTCATTATAGTACATATGCAATATTATGAATAGGAATGTAAGTGTTGATGTCAGAATCATGGTTTCCTCTGACATGGGAAATACAGGTAGGGAGACAGATTGCCATCAAATTAGGGATCCACACGGTTTCAAATGCATTTGTAAATTTTGTTTTAAAATTTGTGGCAGAACACATTGTTAAAATTAAGTACTACGCAAAAATATTTATATTATTCCTTAAAGTTTTCTTTGTCTTTGAAGTTTTTCATATTTTTAAAGCATGAGCACATTTGAAACATTAGCAATTTATAAAAGTCACATAAAATGTTTATGGATTATTTTACAAATCAACCAAAGTATCCTGCCTGCTCTCCTGCTTGAATAGTGCAATGTGGAGAGAAATATTTACACACTTTTGTTACTTAGTTATTCCATCCTCAAAGCACTAACAATTGATGTTTTAAATATTAAAAATAAAACTTGATATGTTCCAAGTGCTTTCCACAGAATTTCTTATTCAGTTAGTATTTACAATCAGGCGAATTGCTATGAAAGATACTTGCTGGACTCTGGCACTGGAACACAGCTTCATCAATCCGAGCACCACATTCGTAAAGTTGATGCGTGCTAACAAGATAAACTCCTACTTTGTGTGGCTGTTAACATCAGAAATTTTACAAATTTATGTTCAAAAGAATATACTTAAAATTGTAGTATGGATTATCTGCATAAAATAGAATTGTTGGTTTATTTTCTGTAATCAATATAGCTTTCTTTTTTAATTATTATGCACTAGACACTCTTCTAAAGGTATTTAAAAAAATCAATACTGACAATTCTTGGAAGTGGATGTTACTATCTGCCTTTTACACATGAGAAAACAAAACAAACAAAAATTAAATAACCTGCTCAAGGTTACCCATTAAGTAAGTGAAAAATTCTAGACTTGGAACTAGAAGTTTGATTTCAAAGTCTGCAGTGTTAGCCACTACCGTACCCCACTGTATTACCTAGAGACCACCAGGTTTAAAATAATATATTTGATAATACCTACTGGGATATAGAGCATATCATCAAAAATAGACCACTTTATGTAAATTATGTGTCATATACTTAGTGGTAATGCTAGCTCTTGAATTCAGGTATCAAGTTCAATTTTCTTTTTATTATTTCTTCCTTCCTCCAATATATATTTCATCCAAACAAAATTGTATTGTTTATTTGTTTTCCAACTCTCTGTAGCTTGTTACTGGATTTATCTCCCCAATTCTGAACTGGTCATTTTAAGGATCCGTTTAATAGCCCTCATTGCCTATTGAATTAAAGTCATAGATGATTCCTTTTTCCATTCATTACTCTTTTTTCCAGATCTAAACCAAACTAGAATACTTGAGGCCTACTAAGATGCACCAATACCACGCTTTGGCCCTGACAATTTCCTCAATAGCTCATATCCACTGGAATTCCCCACTCACTAGATTGTCAGTTGCTGTGAACAAGGACTATGTTCTCATCATGGTTTTAACCACCTAGCCCTTGCATAACATCTCACACATGAGATAAATTCAAGCAAATACGTTCAATTGAAATTTCGCCTTGGCAGAAAGAAAATAGTTACCGCATGACTATGTACTACACATGTTAAATATCTTTGAACCAGGGAACAAACAATAATGGGTCCTAGTTAAATGAAGGAGGGAGAGCAGGGAAAACCAGGTGCAGCGATGAGCCACTTGTTCAGGTTATCAGTTATCCAGAATAAAACCAAGGTCTTAATAGTATACAAAAATCCTTTAACAACTGAAGTTGGCAAAAAGGAATTCTGTACAATTGGGTAACTTACTAAATAGTAGTCTATCAGTTGTTTTTTCTTACACTATAGATAACTTCAACAAACTGTTTCCCAGTTGGAGTTTGGAAATAATCAAAGCTGATGGTTTGTATTGTTATATTGTGCACATTTACACACACATGCATGCACACATGTACATCTTTCTAATTAAAAGTACATAGGCCTTTAAAACATAAAAACCCAGAACCATTTATTGAAATCTAGCATATATCAATAGCCACTGGAGAGAGCAAAAATAAATATCTCTACCAGTCGCTTTTAAGAAAACATATTTTTTTCCCTCTTTAAATTACATTATATTTTCTCTTAAGGAGACAGGAATGAGTTTAACACTTTTTAAAAAAATTATTTTATTAAAACTAATTAGACGAATGAGACAAGATGAGGAGGTTTTAGAAAAACTTGGAACAAGCAGATCTGGAGTTAGTGGCCAACATGCACATACTCGGAGGCAGACACTAGGTCCAGAGAGGACAGTAAAAAGCAACAGGTGGCAAATCAGGCCAGCAGGACACATGAGGACGGACTAGTAAGAGGTAGCATGTCATAACAGACAGGTGGAGCAAGGCTAAAGAGAACTCAAGAACTGGCCCTGTGCAGATCCAAAAAATTCAGAGGCAGGGATGTGGGTCAGCAGGAAACAGGGTCCTACTTGCCAGCAAGATTCAGAGATGGCTCACTTCCTTCCAGCCAGACCCCTCATTTCCTGAAGGTAGATAAATAAATGGATGGGTAGGTAGATGATGATGATAGATAGATGATTGATAGATAGATAGATAGATAGATAGATAGATAGATAGATAGGCATATATCTATCTCATTCTCTCCTTCATAGTGTTTAAGAGTACTAAATAACTGGTAACTGAGTGAATAAATGAATGAATGTTTTAAATAAGTAGACTATCAGAGAAATTTTAGAGGCAACAAATATCAAAATCAGGTACCCAAAGTGTATTACCACTATTCTAACCAAAGCAATAATAATGAAAGCAAAAACCAAGAAAAGCCAAAATTGCCATTATTTGGTACAAAAAATATTTCATACCTAGAAGATACAAATAAGTAGACTGAAAAGCTTGTAAGTAAAAAATTGGAACTTTATAAGTAACAAGTTCTCTAACAGAGGTGACCCCTCAATAAATACACCAAACCAAAAACAATTAATGAATGAGATATATAATGAGGAAAATTATTTCCTTGAAAATATTCAAATGTTATAAAATACCAGGAGATTAAACCTATGGGACATTTCTGGAAAAAAATTTATAAAGCAGGCTAATCTAAAACATGATTAATTTTTTTTATATGAGAAACCTGTTATAAAGAACATGTATCTTCTCAAATTACTTCACAGGTTTACTATGACAATTAAAAAATATTAATAGCATTAGATTATATCAAACTAGAGGCCAGATGCACAAAATGCATGCACTGGAGGTGGGGTCCCTCAGCACAGCCACCACACTCTCGCAATCCAGGATCCCTTGGGGGATGTCCAACTGCTCATTTAGGCCTGATCCTTGTGGGCCTAAACCAGCAGTCAGACATCCTTTTAGCAATCTGAGACCACTGGCTCCTAACCACTTCCCTGACTTCCTGCCTGATCACTCCTACCCACTCTGCCTGCCTGCCTTATTCCCCTAACCACTTGCATGCCTGATGATTGCCCCTAACCACTCTGCCTGCCTGATCATCCCTAGCCCTTCTGACTGACTGCCTGATACCCCTAACTGCTCACCTGCCTTTCTGATTGTCCCTAACCACTCTGCCTGCATGCCTGATCACCTCTAACTGCCTCTGCTTTGGCCCCTGCTGTGGTGACTTCATCCAGAAGGGTATCTGGAAGGTTGTTTGGCTGTCTGGTCTAATTAGCATATTACACTTTTATTATTATAGATTTGTAAAAAATACTTAAGTATGGATGAATAAGTAACAGAAATAGGTTAAATTTTTTGCATAATAAGCATGATAAAACGAAAACTTCCCTTTCAGATATTAAAATGTTTTATTATCTGAGTCAAGTTAAAGTGTATTTCTTATATGAGAAACAAGCAGCACCTCAATGAAACAGATACATTTTTCTAACACAGATCATATTGTAAGATTCTAGTATGTCAGTAGAGAAATATGACCCACCAATGGAGGAAATATATGCTATTCATTAATGATGTAAGGAAATTGGATGCTGGGAAAGCAACAACAACAAAATCATGTTAACTCCCTCACCATAACCCAAAATGAATTTTGGAGGAAATAAAAATCTTAGTATGTTTCATGGCCCTGTTTTCTTTAAAAGCCATAAATAATTTTGCCTTCTCAGGTTGCTCACCCAACTTCTAATGCCCAGTGCATCCTTCCACCCAATGTGAGACATCTATATTTTCTATAAAATTTATAAAGATGTATGTCCCCAAAACAAAACCTGAAGTATGGACTAGTAGGCTACTTTAAGTAACTTTACGTCCCAGTCCAATAAATTTAATTAAAGTAGCATATAACATAACCCCTTATAATTAGGAAAGATCTTATTTACATAATTGAATTTTCTGAAAAATAGTAGCTTATAATCTGGAACAAACCACCTGATTCTGTGTTCCCACAATCCTCATCTCTGTTTATCAGAAGCAATTCAGTTTAAAAAAACAGCTCAGCCTCACTTTAATCTCTGGGAAGAATTTAATCCTTATCTAGGGAATTTTAAGATGTATTCCTTCAATATTCCTCGATCAGCTTCAAGAGAACTTTGCTGCAAATGTCCAGGATGGAGAATAGCTATTATTAACAAGCTGGAGTAGTGATTTTCATCCTTTTTTTCTGATCATGGTCCCTGAAAGAAATGCATCCATATTTTGTGATGATTCCTAATCATTGGTAAGCTTATAGGACATTGCCTATAAATATTGCTTTCAAGGTTTGGGCTTGAATTATAAAAGTCCATGACATTAAGTCATTTGAAAGGAAAGTCTACTCTTCTGAATGTTCCATTATATGTTCTTTCCTAAAAAGTTTTTTAAAGCCTGATTATTTCACTATCACTTTATATGGATTACTGTGATAATTTCAAAGTCCTCTTACACATGTTACTTACTGGTAAAATATTTTGATTATTTTAAAGCCAAGACTTTATACAGAAGAAAGTTAAAAAATATGAATAGGTGCATTAAGGATTACTGCTTCCAGTGCTGGGTCCCATATTCTTGTTACAACCTTCAGGTACTAGGAGAGCCTGAATCAGCAGGGCTCAAGAGGTTAAAAGGTAGCAACACAGGTCAGCTTCTGCAATGTCCTGATGAGTGCCCCAGGGTAAGGTAGCCACATGCCCTTCGGCTCTCCCATTGGGGTCAGCTGGGTGAAACAGTGATTCATTGACAGGGAGACCAGGAATATCAATACCTTCAAAGTCAGGTATTCAGGAGCAGGGTGACCAGGAACTAGTAACTCACCAATACTTGTTTAAAAATAAAATAAAAGGAGGAAAAATTATTAAAAACAAAAAGATGTGCTTTACCTTAAGGTGTTTTGTTCAATCTAGTAATGCCAAGAATTTTAGATATTTCCAAAGTATGCATTTATTTTCAAAATGTAATTTTTTAAATCACATTCCATTCATGTTTTAAAATGTTTATATTTCAGTTACAGTTGACATTAATATTATTTTGTATTAGTTCAGGTGTACAGCATAGTGGTTAGACAATCAATTTTTACAAAGTGTTTCCCCCTTGATATTTTAGGTAACCCCTTGTCACCATATATAGTTATTATAATACTAGAGGCCCAGTGCACAGAATTTGTGCATGTGCGGGGGGGGGGAGTAGTGTCCCTCAGCCCAGCCTGCAGCCTCTCCAACCTGGGACCCCTTGGGAGATGTCTGACTGCCCGTTTAGACCTGATCCTGGTAGGACATCCCTCTCACAATCCAGAACTGCTGGCTCCCAACTGCTCATCTGCCTGACTGCCTTCCTGACTGCCCCTAACCGCTTCTGCCTGCCAGCCTGATCACCCCCTGACCACTCCCTACCAGCTAGATTGATGCCTAATTGCTCCCCTGTCAGATTGTTTGCCCCTAACTGCTCTCCCCTGGAGGCCTGGGTCCCCCCCTACTTCCCTCCTCTGCCACATGGTCACCTCTAACTACCCTCCCCTATAGGCTTGATCACCCACAACTGCCCTCCCTTGCAAGCCTGGTCTCTACCAACTGCCCTCCCCTGCTGACCATCTTGTGGTGATCATCTTGTGTCCACATGGGAGCAGCCATCTTGTGTGAAGATGATGGTCAATCTGCATATTACTCTTTTATTAGATAGGATAGAGGCCTGGTGCGTGGGTAGGGACCAGCTAGTTTGCCCTGAAGGGTGTCCCGGATCAGAGTGGGGGTTCCCTTGGGGCATGGGGCAGCCTGGGCAAGAGGCCTGTGGTGGTTTGTAGGCTGGCCACGCCCCCCCCAGTGACCCAAGAGAAGGCCCTGGTATCTGGGATTTATTTATCTTCTACAATTGAAACTTTGTAGCCTGGAGCAGAGCCAAGCCTTCTGCTCGCTATGTGGAGGCACCCATTTCTGTTGGGTTTGATTTATCTTCTATATTTGAAACTTTGTAGCCTTAAGCTGACCAGAGCAGGTGGAAAGCTTGGCTTCCTCCATCTCTGGGAGCAACTTAGGCCTCCTGCTCTCTTCAGCTCCATGGTTGCAGTCATTTTTATTTATCTTCTATCATTGAAACTTTGTAGCATTGAGTGGAGGCCTGAGCCAGCAAGGGCAGGTGGAAAACTTGGCTTCCTCTATTGCCCGGGAAACCCAAGCCACCCTCCTGCTCTCTGTGGCTGCAGCCATCTTGGTTGGGTTTATTTGCATATTCACTCCTGATTGGCTGGTGGGTATAGTTGGGGTACAGTCAATTTGCATATTACTCTTTTATTATATAGTATTATTGACTATACATCCTATTCTGTACTTTAGATCCCTGAGGCTACTTTGTAGCCTGAACAGTTGGTATTATGCTCAGTGAAATAAGTCAGATAGACAAAGATAATACCATATGATTTCACTTGTATGTGATACCAAAAGAGTGGAATAAATGAACAAACAAAATAAAGAGATTCCTAGGTATAGAGAACAGACAGATGGTTATCAGAGGGGAAGGGAATTGGTGGACTGGATGAGAAAGGTGAAAAGATTAAGCACTATAAAGTGCACTTTTTAAAAATAGTTGATTTAAATTTTGAATCAATTCTGAACTCAGAATGATGTCCCAGCCCCACTTTCCTGCTTCCCGCCATTCTGTCTCCTTCCACTCTCCCTCTTTTCTTCTCAGCCTCTCTTGTAGCCCCTCTTCTCTCTCCACTGCCTGCCTTCACTCCAGATAGACTATTAAAAACCCGAGAAAAGTCTTGCTGTCCATTTCTGAAGGTAGAGCTATATTACTGCACCCTCAGGAAATCTCACACTAATCTTATAAGGTCTTATAAGACCAAGCTTCATTTTTCCTGTGGCTGAAGTTATTGCTAAGATAATGTATTTATAAAACTCTTTAAGTAACACACCATTGCCAAAAATAGTATTATAGTATTATCATATTCCAAAAGTGGATTTTAATCATCACTTTAATCTTCAAAAGATAACTTATTCCATGGAGAAGACTGGGATTTTCTTCAAAGTAAGAAAAAAATAAGCTTCCTCGTGAAGTGAAATGGATAAGATTAAAGAAAAAATTATGTTATGGGAATTTTAGAAAGCTATATAAAATACCAAATCCTCAAAGTAGTAAAAATAAAGTTTGAAACCTAAGAAGTCTTAGCTATCTTAGAATAATACATAAAACATAAAGGCATTATCATCTTGAAATTATTTAGTTCTTTAAAAAAGTAATACATGTTCTTAGTGCTATTACATCATGACATAAAATCTAAAAGATTAAACTGTATAATTTATCTAAATAAAATGGTAAAAGAATATTAAAACAATCCAATTTCACTTATCATACATATTATTTTTAAGCATAACAACAACAAAAATTGCTATCTTTTGCAAACATCACATACAAAAGTTGCCAAGAAAGCACAACAGATTGGTAATGTGCAAAACAGCCCTGGAGGCTTGCATTCTTTCTTCATGATGTGATGCTTCTCACTAATCCAAAACGAAAACCGACACACAAGAAAAGAGCTTTTGCCGTGGCAAAGTTATACCACTGCACGGTCCAGCTTCATTTTAGTACAAAACAAATATACTCATCTATAGCCATTTATTCTTCATTTTCAGGCTCTTAAATTCTCAAAGTGCTGGGGTCTCCCAATCATGAATAAAAATTATCAAGGTTGACCACATTTCATAATGAGATACAACAGCATTCTCTGTTTTCTGGGATCTGTTATTGCTTTCAAGCTTGGCTCACTCAGAATATGCCCACATATGCCTCCAATTGGAGTGGGGGAGGGGGAGAAAATAAATAGATTTTCTATAAGTTTATAACTACAGATCTATTGGGTCCACTCAGGTTGAGTGTGTGGAAGGTTCCAGGTTAGGAAAGGAAGCATTGGCATGGATTTACTGCCATCAAGACCATTAAGTCTTGGCAGAGAGAACTAATTGGCTGTACTCTTTGCACCTTTTAAGAGTTCAAGCTAAAATTTCCCTCCATGCGAATGTGTAGTGAAGCAAGCGGCAAACTGCACTAATGACGGCAACATGCTGTAGGGCTCTGGTGTTACATGGTCCTCAGAACACAGAAACAGGGTCCAGAAAAGCTTTAACACTAAATCGCTGCAACAGCTGAGTGGAGGAGAATAATTCTACTGAATGGAAATTAATGAACAAGCGTCAAAATGGACAGTTGTTGTCTATTCCTAGAGGATTTGGAAGTAAGAAGTGTAGTGCAGGAACTTTGTTAATAGAGCTCTTGTTTGTATGAAAAGAATATCGTACTTCACAAATATACATCACAGGAGTCATGCTTGTTACGTTTCGCATTAGTCTGTGTTTAGCAGAAAATAATACTTTATTAAGGGCTATATAAACAACTCAGTTTCTTCATCTCCAATAGCATGTGATTATCTGTTTTCTTGGACACAAATTTAGAAATAAATTCTACCCTCAGCCAATGTGGTAATTCTTAAATGACTCTTTCAAGCCCAAACTCTTTCTGAGTGAGTTTAAAAAATATTTGGAACTAAATTATTTTAAATTCTAGCCTTTTTTAGTGGTAGCACCATTAAAAACTAAGTCTTATTTATTCTGTCAACTAATAAATGAATAGTAATAAAAGTAAACTATTTTTCCCTTGATTATTAAGTCTGACTAGAAGATAGTTAATATTGATTGAAAACTTGAAGTGCATTCCTTCTCTAAGGAAGACATATTACAGGAATTTCTTAATAAAGACTTTCCTTATGAATGACTTATATAACATAATCTGTAATGTAAATTACATCAATAAATCCAATATATCAAAAATTATATGGAAATTTAATTTGTTTCTGCATATGAAAATGATTAAAAATAAAATTGTTCTTTTAAAATATCTAAAATTGCCTTTTTCCATGTGCTCACTTATAGAAATTGACAATATCAGCATTTTTTTTCTTTCTCTTATTTTATTGACCACAGTTGTATTTAGACATTTCAATAATTTCAAAAAAGCTACCCTAAAATATCTGACACCCTATTAGAAAAGACTCTCCTACTCCCAATCCATAATAGTTACCACTACTAATCTTCATAGAAGACTAATAAAAGCATTCAATTTTATAAGCTCAAAAATGTTTATGGTTCTCCTCTCCCTATAAGGTTACTAGTAGCCCCAATAGTCACAATATTTATAATTTTGGGTCTGTCCTACCAGTCATTCTCATCACAGTTTGATCATGTCCTAACTTTCATGTTTATCAATTATCCAGATCCTGCCCATCTTTCTAGGTTTTTAAAGAAAACAACTTTTCCATGAGATCCTCTATGCGTTCAAATAACCCTTCATTCATGCCATATTCCCAACAGTATTCATTTTGGAAGTTCACTCTATACTAATTTGTACTATTGTATAACTGCTTCAGAAGTTACATCTCATACCTCTAAATAAATCATAAACTCTGTAAAGGCAAGCAATACATTGATCTTTCTAAATTTTGCATAAAATAAAGACATATTAAGAAAAAACAATGAACCCCCATATTCATAGCACCACAATTCACCATAGCTAAGATTTGGAAACAGCCTAAGTGCCCATCAGCAAATGAGTGGATTAAGAAATTGTAGTACATATCTACACAATGGGATATTATGCTATGGTAAAAAAGAATGAGTTTTTATAATTTGCAACAGCATGGATGGAACTGGAGAGCATTATGCTAAGCAAAATAAGTCAGTCAGAGAAAGATAAATTTCACATGATCTCACTTATATGTGGAATATAATGAACAACATAAACTGATAAACAAAAACAGTTCCAAAAACAGAGAAGCATTGATCAGACAGTCAAACCTCAGAGGGAATGTAGGGAAGGGTAAGAGTAAGGAAGAGAGATCAATCAAAGAACTTGTATGCATGCATTTAAGTCTAACCAATGAACACAGACACCAGGGGGGAGAGGGCATGAGTGGGGGGGAGGGATAGGTGGGATGGGGGGATAAGGACACATATGTAATACCTTAACCAATAAAGAAAAAAAATTAAAAAGAAAGAAACAGACAGAAAAAGAGAATAAAAGGAGAATTTTAAAAAGATTTCATATGGGGAAAAACTAAGAGTTTAATTGGAACTCTCTGAAACTTCTGCTCAAATTTTCTGTAAACCTAAAATTGCTCTTTTATTTATTTTTATTTTTTTTATTAAAATCATTTGGGTAACAATCTATAATAATAAAAGCATAATATGTTAATTAGACCAGACATCGTTCTGAATAACCTTCCAGATGAAACTGGGGCTTCAAGGGAAGCCCAGGTCCTGGGTGCCAGAGGGAAGCTGATGCCAGCAGCCGGGAGAAGGAAGGCCTACTCTTGCACAAATTCCATGCATCGGGCCTCTAGTAGTTAATAAGGTTACATAGGTTTCAAGTGAACAATTCTATGATACATTATCAGTATACTGCATTATGTTCCCATGACCCAAAGTCATATCATATTCTGTCACCGTCTATTTGACCACTTTTATCCTTTCCTATCCCCATCACCATCCTTCCACTGTTGTCAATTTTTATGAGTAAAACTGTTCCTTTAGAAAGTCTGTTAACAAACATTTGAGAGGATATATTTTTAAAATAAAAAAATTATCTTGAATTTTTTAACATAATAAATAAAGAATGCAGATGATATGAAATAAACTTAGACTTATTGCTCAATAGTTAATCATATCAATGTTTGTAACATAACATGAAGTCTAAAAATTCTGGAAGGATTGTAATAAGTGATAGTTTTTCTTTAACAAGCATATAAACCTCTGGAATATAAGTTTGGTTTGGGGGCTGTAAATAAGTAAAATATAAACTTCCAAAAATAAGCCAAAAACAAGGGATGAACAGGGGTAATTAGAATAAATTAAAGTTTTATAAAGACAGATTTATATTACATAATTCAAACAAATTAGTTAAGAAGCTAAAAACATCAAGAAATAGCACTTCTAGTTGACAAGCATATAAAAATTATACATTTTCTGTTACTTAAGAATATTCAGTTCTACAATAGAGAATAGAGGAGAACACAAAGACAATAGATAAAACTAAATAAAAAAGCACATGTCTTGGGTAACATGTGAAACATAAAGTAGGTGTAACCTATGGTTGCCAACACAGGAAGGAGTTGTTTAAGCTCCAAATCATCAAATACATCTGAAACACTCAATATTTAGGAGGTCATATATTGACCACTCATGGCTGCCCAACAGATTATAGGTAAATTATAGCCTTTGAGCAAAGATGTGTCATTAGAGGTCAAATCTAAAATCAACTACATCCTCGAGGAGAACCAAGATGGCGGCATAGGTAAAACACCTATCTTGCCGTCATGCTCAGGAATTTTAATACTACAACTTAACGGAAAGAACAAACACCTTCCAGAATCACCAGAAAGCTGGCCAAGTGAAAATTCCACAAATAAAAGTGAAGATAAGACACTGTGACTCGGAGGAGCGGTGGAGGACAGCATTGAAAGATTCACGCGGAGAGAGGTTTGTAGCGAGCGCCGCGGAGAGGGAGGGCAGCTGAAAACCGGCCAGTTTTCTCAAACGGGGAGACAAAGACTTCCCACTGGACTGATTCTCAAGCTCTGGGCAAAGTCCAGGGAACCCACTATCATACCGAGTGAAAACTGGACAGCGGGAGGGCACGCCGAAGCTCGGGTGCTGCCGGGTTTGCCGGCTTGTGGAGACGGCAGCTTGTGCGAACAGCTCGGCTGCATGACGGCGCAGAGAGCACTCTGCGACTTGTCTCTCATTCGGAAAACCGTCAGTCTGCTTTGTTTTACGACCCTGGGTGAGACGTTGCACTAGCAGAGTCATTTGGGGAGAGTCTGAATTCCCCGGCAGCTGGTGGAGCTCAGCAGTGGCTCTCTCTCAGAGGTGCTGGCAGCCATTGCCCCCAGCACAGAGTCCCTGGGGCTGCATAGGGCGGAGCTAACGCTGTCTGCTTGACCCAGAGACTCCGCCCATCCAACCTGAGCCCAGCTGAGCTTCACAAACAATTGGCCTGGAGGTCAACCCCTCCAAGTGCTAACAACGAGTAACCTGAGCTTAACTTCAGCAAGACTGTGCAACCCATATCCACCTCAGGTAACTGGGGAGGCTGAGCCACTGTCCCTAGTAGGACGTCTACCACACAAAGCTAATTGACCAACTCAGGGAAGCAGCCACCATGCAGAGACATGGAAAGAAATCAGATATGAAAGAAATGGAGGAAAAAAACCGACTGGACATGGAATTCAAAACCACAGTTATAGGGTTTTTCAAGAGGCTCCAACAAAAGGTCGAGGCCTATAAGGAAATAAGCAAGACCTGCAAGGAAATGATCAAGACCAACGTGGAAATGAATGAGTCCTACAAGGAAATGAAGGAGACCCTCGAGGATATAAAGGAGACTCTCAAGGATATGAAAAAAGACCAACCAGAAATTAAGCATACACTGACTGACATAAAAAATATTATACAAAGACCTAAAAGTGCTCTGGAGCACCCCAAGAACCAAGTTAAAGATTTGAAATACAAAGAGGGAAAATCCACTCAGCTGAAAAAGCAAGAAACCAAAAGAATCCAAAAAATTGAAGATAGTGTAAGGGGCCTCTGGGACAACCTCAAGCATACCAACATCCGAATTATAGGGGTGCCAGAAAAAGAGAGAGAGCAAGACAATGAAAACCTATTTGAAGAAATAGTGACCGAAAACTTCCCACACCTGGTGAAAGAAATTGACTGAGGAGTCCAAGAAGCGCACCGAACCCCAATATATAGAAACCCTAAGAGGACCACACCGAGGCACATCATAATTAAAATGCCAAGAGCAAAAGACAAAGAGAGAATAATAAAAGCAGCAAGAGAGAAACAGTTGGTTACCTATAAGGGAGCACCCATACGATTGTCAGTGGATTTCTCAACAGAAACGATGCAGGCCAGACGGGAGTGGCAAGAAATATTCAAAGTGATGAACAGCAAGAATCCACAACCAAGATTACTCTATCCAGCAAAGCTATCATTCAGAATTGAAGGTCAGATAAAGTGCTTCGCAGATAAGAAAAAGCTAAAGGAGTTCATCACCACCGAACCAGAATTATATGAAATGCTGAAAGATATTCTTTAAGAAGAGGAAGAAGAAAAAGGTAAAAATATAAATTATGAACAACAAATACACATCTATCAACAAATGAACATAAAAATCAAGTGAATTGATAGGCTGATGAACAGGATAAACCGGTGAATATAACAGAGACATGGATATAGAGAGGGAATGGACTGACAATTCTTGGGGAGAAAAGGGTTGTGGGAAGTGCAGCAAGAGACTAGACAAAAATCTTGCAACAATGGGAGAGGACAGTGTGGAGGGGGAGGTGAAGGTTGGGGGCGGAATAGGTACAGGGTGGAGGGGAGCTATAGGGGGATAAAAAAAGGAAACAATATAATTAATAAACTGAACAATAAAGATTAATAAAAAAATTTTAAAAAAGAATTTAAAAATTTTCATGGGATCTAGTCAAGTAAAATCACTTCCTATGGAAAATAATACAATAATTAATAAATAATCAATAATAAACACAGAGTTTCATGTACTCACAAAAATAAAAAATAATAAAAACATAAAATAAAATCAACTACATCCTCATATTCCCAATTACTATGTCTGAATGTGAAAGCTGTGAAGGATGATGGGAAGAAAAAATTAATTCATTTGAAATATGG
Organism: Antrozous pallidus; assembly: GCA_027563665.1. Classification (NCBI taxonomy): domain Eukaryota; kingdom Metazoa; phylum Chordata; class Mammalia; order Chiroptera; family Vespertilionidae; genus Antrozous; species Antrozous pallidus. The sequence goes on along the minus strand of CM050513.1, from coordinate 40,972,271 downwards.
TGTTTGAGGAAGGCTCTACAGATACCCTGGACCACAAGAAAGGCAAACAAGTGGATCCTAGAGCAAATTAAGCCTGAAAATTTGCTGAAAGCAAAAATAACAAAACTAAAGTTGCCCTACTTCAGACACATCATGAGAAGGCAGGTTTCTTAGAAAAGACAATAATTCTGGGAACAAAAGAAGGCAGCATGAAAAGAGGAAGACCAAATATGAGATGGATTGATTCCATTAAAGAAGCAATAGGAATGAGTCAACAGGAGTTGAGCAGACTGTTGAGATCAGAATACTGTGGACATCACTCATTCATAGAATCTCCAGGAGTCAGAGCCAACTCAATAGCACATAGCTTTTGATTAGGAGTATGTAGTACTGGTTCCAGACACCTTCCATCTGCTGAAATCCCTCACTTCTAGTCTTTGTGACTATTGTAAGTGACACAGGCTAAAGGGGAAGGGAGAAGAACAGGATATATGAGCATTGTATAACTCAAGACTTATTTAGGATGGTCTATCTACCCAACTTTTGCCCTGTCCTAAGTAGGCTAAACTACCCCATCTTTTCCCCTTTACTTCTTTTAAAAAATTTTTTTATTTAAAAAAATATTTATTGTTAAAAGTATTACATATGTCCCTCTTTTTCCCCCATTGACCTCTTCTAACCTGCCTCCACCTCCCTGCCCCGGCTTTCCCCACCCTATTGCCTGTGTCCCTGGGTTATGCTTACATGCATACACATTCTTTGGTTGATTCCTTCCCATCCATCTACTGTCCCCCACCTTCCCTCTGAGATTTCAGTCTGTCCCATGATTCTATGTCTCTAGATCTATTTTGTTTGTCAGTTTATTTTGTTTGTTAGGTTCCACATATGAGTAAGATCATGTAATACTTGTCTTTCTCTGACTGGCTAATTTTTTGTTGCATAATACTTTCCAGCTCCTGCCTTGCTATCTTACTGTATACATTTAAAAAAATGAAATAGAGCATGGACTTCAAGCATTTTGATGAGAACATCAGTTTTGTGACTTCTGGGACAGACTGGCTATACATGGAAAACACTATGTTTTTGCATCATTATTTTCCAATGGGAAGTATGCAGGTCCAAATATCACACAACAGCTATCAACAATGCCTCTCTTAGTCACTCTAGTAGAAAAATGTAACTTACCCTTCAGGTGAGCAAATAAATACTCAAAGTTCCTCTAAATTAGTTTAACCTAGGTGTGTGTGTGTGTGTGTGTGTGTGTGTGTGTGTGTGTGTGTTTTCCACTGAAGACTAGTCTTTAATTGGTTAGTAAAAGGAGGCTCAAAATAATTACTTTGTGATTATAGGAAATAGAATTCAGTTTATAAGCATGTGTCCGTGGGCAAATAGATTAATTTCTCTTTGCTTTGTTATTCTCTCTTTAAGATAAAGATAACTATGTAACACTCTTGGTAAAACGTAAGTTAATAAGATCACTCCTTTTAAGCATTTCAGGGCCTGCTACATTTTCTTTTCAGTTAAATAATGCCTACAAGTTTACAAAATAAGACATTTATATATTTTTATCTATATTCTAAAAGCACCAATTCTTGAATTTATATTGTCAAATGCCTTAAATCTCATAACGGTTTATACTTAAGTACTGAAAAATGAAAAATCTATTTATATGCTTTAATAAAAATATCACAATTATGTTGTAAAATTACATAGCAAGGCTTTACCAATTACATATAGCCCAGATCATGAAACCAGGGATGCTAAAACTTAACATGATTTTTTTTTGTGGCTAGTGATAGGTAAAACATATAATGCATATACTTGAAAAGCTCCAGATGCAATTAAACATATTATAAATTTTGGTACTTTTCTATCACTTAATATTATCAAAACTGACATCTATTGTTTGAAGGCAAAAATGTCTAAGCTTCTGGAAAAGTGTAAAATGTGTGTGTACATCTGATTAAACAACTTTTTTTCCAAACTGGTAGAAACACTTTTTATGGAATCAATGTGTTTGTACAGTGGTGACTGTTTGTCACAGTAGGCTCTGACATAGGCATTAAAGCACCAACTATTTTAGACAATATGTCATAACCAGCCAGTTGGAGGGCAGTAACAAAATACTTGGCTAACCATTCTATACTAGAGACATCTGTTTAGCTTAGCAAGTTAGTAACACCAGACACTACTATAATCCAGATTATCTGAATATCACAATTCATTTAGTTCTTAAAAGATGTAAACAACAGTGAAAAATCATTGTATACATCTTAGACATTTTAAACATTTGTAGCATGAAATGTTTATGTAATAATTTAAGTGACAGAGCCAATATTGTATCATATTTATATTGCATTATCTTTATATTATTTTTAAATCTTATAATACAAAATTTATATTTTATTTATATTATATTATATAAAATTTTTGTTCATATAGTAAGCAAAAAACAAGCAGAGTTTGATTTACTGAGGCAACATGTAGATGGGCGATTTTTTCTTCAATCAAAAGTTAAATAATATAGAGTATTTGCTGTGCTAACACTGTCTATTAAATGGTTAATTGATATTTCTTAATCTTTAAAACAACATTATAGAGTAATAGTATTTCCATTTTATGGATTAGTTCATTGAGACTTAGAGAAGTGGTATAACTTGCCTAAGGTCAACTATTAGCGAGTGGCAGAACTGGACCTAAAATTTGGATTTAATACCAAACCCTGCATTTGTAATCACTGTAAGTTTTGTAAATAAGAAGTTTACATTACACATCCTGCATTCTGCTCATAGTTTTTATTTGTGAATAGCATCTATTCTGTTTTTCTGGGGAGGAGGGTGATTTGCCTGGGATTTTCCCAGTTTTAGAGCACAAGGCGAGGCTCAGGGGCATCTAACCTAAGCAAGCCTGTGGCAGTTGGTAACTCACCAGAAAGCAATACTTAACCTGAAAGATTCTACTGGTTCACAAATTATACTTCCAAAATTCATAAACCTGAGTGAGAAGTAGGGGAGCCTGGGGAATTATGAAGAGGACTTTAATTTTTAAGCACCAAGGACTGAATTTCAGGTAGAAGAGCATTCATTGTCTCCTTCCCTGGAAATTATGTCTAGAAACTTAGAAATGAGCAGTAGCCTCTTTAAGTAGCATTTTGCATCAATACCGGTAAACACAGATTTTTGTGGCAGTCACGTTCTCCCGATTGGAAGGGAATTAGGGGTGAGAACAAAATACGTATTTCATGGAAGCTCTGAAAAGCAGCCCACTGGTTCCTCCATGAAACTAGTGATTTAAATCATTGCCTAATTTCTTTGCAACTGTTTTTTAAAGGGCTGCTCCACGGCATCCTCATTTCTCTGTATCACTTCTCATGGTCACTATTTGGAGATTGCCGAGGGTTGGTCTTTAAAATCTTTTCTTTTCCTCTGCTTGGTTTGTGCTCCTCCCCCAGCTCCTCAGAAGTGACTGGCATGCTCTGTAGGTCTAAGTGCAAACCTATTTTTACCACAGTGTTTGGGAATCACTGGGCACAACCTCTCTGCCAATTAGGTAAGTTACAGGTGCACAGGTTCTTGTTACTCATTTAGCTACCACCAGTTTAAAGCATTAATCTGACTTCTAAATTTTCCCTTTCAGGCAGTGGGGCTTCCTTCACCTTCCATTGAGACACTCACTGGCCTTCCTAGTTGATCCTTTCTCTATCTGGAGGGTAGATTGGATTCTTCTCACTTTCTTTTTCTCCTCTCCCAAGGTTTTATTCTACCCTTTCCTCTCTTCTCTCTCTTTTTCTATACCGGAATGTTCTGTGGGTCTAAGTGCAAACCTATTTTTACCGCAGCGTTTGGAAATCTCTGGGCACAAACTGTCCGAGGATTAGGTAAATTGCAGTATCATCATTTTCTTGTCTGTCCCCTAGTCCTAATTCTCAGCTACAACCGAAACGGCTTTCTTTGAACACAACTATGCAACAATATAGTCATATCCCTTAGACCTAACCCACAAAAATATCTTCGTCAGTTAATATAACAAGCCCTCACCCATGTCTCTTTCCTCATTGAGCTTCCTTTTACTGTCACCTTCTCAGTCTCCAGGTATGCTATGAGGCTTCAACTTTGCTCCCTAGAAATACCAACCCAACATCTCAGTAAATTCGATCTTCAATCATCCTTTCCCAAGCTTCCATTCATGACAAACTCTTCATGGTTATACACTAGTGTAGAACCACATTCCTAGCTCAGTTATTTCTTGTGTGATTTTTAAATTAATGTCTGTCCTCCAGTAAACTGGAAATACGTTAAAGGTAAATACATGAAAAACTATGATTTAAGTCATTAGTTTCAATATTTTCACTTCCATTACAACATTAACAAATAAATCCCTAAATTTATTTTAAACATCAGAGTCACCAAATCTAGGCTTTTCGGTTAAATCACTATGGCTAATTCAATATGGCCTTATGAACTGAGTAAAAGAATGGAAACTCACATTTGTTGAGTTATTTCATGTCATGGACTCTACATATATTATTGCATAATACATTATATACAACACAACATGTATTACATATGCTATTTGATCTCTTATAAAATGAGACTTTGAACATATAAGAACAGCTAGAAGTGCAATTCTGTCTTACTCCAGAGCTCTGCTTTTCCATCGCATGCACCACTTGCCCCAAGCTCAGAGCTAAAATCCACCAGAATGAAAGAGTCATAATCCTTTTCCTCCCACTCCATCTCAAGGAGAGAACTGGACACATTCAATCTTTTATGAAGATGATAGAAAGAAAATGCATTTACAAATACCTAAGTGTAAAGTAAGAACAATTGGGTGGCAAACTATTTAAAAATTCAATCACTAATCTACTTTTACATTTGTTAAGTAATTTACTAAAACTTAATATTATTATTCTTTTATTATTATCTACTTTTTCCCATAATTTTTAAACATGTAATTTGAATTATTTAAAGCCTGGGGGATTTCAGTTTTCATAAACCGGTTTTGACCACTTGTCAAGGTTTGTGGCTTCCAAGCTTTTCTGAGAAATAATGTAATTGCAATTACAGACATCTCATATTTTGCAAACAATTGGAGTTCCAAGAGTTCAGTAGTTCATTTGGAATCATTGCATATTTCCCATTGCCTAATCTAATAAAGGATGGTTAATTCCCAAGCTGGCATTTCCTTTTTTCTCTCTTTTCACTCCTACCCCAAAATAACAACAATAAAGGGAAGTGTAGACCAAAATGAACAACAATATTAATGTTACAAATTCTACAAAATTGTTGGAAAGGAGCTTTGTCATTTGATAAGAAATGATAATTTGATAGTGATGGTTGAAATGCCTGGAGAGATTATTCTTGACCAGCACGTCAAAGATTTTGTCTACTTTTTTCTAGAATCTTCTCTTTCTACATTTTGAACTCACTATTTCTCAAGTGGAAACACTTGAATGAGGGAAAAATAAAGGAGAAAGAGCATCACTTTCCTATTCCTTAGCAGGTCATGATATACAGATTCTTGCATCTATCCAATACCTCTTAAAATCAGTGGTGAGTCTAAGAGTGATACCATTTACATGTTATATCTATTATCCAAGCAACAAAATTCCTTAGTTGCAATATTTTTCCTTTCTCAGTTTTTTCTCTATATCTAAGAAAGTAATAAAAAGTACTTTCATAGAGTATGCAACATTTTTAAGTGATTTCACACTTTTTTAAATGTCATATTGGTTCCAGTCTTGGAGAGTATGATATCTTTTGTCATTGTACTATTTTTATATATTAAAAAATTGGGAATTTGAGGTGTTAGAATTGACTAAACCTTCACAGACCCCAAATGGTTAAAATCTAGGTCATCCATACTCCAGTTCCAGGACTATTTCATATATATATATTAGATCTCAATTTCTTCAAGATAATAGTCATAATCCTTTTCCTCCCACTCCGTCTCAAGGAGAGAACTGGACACATTCAATCTTTTAAATATATATATATATATATATATATATATATATATATTCAATTTCACTCACCCTTCTATATCTAAACTCCACAAGAAAAGTGATCATTTCTCACTTTTTATCCATAGTATCCAGGAAACTGTCTGGCACTTTGCAGCTACCCCAAAAATGTTGAATAAATGAATTTCAGTTATTACTACCTTAGTAATCTTCGCGACTATGCTATGTAATTACATTGGTTAAACACTCCTTTTTAAGTTATCTTTACATTGTAAAATGCTGCATAAGAGTGCGATTAAGAGCACAGGGCAACTTTCCATAATGGATGTTTGTCCTGTGTCATTGGAGCCTCCAATCTGCAGTCTTAATTGTTGATATTACCGCAACTAAGGCGCAGGCGTAAATAGGAGAAACTGTCACAAAATACATGTCTTCTTCTTCTTCTTCTTACCTTTGCTCCCTGCTTTTCCAAAAAAAAAAAAAAATCATCATTCTCAAATTTGATAAGGAATTATTCAGCTGCTCAACAACAAAAACATAAAAACAGCCTCAAATGTCAACCTAACACCTGTGGCTCAATATAAAGAGACTGAAGAATTATCTTTTGAATAAGCGACGTGGCTGGAAAATGTAGCTAGTTCCTACATTGTCTGACCATTGATTCCTGGCATTGTCTTCATTCTATTCATTTTAAAAAATGAAGTCATATTGAACATAGCCTATAATTATCACTGCTTGGTTTCCATCTAGTTTTTCAGGCACTAACTGTACAGGCCCAAACCAAAGAAGACTCTCATTTCAAAGGCCTCTTGCAGGTAGAGTGGGTCCTTCCAGAACTCTAAGGGGAAAAAGAAAGAAAAGGAACAAAGAGAAAAGAAAAGAAATAAGAAATAAAAGGAATAAAAAGAAAAAAAAACGAGGGAGGAAAGAATACAATAACAGATGAGAAAAAAAATAGCAAAAGAACAGAAAAGGCTCTGCAGTAGCTGTGCTTTATTTCCTTCATAAGAAATGGTCTACACCCTGACATAGCCTTATGCACTAATGCTTATCAAGCAGTTAATATAGGCTACAGGCTTCACATGCCTATCATGTGATCAAACCCTTGCCAGAATTCTGTTAAGCAACTGCTATTATCTTGAAGAAATTGAGATCTAATGCACACAGAAATTGAAATGAACTAAGCTAGGACTTCAAGGGAGTCCTTCGAATCTAGGGTCTCTTCACTCCATCCCGATATTGGACTGCCTCCCAGCCACCATACTTGTGTGCACTGGACCGTAGAGAATCGGTAATTACAGTTCTATTGCCTTGCTTGTGCTTCAGGGGCTGCCTTTCCCATCTGAATCTTAGGAAACAACTGATTTGGAGTCAATGGACAACAAGCACACCGATGCAAAAGCTCCTGTGTAGAACAGGAGCCATAACAGAGGCATCTTGGAGAGAGGGCCACAATGAATCTTGAAATCTTGTCTAGTTTTAGTGAAAGTTTTGATTCCACTATAAACTATCTTTAAACAGGTTATTACATGTATTGCATTCACATCCTCTGTTCCACCCCTTACCTAATAGGTACCGCTGTACCACCATGGAGGGGTACAGAATTCAGATTTTAGTTGCCACCCCTTCCCCAAAAAAAGACAGCAAAGGAAGGAATCTGAGCACCTTCCAACCACTCCCTCCAGCTCCCAAACCATCTAACTGCCTTTTTAAAAGAGAGGAAAGAGATTTACCTGCTGCTACTGAGGCCACAACCTGAAAGTCATGCAAACCCTTTGAAGGACTGTAATGGTTTTAATCACAGGGATAGCATCTTTTTGACAGACAGGAGAGAAAAGAACTGAACCACTCTGCAAATATTAACCAGGCTATTTTGGAGCAATGGCTATTGCCTTTGAAATCTTTCATCATGGAACTATACTTAGAATTCAGAGGAGCCTGGGGGAGGGGAATGGGGCAGTGTTAATCCCCAGTTGTTTTGAAGTTGTACTGTAAGCAGGTTAGCATTTAAACTGCCCCAAATGGAAGCATTGGATTCTGTGTTTAAATGGTGGTATTCTTTCTGTGAATTTTGTGTTAACCTGTTCTGCATATAGATTGTCCCATCATTCTGGGGGTGACACTTCTCAGTTTTCTTCCAAACTAGATGTTCTAGGGAGCACTGGCTGTAACCACATTGGGAGACTGATGCTCCATGACAGCTAAAAGTTGGATTGAGTTTCAGGAGCTACTATATATAAAGCTGGGGTGACTTATGTCAGCGCACTAATTAAATGCCATCTGGGTGGTTCCTCTGGGTTTTTGAGCCCATCACCCAGTTCAGATTGAGTCAGAGGCCAAGGAGGAGAACATGATGATGGACCTTTTTGAAACTGGCTCCTATTTCTTCTACTTGGACGGGGAAAATGTTACCCTGCAGCCATTAGAAGTGGCAGAGGGCTCTCCTTTGTATCCAGGGAGCGATGGTACCCTATCCCCCTGCCAGGACCAAATGCCCCCGGAAGCGGGGAGCGACAGCAGCGGAGAGGAACACGTCCTGGCGCCCCCAGGCCTACAGCCTCCCCACTGTCCGGGCCAATGCCTCATCTGGGCTTGTAAGACCTGCAAGAGAAAATCTGCCCCCACCGACAGACGGAAAGCCGCCACCCTGCGCGAGAGGAGGCGGCTAAAGAAAATCAACGAGGCCTTCGAGGCTCTGAAGCGAAGGACTGTGGCCAACCCCAACCAGAGGCTGCCCAAGGTGGAGATTCTGCGGAGCGCCATCAGCTACATAGAGCGGCTGCAGGACCTGCTGCACAGGCTGGATCAGCAGGAGAAAATGCAGGAGCTGGGAGTGGACCCCTTTAACTACAGACCCAAACAAGAGAGTGTAAGGCCAAATGCTGCCCAGGCAGGGGAATACATCCAGAGTCTGATTAGACGCTTCCCCTGGGGCTTTACCATCCAGCTGCTTGGTCTCTTTTCCGTCCCCTTCCTCGCCCGCCCCTCTAGCTCCCTCTCTAATGAACCCCCAGTGACCCCTGGACACGGGGTGCCTGCGATAGGCAGGAAATGCACACCGGGCCTGGCCCGAGGAAGCAGGGGAGACATCCCCACAAAGGCACCCCCATCCCCGGAACCGGTTTTTATTTTCTAATCTGCTGCCTTGGTTTTTCTCCAGCTCGAGGGTGCGGATTTCCTGCGCACCTGCAGCTCCCAGTGGCCAAGTGTTTCGGATCATTCCAGGGGGCTCGTGATCACTGCCAAGGAAGGTAAGTGAAAGCAAGGGGCGCTGGCTGCGCTGCGCTAGGGAACCCCCGGGAGGGGGGCTGGCTGTTCGCGCCGGCGGACGAGGCTCAGAGCCACAGCAGGGACGCGCCCTGGGAGAAGTGCGCATTTTTCGAGCGGGGACCTTGTGCTCCCCGGTTGCCTCAGGGGCCTGGAGCAGGGCGCCGAGCTGCCTCTTGTGCCTTCCTGGGCTGCTATGTCTATGTGTTTTCTGTGCTCAGGAGGGGCAAGCATTGATTCCTCGGCCTCAAGCAGCCTTCGGTGCCTTTCTTCCATCGTGGACAGCATTTCCTCGGAGGAGCGTAAACTCCCCTGCGTGGAGGAGGTGGTGGAGAAGTAACTTGGAGCCGGCGTTTGGGATGATCACCGTGGCAGGAGGATCCCATCCTCCCTCCCTCCTTCGACTGATCCTTTGGATTAGTTCACATTACATTCACGTTTAGGAGCCCAGACTGCAGACGTTTATGAAAGGGAAGGAGACACAAAGAAACTTCGAAATTGTTGTGCACGCTCAGGTGCCTTTTGGCTTTGGGCTTTAATTTTTTTGGAGCAGCGAGTGGCTTAGGTCTAGCAGCCTTACTTTGCTACTGTTTGGTTGATTTTATAATATATTTACTTTTATTACGGTGATTCTTTTGTGCCATGATCCAAAGAAGTTCATTCCTGTCTAAAACAAAGTGGGAACGTTGCATTTCAATGTTAGGGGTATTGAATGTATATTTGTAAATAATCTTAGTACTTTCATTTTATATCAAACCTAAGAAATATATATTGTAAAGTAACAGACATATTATATACACAATGTGAGAGGATCCTGGTATTATAATATTAAAAAAAATGAGTTTCTGTATGAATAAAGTTGGTCCTATTTTGATTCAGCAGAAAAAAAATAATAATATGCTTGAGAAAGATAGAGAGCCGTATTTTAATTTGGACATCACACCAGCCCATTTATCTGGGTGATTTCTTAAAGGCTGATTAAAAGGGAGGAAGATGGGTTGTTTTCTGTGTCTGAATTAAACTGTTTCCTTTCCTATACGTGAGGAATATCCAGGAGGAAATTGCCCCTTTTTTCTTCTATCAGCATACTTTCTCTTTCTCCTTCTGTCCTGTACCTGGAGCTCTGGGTGAGATCTGCTTACCCAAAGTTAACAACTGACTTGCCAATCCAGTAAAACCTCACTGTCGCAAGAAATTGCCACACAAAAACTGTTCGCTTATTTTTCTAAAAGATCTTCAGCTAAATTTAGGCCAAATGACTTTCCCTCTTTGACTTTCTCCAGCCCCTGGCCCTTGAATAAAAAACATTGACCTCGAGTCCCCCAGGGGCCGCACTGCCAGATCTCAGGGGCCCTCCGCAGTTTTCTTGGACTAAACTGGTCCTCAAGGCCTTGTGTGGCCTGGGTTAGTTTTCCAACTAGAAAGATAAAAGGAGACAGTCCGTTGAGGTGGGGTGGGTTTTTTAGAGGAAGGGTTGCTTCAAGAGAGGGAAGGGTTAAATGCTAAGGGCAAAGGACAACAACAACACACATGAAACCTCTTAGCTGGGCCAAATAGCAAAGCCCCAGAGAGGCTTGCGTCCCCAGGAGCTCCTCCGGGTGAGGATTTTACAACGTGTGCCAGGTTTGTTTATCCTGTAACCTCAGGAAGGAACGACCACCAGGAATCGCAGTGGAAGTAAAGCGGAGGAGAGGGATGAGCCATTTCTTTGGAATCAGGACTTCTCTCTTGCATTCTGTAAATGGCAGCTTCTAGTGGACTCCCCCTCCCCACTTTGCCCTTCCCTCTTTATCCTCACAGCTAGTCAGTCCTCAGTTCGAAAATGTGAAAATCAAATTGAATTCAGTACTTCCCAGCCCAACCTTGCTTCCTAACACGCCGTTCTGGACCTTCCTGCTGCACAACACAGTTTCAGATACCGCCACTGGCAGCGCCCCCTTCAGGCCTGGAGCCGGAATTGCCCCTTTTCCACCTCAAAAGGAGCACTGAGGGTAGTAGTCACTTTCTTTTCTGAGCCTCGAATTTCTCCTAGAATGCTTTTAAAATGCGGAAAGTTTCACAGCGGAAAGTGACATTAACATGTAATCCCTTCCAAAGGTATGAGAAGAGCAGGCGGGAGTGTTAGTGGGTGCAAACGGCCACCGTGGGTGCTGACAAGCTAGACTGAATCCAGGCTGCTATGGGTAGTCTTGGGCTGTAATTGCTGCTCCCTTTGTCCATTTCATTTATAAAAGAATGGGACAATAATAGTGCTCAACTCCTGGGGTTGTCAGGATGCCCTGAGATAGTGCACACCTAAGTTGCTTAGAAAAAACGAGGGCACAATATAAACAGTCAATGCCAACTCCCTTTGTTTTTCATTCGTAAATATAAATTGACCATCAGGGGGTGTTTCTTCCATCAAAAGCCACAGTTCCTTCCGATCCGCCTTTGTAGGGGAAAGTATCAATAACCATGAGACCAAGGGCAACATGAATGAGCCATTTGTAGCATTTTACATATTAGCTCATATCATCTTACAACAAGCTGCAAGAGAAGTACGATTGTCACATCTAGTTTAGAGAAAAGGACTCATTGGGACAGAGAAGTTCTTGTAAGAATAGAGCCAAGACTCAGAGCCAGCTGATATCAAAGGCTTGTTCTCCCAATCACCATGCACCCCAAAAAAGAAGCCTTGGGAAATAAGGAATATCTATTGTCTGTAGAATAAGTTGGCTTTCTTTGGCAATTATTTACCAAAAATCTTGTCTCAATAAGGATTAGCTAGTAAATTCTACCTTAGAGTGGTAATTTAATTAAAAATAAGTGGGAAAGCATTTCATATGATCCAATCAGGACATGTGTAAATACGTCTAGGTGTTGTGTGTAACCATTAATCACCCTTATTGGGTATCCATGATTTTTTTCCGGAGGATCAATAAGATTTTCCCCTGAAATGTGTGTACATACCCACCTATATTTTTAAAAAATCAAATTCATGCCATAGTGAAATCAAATATTATAATTGATCTAGTGGACTAATTTATGATTGCACACATATTTATAAAATTTGCATTTTAAACTGCTCAGTAGCAGAATGCTTTTTTCAGTTCATGGACTTTACTTGCTGATAGATTTGAGTCAGTCTTTGCAAACCAAATCCGCTCTATTTCTCCTCGTTGGGTAATTTGAGAAATTGTTTGGGATAAGTTTGCCTGTAGAAGTCTCTTCATTAAATAGAGCAAATATTTCCCAAAGGCTTCATGTGACCTCCATTGCTATATAGTTAACATGTTAGGCTTTCCAATGAAATCCTTGGTGTGTTTGCAATTAAAGTGTTTTTATTGGCCATGAATGATGACAATCTTTATTAAGGCCAAAGCCAAAACAAATAGGGCCATGGAAGCAGAAAATCAAGTTGTAATAACTTGGTAAAGATAAGTAATTTGGGATTTAAACTGAGCCTCCTCTCAGAGACAGGCATCAAGTTATCAAGTATGAAATAATGAGTGATTTTCTGTTTTACATTACTATAGAAATAATTTGTAAAACATGAACTGTCAGCTTTCTCTATAATTTTCACACCTGAATCACTGACTTCAAAACCAACGGTAGTAGAAATCCACTTATGTCTAATATAATCTTTTTCTCCCTTTTTTTTTATTTTTCACATATTTGGGGCAGGGTGAAAGTTGGTGCTGAAATTCAGTGTTCCCAACTACTCTTGTGACTGCCAGAGAAGTCTTGGGTTGCTAAAGTAACTTTTAACCTAAAGGTATTTTTTGCTTCAAGTTACAATGTATTTATTTGTATTTTCTCTAAGTAATATTTTATCCCATTTACTTATCTCAAAATCATCCTCCCAGGAAATCATAGCTAAAATATTTTTAAATATTTTAATTTAAACTTTGAATATATCATTTCCTGATTTAATGATTTATTAAAGTAGCAATAACATGGTTTTTCCTCAAGGAGCCAACCATCAAGACATTTCTCCAACAGACCCTCGAGTGACTTCCTTAAACTCAAAAGAAGTGTTAGAAAAGATGACCCTTGGTCCTAGAGGTTTTATTCTGAAAAAAAAGAAAGAAGAAAGGAAGAAAGAAAGAAAGAAAGAAAGAAAGAAAGAAAGAAAGAAAGAAAAAAGAAAAGCAGTTTTGTACGCCTTGGTCAGCTGATGAGATGGAATGGCTCTGCCTTGTTGTTGGAACCAAGATAATGTTGCCAGAACTGGCTACTTTCTCTACTCTCAAGGCTGCTGAAAGTCCTTACTTAGGCCTTTGATCTCTCCTGGGAGCCTTCGAATTCAAGCAGAGGCCAATGTCTTCCTCAGCTGTCTTCTCCACAAATTTTTTCAGCAGCTTTGGCAGGTACTAATGTGTTTACTTAGGTGTTCCTGGTTCCCAGAGAGAATAGCAGTTTGGAATTGTTTAGCACATTGTGAACTCATATATAATAAGCAAAAATTTCTGGAACAACTCCTTTTGTCCAAGAATTAACTGATCAGTATCTCAGGTAGAGGTGGAAGTGAATTGAAATGGATGTATCTCTCTGGGTATATCTTTTCCAGCTAAGAGAAATATGTAGAATTCTTAAGGTAGCCAAATTTTACCAGTGAAGGAAGCTCTGAGCATCATTTTAGTGGTGTTGTCTGTCCATCAACACTAAGATTGTTGCCATAATGCTTCAACTAAAATATGTTACCTAAAACACACACACAGAACAAAAAACAGGTTGATGACTACTTAAAGGTCTATGCAATTAAAACTTTCTTTAAGTCTAACTTGTAAGAAAATAAGACGTGTTTATTTTTATTAAGAATGTAAAATGTAAAAATTAAGTTATCTATCTACTTCACCGGGATCTGGGTGGGCTTTCATTTATACCAACAGGCCATAGCTTTTCTTCTCCTCTCTGCCTGTTCTGAGGCTTCCCTAGCTAAGCTGGCATATCATTTCTAACAACTTGATTACTAATTAAATACACATGCATTGTCTCTACATGTAAGAGGTCTACTTTTCTGGAGAAATAGTGGAAAAGAGTTTGTATTTTTATTATTTTCTATGAGGAACAAAAGCAAGAATCTAATCTGATATTTAGTAAAAGAGAATACCCAAATACCCAGCAGATATTTTTAAGTGATTTTTAACTTTTTCATATTTTTCTGTTCAACTTCTCCTCTCAGAAGATTTTTTTTTTCTCCGTATCGCTCACCCAGTTTCCCATTTTTCTCTCACATGTTTCCCATAGGAAAAGAGCAGGGGGACCTCTCCTGAATTTGGGAGCCCTAGGCATCTTTGAGGTGCTGGCTTCTTTTGTATACTGCCTCCTATATTTTTATCTTTCTCCTCTAGACCCTGACACAGTTTAAAAGTTTTGTCTTTCTCTCCCCCCACTTCTCTCTCTCTCTCACTTTGGTGCTCTGAGATCCTATTTTCAGCACTTGAATCCCAAGGGTCCTCAACCCAGAACCCTGTCTCCCCTTCTAGCAAGTCCCATTAAGCCGCCAGACTCTTGCGTTTTCTTGGATTCTTTAGTTCCACTCGCCAGCCGCACTCCGGTAAATTTGTTTGGAGATCACCTTACCAAACTGACTTCTGAGAACTACCACTACTGACCAAGCCTTCGGGGCCACAGCTTCTTCCCAGGACCCGGACGGAGTGCAGGGGAAGACGTCCCCGCCGCTGCGAGTTTCTGCTCAGCGGCGCAAAGCAGGCGCACTGTGCCTGAGTCCAGAGAGAAAGAAAACAAACACAATTCACCTTTAGAAGCGTAAGTTAGACGCAGGAATGCCTAGTTGCCAATACTGTGCGGCCTGTGGCTAATTACTACCTCCAAGTTGAACTTTGGTTAACCTCTTTAAAAAGGGAATCTAAAAACCACTGAGGTAGTATCATTGGAAGGAGTGAGTGAATGAATACATACATGGGTAGGGTTGAGAACGTGCTTTGGCAAATAGAAAGGTCTTCATAATTGTTTGCTACAAATATCCCCTGCTGAGGGGTTGGGTACAAACCCCATTCGGTGTCTTGAGGAAAGAAATCAGCTGAAAGGCTTGCAAGAGCCTAACTACCATCTCCCACCTAAATGTTAAGAGCAAATTTGTTTTTGCCCAAATCATAACCCTGCACACAACTCTGTGGAGCTGAGACCAGTGTGCTAACAGCTGAGCGCCACCGCCGAGGGAAGTGCTGGCGTTGCTGCGGGCCAGAACCTGTGGGATCTGGCCGAGAATTCCTGGGTGAGAATACCTCCCCACAGCAGTATTTCAGAGGCAGCCACGTGCACAGAGGCAAATGGTTTTACCTGGGTGGATACAGCTATCATTCCCCCTGAGTCCTTTAGGAAACTGTAATCCGGTGTAGCCCTGGGTGCTGTATTCCTTTAAACATACAGGCATCCACTTGCTAACAGTCCTAAAAAGACGGGGCCAGATTTCCCACAGGCCAGACAATTAAACTGCCCTTTGGTGGGAAAGGGAACTGGGTGTTCACAGTGTGGTGGTAGCGGTGTCTTTGCCTCGGGGATGACAAAACCTGGAGAGGAGACGCTTACCAGCAACCCCATAGCAAATCTTAGTGACTGACGCTCCCCCACCCCTGGTTTTCCTGGCCTTCTTTTTGGAGAGCAGATCTCACCCCCTGAGAAGTTAGCATTTCTCTGGGCCCTGCAGACATGGGCTCAGCCAGGCCGGGTTGCTTTAGGGAAATGAGTTTAGGAAAAGCAGTAGAAAGGAAAGCACCACAAGTAACCCCAAGTAACTTTGGAGCCAGAACACTTACTGTACTGGATGACTGTAGGTCCCGGGGAGAACAATCCCTCCTGTTTTAACAGGGACTGCAAGCTTTGATCCAAAACCCCATTCTCCTTAAGTCTCTTTGTGTAAATCTTAATCGATTGTTTTTCCTACTGATAAGCAGCACCCCCAACCCCTGGTGATCTGGACACGCACGGGCAAAGGCCAGAGGAGGATTGGCAAAAAACTGATTAATAGATTTATTCTTGCTTAAAAGGCAGGCCTCCTCTCTCCTCTTCCCCCCACCAAAGTTTCAAAGCCCCCCCCCCCCCCTTCCGATGGCTTTTCTGGGAGGCTTTTATCACGCGAGTGTGTGAAGTTACTCAGGGTTTGAGTTGGAAATTGTACACGAGCTGAGAGGGATCGCTGTGCCGGCAGCTGGGATGCATCTGTAACGGTGTTAGTTTGCCTGAAAGCAGAAAATTAGCGACCCCAAAGCTCAGCTTGGCTGTTTAGTCTGTGGAAAGGACAGGGCGGGGCAGAGAGAGAGAGAGGGAAAAAGGAGCCGCGCCCCAGGAGAGGGAGTCCACCTTCAAAACTGCGTCTCTTCTCATGCAAATCCCAGAGGTGCGGCTGTGCGGACCGCAGGCCCGATGGGGACTAGGGAAGGCCTGGTGGAAGGAGGAGGCGCTCGCCAAACGCGCGGGGAAGAGGGAAAGGAAGGCAGACTTTCCCCCACCCCTGGTTTTCCTGGCCTTCTTTTTGGAGAGCAGATCTCACACCCTGAGAAGTTAGCACTTCTCTGGGCCCTGCAGACATGGGATCAGCCCTTGAGAACACCTCCTTGTAGACGACACACAGAGAGAATGCAGAGCCCCCGCCTTCCCCCAACTCGCACAGGACTTAGAAATGACAACCTGACCCAAACCAAATGGATACTGTAAACCATCCAAACTCAGTCCACGAATGAAAGTGTCCATGTAAGTTCTTAGCAACTGGTGTTCCAGTCCACTGACCCAAAATAACTAAAAGTCGTTAAAAAGAGGAGCAAGCGCTTAAAAATAAAGTGATTCCTTTCGTCCAGGCGTGGGGAGGCAGGTGGGCTTTTACATTTCTCCATTTGTGCGAGCAATGGCCAAGGATTGGAATTCTTCGTTTCTTTGGTCTGTAACACGCTTTAAGCGAATCAATGCAGAGAGTGCAAGTGAGCGGGTTAGGGACCGTGTCCCCGCCCGGCAGAAAGGCAGTAAAACCTTTAGCGTCCAAGGGGCAGTAAACAGCAAATTGTCTCTGGAGGGGAGGCGGAGGTTCGCCCAGACGGCCCGGCGGGGGCTGCGGTGGGATATGCTAATAGTGCCTGGCCCTAGGGCCGGCCTCCCTCCCTCAAGAATATATAAAGAGCCCTAACCCCAGCCTGGCTGACCAGGGCCGCCAGGCGCCTGCCTCTGTTAATTATCGGGTAACCGACCCGGGAGCTGCGCCGGGTGTGCCGGCCCCCAGCCGCGCCAGGCTCGCGTTCCTCCCCATCCCTCTCGCTGCTGTCCAGGTGCCCCGCCTGCGTGGCCGCCGAGTATGGACATGATGGAAGGCTGCCAGTTCTCGCCTTCTGAGTATTTCTACGACGGCTCCTGCATCCCGTCCCCCGAGGGCGAGTTCGGGGACGAGTTTGAGCCTCAAGTGGCTGCCTTCGGGGCACACAAAGCAGAGCTGCAAGGCTCCGACGAGGATGAGCACGTGCGAGCACCTTTGGGCCACCACCAGGCCGGCCACTGCCTCATGTGGGCCTGCAAGGCATGCAAGAGAAAGTCCACCACCATGGACAGGCGGAAGGCGGCCACCATGCGCGAGCGGAGACGCCTGAAAAAGGTCAACCAGGCTTTCGAGACGCTCAAGAGGTGCACCACGACCAACCCCAACCAGAGGCTGCCCAAGGTGGAGATCCTCAGGAACGCCATCCGCTACATAGAGAGCCTGCAGGAGCTGCTGAGAGAGCAGGTGGAGAACTACTACAGCATGCCAGGCCAGAGCTGCTCCGAGCCCGCCAGCCCCACCTCCAACTGCTCCGATGGCATGGTAAGGGA
This sequence comes from Antrozous pallidus, assembly GCA_027563665.1. NCBI lineage: Eukaryota > Metazoa > Chordata > Mammalia > Chiroptera > Vespertilionidae > Antrozous > Antrozous pallidus. The sequence continues at coordinate 40,954,267 of CM050513.1, read as the reverse complement.
CAGCTCTGGTACCTACCCGGGCACCCCTATCTTGTTCCAAACTCCTTATATGTCATTTAACCCAGGTGTGGCAACTAAGTATTCAGTGACTATTTTGTTGGCAGTTGGGGTGGGATGGTAGTGGCTGTAAGAGAAGAGAGAGGGCACATTTGTAAAGATGCCAGGAAATAGCTGCTGATCTGGACTTGCATTTTGACTTCTTACCAGGTTCTAGCTGTGCATTGCAGGAGAGCGTTGTCCTGTGAATGACCAATTGCATATTTCACCATCACTCAGTTGATCTCCAAAATATACCACCAGTGGACCCTGTCATATACTAATATCTAAAGACACCTCTTTCAAGCTCCCACTACCCCACAGTTTGTAACTTAATGGGGAGATGGAAAGAAATGGATGGGCTGCAGTCCCTGCTCTGCTGAGGCCTGGCTGGAAGGAGATGTTGACGTATTCTTTACAGAGGGCGTCTGCTCCGACCCTGCCAGGTTTTAATGTGTTTTTGCCCTGGGAAAGTGTTCTCTCCCTGAATTAGTGTGGCTTCCTTCTAGTCCAATCCATTTTGCATGGTTAACCCAATGCACATGGCTGTTGAATTCCTCCCCCTCTTCCCTTTGCTGCTGCTTTCCTCTTCTCCAAGCAAGCACAGAGATTGACCTCTGTGCCCTTGCAGTTTGGTGGGGCTAAGCCTTCCTAAATCAAGGCAATGAAGGTGATTGACAGTTGTCAATTTAGGGAGCTTGTTGGGCAAGCACTCTCTTACTCTAGAGCAGAGAATCTCCTGGCAAGACCTGAAAACAAACTTCTTTTGTGTCGTATATTACAGCCTGAATGTAACAGCCCTGTCTGGTCCAGAAAGAGCAGCAGTTTTGACAGCATCTACTGTCCTGATGTACCAAATGGTAAGAATTGATGGCTTCAGAAGAGTTTAAAGACAAGTTCACCTTCACAGTTAGAACCTGTCAAAGCAGTCCCTCCTTCCCCATAGTATCCAATCCAGGAAGGGAATAGATTGATGGTTCTTTTGCAGAGTTCTTGGCAGAGCAAAAGGGACACACACACACACACACACACACACACACACACACACAGGCGCACGTGCGCGCACACGTGCACTTTTTAAAATAAAAGAATCCACCTAACAGATGCAAACACGTGCACTTTTGCTTGCAATAGTACTAGAAAGACTTTTCACTCCCTACATTCACTGCCAATGAATTGCTCGATATCTGTTGAAGCTTTCTGAGACCAGCTGACCCCTTGATGTCAAAAGAGCTGAACTATGGTTTAAAGGGCAACGACATAAGCAAGGCTATATATTTGGGAATTTCTTTTTAATGAGTTTCTCTTTGTATCCATAGTATATGCCACAGATAAAAGCTCCTTATCCAGCCTGGATTGCTTATCCAGCATAGTGGATCGGATCACCAACTCAGAGCAACCTGGATTGCCTCTGCAGCACCCGGCCTCACTCTCCCCAGTGGCCAGCACTGATTCACAGCCTGCAACCCCAGGAGCTTCTAGTTCAAGGCTAATCTATCATGTCCTATGAACTAAAAATCTAGTTTTCATCAGTTCTACCAGGAGGACCTACAGAAAGAAGGATGCCCAAAGAGTCAACTCATATATAAAGATTTCCCTTCAGTTGTAAATTTGTACATATTATCTTGCCACTTTATAAGTAAAGTATTTAACTAAAAAGTGACCATTGCCATTAATACTTATATCTTTTCTCATCCTTCCTCTTCTCCATCCCCCTCTTTTTTATTCTTATTCTTTGTTTTAGATACTTAGTTCCAATAATATTATTTCTGAGAGGGAGCAATTTATTGAAGGTAGCTTGTTACAATGCTTAAATTATATTTTTATTAATATTGCTTATCAAAATATTATCTCTGTTGTTTAGGTCTTTATTTTTTCTTCAAAACATTAGAACAGCTGGAAATAAGTTAGTTATAGGAAAATTTAAACATATTTAACGTTTTTCTCTTTAATCCTTTGGTTATATTGTATTAAATAAAAATATAATAGTCTAATGGTATATATTTTATGTTTTCTTATAAGAAATACATCTTTTTAATGTGAGCACAAAATAGTAGTTTGTGGATAATTTCAAGATAGAAGACATTTTGAAAATTCCACCATAAATAAAATTGTTTAAATGAAGAAATATTTTGCTTCATGATTTTTTAAAGGAATGCCCTTAATGGAATTAGCAATCACTGACATAAAATCTTTAAGGTAGGACTGAAAATAACAAAGCAGTTGGCTTAGAGGATAAATCTGAATATTTACCATCTTATGATTCAGTTTATGTATTGTTGATGTCACAAATTTTTTTTAAAAAAAGCATGTTTCCATTTTAATAATATTTCAAGGGAGCCTGCTAAATAAAATTGTCCCTTTAAGTGCTGTACCATATAATGTCAGTTTATGTGTGCGTGTGGAGAAAGACAGAAATTATTCAGGACAATGATATCTGCTTAAACAAAAAATTGCATTATTTTAATACCTATAGTATATCATAAATCATGAATTAGATATTTACTTTATCTACTTACCTGAAAAAGTATCTACATTAATGTATTAATGTTTTCAATAAAATATTTAAAAGTATTGAACTGATTTTTTTTTGTATTGTTAAAGTCCTGCTTTTAAGAAAATATATACGAACTATATAGTAAAGTGAACCAAACTGCAGTTGGCTTCCTTCTTTCACAGCCTTTTTGATGTTATTAATCATAATTAGTATGTGAGTGTGTGAGTGTGTGTGTGTGTGTGTGTGTGTGTGTGTGTGTGAGTGCTGGGCATGGCTCTTTTATTGTTCATCACTTAAGATAAAAAATAGAACAATTATGTGGAAAATTAGGTTGAGATTATCATTTGGATAATTTTTACAAGTTTACCATTGAGATAAAGAAACAGGCAATATCGTTGAAGCATCTAAAGTAACTGTGCACAGAAAGCACTACAGATAATTGTTGTATCTTCTAACTTGGACATTAGTTTAAAATTGCCAAGGGTTTGTAGTTATATTTGTTAACCAAGCTAAGTGGCCAGACTCTGCTACAGCTTGCCCATCATACTGTTCTCTGGGAGGTTTTCCTTTCTTTCTGCTGTTATTTTCTTTTTTATTGAGCTTATCCAGTTATAAGACTTAAAAGAATAGAAATTATTATTCTATAAAGGGAGGGAGAGGAGAGGGGCTGAGTACAAAAAATAATGTAGCCACTGTCATTCTGTTAGCATCTGCTCTAGTACAAAATACTGACTTTTAGCACACAGGTAAGTTTTTTTTTATCCATGATTTGGGATGTGAGGAGAATTTAAGAGAATATGATAGAGATTCACATGTAGTTGCAACACAAGTTTGAGTTACCCACTTTTTTAAGACACTGTGCCATGTACATTTTTCTCCTTTCTATATTTCTATAACAGGGTTGGGGAACCCTTTTTTTGCCGACGGTTATTTGGATATTTATAACATCACTCACAGGTCATGCAAAATTATCAACTTAAAAATTAGGCTGCTATATTTGGTCAACCATTTAATTAACTCACCCCCAGTGCCTTGGCAGGAGCAGACCAAATGATTTCTCAGGCCTTATAGAGCTCACGGGCTGGACGTTCCCCACCTTGTTCTATGGAGAGGTTGCAGTTTTGCTGTTGTTCTTAGTAGAATTAGAATGAAAAGAACTATCCAAACACGAGCTTGTTTTTTTAAAGTTCAGATTTAAAACACATTAGCATACTGAGTTCTATTTAATAAAAGTGAGCAGAGAATATTAGGTGATTTTTAATTCAAGTGAATAAAAATTAACTTTCTTACCAAACCCCGGTTATTTTTATAATTGGTAGGTGTGTTTGCTATTCTTAGTGGATATTATCATGCCTAAAAATATTTAATTAGAGTTTTCCAGCAGTCTGGATTTAATACAGGCAGTGATCAATGCATCAATAAAGACAATACTCTCCCTGACAGTTTTCTCAGTTCATCTCATTGTCAGTGCAGTAACACTAAAGGCTGGTGTCTACTCAGAAACAGCTCAGCATAGCATGTCACTTGCAGTCATGCACACTGTTCTAACATGAGGACTTCAGAAATTGGTTCTCTAGTAGCCCAGACACAGAAAAGTAATTTCTTCTCCAAGAAAGTAGGAGTTGGGGGAAGGAGTGATATTGGCAAAATATTCACATAAGGACATGATTTTGTCATCTATAAATCCATGAAGTGAATAACTGCCACTAACCCCTTATCAGACCAACTCACCTCAGCTGATGGAAAAATATAACCATCAGTCAAATTTCTAGGAGCAACTAGGTTAATTGTTCTCTTTACTCTCTACAAACCTGATGAGAAGGGGTTCATAGGAAATAAGAGTGGAAAAAGATTGCTTTCTCCCCTTGCCTGGGAAATGCAAACTCACTGGGTTACACAGGAAACTGTGCAATGAGGTTATGGAAATGGGGAAGTACTATTTGGAAGGAAGTGGCTTTAGTTATGGTTAAGGTGTCTTGAGTGCTCCTATGTTTTTTCTCATTTGAAAAGATGAAAGTCAGATAAAATTAGTGGCTGTATTATACCTATTAGTACTTTAAGATGGCATTTTTACAAATACTTAATCTGGGAATGGTGTTTCTTGAAAATCTTTCTTTAGGTTATAACAATTACTAGATTAAAGTAGTAATTAAAAATATTTGCCTTTCAGAGGTGGTATTTGTGGGAATGATGCTAGAGTAAAGCTATTTGTAACTTCAGAAAAATCCTGCTCAAATGGCCAAGTACCTCTGAAATATTACCACTGAATGTTCCCACATTGTTGAAAAAAAACACACAACAAACAAATAAACACAACACTAAACATCAAATGTATTTTCTTTAGAATTTTAATTAGATATTTTAGTCCACTACTGATTTAATTGTTTCATAATATGGTACATTTGTTGAACAGAGATCTAGAATTTAATCCAAAGTCTAAACTATATTTAAAATTACTAATGTGTTGCACTCTTTTTCATTTTACTTGCCACATCTGTAAAATGGGTTAAATGACCACTTATGATAAGATTATAGTTACCTCTAAAATTATTATAGTGTTAAAATATAAAAATAATCTTTTGTAAATAAAAGTAAACCCTATTTCCACTTATGATAATTTATTTCATTCAAAACTAAGGGGGAAATAATGTTAAAAAAGCAACTAGCCATGGTGAGTACTTATAATGCAAACTAGAGGGGAGGTGTCGTCCCTTAGCCCAGCCTGCTCCCTCATGCAATCTGGGACTGCTGGCTCCTAACCGCTCACCTGCCTGCCTGCTCTTAACTGCTCGCCTGCCTGCCTGATTATCCCTAACTGTCTCTGCCTCTGCCTCAGCCCCCATCACTGCGGCTTCATCTGGAATAATAACCGGAAGGACGACCAGCAGGTCATTTGGCTGTCTGGTTTAATTAGCATATCACACTTTTATTATTATAGATAAGAACTTTGAGGCTTAAAGAGCTTAATAATTTGTCCAAGAGCACATTATTTGGGCTGGCTATTTGGGCTTCTTCACAGCACTGAGCATCAGGAGGCTCAGATAGAAGTTACAAAGCTTCTTATGACCTAACATTGGAAGTCCCAGAATATTACATCTGCAGCATTCTTCTGGTCAAACAAATAACTAAGGCCAGCCCAGAGTCACTAAGAAGCACATTAACCTTCACTTTTCAATGGGAGAAATAGTAATTAATTTGTAGCCACATTTAATCTACCACAATAACTAGTATATACTTGCTGTCTCTATTTCTTTACCTTTCACCTGTTCCACTCATTCACCAAAATCTGGCTCTGCCTCTGTCACCATCCATGGTCAAGACACCTTCAAATCAACAAACTGTCCTTGTGCTGGGCAAGCTTACATCTCCAGCCAGTTGCCTTCCTTGATCTTTAGACCTGTATGTCCAACTGATCTTTAGACCTCAGTGGTACCTCCAACTAAATATGTCCTAATTAAGTTAAACTCCTGCAATTCTTCCTGTCTCCTCTACCTTTTAACTTGGCTCTTTTTCAGTGTTGACTCTTCAGTGAATGATGTCACCAGTTATGTAAACATGAAACTTAGAACACACTTCTGATACTTCAATCTTCTTAACCTCTTGTCTAATTCATTACAAAATTCTATGAATTTACTCTCCCAAATCCCTCTTAAATCTCCACTCTCAATATAAACTATAGTTTTCTCTATTCAGGAGTATCATAATATCCTCTTAAGCTGTCCCCCTATATTTTCTCTGGATCTCCCACTTCTGGAGACAACATCCAGTTTTCCTTTTCTCGGGCCATGTGGTTCAGGTGGCATTGACTGTACTTACTGGCTCTAGAAAAAAGCAAGTCAACAGGCCTGACCTTGAGTATGTCCTCTTCCTTGGCCATAATGGCTGTTTCTTAGATAGTCAATGTGATCAATTTGTTCCTTAAGTGATAGTCTCTGGTGATAATATGCGATATTTTTTTACTCTAGTTTGCCTGCTTCCATTTTGTCTCCAGGAGAGGAGATTCTGACTAAATATAAAGCCATAACAGTAGAAAGCTGAGCTGTAATGCAGAGAGATGTATTCCTGAAAAGCATAATTATCTGTATCCTAAAATGCCTGAATATCTGCTCTTGACTATGCTTTCCAATTTTAAAGTCAATAAATAATTTTTGTTCTCAATCCAGTGTAAGCAGGAACTTCATTAATTGAAACTTTGTTTTACTAGAAGTTCAGACAAAGAGAAGTAAATTACCATTTAATAGTGGGAACTAAACTGAAAGAAGGGTTGATAGGTCATGCATAGACTGAAATTATGTGGTAATATACAAGTTAGGTAAACCAAAGAAGCCCATTGATAGAGAGAGAGTGTGAATTGAGCCCACTATTTGTAGTAGATCTTGAGCCTAGACAATAGTTGAAGTTGCTTCCCACTAATTAACCACTAATTAGCTGATAGAACTTAGATAAGTTTCTGAAATTCTCAGAAGCTGTTTTCTTAACTGTAAATGTGGATAATAATACAATATAAATTATAGAATTTGTGAGGATTGCATGATATAAAACATATAAATATTTGTGGCTTAGTGCCTAATACATAACAAATACTCAAAAATTATAATTAATAAAAAAATAATAATGGTTGAGACTTTATCATTTAAGATGAAGATTCATAAGTGCCTGGTGCAGGGATCTTTGGAACTATCCTGATTGCAAGACATCCACCTGGCCCTTGGGCCAAACAGATTCCTTATTACTCCTATGAATCCTATATATGAGCTACTTAAGTGTAGTTGTAACTAAAACAATCACATTAACCATCCTCCAAATATTAATCAGCAAGATTTTCTTAAGAAGGCCATTCAAAACTTAGGAGGCAACTGAACCTTTCTACCTTAATGGCAATCCCAACATGAACAAAACTGAACTCATCTTCTACATTCCCACTTTTGTGACATCATATGCATATATAAGCATGCAAATTTAAAATTTTATCTCAAAGCAATTAATTTAGTTTTTCAGAAACATAAAACACAAAAAGAATTGTCAAAAGAATAGTATTAATACCAATACAAACAATTTGTATTTTCTTAATAAGCATAATTTTCCATGCTGCAATTTATGAAATTAGTCTCATTTCTATAGTTTTACCTATATTTAATGGGATATGGTTTCTTTTCTACTTAAAAGAGTTATCTTAAGTTGAATATCTTATAATCAATGGAATTTTAGGGTCAAGAAATGTTGACCCTAAGCAAAAATTAAGAAAGGACATTTATTAAATACTTCTTTTATACTAGGAACTGGGTTTTACATGTATTATTAATTTTGATCACTAACAGATAAAAATAATCACTTCTCCTCATGGATTGACTGCTATCCCTGAAATAGCTTTCAGAGCTTATATGCATAATATATAACTAAGCATATAAATAGTTCAATGATATGGGTACTACCTACTTCATCCAGACTAGAGCTGATGAAGGGCTTATAGATAAAAAGTAATGTGATATGATTAATTTATAAGTGAGGTCTTGTAAACCCTCCAATTTTGGATCTATGAAGCAACTACAAAATTCAGTTTAAATTTGAAACAAGGAAAGTATCTTAAGGAAACAACTAAAATCTTAAAAATTGGACGTATTTTAGAGGGAAAGAGTGGGTGAGGAAGTAAGGGGTTAACCAAAGAACTTATATGCATACAATAGTCTGGGGAGAGAGTGAGAGTTGAGTGGAGGGGGGCTCAATGGGCAGGTGGGGAAGGAACATCTGTAATACTTTCAACAATAAAGATACTTTTTAAAAAACATAGTTGTTTTAATATTTCGGTAGTTTGGAAATTGGAGAAGGGAGAGTTAGGAGAACTAATTAAGAAAATATTTGTAATGGCCCATATATGAGGTGACATTGTCCTTTAACCCCTGGTGAGTTGTGCAGCACAAGGTCAGTGGGTGTTTCTCAATGAAAGTTGTTGACTGATTGAACCACTGAGGTTGTGTCTGCATGATGCCAGACATCTGGATATAGAGTAAAATCCAGTCATCCAGATGTTTTGGTTACATGATATGTTGCCATCAAACATTTAAAACTTTTTGACTGCCTTTACTTTTTCATCCATAAGAATAGCATTGAGTTAACTCAGCTTGAGCATGTACCAACTGCTATTCCTTGAATTTTTACCAGGAACTGCTCATCAGGTTGCCAGTATGGATGAATCACTAGAATGTAAATAGTAGTGTAGCAGGCAGGTGAATATTTAAAAAAAAGTGAGAATTGGTAAAACATAAAGAAAGTGAATGCTTCATATTATCAGAAATGCATTTTAAACAATATTTGTTATGGTTTTTCTTTTTTTACTCAAAGAATTTTCATTGGGTTTGGTGTCTCAAGCTTATAGCATTACAGTTCTCTAAGTAACTATTATTTTTTCACATCAAAGCTAACTCCTTGGAAATATTTCACAGATAATTAAATGTTAACACTTTCCTTCTGTGCACAGTTAAATGTGATATAAAAGTAAAGTATTGTAATACCATATTGAGTTCACTAAAAGTAAATTTGCTCCTCCTAAACAACTATATTGCACCTAACAATGTATTTAAAAATATAATTCTGATAAAACTATATTGTTGCAATTAAGTAATATGGTGGTAACATAAAATAAATAATATCTTTATTCTTTGAAAAAATTGTCTCCAAAGCAATATATATAATATACACAACTTGAATGTAAGAATATATTAATTCATCATTGAAGATAATGGCATTAATCAAATTCATGCTATGCCCATATGCTAACATGATTTGTTGAGAAGTAAAGGTTCTAGTGAAAAAACCGGTCAACTGGATGCTTTGTGTGCATGGAAATGAGGAGATTAGCTGCTATGGGGCTGGCCTTTTTATTCTTGACTCACTTTCTTGGCTTTACATAATGTGCATAAGGATGACATTACCTGGAAGATGAGCTACATACACAGGAACATGACAAAGAGAATTAAGGTAATTTCCTGGGTAACTAAGACTCCACCAACTTTATTAGTATATTTTGGGAGGAACATGAGTTCTTGGCTAAAAAATATTAAAAGTGTGTGTTTTTTCTTACTAGGGATGCTTTGAAGTTCCTTGAATGCAGAACCATTCTCTGTCTCCCTGATGCATAATCTTGCTTTAGGCACATAACGTGGATAAAATAAATGGTCATTGAATAAATTTCTATTCTCATAACAATGTATATACACAAGTAGAATACCTATTGGAAGAATTCAAACTTTTTTCCATCTTTAATTACAGCTCAGAACATCCATCCTATTTGAAATGTTAAAATCTCTTTCAGGAAGACAGTATATATGATAGGAATGGTCTCATACAAATTTAGAATCAATTCAACATGAAGAAATGAGTATCTGTAATTGCATCAAAACAGTGTGCCAACATTTGAATGGCAGTAAATTTTTTTAAAGGGTACATGAAGAATTTTGAAAGTCTTTCAGGTTTGCTATGCTGGAGGGATAAATGTCTTTTACATCAACATGTTGCCAACTTAAAGCATCTAAAAGTCCTTTCAGAATTACATATAAACAAGACTCATTTCACCCACCTCTGAGCTGGAATGTGACAGCTGGTTAAAGTAAGCATAGCAACAGCACACAACAATGTCAAACAGGATGAGTGGCTTAACCAATAAAAAATAAAGCATCAAAGTAAAACTGCTCAAATTAGATTTCTGCCCACGACAGACAGGTTAAATGTTCTGTACTGGTATAAAGTCCCTAGAATCCATGATGACCACAAAGATCATGTTAGCGAAGCCAACCAATTTCAAGATATTATTAAACAGCTCAAAAGTTATTTCATATCACATAGGGACTTTTTGTGATTTTCTGATCCAATGAAGAGATATAGAAAGCTAGGTGTATAGTAGTTAAGTGAATGAGGTCTGAGGTAAAAGAGACCTTAGTCAAGTCACAAGTTCACAGTTTAAAAATTAACAAGACTTTCCCTCTCTGAGCCTTATTTTTTTCAGTCCTAACATAGACTTCTTAATCACCTACACCAGCTGTTTTTAGTTGTGTATCAAGCTCTGAAATCAATTGCTAGTGCATAGAACATATGCCATACTTGGAGATAGTTAATTTTACCTATTAGTGGTCAGAAAAATTTATATAAAATGCTGGGGAGGTGATTTTGAGAAATATTTCCCAATAAACTCAACTATTCTTAACCTGGGAATACGACAACTGGTTGGCCCATAGTCCAGTTTATTTTAAGGTATTTTAACAATAGTGTTTTGGTAGGATGTTGCTGAAGCACAAAGCCACCTGGAATACCTTCCTTTATTTTCGCTTTCTAGGGATTAAATTCCATAACCATAACTTATGTTTAGGCAGAACTAGAGAAAATATAAACGTGCTAATTTTTCCTTTTTCATTTGTTTCTGCATAGTAATAAATATTTAATCAAAATTTCAAAATGAATTGTTTCAAACTCATTTAACAAACTCTAGAATTTTCGGATATTAATATTTATATAGAAATCTATATGTCCTCTAATATTAAAGTTATTTAAATAAATTACCTAAAATTATTATTTCTTTTATTTTGGTTAATTTACACATTTTATTAAATATTACTTTCAGCACCAAAGACTATATCTTTCCAACTCATCTCCTTCCTGAAATTTGGTCTTCATTCTTTTAATTAGTAAGTGAAGATATGATTTTAATATGTTTTCACAATATAAATTAAATTCTAAGATATTAATAAATACATATATGAGAATATAATATAAAATAGCTATAAAAACTTCTTTGGAATAATCTTCAGAGAAAAATTTCTGAGTTACACTTTGAAATCACATTCTAGTGATTGGCATACGTGATTTACAATCATATTAAAATACGATATTCTTCGATCTATCTGCGTTTATCTGGCTATTTCAGCACATGAGGAAAGATAATTTTTAATTCTTACTTACGTGTGGTAAGCAAATTCATCTTTTTCTTTTTTTAATCAATGTATAACAAAATTAGAATGGCAAGACATAGCTCACCAACACTTAAATGTATAGGATTCTAATTGTTAATCTAATCCTCTCTGGAGGTTAATTCTTAAAATCATGGCTATTAAGTTTCATGTGTTATATTTATAGTGGCACTGGGGAACATTGACAAAGGATTGAGTATCTCTGGTAAGTCCATTCTAGCTTTACTCAGTGAGCAATATCACTTACTGGTAAGTTATATGAAAGACTTCTATTTTTATGGTGGTAAGTTTTTCAATTCCTTTACACGTTAGCTCCGAGTAAATGTTTAGTCAAAAGAAATGACATTTTCTAAACTGTTGTAAAGTCTTTCTGCAGTACTTGAATTATATATTCCTCGCTATGATAGACAAAGATTGACAGTGCATTTGGATGAAGGGACTAGGGATATAAATGCCTCATTGTTTTTACTTTTTTCCAAGTTTTCTAAATAGACACTTTTATTTTAAAGACGCAAACAGTGCATAGCAATTTATATAAACTCTTCTTATATAATCATTATTCAAGCTATAGTTTCACTTGTAGATAGTTGACTTTGAAAGCAGCTCTAAGGTTTCATGTGCTGTTTGCACACGGATACATCTACTCTTACCATCAGAAGGAAGGATACCTTGAGAGAAATGAGAGATGCTCATGAGGGTAGGCTCTGGGATACTGCGCACACTTAGCGTGCTTATACAGAAACCTTGGTGAAAGCTAACCTGAGAGTGTCTCTTTCCCTACTGCCCCAGGGATCATGCAGACCATCCCCTAGGGAATTGCCCCATCCCACACATTATTTGTGCTCAGGATATCTTCAAGAAGAAACGATGCTAAATTAAAGACACAGAAAAAAAATGATTTCAATTAAAAATGTATTCCAAGTCTATTTCATGGTCAGAAGTAGGTACTAATAATCACAACTTTAGCATCTCTTTTAGCCCTCTAATGCAAATATTGGTTTTAGTTTACTGTAGCATAATACTTTTGTTGGTCCCCTTTGCATAATTTTCATTTTTATTAATTTTTTGTAATTATAAAACAGATTGATTCACATATCCTGGTATCTAATCAATATTCCAATGTGGATATATTACCAGTGTATCTCTAGTATTATGTTTTTTAGAAAAAGCTATCTCCCCCTGTAAAAACAGGTTCTTAGAATCATTTGAAGACTATTTTATAAGTTCTAGGAAAATATTTGTCTTTACTGAAGGCTAGGAATGAGTGACTTGTAACACTTTAATAAAACCCACAAAATAACACAAGGACACACACTTCATGTGAATTTTCTAATAGAATTACAGAAATTTGTCTTTCTAATGAAAATGCTAGTCTGACTGTAAGTGATGAAAAGAAGCTGAATAAAGAAAATGTTTTGGAGGGATGTTGCAGAAGCCCAAAGGCACCTGAAACACATTCCTTTATTTCCCGCTCTCCCTCTAAGTCCCTTTCTAGGTTTTGGCTCTTGTTTTTATTATAGTGGCATATACCTTCATACTTGAAATATTCTTCCAGTGCATTATGAACCCTAAATAACTGTGAGTAATGTCTGTAATGCTTGCCTCCTAAAGGACTTAAGCTGGGCTGCATAGTTTATAGATGATAAGCTGGGAGTCAATCTTTCACTGCAATGATGTATTCACTGCACTAAGAACCATCTCCATTGTAAATTAATTCTTGAAACGTTGGGCCATAAATGTCATCAGTATCATTACCCAACTCTGTCATTCTGCTGCAGGTGCGAGCTTCTAAAAGCAAGGTGCTTTGAACCGAACACATTAAACCATGACTCCATTCTTAAGGGCAACTCCTTTATGCTACTTGGCAAAGAGATCAATGGATGCCATTTCTGATGCTACTGGCTTTAAGGTTTTTCTTTTGCCCTTTTAGAAGGAGGCACCCTTACGTGCCTCTTACAAATATATTTCCCAAATGTTTCTTCTTTAGAAGAATATGCTAGGTCAATCAGAATTCATCCTTTTTATTCCTCTCTTTGGAATATATGAACTTAAAATATAACCAGTTGTCAGGTCTTTATGGAGTCACAAGTGTGCGGAGAATTTACTTGGGATTCTGTGCAGAGGTAAAAGAACTAGACAATACTAGGCTGCCCTTGAGTAGTTTAGGTTTATGTAGGATGAGAAACAATCCTATCACGCTGAATCAGGGAAGAAATAATATGTGAAACAAATTTCAGCTGTTAGTTACTTAGGGCCTTCATCATACATTTTTCAGTATTTATTGGGGGAGAAATGTTCTTGGGAAAATAAGAGTAACATACTGGTTTAAACCCTTGACATTCATTTTGTTGAATAGTACTTCATTTGAAATAGTATATTGATTCCATAATTGCTAGGCAGAGAAGACAAGAATTTTAAAAGTAGTTTTTTGGTTTGCCTCTTCTTTTTAAACTGACTGGATTGATTAACTCAGTGGAAAGTGATAAAGGATGCATCTCTCTGGTGAAAAACTTTCAGAGCTGCCAATAAAACTGTTGTTCCTTTATTTTGTCTCTGATTTTTTTATTCAAGGAAGGTACCAAAGAAGTGTTCTGTTCCTTTAAGCATCCTATAATCTTATGATTAAATCTGTCTCTTGGCTGGCCTATGTCCTTGGGCTGTGACCTTTATAAATGCTTCTTATCTTTATTTTCTTTCCCCTCACTTAGGTGAGACAGCTAGAGGAGGCTAGAATTGGGTAATTTCTCTTCAGCCTATATAAGACAAGGCTTTAGAAACTTATTTTTCATTGAGGAGTAAGCTTTTGCATAGAGAATTTTATGAGCGTGATTTAAAAAGTAACATATAAGTATTGGTAGATGTCAAATATTGAGGAGCACAAGTTTGCTACTCGTTACTTAAAGCAGTTGAGCACAAATTTAAAATTATTCAGTCAGGCTTTTGCTTTCAGGTGAACGTCTTCTAATATCTCCCTACTGACCACTTAAAGAAGCAGATTATTTTAGTGTCCTTATTTTTGATTCCTTATTGTCATATTTTCCTAAAAGCCCCTTCTGAAATAGAGAATGAGCCTTTGCACCTCTGTCAGCTGTCCTCTGAAATTGGCCATCTCTCTCTCTCTGGTTTCTTTGAAGATTTTCTCTTCATCTTTGGTTTTCTGCATTTTGAACATGGTATGTCTAGGTGTTGAAAGACTGAGCTACCTGGATCTGAGTTTTGGCGTCTGTCAGTAATTTTTTGGAAAGTTTTTGGCTATTACTACTTCAAATATTTTTTGTGTTCTACTCTCCTTTTTTTCTCCTTTTGAAACAATTCTGGTATTTCAATTACTAGTATGTTATACCTTTTGAAATTGTCACACAGTTCTCAGACAATTTGCTCTTTTAATTTATAATTATTTTATAATAACAGGAGAGGCAAATTAGGAATATTCTTTTATAAATCATCTGCATCATTTCTACCCATGAATTGGAATACTGTTGTTTGAAATATACTTAGATTAGTTATAAATATACTAGTGACCCAGTGCAGGAAATTCATGCACATTCAAGGGAATTAATTAGAAGAAATATTTTAATATTGCTATATGCCTTTTCTCTATAATAGAAGTGCCTGGCTGGCTCCACCACCATTGGGTGACACCAAGACCCTGCTGGCCCCACTTCCATCAAGCCCCACCAGGTAGGGGACACAGTCTCACTACCTGGCACCGGGGCAGGCCTCAGGTCCCCTGGCCCTGACTGGCGCCATGCAGCCTCACCCAAGCCCGCTTCTCCACAGGAACCTAGACCCACCACACCTAGGGACCCATCGATGTACCTCAGTCATTTGGTCATTACAGATGAAGATAAAGCTTGCACTTAAGCGCGCACATTCATTTTCAATGCCTGATTTGTCTACGTTCTCTAAATAGCAAAATAAATAAGATCTTCAGCCAGATAGCATCAAATGCCAAGTTCTTTATATAATGACACATACCATTCTCTCCACTCAGTATGCTCCATTTGAATGGATTAGATGTATGTGACTCATATGAAAGGAACTGCTACTTGCTCTTAATAGAGGAAGCATTAGCTCATTACCTAATGCGTAAAGTGGTTTAAATGGCATATACTTATTTGAAAAACAGAAGGAAAAATAACAAAAACAAACAAACAAAAACAATGTTCAGAGCTGTGGACGGCAGGATCCTCTCCCTTTCCCATCTTTTTTTTTTCCTGCTTTTCCCATGAACCTATTTGTGCTCTACCTCAAAATCAACATATAAGACAAAATCAGATGCTGTAATCTGCATTTTATAGTGTCATTTGAGTACAAAGAGGTGCTTTTCAATCTTTACTGTTTTTTTTTTAATCAATGCAGCTCAAACTTGCTCCCAACGTTCCAGGAGCCAGGCCAACATGGCTGTGCAGACACACCTTTGCTACCGTAGGTGCTGTCAGCCTTCAGGGCTGGGGCAGGGAACATTCCAGGTGTTGCTGGAAAGGAATCAGCTCTCCTCTCTACATTTCATTATAAAATGCGAAGCAGTAGCCGTTTTCCATTACCCCCATTTCCAAACCTCCTCGTCTCAGGGCGTAGGAAGGGACTGGGAGGATATTTACTCTCAGCTCTTTGATTTCTCTTATGTAACTGAGCCCAGTGACAGCTGTTTCTCTGAGCGCATCGCCAGCTAATTCAGGGCTAGTCGCACCTGGAAGGCAAGCGGCAGAGCTGACCAGGGGCTTTGACCAAACCAGAGCTGGGTTTGGGACTCCGGAAGCTAAGGGAGCCGGTTTAGGAAACCAGGGTGTGTGTGGGACCACCACACGCCCTGGTTTGTGGTGCATGGCAGCGGTTGGCTTGGTGGTGCATGTTGCATGGCAGTGGTTGGCTTCCCTCCACTCCTGTAGCTGGGGAGAGTTGAGGGTGGGAGTCGGTGAAACTCTCTCACCCGTGGGAACCCAGATTTGGGCAGGGAGCAGGGCCTGGAGGCTAGAGGTGTGCGTCACAGCAACCTCGGCAAGCAGCTCTCCCTGGGCCCAGACTGCACAGCCCGGGGCCAGATGTGGGGGCTACTCCGGTAGACTCTAGGCCCCTCCCATTTCTGCACCCGAGCTCTCTGCTTTGCCCCTTTCACCCACAGGCACCCCTGGCGTGGTGTGCCCCAAGGCTTGGTGTGCAGATGCCAGGGCTGCAGGTTCAGGATTCTCCGCCTCCTCTTGGCACTTTGAGCCATAAGCACCGGCAGGACCTTTTCACTGGTCTTGGTCTTTGGTCACTGGTTTTCAGGACTCTCTAGGCCAGGGACAGCCAGGACCTTTGTCTCTGACCAATGCCAAGCCTGTAGCCTGCCTGGGGTACCCCCAGCACAGGGAGAGCATGGGGGTGTGGCCTGCCTGGTCTAGGGGCAAGGGATTGGGTTGGCTAGCCACCCCATCCGCAATTGGGGTGGGAGAGGCTGATTAGGGGTGTGGTCAGCGAAAGGGATGGGTTCGCTGGCGCCTGCAGATGCACTGTGCATGCAGCCCTGCCCACACCTCTCTGCACTCACAGCCTCGTTGCTGCCCCTCAACCCCCACCTCAGTCAAGGCTACAGGTCCACCCGTCTCCTCCCAGGCATCCTTCCATGCCTGCAGTCATTTCCCTTTGTTCCTTGCCAGGCCAACTCATGTCATGAGGCGACTACAGAACTTCACTCTCTGCAGGCGAGGCAGATGCCTGCCCACTGGCCCCCTGCCCCAGCCCGAGCCCCGTCCTGTGCACCCTGCCCCTGCGCCCCTTGGGCTGCCCGCCTCCTGGCCACCCAATTCGGGAAAGGCCTTCAGGTGGAGGCCTGTCTGTGCATCGCATTGGGCCCCAATGCTGCAAGCCCCTGCCCACCCACACTTGCTGCGATTGGTCGTTACATGAGGCATAATGGACAATTTGGATATTCCTCTATTATTATATAGGACGTTGCAGTTTTTAGGACAATGACTACATTTTTATAATTGATATGCTTTTAAAATAAAGTATAATATTAAAAGAAAAATGAAAAATTACAAATATAAAATCAGGTATCAAAGTAAACATTTGTTAGAATGAGAACAATCATTTCAACAAATTATGCCAAAATCTGACAAATACCATAAATATCACTAAAATCAGAAAAGTAACACTATTTTTGCAAATTAACTCTTATACATTTTATAATACCTTTTCCTGACATTTCTTTGCCTGCATACATTTTCATCCCTTTCTCATTTGTCAATAAGTTTATAAAGCGAGTATCTATAGAGAAATTAGAAAAACAGTTCAGTCTTTCTTCTAGTATAGCTAATAGAATTCTTCATTAATTGATTGCAGAGGTGCCTAAAAGATACGACCTTATACACCCAGAGGAGCTCACTTGTTATAGTGTGGCTAAGTAGTATCTTTCGATAGGAATTCTGTTAAAATTTTGTTATATTTACTTGAAAATGTATTATGTATTTTTAAATTGTATACATGTATACATTTGACTAGGTGTCAATGAGAACTGAATCCTTCCTGACAAGTGTGTTGATCCAATGTGTAAAATAGTGTTCCGCACCGTGTATTTCTAACTTTGTTCCCACTCCACTATCTGCATGCTTCCTCTGTGGGGACATCTTGGGACAGCTCACTAACTGTATGACATGATCATTGAACCCTTGGCCTTAAGCCTTTATGTGACTGTGCCAAGTAATTTGGCACAATAAAAGCCTGTATTGGGATAATAAACAATAATGGAACTATCTCCTAATCTAAAATTAAGCATATTTCCAACTCAAATTCCCATTAGCCAGATCATAAAATATCAGTAAATATTCCAACATACCCAACAGGAAGGGCAGCGTGATATTGTAAACTTCAAAATAGAGACAGCAATCTTAATGAATAGTAGTTAAAATGTTTTACTTTTGAAAATGACCATGTGGACACATTGTAAGGGCACCTTTTAGGACCTTCTAAGGGACTTATGCAAGGGAGAAACCTTGAAGCATTAACTTGATTGTCCTCACTATAAATCTACCTCTGAAGCAATTACTATTTGCTGATAGCAGAACCTTGAAGTTGTTGCTTGATTTTTCCCATCTTCTCTTTGCCTCAAAATTCCAATCTATTGTCATGTCTGTCAGTTCCTCCTCTGAAATTCTTCTTGCAGAGTAACTCCTATATCTATACAGGTTCTAGTATATAGCCCTCTTTATGATCTGTCTCCTTGGTGTGGCAGCCTAATTTACCAGCACCCGACATTCTCCTAATCCCAAGTATCTTTTAGTCTTTAGCTGGGCTCACAAAAAAGTCTGGAAAATTCTTGGAGGTCAGAATCAAGGTAAGAATCAAAACCCACAAAATTTTCAGGTGATTGAAGAGCATGTGGTGCTCATTTCAGTCTTGCATAGAAGAGAGAACAATCTGTAAGAGAATGAATGAATCAAAACAAGTAATGGGAAAAATCCAAGAAAGCATGTGATTTCAGACCAAGCTCTAGTACCAGCTAGATCCCATGGGGAGCTCTGGAGTGTAAATCCTATCTCAGGATTTGTCCCTATGAAGACAAAAGAATTGATCTTTCAGTCAGTCACTGCCTAAAGACCTCTCAGAATCTTCCTGCTCTCTGTATTTGCAGGCAAAGTGGCTCTAGTCAAGATCAGCACTTTCCATAGTAACAAGACACAGGAACCTGACGTGGAGATAAGATCAAATGGATGTGAGGGGAATTTTCTCTCAGTTGGAGACAATGCTAGAGAAAGAGCCAGATAGGTCTCTCAGAGAGGTAAAATGGACATAACAAGATGGTTTCCAGGAGCTAATCCCTGCCCCCCATACATATATATAATCAATACTACTCAGCCATAAGAAAAGATGAAACACTACCATTGCAACAATATGGATAGACCTTGAGAATATTATAATAAGGGAAGTAAGTCAGTCAAAAGAGCTAAGAACTAAATCATTTCACCCATATATGGGATATAAAACTGAAACTCATAGACACAGACAACAATGTGTTAGTTATCAGAGGGAGGAGAGTAGAGGGGACCTAATATACAGTGAGGGAAGATGGTTTGAATTGGGTGGTGGGCACACAGTGCAATATACAAATCTTTTTTTTAAATAAAAAAATTGTATTTACTTAGAAGCATTCAGAATGTCAACAAAACAGCTGCAATATACAGATCTTGAAGCATAGAAATGTACACTTGAAACCTATATGACCCTATTAACCACTGTCACCAAAAAAATTAAAACATAAAACTGGAACTGGAGCTAGAGATTTTAGAGCTATACCATTGTAGATTTCTTCATTTTGTTTACTGTTATATGGATGAAATGACTGTGGGATGCCAGTCCTATTGCATAAATATGATTTGATTAAATTGTACTGTATAAAGTTTAAGAAGAAACTCTGGCATAATTAAGAGGGCTGGGGAGAATATAGAGATAATACATTTCTTGAGTGAGCCTGAACTCATGCTATGGTGATTCTGCCAGTTTACTGACTAGATATCTAGCTGGTGGAAAAGAAGTGTACAAGCACAAATATGGGTTTTTCCAGGTTTATTAAGGTATAGTTGACAAATAAAATTTGCAGATACATATTTAAGGTATATGTATTCATTGTAGTAATCACCACACTCAAGCTAATTAAGATATTGATCAACCCTTCATCTCATATAGTTACTATCTTCTTTTCTTTTTTTCTGTAATGACAATGCTTAAGATCTATCCTGATAGTAGATTTCAAGTATACAAATGTTTTTTGGCTGCTTTCAGTGCCAGATGAGAGAAATACAGATCTAAAATTTAAGGTTTATAAGAATGCAGATATAAAAATGAAATGTCAATAAGAGTTATGATCCAGCAAAGAGAAAGATGTAAGTAATAGTATACTTAAGAGTAAGTAGCATTTTGATTGAAATGTTTAAAAACTCACTTTCTTTGGAAGGAACAACTATAATTTTAAAGTGATCAAAGTTGGCCATTTCAATCATATTATCAACTAGAAATGATTTGGGAAGAAAGTACAGAAAACTGTACATATAATGGTTAAATGATAAGATAGCATAGTGGCAAAACACCTACTTTATAGTTCACTGTGAGAATTAAAGTGATTCTATGTGAAGTACCTTAAACATGAATGTGCATGAAAGTATACCTGAAATGTAGTAATATATAAATAAATAAGTTAAAATTTGATGACATAAAGATGGTTTTGTTGTCATGGATTTTTATTAATCCCCAGAATAAGTTATCAAGGAGACTGAGACTAATACCCTCACCAACAAACCAGGCTTTATTTGTAAGAGGAATAATTAATTTCATGCCTATTCATTTTTATGCATGTGGAATACCACATTTTTTTCTTTAGGTTTTGTACCTTATTTTAAGTGAAATTCAGACATCTTTACATATAAGTACATGTAGGTATTCCTAGTGCTTTTTAAAATCAGTATTGTACCTATAATAATAAGTGTAATGTGCTAATTAGACAAGACAGCTGAATGACCTTCAGGATGTCATTCTAGGTGTCCTTCCTGATGAAGCCTTGACAGGGAGGAGGTTAAGACAGGTGGTTGGGGGTGATCAGGCAGGCAGGAGAGCAGTTACGGACAATCAGGCAGGCAAGCAGAGGGGTGAGGGGCGATCAGGCAGGCAGGCAGGTGAACAGTTAGGAGGCAGCAGTCCCAGATTGTGAGAGGGTGCAGGCCTGGCTGCACCCCTGCCCTGTGCATGAATTTTGTGCAATGGGCTTCTAGTTCCATTATGTAACTATACCATCATTGATTTTACATTTCCCATAGTGATGAACATATAGGTTGATTAGAAACAAAATTGCAATGAATGTCATTGTATATAGATTTTGGGCTATTAAATCAATGCTTGGAATGTAAGATAAGAGCTAAAGCATATGATGAGGACTTAATCTGTGTGGACCATTACAGTAAAGATTACAAGGGACTCAGGAAGATGGAAAAATGATAGAATATGTTATATGTTAAAACTAGATATTTAAATATATCCCACATGATTTAGAACACCCTGTACTAAATCTTACTACATGCGTGTTAAAAACTGATAATGAATAAATTTAACCAAGGAGGTAAAGGACCTGTACTCAGAAAATTACAGGATGCTGAAAAAAGAGTTAGAGGAAGACATAAACAAATGGAAGAATATACCATGTTCGTGGATTGGTAGAATCAACATCGTTAAAATATCCATACCAAAAGCAATCTATAGATAAGTGCAATCCCCATTAAAATACCAATGGCATATTTCAAAGACTTAGAACAAATCCTCCAAAAATTCATTTGGAATAAAAAAAAAGATCCCAATTAGCTGCAGCAATATTGAGAAAGTAGAACAATGTTGGAAGGATCACAATATCAGATATCAAGCTACATTACAAAGCTACGGTTCTCAAAACTGCCTGGTACTGCCACAAGAACAGACACAGACCAATGGAACAGAACAGAGAACCCAGAGATTGACCAAAGCCATTATGCTCAGTTAATATTTGACAAAGGAAGCAAGAACATACTATACAATCAAGATAGTCTCTTCAATAAATGGTTTTGGGAAAATTGGACAGATACATGCAAAAAAAAACTAGACCAACTTACACCATACACAAAAATAAACTCAAAATGGATAAAGGACTTAAACGTAAGATGGGAAACCATAAAAAAATCTTAGAATACTCCATAGGCAGATAAATATCAGACGTATGTTGTAGTAATATCTTTACTGGTACAGTTCCAAGATCAATGGAAACAAAGGGGAAAATAAACAAATGGGACTACATCAAAATAAAAAGCTTCTACACAGCAAAAGAAACCATCAACAAAAACAACAAGAAAGCCCACTACATGGGAGAACATATTTGCCAATGTTATCGCTGAAAAGTGTATAATCTCCAATATTTACAGAGAACTCATACAACTTAACAAAAGGAAGATAAACAACCCAATCAAAAAAAATGAGCAATGGACCCAAATATATATTTTCTGAAAGAGGACATATAGAAGGCTGAGAGACATATGAAAACATGCTCAAAGTCACTAATCATCTGAAAGATGCAAATCAAAACAACAATGAGGTACCATCTCACACCTGTCAGAATGGCTATCATCAACAAATCAACAAACAAGTGCTGGTGAGAATGCAGACTGGTGCGAGAATGCAGACTGGTGCAGCCATTGAGGAGAACAATACGGCGTTTCCTCAAAAATTAAAAATTGAACTTCCATTTGACCCAGTAAACCCACTTCTAGGGATATAACCCAAAAAACTAGAAGCACCAATCAGAAAGGATATATGCACCCCTATATTCATAGCAGCACAATTTACAATAGCTAAGATCTGGAAACAGCCTAAGTGCCCATCAGCAAATGAGTGGATTAAAAACTGTGGTACATCTACACAATGGAATTCTATGCTGCTGTAAAAAAAGGAATTCTTACCATTTGCAAGAGCATGGATGGAACTAGAGAGCATTATGCTAAGTGAAATAAGCCAGTCAGAGAAAGATCTACATCACATGATCTCATTCATTTGTGGAACATAATGAACAAAAATAGAACCAGAGTCATAGAAGCATTAAACAGACTTTACAACCTATGAGGGAAGGTGAGGAATATAGGAGTAAGAGATCAACCAAAGGACTTGTATGCATGCATACGAGCATAACCAGTGGACAATCAATAGGGAGGGATGGTGAGGGCTTGTGCTGGGGGGGGGGGATGATAGGCGGAGAGGTTAATGGGGGGAAAAGGAGCTTCATGTAATACCTTAAACAATAAAGAATTTTAAAAAAACTGGGGATAAATATTTAAAATTCTATTTGACTAATCCTATAAAAGAAATTCACTGTCAACAATCTGCCTATGTAGAAAAAGCTTCTGATCAGCTTTTTAAAGCTGAGCTTTTAAATAAGAGCAGACAACCAAGAATCAGCAAATGTATGTGAAAGAAGCCAGAATAAACAGAAAATAACATTTTGAAGAAAATAGAGTACGCAGAGAAAATAAAAATCTATAAAAATATCCCGAGAGAGATACATTTAACAAGTATCTGAGCCTAGCATGTGCCAAACACAAGGGCTTCAGTAGTAAGTAGAAAAGACAAAGCCTCAGCCCTTTTGATTTTTAAAAATATTGTATTATGATATAAGAAATGATTCTAGAAAAAATAAAATCTTGGGAGAACAAAAAGGAGCTCATGGAAATGAAAAATAGAAAATGAAATATTCAAGAGTAAAGTTCCAGATACTTCTCAGAAAATAGAAAAGAGGGAGCAAATAGTGGAGAAAAGATTAGACATTTTATTGGACTAGTCTAAGTGGCTTAACATCCAAATAATAGGACTTCTAAGACAGGAAAACAAAAAAGCATTGCAAAGGAATAATTCAAAAAAATTCAAAACATCTCCTAAAAGTTAAGAACAATACTTGTGAGATTAAATGTGTACATTGACTGCACAACACAATGGGTCAATACTGACTCAAACCAAGTTACATTATATGCAACTTCAGAAGATTGAGGACAAAGATAAGATTCTAAAACCTTCCAGAGAGAAGAACACATATTTTATATACGTGGCCAAGATCCAAAAGGCAATAAATATCAATAGAGTAATACTCAAAAATAGAAGGCAGAAAAATAATGTCTTTATAACTGTGTGAAAACTATTTTAGATCTAGACTCTATTTCAATTAAGTATGAAGGTAGACTTTTTTCCTCCTGAAAGTTACTGGAGGATATATTTCACCAGTAGAGGAGAGTTTACAGAACAAGTGAGACACAAAGTGCATGAAACAGGAGAGCAAACACAGGAATAAGCTAATAGTAAATTTCAAAGGAGTAGCTATTCAGCCATCCACTTAGGTGGAACAAGACAGAATTCTCCCCAAGAAACATCTCCATGAAGAGAAGACTGAAAATTTTCTTCCATTTTTAAATGTACCCAGAAGACAGTAACAAAACATTGGCGAGAGTTTAAAGATGAATTTAATGTAAATGTACAAAAATAACAAAGAAAATAAAACAAAAATTAGTTCTATGGAAAAGGTTGTGCAGGAAGGAAAGAATAATCCATATAATGCATACCCCCAGTGTGAGTAACATTTATAGAACTCTAAGACCTAAGCCTGGGAGTAACCTGGAGTGAGGATGACATTATAGGCTGGGTGGTGGATTTTAATTCAGGTGCTTGAGGTTAGTCAGTTCTCAACTAAATCTGCTCACAAAATCTCAAAGGCTTATTATTTGAGTGGACTGAAAAAAATATGGTCACAATATTTTACTGCATATCAATCGTGGGCTGAGCTTTGACAAATATAATGTGGTGTAAGTCATATTTATAGGTTCTTGAACCTAGGTCTCCAGAAGCCTGGCAGCTGTTAGCTTCATGCACTTTGAACCCTGAGACCATCATGCTGCAAAGAAGCTCAACTAAAAATCCTTGAGGGCAAAAGAGTACACAGAGAGAAAGACCTTGCACTTCCAGCTGCCCCAGCTGAACACATACATCCCCAACCAGCAGACCAGCTGAATATAAGCCCCACAAGAAAGCTCAAATGAAACTAAGACATCCCCCCAAAATAAGACCTACTTACAGTTTTGCCTCTTCCTGTAATATAAGGTATCCCCCCGAAAATAAGACCTCCCCAAATATGGTATTTTTATTTTTGAAACTGAAAAAGCCTGGGCCACACAAGCAGTTACAAGGAAGTGGGTTGATTTAATGCTGCCGCTTGTTATGCGAGGGAGCCAAAGAGGTCTGCTAGTCTGGGATGCAGCCAGCATTCACCACACTAAAGACTTGAGAAATGTTTTCACAAAAGAAAAATAGATCAAATAATAATTCCCGCAGGAAGGACAGCCTATCTCCAGACTCTTGATATTGCAATAAACAAGCCATTTAAGGACAATTTGCACATGGAAATTAATGACTACATTTAAAATAGAATGGAGAGAAATCAGCATGGAAACTTTGTGAAACCTAAACTGCAAGAGGTTGTGACTTGTGTGAAGAATTCATGGGAGAAAATCACTGACAGTTGCATTGCAAATGCACTACGATCAGGCTACCTTGACAAGAAGTGCTCATTTAAGGACAGTGGTATTGCTAAACATGAGAGATTTGGTCCATTGACTCTGAAAGAAATGGAGTCACAAGAAATTCACCAGGAAATTCAGGATTTGGATTGTTATGATGATGTTCCAGAAGATGATGACATGACTGTCATTGAATAAATCTTACTTTGTGTTCAGACCGGTAAATATCAGTATCAGTAAATGTACCAGAGAATGTTGTACATGGAAATAATGGTATTAACAAGAAATTCTTGATACTGTGGGATTCAGTTTGTCTGGTTATGCTGGTTTGTGATGACAACTACTATTGTACCATATACAGATAATAAATTTCCTTTTTTATTTTTTTGTTCAACAATAAATGTGTACTGTATTCTTCTTCATGGAAAAATAGGATATCCCTGAAAATAAGACTAGCACATCTTTGGGAGCAAAAATTAATATAAGACACTGTCTTATTTTTGGGGAAACAGGGTAGGAGAGCCCCAAATCAACCCACAGGACCAGGAAAAATAACAAATTTTTTTCAGCTATTAAAATTTGGGACACACTGCTATACAGTGATAGATAATTAATACAGTATTCATTATTTATTTATTTAGACACTAGAGGCCCAGTGCACAAAATTCATGCACTCAGGGGGAGGGAGTCCCTCAGCCAGGCCTGTGCCCTCTTGCAGTCCAGGAGCCCTTGGGGAATGCCCAACTGATGGCTTAGGCCTGCCCCCCTAGCGCTGCTGCAGGGGCAGGAGAGGCTCCTGCCACCACCGCTGCACTTGCCAACCATAGCCTGGCTTCGGGCTGAGTGGCACTCCCCCGTGGGAGTACACTGACCACCAGGGGGCGGCTCCTGCATTGAGCATCTTCACCCCGGTGGTCAGCGCATGTTATAGTGACTGGTCATTCCACCATTTGGTCAATTTGTTTATTAGCTTTTTATTATATAGGACTAGAGGCCTGATGCACGAAATTCATGCACAGGAGGCAGGGGATGTCCCTGAGCCCAGCCTGCACCCTCTCCAATCTGGGATACCTTGAGGGATACCTTCTTACAATCCAGGACTTCTGGCACCAAACTGGTCGCCTGCCTACGTACCTGATTGCCCCTAACTGCTTCTGCCTGCCAGCCTGATTACCCCCTAATCAATACCCTGCCATCCTAATTGATGTCTAACTGCTCCCCTGCCAGCATGTTTGCCCCCAACTTCCCTCCTCTGCTGGCCTGGTCACCCCTAACTGCCCTCCCCTAATTGCCCCCAACTACCTTCCCTTGCAGGCCTGGAACCCCTCAATAGCCATCCTCTGCTGGCCATCTCGTGTCCACAAGGGCAGGATCTTTGACCACAGCCCTCTTATGTGTGGGAGTGATGGTCATATTACTTTTTTATTAGATAGGATAGAGGCCTGGTGAATGGGTGGGGGCCAGCTGGTTTGCCCTGAAGGGTGACCCAGATCAAGGTGGGGCGTGAGGCATCCTGGGCGAGTGGCCTATGGTGCTTTGCAGGCTGGCCATGCCCCCCAGTGACCCAAGTGGAGGCCCTGTGATCTGGGATTAATTTATATTCTACAATTGAAACTTTGTAGCCTGGCACAGAACCAAGCCTTCTGCTGACCCCAAGGCAGTGATATAATTGAAACTTTGTTGTCTAGAGTGGAGATCTAGGCGCTAGGGCTACAGAAGCTTGTCTTCCTTTATTGCCCAGGCAACCCTAGCCTCTGCTCTCTCCAGCTTCCTGGCTGCCACCATTTCTGTTGGTATTATGTATCTTCTATAATTGAAACTTTGTAGCATTGAGTGAAGGCCTAGGCCGGCAAGGGCAGGTGGAAACTTGGCTTCCTCTGTTGCCACGGAAACCCAAGCCTCCCTCCTGCTCTTAGTGGTTGTAGTCATCTTGGTAAGGGTTTATTTGCATAATTCACTCTTGATTGGCTGATGGGCGTGGCTGTGGGCATGGCTTGATCAGAGGTACGGTAAATTTGCATTTTACTCTTTTATTAGATATGATGATTTGCTACTTCCAGTAGCACCTCTTCTCTTGGCAGCCCAATTTAATCATTCTTACCAGTAATATAGCTAGCTTCTGCTTTTCCTAGGATACTAAATATTTTCCTCATGAAAACTTTTTTTTAAAACTTGTTTTGTTTCATCTCCCCTTCTGACACATACTTCATATCTATGAATCAAGCATTTTTTATTAACATAAGATCTGGCCTCTGATGTTAGTTCTGGCCATTAGCCCATTCCATTGCTTGACCTAGTTGCAATCCTTCAATTGTGGCATTTATCTCATGCCTCTTAGTCATGAAGACACTTTCTCTCTCTCTGGGAATAATCTTTCTTCCTAATCAGCTTGGCAAATGCTTACCTAGACACATTCTAATACTGCTATTTCCTTGCAAAGTTTGAAATTTGCAGTGTGGATCCCCTGTGACCAGGTCTTACCTGTTTTTGCTCAGCATATTTAAAACGTTTTTTATCTTCTTCTCCCACTAGAATCTATGCTTCTTATGCTGTGTTTCTGCATTAATTCACAAAACCTTCCCTTTTCTTCTGGGCACTAGCTCCATGATTGCTCTCACTGCCCTTGGACGCGCTATGTTTTAGGCTGGCGAAAATAGCACCCTTAGGAAGGTATTCACCTGGTCTCTACATTTGCTCAGCTGCAGAATCTCCTTCAGCAGATTTCTGAACTGACAGCTATATCGGGTTTGTTATTGAAATTTTGAAGCTTGTGTTCCAGGGTTTAGGAAGAGCAGTTCCTCTACTGTGCGCTTGACAAGACCCTGTCTTCCTAAAGCTTTGCATGTTTCAGACTTTTCTTGTGCATGTTTTTTTTACAGAGTTGTTATGTTCTTTATTTCCCTTTTATGTTCCCCTACTTATTTTAGAAATGTTCAATTCGGCTTTAATAGTTTGCCTAATTCTCAAAATGCTCCCTTTTCTAGTGTAGATGGATAGCAGCAGCACTATGTGCCATGTTGTTGTTTTCTTAATCCTTATCTGAGGATACCTGAGGATATTTTATTGACTTTTACAGAGGGGGAGAGAGAGAGAAATATCTCATGTATTTGACAGAGAAACATTGATCAGTTGCCCCCCAAAGGTGCCCCAACTGGGCTCAAAATGACAACCACAGCCTCTTGGTAGAACAATGACACTGCAACCAACTGAACCACCTGGTCAGGGCTATTTGCTGAGTATAAATGTCTTTTTCTTTCCTTGCTTTGTTTTCTGGTTCAGACTTTATTTTTCTTACATTTTCTCTAGATTTTGTGTTATTGGGGTCTGCCAGAGACAGAAAAAATATGAAGTTTATGGGACTGCTAAAAGCGCCCACAATTCAAACAAATTGTGTTCATTTTTACTTCCCCTAGGTCAGCTTACTTCACCCAGGAGATAATCTTCCATTGGACAAACATTCAGATCAGGCATGGATTCCATTGTTGTTCTGCCTGGCTTCCTTCTAAGATGCCTCATCATGTCTATACCTTCCCCTGGATTCATGTCAAAACTTCCTCTATCATGTTTCCTCAAGGCTCTGGCAATATATATTCAAGCCTGTTGACAATAATTGTCACTTGAAAGTTCACCAAGTAATTCTTGATATCTATATCAATCTTCTCAGTTTTCTTTCTCAGTGTCCAAACTTTCTATATTAACCTGCCTAATATAGTTGTCCTTTTCTTCAAGGGGATTTCCCACATGTGCTCACATTGACTCCGCAGCTTTAAAAATATGTCTTTATTGATTTTTTTTTTTTAGAGAGAAAGGAAGGGAGAGGGATAGAGAGGTAGAAACATTGATGAGAGAGAAACATCAATCAGTTGTCTCCTATATGTCCTCTCCTGAGGATCGAGCTTGAAATTCGGACATGTGCCCTCACCAGGAAACAAACAGGTGACCTCTTGCTTCATGGGTTGGTGCTCAACCACTGAGACATGCTGGCTGGGCGACACTTGCAACTTTACCTGAACTAACTGCAGAGTTCAAAGTCAGTAATTTTCTGAATCTTGCTCTTTGTGGAGCAGGCATTATAATCTGATTTTAAGATCTTCCTTCACTAGAAGTTATTGGACCCTACTTATATTTTATGAATAATTGAACTAATTCTTCTATCTCTAATAATAAAAGCATAATATGCTAATTAGACCAGACGACCCTCCAAACGAAGCCAGGGATGTGAGAGAAACTTGAGTCCTGGGTGCCAGAGGGAAGCCAATGCCAGCAGCCAGGGGAAGAAAGGAATACACTTGCATGAATTTCATGCATCAGGCCTCTAGTTTATATAGTAAAAGCCTAAGCAACCACTACAACAGAACAACCAGTTACTATGATGTGCACTGACAACTAGGGGCAGATGCTCAATGCAGAAGCTTCCCCCTGGTGGTCAGTGCATTCCCAAGGGGGAGCAGCCACTCAGCCACAGGCAGATTCACAGCTGACAAGCACAGTGGTGGTGGAGGGAGGCTCTCCCACCTCTGCAGCAATGCTAAGGAACAGCACACAGAGTGGTAAGGAGCCTGCCACTAAGAAGCAGCAAGCCGAGCAGTAAGGAGTGAGGGATTCCAGTTTGTGAGAGGGATGTTTGCCTACCAGTTTAGGCCCAATTCTAGGGTTCCCGGACTGAGAGAGGGCACAGGCCAGATTGAGAGACAGCCCCTCCCCAAGTGTATGAATTTTGTGTACCAGGCCTCTAGTTTTGTTTTGGTTTTTTTTTAAATTTAGCTGGCCTTTATTTTTCTTTGGACTCTTTTGACATAAACCACTCCTTAGCTTAACACCAGGGATTGATGGCATTTGTTTAATTTTACATAGAACAAGACAAAACCTTTGTTACCCATATATAACTAAAAACATGTTACTTTCCCACCTACTTAAGACACCCATTGTAAGAGTAGATTAGAATCTGTCCAATCATTGTTCTTCCAACTTGATTATCTGTTAGTATAGTGCAAATATTTACGTGTGATTTATATAGTAATATTTTAGATACTGTTCTGAATATAATTTGCCTAACACAATTCTGTGTGTTTTTTAAATTTTATTTATTGATTAAGGTATTACATATGTGTCCTTATCCCCTCATTGCCCCCCCCCCAACTCATGCCCTTACCCCCCTGGTGTCTGTCCATTAGTTAGGCATATATGCATGCATACAATTCCTTTGGTTGATCTCTCCCCCTTATCCCCACCCTACCTTGCCTTCCCTCTGAAGTTTGGTGGTCTGCTTGATGCTTCCTTCACTGTATCTGGATCTGGTTTTGTTCTTTAGTTTATATTGCTCATTATGTTCCACAAATGAGTGAGTTCATATGATATTTATCTTTCTCTGACTGTCTTATTTTACTTAGCATAATACTCTCCAGGTCCATCCACACTGTTGCAAATGGTAAGAGTGCTTTCTTTTTTACAGCAACATAGAATTCCATTGTGTGGATGTACCACAGTTTTCTAATCCACTCATTAAGCTGTTTCCAAATCTTAGCTATTGTCAATTGTGCTGCTATGAACGTAGGGGTGCATAAATCCTTTCTGTTTGGTGTTTCTAGTTTCTTGGGATATATTCCTAGAACTGTGATCACTGGATCGAATTGGAGTTCCATTTTTAGTTTTTTGAAGAAACTCTGTACTGTTTTACACAGTGATTGCACCAGTCCATGTTCCCATCAGCAGTGTGCAAGGGTTCCTTTTTCTCCACATCTTCACTGGTATTTGTCATTTGTTGATTTGTTGATGATAGCCATTCTGACAGGTGCCTCATTGTTGTTTTGATTTGCATCTCTCAGATGATTAGTGACTTTGAGCATGTTTTCATATGTCTTTTGGCCTTCTGTATGTGCTCTTTTGAAAAGTATCTATTTAGATCCATTGCCCATTTTTTTTATTGGGTTGTTTATCTTCCTTTTATTAGGTTGTATGAATTCTCTGTAAATGTTGGAGATTAAACCCTTTTCAGAGATAACATTGGCAAATATGTTCTCCCATGCAGTGGGCTTTCTTGTTGTTTTGTTGATTGTTTCTTTTGCTGTGCAGAAGCTTCTTATCTTGATGTAGTCCCATTTGTTTATTTTCTTTTTAGTTTCAGGGGCCTAGAAGATATATTGGTGAAGATATTTCTTTAGCATATATCTGAGATTTTGCTGCCTGTGGATTCCTTTAATATTTTTATGATTTCTTGTCTTATCTTTAAGTCCTTTATCCATTTTAAGTTTATTTTTGTGTATTATGTAAGTTGATGATCTAGTTTCATTTTTTGCATGTATCTGTCTAATTTTCCCAACACCATTTATTGATGAAACTGTCTGTAGACCTCTAGTTTTATATATTCTCTTTCAAATAATGAGATCTAGAAGAAGCATTTTCTTTATTTCTTTATATCTGTTTACTCTGGCTTTGATGATCTAAAGTTATTTTTCTCTTCATATCTGTCTATAATATCATTTTTAAATTGAAAAATGCTTTTTTCCCCTCAAGTTTAATTATTTGCTCTCCTTCATTTTTATTCTTATCCTGCTCCTTTAGGAGAATATGGCTGAAATCTATTTTTTCAAACCATTTCTTGATTTCCTTGAAACTGATTCTAAGAAGCATGTTTGCTGTTCCAGACACAGAGGTCTTTAATTAATTTCACAGTCTTTAGTTTTGCAAGTTTCATTGGGTTGTTTCTCTGTCTCCAAACAAGCAGAAGGAATATCCTCTCTATGTTAAAGAACTACATCATCTTATTTTTTTTCTAATTAGCAAAATTGACCATCCTAATATGAGTAAAATCATAGTCTGGACCTCTGATGTGTAAAGCTCTGATCAGAACTTATGTAGTGAAGAAAGTCATAGCCAATTTGTGACCATGTGGTGATGGCAGAAAAGAAGGTACATGTATGAACATGTGGACATGGCTCATGAATCAAAAGATGTGAGCTCTTTGCCAGGAATGCAGTTGAAGACAACAAAAAGACGAATAAAATTTCAGGCAGCTGATCTTGCCTTGTCTGCTTAGGCCTGGCACTAATAATTCAAAGTTTGAAAGTCACTAGTGGAGTCCACTTGGAACTTAACAGCCTGCGCTGTTCAAAGTCCTGATCTGAAAGCCTGGCTCAAAAACATAGCATAAGCAGCAGATATTTGTTTCTCTGGCAATGTTCAAAAGGAATGAATAAATTTTCCCGTCTCTTTTGCAGGGCCAAGTCAGGATATAGTTTACCATCAAGCTACAACAGCTTGCATTCGAGAGCCCAAGCCACTGACACATGCCAAAGTCTTTGTGGCCCATTTTTGCTGAGATTCAGTCAACTGCCTGAGGATAAAGCAACCATAAGCTGTGATGATCTGTTAAGATCAAAATAACCTAGTAGCTTGCATTTACAAAACCTCAAGTCCTAAAGCCACTTACCTAAGTCATGCCATTTTAAAGTGAACTGCAGAACCTTAAAAGCATACCATGTAGTACAAATTTGATCATCAATCTATTTTTTTAAAATAAACATTTGATTTTGTAAACCACCAACAAACGTTAAGCTCTAGATAATACGTTATCAGAAGCCTAAGACTAGACCATAATATCTATAATCTCTGGAGTCAAAAGATTCCTAAGGGAATTCATAAGGTGTTGGGCCAAGCATACTTAGTCCCTCCCTCCACATTCTCCTAACACCTGTTACTCCTCCTTAATAAGAGGCCTGAATTTTTGCAATTATACTGCTAGTCCTCAACCGGGGGCAATTTTGCTCCCAGTGGCAACGTTTGGGAAAATTTTTGGTTGTCATAATCGGAGGGATGTTACTGGCATCTAGTGGGCGAAGGCCAGGGGTGCCATTAAATGTCCTACAAAGAATAGGAGATCTTCCACAAGAAAAACATCTCCAGTTCACAATGTCAGTAGTCCCGAAGCTGAGAAAGACTGCTCCAAATAGAAATATAAAAGTTGAAAAATAGTATTTTTCCTTAACACCTAGATCTGCCATCTCACCAAAATTACATATGAAGGAGGTAAAGATGATTCTCCATAGAATAGCAGTGTTGGTAGGTAGGAGAAAGATGCTAGAGGATAAAATGACAAATATCCTTTTCAAAATGACGTGTATGTGTGTGTATGTGCATATATTTGGAATTGTTAAGAATAAACTGTCACCCTGGTTTATGTGGCCCAGCTAATTAGCATCATCCCATGCACCTAGAGGATGCCCATTTGATTCCCAGTCAGGGCACACGACCAAGTTGTGGGCTTGATCCTCAATAGGAGGAGTGCAGGAGGCAGTCCATGGATGTTTCTCTCTCCCTCTTCCTTCCTCTCTCTCTCTCAAATCAATAAAAACATATTTGGAAAAAATAATAAAAATAAACATGCATTATCTTTAAAACAAGAGTAACTATCTATATGGCAGTGTTTTAGGTTATTTTAATTTTAATGTTTCCTTTGATTTATATTGAGATGTTTTATCAATGGCTAATTAATATTTCTATAGTGATACATTTTAAGTAGAAAATAATTTCCTTTATTTGAGATATCCAGTCTGATGCCAAATTGGGGGAAAGATAATACATCCCATGGCATGATTCTCAGCTTCCCAAAGACACCAGGGAGCCTGTGTCCCCCAGTTGCAATATTAGTAAAAGAGTACTCTTCAGATTCTAACAGTCCTGCTGGGCATAAAGCAGAACTTGTTACAATTATTATTATTTATCTTTCAAGCGTCAAGGGAATTCTTACTGCTTGTGGAACAGAAAGAAACACATTACTTGGCAAATTCCTCATCATGAGTTTCCTGGTGCATGTTCTCTGTCCCCTTTTGTGTCACATAATGGGGAAGACAGAGTTGTTTGACTCTTATCATGTTATTAATTCTAAATCACATATGAAATGGGAGCTCTGCAAAGGAGGATTTAGATAACAGCACATCAAAGAAAAAACGCAATCTAAAAATATTTGGTTTAAAACCTCATTCATGATGTGCCAAGTATTATTCTCTTTGACATGCTCTCTTGCCTGCCTTTGCAAAAACTATAATTAGAATAATTTCCCACTCATATTCCATGGGAGAGAGCATGGTGATTTTGTGACCCAGCTGGCAAGTTTATAGAAATTGAGAGAAGTCTAGTTCAAAAACGCTAGCATCATAAAATTCTGGAGTGAAAAGATAATCATGATCATTCAAATTAACTTCCCCCTTTTAAAAAACAAAGAAACTGAGACTCCCAAATAGAGGTGTATCTTGCTAAAAACCACGTAGTATGTTAATAAAAAGCCAGATGTCCTAATTCCTCTACTAGTCCTTTCTCTACTCTGTGACACTTTCTCATCTGTTGCAGTATCCTTTCATCAAATATTCATTGAACATTTGTTAAAGGCCCTTCAGTAACCCAAAAGGCAGAGACCTCTTAAAGGGCTAGCAGTTGAGTAGCAGAAAGGACTTGTATACTGATATTTATAAGAACAGACGTTAAGTGATACATACCCTAAAAGAAATATAGTACCTATAGAAAAAGTCAGAGAAGTGAAATTCAAACTACTGTTGAAACTAGAGCGATCATGTAAACAAGTGAAACAGGCTGTATATGATTAAAGGGACGAGGGAGGCCTGGGGCAGAGAGAGAATCCAGAGGCTTTACACGGTCGGCTCTAGCTACTTATCATCAAGAAAGAATGTAGGCCCATTTTTTCCCCAAAAGCAACCATGACTCTCAATTTTTATTTAAAATGGCTATAATTTTGAACAATGTCAATTAAAATTATTTTAAAGTTCTGAATTTTGTATGTGTATTGTGAGGAAAAGGGGGGTGGGTGGGATGATAAGGAGAAGAAAATAAAGAGATAGACTGGAAATATGATAAGAAGCTTTGGGGTTGAGATGGCCATCAAAGTAGAATTCGCAATATTAAGTAGGTTTGCAACTGACAATCCCTCTCCTTAGAGTCATGTTATATTTTATATGATGTTTTGCTTTGGTTTTAGACTCTAAATTTAGAGTGAGGTAATTATTGAACAATCTACTTTGTATGTCTTTTTGTTATCTCGATAACTGGCACCTCTTCTGAAACTAACAGGCTTTGTATGTGTCCTGGGCTCTTCCATTTGATTTTTTTCTTATAGATTGAGATGCGAACTATCTCTGCAGCTTTTGTGCTACTCCTTTGAATTTAATTGGACAGTGAATCTCTTTTGTGACAAGTTTGTATTGAAGCTATAAAACAGATGGGAGTTGGCTGGAAATCATAAAGAATAGAGAAAAGCCAGCCATGAATTATGATTGCCAAGAAATCACCCAAAGTTACTCTATATTAACTAGCATGGAATATACTGAAAGACCCAGAATATTGAAGGGCTAACAGCTCTTTTTTTTTTTTTGCCAGAGTAGCGAAAGCTTTTTGATAAATTTTAAGCACCTGCATTTCTTCTCCTCAGATAGGAAGAGGATTTCCTCTCCAAGCTGAACTGGTTTGGTTTACAGAACAGGAAAATGGCTGGTTCTCAGACCTTTCACCACCCTCAGTAAGAATTGTTGTGCCACTAAAAGAGCAAGTGCTGTGCAATAATTCCATTGCACGGAAGACATGGGTTCTGTTTTTTAAGGTACTTAAAATGCAATATGTGTAGGAATGCATCCTATTCCATCAATGTATTGGTGTAATAGGAGAGATTATATTGCTCTTAGATCAAGGAAGGAAAGCCCAGAGCGATTCATTATGGATGATTTTTCTAGTTTCCATAATTACTCTGTTTATCATTTGAAAAAAAACAACTAGGGTAAACATTTATTGGGCACTAGCTCTGTGCAGGGCATTGTCTCCCTGCTGGGATTTGTCAGATGGACGATGTCGCCGTTAAGGTATGCCATACTCTATTTTAGTTTCTAAGCCTGGGGATTGCCATTGCTTCTTTCTGAAATGCAATTCCCCTCTACTCATTCTTCAGATCTCAGCTTGAAAGTTTCTTCTGTCCAAAGGCTTTCCTGATTTTGGAAGGCTGAGTTAAGAGCTCTTCCATGCATATAAGCCTAACCAATGGACACAGACAACAAGGGGGGTGAGGGCCTGAGTGTGGGGGTTAGAGGGTAATGGGAGGATAAGGACGCATATGTAATACCTTAATCAATAAAGAAAATTTAAAAAAGAAGGAGCTCTTCTAATGCACTTTCCTAAGTCTGTGCACATCTCAGTCTGAACTCTAGATTCCTGTCTCATCCTCTAGACTATCATGAAACAGAGTTTTATTTAATCTTATAGCTTCAATAGCTCTCAAAGTGCTTAGTACTGAGTATATTGCACACACTCAATGAATGTTGTGTGAATGAACAAACGAATGAACAAATGAATAAATGAAAGGTGGATGAATAAAATATACTCCCAGTGACTAATTTCATCTGAACAAATCAGGAAAAACTTTACAGAGAAGGTAGAAATATTTGCTGGGATTTAAAGTTTCTTTAATTAACTTTGTAAAGATTTCTTAAGGATCTTCTCAGTACCATGTGCTTTTGTAAATAATAAAAACATCTGGTAGTCCAGATCTAAACTCTCAAGGTCTCCACTAATAACTAATAACTAATAAATTAACTAATAACTAATAAATTAATAAGAACATTTACATAGTGATAAGTGCTATGATGACTATAAAACAGCATTATATAAAAAAGTGTGAATAAAGGCAAAAAAGGAGTACAACTTTTCCAGAATTTAGCTTAACCAAAACTCCTTTAAAATAAATATTTATTGTTCAGATTATTACAGATGTTCCTCTTTTCCCTCCCATAGCTTCCCTCCACCCGGTTCCCACCCCACCCCATGCCCTTACCCCCACCCCAACTGTCCTCGTCCATAGGTGTAAGATTTTTGCCCAATCTTTTCCCACACTCCCCAAATTCCCTTCCCCTGCCCTGAGAATTGTCAGCCCACTCCCTTTCTATGCCCCTGATTCTATTATATTCACCAGTTTATTCTGTTCATCAGATTTTTTATTCACTTGATTTTTAGATTCACTTGTTGATAAATATGTATTTGTTGTCACTTGGTTGTTCATAATTTTTATCTTTACCTTCTTCTTCTTCTTCTTCTTCTTCTTCTTCTTCTTCTTCTTCTTCTTCTTCTTCTTCTTCTTCTTCTTCTTCTTCTTCTTCTTCTCCTTCTTCTCCTCCTCCTCCTCCTCCTCCTCCTCCTCCTCCTCCTCCTCCTCCTCCTCCTCCTCCTCCTCCTCCTCCTCCTCCTCCTCCTCCTCCTTCTTCTTCTTCTTCTTCTTCTTCTTCTTCTTCTTCTTCTTCTTCTTCTTCTTCTTCTTCTTCTTCTTCTTCTTCTTCTAGCATACCCTTCAGCATTTCATATAGTACTGGTTTGGTGGTGATGAACTCCTTTACCCTTTTCTTGTCTGTGAAGCTCTTTATTTGACCTTCAATTCTAAGTAATAGCTTTTCTGGATAGAATAATCTTGGTTGTAGGTTCTTGCTATACATCACTTTGGATACTTCTTAACCAAAACTCTTTATAATTTTAGTAACTGATTCTGTTCAACTCTCAAACTTCTTGCTATGAGAGGTGTTAAAGCTGTCTTCTCAAAGGCACACAGCACTAGCTGGGCAAGATCTTCAGTTTTTTTCTGCTCATTCCTCTCCACACTTCAAACCTTCTGCCCTATTCCATGATCCCTTCCTTCTGCTCAAGTAAGTTCAAAGCTAAATTACAAATCTCTTAGCAAACAGCCTGTATTCATTTTTGTCTCCTTAGCTAAATTTTATAGGAGAATACAAGGAAATAAGGAAAAAACCTAGGTGTTTTGTTAGGACTTAGAGTACATAGAATAGGTTTGGGGGGTGGGCGGAGGTCAGCAGGCATGGAGTCGAAAAGTCTTCCTCCCAGATGGAAAGTACAGCGCTGGAACTGCCTTGTCTTTGAGCTTTCCCCATGGATGTGAAATAAATCTTTGGCTAGCATGAGAGAATCCTGCAAACCCATTTCACTAATAAGTAAGGATTCTAGATACTGGCCAACCTAGAGTACATATTAGAATTTGAACATATCCAGTGGAAGCACTGAAGTGTCAACAGAGTTGTCAAAATTCTCTCCTTGATTGAATATGACTATATCCAATTCAGGCATTTTGTAACTCATATCCATAGGTATTGTGGCTCTGTTCTATAAAAATCTCAAAATTTATTAGAACTATGTATGTTTAATGAGTCAAATTCCATTCACATTTATTGCTTAATAAGCTATACACTTCCATTAGCAATACATAGATATTAGATACTAAGGCTAACAACGGGTCATATTTGTTGTCTAAAGCATCACTAAACATGAATTATAGTATCCATTATTCTAGCATCTGCATCACTAAGGCAAAAATCCAGTTTCATAGTAATATTTAAGATGCTTATATTATAGGCAAAACTTCTCAGTATAACTTGAGGTTTCCAACTTGAATTT
Source organism: Antrozous pallidus (assembly GCA_027563665.1). Lineage (NCBI taxonomy): Eukaryota > Metazoa > Chordata > Mammalia > Chiroptera > Vespertilionidae > Antrozous > Antrozous pallidus. Next base: position 40,915,280 of record CM050513.1, on the reverse strand, counting down.
TTTAACTGAAAATACACTCAATTGCTCTATTCCAGTAGGGCCTAGTGACAGTACTTTCTATTTATTGGATATAAATGAAAACTTACTACATAACATCGCATTGTACTAATTGCTGGCATGCAAATGGAGTGTACTTTCTAAGTAGAAAGATATTACTCAGATAATTGTGCAGATTAAAAATAAATTACAAATGATGTAATAATCACAAAATAAAGACATATGATGCTTTAAGAACAAGTGATAGGGACCCTGATATAGTCTAGAGAATCAGGGAAGGCTTCTCATAGGAAAAAATAAATATTGTGAGCTTTAAGGGAGTTAAATGGTTGAATGTAGAGTAGATAAGCAGTGGGATTGAAGAAGAAAGTTCCAATCATATGTATACAAAGTTCCTGCACTGAACAAGGATTCAATAAATAGAAATAAAGATAATTGTTTTGAGATGAAATTAGAAAGGTGGACTGAGGCCAGATTTTGTATGATACAGCTGGCCATTTTAGATATTTTGGTCTTTATCTTAAGAGCAGCAGGAAGCCTGTAGGAAGCTGATCATTGTTTTAATAATGGAGAGCTGTGGAGAGGGAATTTGAAGGGCTGGTCAACCTTGATTGCTCTGAAGTGTCTGAGCTAATTACTGGATATTGGTGGTTGAAGCAGCCCCACCTGTTAGTCCTAAATAGATTCAATAATTGGTTTTATTGGTGTTTCCTACTTGAGGGATATGGGTGTATCTTATGATCTTAATCTTAATAAAAAGGGATTGTAAAGCCAGAGTGAGCAGTTCTCCCACTAGAGTTGGACCACTGCCTGGCCCCCATTTTCCAAATTAATGTTTTGCTAAGTCTTTTTATTCATTTGTGTGCGGCCTTCTCCAGAAACCCGAACCTTGAATGGGGGGCCCTGAATCACGCGGGACATGGAAGGGGTTCCCACAGAAGCCCGTGAGAAATTTGAAGCAGAAGAATGATATGTCAGGCATGTGTCATATTTGAAATCAATTAGTATGCCTCATCCCACATATTAATAAAAATAAACATAAACATATCTTGCAGTGCTTAAAGGTGGAAAGAAAGCTGTCCTACCAAATGTTCCTTTGCTTGTAAGCATGTTTTTTTCACTAGGTGTTAAAGTCATAAATATATTCATTCTATTTTGGGTAAGCATAAAGCACCTGGCTTAAAGAAGCTAAACACATGTGGTGCCTCAGATATATTAATATATATTTTGAAAAGTAAAGAGATTTATGGTATATATTCATGACGAGTGACAGTACTTGAAAAACATATTAATGACACAATGGCTTATGGTACTTGGGGTCTAATTAATCAGTAGGAGGTTGATACAACCAACTGAATGTGAGGCACTTTCAAAATGTCCACGTTACCCAGTTACCACAGAGGCCTGCTGGCCAGACTGTGAGGCACACTGACTCCCTGTGTCCCTGTGTGCAGAGACAGGCTGCACATAGCCACATGCAAACCATTAGGTCATTGGTATCTACTTATACCAATAAGCAGAACAAGAGGAGAAAAGGATGATGGGGTGTGCCGGGGACAGTAATAAAATAAGAGGACATTGCGCAGACTGATGTTGGCAGTGCCATAAGTTAAGAAACGTAACTTACCCAACTCCTGGCACTTGGGGTCTCAAAATAACCATAGAAATAAACAAGAATTATTCTTGCTACAGGGTAGAGAATGACTTGCAGGAGGTCAGAACCCATGTGGCATTAATCCATTGTGATTGTCCAGGTGAGATACATAGTAAATTGAAGTGAAGATGGAAAGAAATGGATACATTTGAAAGATGCTGGGGAGGTACAAATTCATAAGATTTGATGCCGCATTGGTTATTGGATAAAAGGAAATATAGGGAGGTTTCAAAGATAATCCTAGGTTTCTGCTTCTGTTGTTATTTATTATTGACTAAAAATGGAGTATTGGTATAGGAATTTCTTTATAAGTTTTGATTTAGTTGTATATTTATAATTTTGGCCATCTAAATAAAATACTTTCCGATAGTAGTGTTCATAAAGCTAACACTACAATATTTTTCTTTTGACAAATACTTAAATTATGTTTTATGGAATTCATAATTCTTATTTTCTGATTCATTTTAACTCCAAATAATGAAATCAATTAAATTGAGTCCAGTTAGCTCTTCAGATTATGTAAAGTTACTAGTTTTAAAAAATAATCTTTAAAGCTTCAGGACTTAGGGTTTTGTACTTTGCAAAGCATTGCTTAAACAAATTGAAGTAGTGACAAACTAAGAGCAGAGAGTCTGATAACATAAAATAAAACCCAAAGCAATTATTTGCAGTTGGATGAGATCAATTAGTTGAAACATCTTGCAAGAGATAAGCACACACAAATTTAAAACGAAATTTAAAAGTAATTACATCTATGTCTTGAAATTAATCATTCCAATTCCTGTTTTTCTCTTGTGCTCTGTAACTTTATGATAACACTTATCACCTTGTGCAGTGAATTATAATCATTGTTGTTGCATGTCTTTTGTCTCTTATCCAATTACTAGAGGCCTGGCGCACGAAATTCACGCACTGGGGTAGAGTCCCTCAACCCGGCCTGCTTCCTCTTGCAGCCCAGACTCCTCACTCCTTCTTGCCTGCCTGCTCGTTGTTCACTGCTCCTTACCAATCTGCTCGCTGCTCCTTAGCACTGCTGCGGAGGTGGGAGAGGCTCCCACCACCGCAGCTACACTCACCAACCATGAGCCTGGCTTCTGGCTGAGAGGAGTTCCCCCTGTGGGAATGCACTGATCACCAGTGGGTAACTCCTGTGTTGTGTATCTGCCCCATGGTGGTCAGTGTGCATCATAGTGACCAGTTGTTCTGGTCAATGCTAGAACAGTCACTTGGGCTTTTATTATATAGACTAGAGACCCATTGCAGGAAGATTCCTGCAAGAATGGAGCTTCTTGCAGCATGAGCAAAGCTCCCTCCTTTCTCTCCTGCCTCACTTCCTTCTCTGCTGCCTCCCTTCCTCTCGTCTCATCTGCCTTGCTCCCTCCCTTCTCCCCTGTCCTGCTTGCTTACTTCTCCACAGTTTTGCTCCCTTCTTCAGTGCTTGGCTTCCTTCTACAAAGTCTCCTATGAGTAGATATGCAAATTAACCACCATCTTGGTTGGGTTAATTTGCATACTCACTCTGATTGGCTTGTGGGCATGTCTTGTGGGTGTGGCTTGTGGGTGTAGCAAAGGTATGGTCAATTTGCATATTACTCTTTTGTTAGATGAGATAACCTTTTCCTGGGCAAAGACCATGTATCATTTTCTGTTTTGTCAGTCACATTGCTTAGTGCTAATGTTCACCAGACATGTTTGTTGTATTTAGTTACTTTTAAATAATAAATTTTAGCCTCTGTTTACATTTTTTAAATACTCTCGATCCAAACCAGTTTCCCAAAGAAAATTACTTAAAAGCATCAGCATATTTGATGAACTTGATTGCTAGATGCTGAGTCACTGTAAAAGTTGTACTTACATACCTTCTGAAATGCCACTGAAAGAAATTGCCATGTTATTTTCTTCCTGATTCCTCACTCCTATTCTTATTATTTTTGTCCTGACCCAATTATATGCAGAGGTAATGATATGATTATTGTATTTCAGCATCTCCTCCTGGTGTCTGAAAAGCAACTAGTAGGCAAGAAATGATTATACAGATCTGTGGTAACAGAGGCTTGATTTTTGCCAGTCTATATAATAAAAGCCTAAGGGACCATTAGGACAGAATGACTACTAAAACCAGTTGCTATGATGCACACTGACCACCAGGGGGCAGACACTCAATGTAGGAACTGCTCCCTGTTAGTCAGTGTGCTCCCACAGGAGGAGTGTTCCTCAGCCAGAAGTTGGGCTCATGGTTGGTGAGCACAGTGATGGTGGCAGGAGCCTCTTCCCATTCTGCTGCAGCGCTAAGGAGCAGTGAGCCAAAGCCGTAAGGAACAGCGAGCAGGCGGGCAGTAAGGAGCAAGGGTTCCTAGACTGCAAGAGGGATGTCCTACTGCTGGATTAGGCAGACATAGCCAAAGGGGTCCTGGACTGCAAGAGGGCACAGGCTGGGCTGAGGGATTCCCCACCAGTGCATGAATTTCATGCAATGGGCCTCTAGTCTCATATTTAAAAAAAAAGTAAATTTGTAAGTGTAAGTATTTAGATAGTGATCAATCAATCTTCAATGTATCTTTATTCCTGTCTATAGACTTTTCTCCTCCCACTCAAATATTCACCAAATATTTAGTGTATGTTGTAGGTAGTTCGGACACATCGATGAATAAAACAAATCAAAATTGGACCTTATATTCAAGTGAAGAGAAATAGATAACATAAAATAAGCAGCATAAAAGATGGCATGAGAGAGAAGGAGAGAGAGAAAGAAAGAGAGAGAGAAAAATGAGATATGTTGTTGGAAAGTGATGAGTACTAGGGAACACAAGATGAAGTAGAACAGGGTAGTGTGGGTTGGGAATGTGAGGGGTATAGACAAACAGGTTGTAATATCTCCAGGAATTAGTTAAACAATTGTTTTGGGGAGAGTATTCTGGGTAGAGAAAAGAGCTAGCTCCAAGATCTGATGGAGGACATGCCTGATATTTCTGAGGAACAGCACAGAAGCCAATGTGATCGGAGGGAAGTGAGCTAAATGAGATTGGTAGGACACAAGGCAGAGAAGTGAAAGCTGGTCACCGAAATCTTAGAAGGACATTATATAAACCTTGGTTTTTAGTTCAAGGGAAGAGTGATAACAGAATACTAAGCATAGGAGGAAAACAATCTGATGTATCTTTAAAGAATCTGACTACTATGTTGAGCACAGACTGAGGGTGAGGGTGTGAAGTAAGGGAGATCAATCAGGAAAATTATTACAAGAATTCAAATGAGAAATGGTGGCTGAGACCTAGGATAATGGCAATAGAATTAGGGAAAAGTGGTCAACTTTTGGATATAGTTTGAAGGTTGAGCAACATAATTTCCTGACATGCTGTGCAATGTAAGAGAAATAGTGGAACTGAAGGCCATGCCAATGAATATAGCTTAAAAACCTGCCAGGGGGAGCTGCCATCAAGTGAGATGGGAGGGTGCCAAAGTAGGGGTGGGGGGGTCAGGATTTAAGATTTGGATGTGCTGGGTTTGAGATGTCTATTAATCATCTCATAAATTATCCTAGAATTTATTGAGAAAGAGCTTTGAGACTACAGTAAGTATAATATTTGCCTTTCTAGTCAGAAACATCTCTTTACAAAACAAGAGACATTTATGGAAAGGATTGGTTGACATGCCCAAGCTACTTAGAATGACAATTACTGTCATATGAGTGTTTTTTAAGTTTAGTCCCAGGCATTAAATCATAGAGAAGCTTAGAATCTTCTGGCCCATTTAACAGAAAACCTACCAGAGGTAATGATTCCAGTCGCCTGACAAAGAAAATATACAAATAACAGTCATTAAGAGTTTGCATCATATCAGACACTGTCCCATTGCCTCACTTAAGGGTCACAGCAGCCCCATGAGCTAGGTCTTATAACTATTTTCTCCATTTTGCCAAAGAGGAAAAGAAGGCACACAGAGGTTGAGCAATTTGCTAGCAAGAGGGAGAGCTGGAGTTTAAACCCAGCATCCTGATTTCTAAGTCTAAAGTTCTATATCTTGTCCCTTCAACTTACGCATTCAAGTCCTAAAAATGCAGTCAGTTCTTAGAAGGATAACTTTGAAAGCCAGTTACTATATCTTTGTGGTAATTACCTAAGATCATGACAACAGCTGTTGGGAGAGAGAGGGAAGAGCAGTCATGTGTACATATGGCATCCAGGAAATACGGGATCTGGGTGACAGAGGATGTAACGTTTAAAGACTGGGAGGGAGAAGATTAGAACCCCCAGACTTCAAAGACAACTTTTCCTGCTTAATTCTATCTAAGAATAATTATCTTTTGGAATAAGTCTGTTTAAATAAAATGCCAGCGAGGGCTTTTATAACATTGAGATTAGTTTAAATTAAATTAATGGTACGTATCATTTTGATCTTGTGTATTAAATGATAATCTGTTTAAACTTGCCTCAAAACAAAATTTTATACTGCAATTCTATTGATTTTACAGTTGATGGACTGGAATTTAATTTAAAATGTGCCGACAACTCTATAAAAAAAGAATGAAATCTTATCATTTGAAAAACATGGATGGACCTAGAGGGCATTATCCTGAGTAAAATAAATCTGACAGAGAAAGACAAATATGATATGATTTCACTTATTTGTGGAATCTAAAGAACAAAATAACATGCCGAAACCGGTTTGGCCCAGTGGATGGAGTGTTGGCCTGTGGGCTGAAAGGTCCTTGGTTTGATTCCAGTCAAGGGCATGTACCTTGGCTGTGGACACATCCCCAGTAAGGGGTGTGTAAGAAGCAGCTAATCTATGTTTCTCTCTCATCGATGTTTCTGACTTTCTATCCCTCTCCCTTCCTCTCTGTAAAAAATCAATAAAATATATATTTTTTAAAAAGAACAAAATAAAATAGAAACAGACCCAGAAATAGTGGACAAACTGAGGGTCTCTAGATTGGTGGGGGTAGGGGACTAGGTGAAAAAGGTGAAGGGAGTAAGAAGTTATAAAATAGACATGGGGATGTAAAGTACAGCATCTTATCTAGTAAAGAGGGAATATGCTAATTGACTGTCCCATCCTCAAAGATGGCAGCACCCACAGCCAATAAGAAGGGAATATGCTAATCGACTGTCACACCTTCAAATATAACAGTGCCCACAGCCAATAAAGAGATAATATAATATGCTAATTGACTGCCTTGCCATCAAAGAGGAAGTGCCCATAGCCACAGATGGTGGCACTCAGGCCCCTCAGCCCTGCCAAGGCGGCAGGCATGTGACAAGGCCAGGCCTGCCCCCAAGTCAGTCCAGCTGCTCCACAAGCTTGCCTCTGGAGTCCCCCAGTCCCCTCAGCCGCCCAGCCATCCAGATCTGGCCTGAGGTGCAGGTAATTAGGGCCAGTAGAGGCTTGCACTGCTGGTAGTGGCAGCAGTAGAGGTGTGATGAGGGTGTTGCCTTCCCCTGATGGCCAGGTTGCCCTCTACCCCTGAAAGCTCCCAGACTGTGAAAGGGGCAGGCCTGGCCGAGGGACTGTCCCCTCCAGTGCATGAATTTTCATGCACTAGGCATCTAGTAGAGAATATAATCAATAATACTGTAATGACCATGATGGTGACAGCTGGATACTAGAAGTATCAGGGGAATCACTCCATAAATTATATCATTGTTTAACCAATATATTAAAACAAATATAAAATAAAATTTTCTGGTGACTAGACTAAACTTTTTAATGGCACTTATAAGCTCAGATAAATTGAAAACTCACTTGCTTTTTTACAGCTAGCTTTGCTATGACTAAAGAGAACTTCTAGGAAAGTCTGTGTCACAGATTAACTATGGTGATGTCTTACGATGTTCTCTTTCTTTAGACTTGTCAAATAATTCTAGGAAGTGGGCAGAATACATATGTAAGCTTTACCTTCAATAGTTTGTCCTCACTTTCAGGGAGAGGAGACACTTGCCTCCTCAGTCCAAACCCACAAAGTCGTTGACAGTTGATAAAACATTTAAATATACAGAGATGAAAAATAACTGTGATGTTTTATTGTAGCATATGCCTTGTGGCATGCTCTATCTTTCAAACTGAAGAATCATTGTGTTTATCAATACAATTTATGTCTTTGGCTTTATTTATGTGCCTTTTGTGGTAAGTTTTGACATTTTCATGTCTAAGTGATTAAAGATCCTTTCTTTAAAGGCATTTGTCTGCTACCTGGTGGTCAGATTGAAAATTACACTTTCAAGCACTGGAAAACCATATATAATTTCCCGGCCACATTAAAAAGTAATAATAGTATTTCAGAATTGCATTCAGAAGTCCAGCGTCTCTCATTTAACAGCAGGTAGGTCAGGTATTAGGTTAAATAATTGTTTTGTTAATTTCACCGAGGCTTCAAATTTCCCTTTAATAACATAAATATTCTAACTTATAAATAAAGAAATTTCTATTTTTTGAAGTTCTATTGTACAGAGCTATAGTCTTGGACATCAGTTGTTAGGAAACAACTAAAAAGGAGAGACAGCAAGATTAAAAGTCATTCTTGGAACTAGGAGGGAGACTGGTGTTTCACAAGATGCTTCTGAATTTCTAGAGTGGTAGAGTGGTAAGACAATGGCTTTCCTCTGCTTCCTCTTCTATTTTTGTCCAACACACACACACACACACACACACACACACACACACACACACACACACACACACCAAGAAAAGGGTAGGCTTTCCTTGGTAGTGATTATTCACTTTTTATAGTTTGCCACTTTGATACTCAAGCCCAAAGCAGTATGGCTGCTGTTCAATCTAAGCCAAGATGCCTGGAAAATGACTGCATCAGCCTCCCTCTTTAGTTTTTCTCTCCTGCACATTAAGCCCCCAGATCCTTAAAGCACATGCATACCCAACCAGAGGAAGCTTAACCCTACCCATCTGCAAGTTAACTCCAAATGAGCCTTAAGCTTTGGACCCCTCACTTTCAAAGCCCTGAGAGAGGCCCCAGCAAATGTTTTCACATCATCCTATATATGTTTTTATACAATTACTGATGAAGAAAGAAAGAAAGGAAGGAAGGGAGAAAGAAAGAAAAAGAAAAAAAAAGGCCATTTTAATTTAACCTGTCAAAACCATTTTTCACTGTGGCTGGCCTAATTCATGCTCCCTGCTATAGTGGTCTTTGGCACTTTGAGTTTGGGTAAGGGCACATTGAGTTGCAGATACTCCATTTTAGTTGTAATTTAGAAAGATAGAGTATTTTAATAATATAAGGAATAATGATAAAATCTTGATATGGACTTTTTGCCATTTTAAAATGTATTCACTAATGAACTAAAAGAACTTTCAAATTCATAGGAGTGAAATATGAAAATGTGACAAAATAAGTGATAAAATTGATAGAAATTCATTTTATACCAAGAAGTGTATTATAACAACAACAAAATGAGATTCTCCCAAAAGAGTAAATCATTAAGAGAAAAACAAAAGCTTGAATGAAGTCTGAGTGGGCCCTTGGCTTGATATATAATCTAATCAAAGGAGAGTATTTTACATGGACAATGTGGGAAAAGCTATAAATTTCTTGCTTATTGGACAAGAAATACTGACAGAAATAAATTTAAAATCACTCATAATGAACTATCACTACGTGAGGACTTCAGTAATAAAGTGTTTAAGGAGTATTGTCATTTCAAGCCCTAGTCAGATAGCCAGTTGATTAGAGCACTGTCCTGATACACCAAGGTTTCAGGTTCAATCCCTGGTCAGAGCACATACAAGAATCAACATATGAATGCATAAATAAGTGGAACAATAAATTGATGTTTCTCTCTCTTATTTCCTCTTTCTGTAACATCAATACAACAAGGAGTACTGTCAATTGAAAGAGAATTAATATTAAGGTAAGTTACTGAGCAAAAATTGCCCTGAGAACTTATGTATTATATATAACAGTAAGTTATCCACTGTTTAAAAACTTAATTTAAAAAATTAATTTGACATTCTAAATAGCAGGTTATAACATTGTTACAAAGAAACTCTTATAAATTACCAAAAATTTTTTTGATTGACCAGTTTAGAGAAAACTGCATAATTATTTTTCAATTCTCTTCTTCTTTTTATAGTTTACTAGAAAAACTTAGTAAAAATATTATGTAGCTTTTCGGGTCATTAAAAAAATTAAATTATGTGGCACATCTAGATTTTGCAGATTTTGTCAACTTCTCAAAATTTACAATTTCTTGTGATTTCTATTCAAAGTAAATATTCATTTTTCACACCTTTGTAAGAAATTGCCTTTGTAATTTTTTTTAAGTCTCAAAGCTTTGGGTCTGTCAAAACCAGAATTTACTCATATACATTCTTTACTGTAGCTATTACCATTTGTGGGTCCCTTCTCAATTCTTATAAAGCAAGGTCTGTCTCTCTCCCCACCCCCCCCCTCTCTCTCTCTCTCTCTCTCTCTCTCTCTCTCTCTCTCTCACACACACACACACACACACACACACACACACACTCAGTAGTGATTCAATTTTCTCTAAGAATAATGTATGAGTAATGGCTTTATATTTAACTAAAAGTCCACTCTTAGCATTTTATCCCCAGGTGCATTTGTGAGCATAGGCAGCTACTTAGCAAAAGAGAAGGGAGCTGGATTGACTGTGCCTGTCTGAGTCTGGAATTTATACTTAATCAAATTTATGTCTGGAAGTTACAGCTTCAGATACCAAGGGGATAGCCAAATCCCCACCACGGGGATGAACATCCCTCTGCCTGCTTCTCCCACCCTCAGCAGGGAGAAAGGACTCACTTTCCAATCTTCCCAGGGAACCACTGGTTTATTCCCTGCAGAATACCAGGTGGAGGAAGAACCGGTAAAGGGAAAATTCCCCTGCTGGGTGCATCGGCATTAGAAACCAGATGGGGCAGCAGAACTTGGAGGCCTGGGCAGTAAGAGTCAAGATGCTGACCATAAAGAGGAGGTCTCTCTCCTGGGAACATCTGGGGAATGGATCCAGTTGGAGAAGAGCACAGAACCACAGGAGGTGCAGGAGATGGATTGGCTAGCAGGGAGGGCCTAACACAAGCCTGGGAAGAATTAGGAAGAAGGTTTCACAGTTTGAAAGGCAGGCTGCTGGTTCCCCCAAAACAAGCAAATATATGGAGGATTATCAGGAATCTTGGGGCAGTTGCTGCTAGAGCCTGCCCCTTCTCTACCTCCCTGAGGACCTATAATTTCTCTTCACTCCAATCAATCTTGCCACTACACTTAAATTTCTCTCTTGCATGTTCCCTCTGAAAGTCATTTCTCAAAACACCTCAAAAACCCATTTCACTAGCAACAAATTGTCTGTATCTTTAGTGGGAGAGAGACCTGTTTACACTTTTTAAATTTGCTACTCTTTATGTCTTTACCATTGCCATTGTGGAACAGACAAAACAAAATCCAAACCACCTTAGAACTCCATTTTATTCCAGGTCTCCCTCCCCAGTATTTTGTAGGTAATGACAATTCTCATTTAATTTACTGTGCTTCCCACGATTGGAACCAGCTATCAATATATAAGTACTGTGAGCACTGGCTAGAGAAAGGTAAACCACTAGTTTCTACAAATCAGGCATGTAATTTTGTGGAAAAAGAAGTATGTGTTAGACTGTGTTCAATAATTTCTAATCAGGGTGTATATGCTAATATCTTTACTGTGGTGTACTTCTGTCCAGTAGTAAATAAGGGGTACAAATCTCCCCATTGCACTCGGCTACAGAAGCAATGACACCATTCAGGAATGGTAGATTTATGCTGTTTAGCAAGCATTCAGATAGGGAGTGAGTTTCTAACATTATATATATATATATATAATTTTATATATATATAATTTTAATTCTCACTCAAGGATATTTTTTCCCAATGACTTTTAGAGAGAGTGAGTGGAAGGGAGGGAGAAAGGGGGAGAGAGAGAAACATCAATGTGTGGGAGACACATCGATTGATTGCCTCCCAAACTGGCCCTACTGGGGCTGGGAAACCTATAACTGAAGTACATGCATGCCCTCGACTGGGAATTGAACCTGAGACCCTTTGGCCCACAGGCTGATGCTCTAACCACTGAGAAAACTGGATCAGGCTACTAATTTTTTCTTATAGTTACCCCAACATCTTTATGAAAGATGTTCTTGAAGCTCCCCTCTCTTACATGGAGGGGCAGATGGAAAACTTTCTCTCCAAAAAAGCTGCATTCCCTATACCTCTTTCACTTCCTCTCTCATACCAATCTATCTTTATGTCTCAATCTACCTCTATCTCTCTCTGTTGTTTTAATTCTTGGTGGGAGGGGTTGAGGAGAATGATATCAACTGTATTACCTTCTAGAAATTCCAAGGCTTTCTTTTGATTATGGAAATATATAGTTAATTCTCATTTCAGCTTCTGGTCTTAGCAATAGCTCTGTCCAATAGAAAAAAAAATTCTCTAAACATTATATATCTGCTTTAGGTTACATTCTGTTTGGGAGCATAGGATTGAAACCATCTGTGATGGTTAATTTTTTGTGTCAACTTGACTGGGCTAAGAGATGACCAGGTATCTGGCAAAACATTATTTCTGGGTGTGTCTGTGATGATGTTTCTGGAAGGATTTAACAGTAGACAAGAAAGTAAAGATCACTCTCATTAATATAGGTGGGCAACATCCACTTCAGTAAGGGCCTGCATTGAACAAAAAGGCAGAGGAAAGGTGAATTTGCTCCCTTTTCTTAATCTAGAACATTCATCTATTTCTGCTCCTGGTTCTAGGTAGGCCTCAAGGCCTCAGACATGGACTAAATTACATTACTAGCTTTTCTGGTTCTCCAGTTTGAAGATGGGAAGTTGTGGGATTTCTTTGCCTCCATAGTTACATAAGCCAATTCCGATAATAAATCTCCTCATATATATATATATATATTTCTGTGAAGAAGCCTGAGTAACATACCATGGTATTAGCTGTTGCACTCTACCTGGGTAGCTGGGAAGCCAAACAGCAACTATGCATAATGGCCTGACTTCTGATGAGGGACAACACCAGAGTTCAGGGAATTCCTGACCTTGAACCCAGCTGCTTCCTTTACTTCTATAAGCAGGTGGTCTGTTTCTCTGAAATGAAAAATGTGGCAAGAATAAAAATGTGTTAATATACATAAAGTTCTTAGAAGAGTGCTTGGCACATAATAAGTACTTAATGTTAGCTATTAACTATTGCTTTGACTACCCATCAAGAAACAGAGACTCGTTTCCCAGTCCTTGATCCTGAGCTGGCCTCATAACTTACTTTGATCAATAGAATGTGGTGGAAGTAAAAACACTGCATCAGTCTAAGCCTAACTCTCAAAAGGCTTTGTGGACCTCTGTTCTCTATGGAGTTTCTTCTTTTGCCATCAGAACAAGCCCAAACTAGCTTGCTGGAGGATTAGGGACCATGCGGAGGATTACTGAGGCATCTCACTTGGAAGTCAGGCAACCCCAGAAGCTGAGCTATTGAGCTGATGTGAAACTGATTATGAACACATGGAGAATCCAACCAGCCAAACCCACAAGAACTGCCTGTCTGTGCCCAGCTTAAATTGATGAGCTCCAGAATTAAGAACTAAATAAATGATTATTTTAATCCAAGATTGGGATAGTGCTCCTTCTCCAGTCAATGTCTATCTCAGTGCTAATCCAGACTCTATACCTGTCAAATCCCATTCAACTTTCAACACCCATTTCAATTGGTATCTCTTCCAAGAAGATTTTTTTCTGATTTCCTCAGATAATGTGTTATCACCTGTAACTGAACCCTCATTTTGATATTTTTATCTCTTTTGCAGTTGTTTTCTTAGTGTGCTTTACAGTAGAACTGTTAGTGTGCTTCCCATCTTGGTTTCCCTCAGCTAGTGAGTAGACCTTCAGGAGGCATGAGAATGTGACCCAAGCATAGCTAATCATAGCACTTCTCTCATAGTGATTTGCCTCAAGAGGTGAGCACCAGAGCCAAGCAGGGCCATTCAGAGTCTGCCTCAATGATACAGATTCTGGAGAAAGGAGTCTGGTTTTCCTTTTAGATTAAGAGCTCTAAGGATATAGAGTAAAGGAAATATAGCTGAGTTCTGATACTGCAAGGGACTAGGAAATGAACTGTCTATAGTATAAATAATAAAGGCCACACACACAAAAAAAGAGGAGAGACAAGTAGAATTGAGGAAGAGAGAGATATGAAGAGGTGAAAATTGTATCAACATCAAGACCCTGGATCTGGCCTGCTTTGGCAGTGGTTATTTATCTTTTTGCTTTTTACTGAATCTCTATTGAATCTTGTTTTAGGTATTTACCACAAAAGGAATGCTTCCAATTATCTGGTCAAGTGAGGAAGGTTAATGTGAACTATCATCCTAGTGCTTTATCACTTCTAATCAGGTTGACACTATGATATGTTGTCTAAATTAAGATATTTTATATATATATATATATATATATATATATATATATATATATATAAATCCTTGTGGGGGTTGGAGGGAAAATTCATACCATATTTATGTTAGATGTTGAATTTGTTTGGTTTAATATATAGATATAGATATAGTATAGATATCTATATATATCTATATAATATATCTATATCTATATCTATCTATCTCTCTCTCTCTATATATATATATATTGATTTCAGAGAGGAAGAGAGAGATAGAAACATCAATGATGAGAGAGAATCATTGACTGGCTGCCTCTTGCACACCCCCTACTCAGTATCAAGCCCACAGCCTGGGCATGTGCCCTTGACCAGAATCAAACCCTTCAATCCACAGGCCAAAGTTCTATCCAGTGAGCCAAACTGGACAGGGCTAAATTAAGGTACTTCTGAAAGCTAAGGAGGGTGCTATTAATAATTGACCTGATAAAACAGATGTTAACTGAGACTTTTCCCAGGTTTACTAAAAAAAAAAACAAGTGAGCCTGTCTATATGAAGCTGAGACCCAGATGCTGGGAAGTTGCAATTCAAAAAATCCAAGTACAAACCCTCTATGGGTCTCCTGTGGGAGCTAGTCAACCTCTCACTCTTACAATCTTTTTAGACACAACAATGCAGTTAATAAATGAACACCCACAGGAACCAAGATTTATTACACAGGTTGTAATTAAACTCTGAAACTGTGTTGTGTTCATGGGGAATAATTCTTAAAGTTCTATTTGTAATTATTTTAACTTAAAGAATGAAAAACGTGCATCTTCGTTTATTTGTGGGAATTTTCCGTTAGGATGTTGTGTTTCCTATCCTTGTGAGGGTTGGAGGGAGAATTCATACCATATTTATGTTAGATATTGAATTTGTTTTATAAATATCACACTTTTATCTTTATTTTTGTTTAAAATCAAAATTCCCATAATTAAAGTTCTTTTTTGCCTCTAAAAATATCTAGTGTTGAATTCTCTATTCAAATGAACTTCTTGTATGAGCTACAGAGAACTGAGATAGATCCTAAAATAACCTAGAAGCGATTCTGTGAATTTGACAAGTAAAAGGTAGTTCCATTTAGAAATATTAAGCAGTCATTCCATTATAATTATTACTGTAGGGGGAATTATGAATGTAAAGACACAAATGGGTATACTATAAGACAAGCTAAGAAAAATACCTAAAGAGAGGTTAAAATATCACAATGGGAATTAATGATGGAGTAGATAATATCAGGTGTGGAAATATTAGAAAAGCTTCTTGGAAGAGGTACCACTGGAAATTGGCTTTTAAAATTGAAGATATTGTCCAGGCATACATAAGGTAAGGAAAGAGGCATTTCAGAAATAATCATAACCTCAGGAGCAGGAAATTTGGGACAGTTTCCAGGAATAGGTAGTTGTCACATTGAAGTGCAAGGTAGAACAGGAAGGCTAAAAGAGCAACGCTATATAGTAGAAAAATACACATCATAAACCATACCTCTTCCTAATGTTAGCACATTTGCCTATTCCCACCTATTCACACACCCCTCTCCTCCCTGCCACCCCATGCACACCAAGCAAACACTTTGGTATTGATGGGTAATAATCAGATGTAGTCTTGGTAGATATCTTCACCATACAACACTGTTATTCTCTCATAATATTTAATTTCTTCAACTTGTGACATTTTCAGTGTCATGGAATCTCATGGTTGTATTTCACAGTCCAGTGACCAGATTTTAATAGCATCATATTTAATAGCATCATATTTAATAGCATCATATGTTTTGTATGTTGTACTTGTGGATATGAGGACACGATAATGTTCCCAATATCATACTAGTTTTTTGGTTCAGAGAATCTTGACTAAGAATCTGATATGTGTAAAGGAATAGCTTCAGGGAAATTTATCTAGCATCAATATGTAGGAAAAAACAAGAGGAAATAGATTATTGAGAAAATAATGAAAAGCTCACAAGAGTTCTAATAGGGTATATACATAAGTAGAACTAGTGAAAATGAATAAGAGAAGACAGTTTCAAGAGACTTTATCAAGGTAAAATGTAAAGAATCTAAGAACTGATATGAATGGAAGTGAAAAGAATGACTACATCTGTACAGGGAATGGTAATATCTGTAAAAATAAAGTTGTCAAAAAGGAAATATAGAGAAGTCAACAAGTATGATTTTGAATATCAAGCATTTTAATTTATCCACTAGTGTATTATGTGTAAAGCTAAACTTCCCAAAATGTTTAAAGTATCTAATTGGTAGTAAGAAACAATGGGATAAAAAGTTATCTTAAGATGACTTCTTGCTTCTACCAATATGGAACAGCATTTAAGTTGCATCACATGCCCATTTAACTTAAAGGGGCAAAGAGAGAACAAATTTAAATAATGCATGTGATTCCTCTTTATGATTATTACCCCACTATGGTTTGGAATAGAGATACACACAGAGAATATGGTGTCCAGGTATCCAGGTGCCTCCAGCCTCTAAAAATCCTTTTCTAGCCATGCTTTAGAAGAACTTAAAGTCATTTGACAATGAAGACAATACTTCCAGTCTAGTGTTTAATATTTTTACTTCCCAGCAGCATAATACCACTTTGGTCAGGTTGAACCACTGCACAATTTTGCAGCTCTTTCAGAAAAACAATAAAAACAATTGGAAAGACACAATCACATGCAATGGTGAGAAAATAGTACTACTGCCCATTTTTCCCTATAAATGTGAACTATCCTTGGTTCATCTCCACACTGTGTATTTATTATAAGCCCTTATAGTAAGGGATTTTGTTTCTTTCAGGGTTTTTTTTGTAGCACCAAATAGACACAGTGACTAACAACCAATAATTCTGAAAAATCATTAGAATATTTAACACATGTCAAAAGTTTTTTGGACCTGTACTTTTATCCACTACCCTGGCTTGAAGTGTTCATCAGAGGAAGCTACAACATAAGATTGCGTTTGGTTTCTGCCACTTACATGGTTTGTTGATTATAAATACTTTACGAATATCTTTTAGTATTCTACTTTACAATTCCAAAGTATTTTATATACAGTGACTCATTTATTTTAATGTAATGGTGTCCCCATAGCCACAGATGATGATTAGACACATGAGCTCCTGTGTTACAGTGCATGGGTTCAAATCCTAATTCCACCTGCTAGTTGTGCGACCTTGAACAAGTCACATACTGTGCTTCAGTTTTCTTGTCTATAAAATAGAACCTACTTAGAATTGTTGAAGGGATTCAGTGAGAGAGTCTATGAAAGTACTGAGCACAGTAGAACCCAGTAAGAGCTAAGTGTTCATTCTGAATAAATTATACTTACGTACCTCATGGAGATATAACTATGATGTATGAATAAACTAAGCAGCATTTTTAAGTGGTGTGTTTAGAAAACCCAGCTCAGGAATATGTGCATGAAGTATTCATGATTTGCATGGGGTTATGGATTTTAGTTTCTTTATCAAGGAACCTGATGAACAGGAAACTCTAGTTATTGCTAGTGTAAGTGTTGAGTAGTTCCTCACAGTAGGCTAAATGAGGGCGTTATGTCGATTATTTCCAGAATAGACTACAGATTAGTTACACAATGAACATTTGGTAAATGAATAAACACATGAAAAAGTCTTAATAGCTGTGTGATTAATCTTAAATTCAGATACATTTTAGAAATCAAATATAAGAATGATCTTGTGAAAGCAACGCAAGATTTAGGGATGGTAAACATTTTCAAGTGATCAGAAGGAAAATTTATTTATTTGTGTATCCACCTGTTCTGTCATTCATTCATTTAATGAAAATTGATTGCCAACATTGTGCCAAACCTTTTATCAGATGCCAGGAATACGGCAGTCCACAAGACAGTCACAGCCCTTTCTTCTTGAGTCTTTAATTGAAAGAGGGTTGAGATGGGTAGGACTATCCCAAGATTGGGGAGATGTTGCCTTAAGTTGGCCTCCTGAATCCTAGAGCATTGATTTTTCTCTCTGCAATGCTTTCTAAAGCTGGACTAACAGGTTGAGTCTGTAGGATAAACACAAACTAGCTAGAAGTTGAGAAATTCAGGAATTATTCACATATCCACAAACATCTATAGATGTTTAAAATAATGTCAACAAAACATTACAATGTCTTGGAGTCTACAGACACAGCTGAGTAAAATACACTCCTGTCAGACCTGTTTGATTTGTCCTGGTTGAAAACTGCATTTATAAATTGGTGTGATTCATCTCTAAGCAAGTTTTTCAGAGACAGCCTTGAAGCCCCAACTTTTGTATTTAGATCTTACCATTGCCTTACAAAATAGTGGTAATTCACATAGAGAATTTCCTATTGATTACATGAAGCATGGAAAGTCTGTTATTCTTTCCAAAGTCAATTGTAATTTGAACTCATTATCTCCCCAAGGATGTTCCATTTCAACTTCAAATGGTACCAGAATTAAAGTATAAATGTCCAATGAAAAGTTTGGGTATGCATACTTGCCTTCAAGGTTAAAAAAAAGAAAAGAAAAAAGAGAAAATTTAGAAAAATCCAGCCACCAACCTAACCTAGAGAAAGAACTAAAATTCACTGGGATTATTGATGAATAGTAACAGATTCTCCCCCTTCCTTAACTTTTAATATCTAATTTGTTTATTATATTAGAAACTGAGCTTCATGTAAGAGTAACTATTATATCTTTAATACGATTTTGGAGATAAGAGAAGTGATTAATATGATCACTAATAATAAAGAGCATTAAGACCAGTTGTCATTTTTTCCATTTCCTATAATTTCAGGGAGACTTTAGAGAACCACAAGTGTTCTAAGTCTTTTTTTAAAAATATATGTAACATGTTTTTATTGATTTTAGAAAGAGAGGGAGAGGGACAGAGACAGAAACACTGATGAGAGAGAAACATCAATCAGCTGCGTCCTGCACGCCCCTAACTGGGGATCAACCTGGGCACGTGCCCTGACCAGGAATCAAACTGATGATGGTTCATGGATCGATACTCAACCACTGAGCCACACCGGTTGGGCTTTTATTTTCCCCTCCTCTCTCTAAGTCTTAGGCATAGTTACTTTGATTAAAACTTTAGGGGGAGATTTACATTTCAACAACTAGATTTTACTGAAGAAATGTGGCCATTTGAATGGACACTTATATGCAGGAACACTGAGACATGTACTCTGTCCTTAGATGTCTTAGGTATGATGGATTGCCCCTCCACTGTGACAAAGGGCCTGGCATACATTTATTAGCATTTATCTTTATGCAAATGAAGCACAAAAATACAAAGACTTCTAGAAAACACAAATGTAAGGTATCTGCTCATTTGTTAATTGTTCTGTAATTCCATGAAAATATTTATATTGATGTTAAAACATGATAATTTAACATTAACCAAATACAGCTAAATAAAAACATACCTTAAGCTCCAAATTTATACAATGTATTAAAATGTGTCAAAATGACCATTTCCTCATTACAAAGGTTCAATGAATTCCCTTTCTGAGAATCAGTGGCATCGCCTGAATACCTTTAATATTTCTTTGTTAAATGATAACTAAAATATATGTTTTATTAAATTTTTCTTATAAAAGTGAGAACTATCTCTTTCAAACTGAATAATACTCAAGCAGTCTCCATTTGTTCCCTTTAGTCATGCTTATCTCTTTTGCAAACCTATTTTACACATATTCAGAGTCGTCAGCCTTGCCCTCCACCCAGCTCTATCTAGTAAAAAAATGATGTTTTCAAGCCTGAGAATCTGTTACTACAGCAGAATCTTGTTGAAGTTGGTGTATCTCCTAGTTTTCTTGCTGTTTATCCTCTGTGGGGTGATGGGCTATGAAGAGTAGGCAG
This sequence comes from Antrozous pallidus, assembly GCA_027563665.1. NCBI lineage: Eukaryota > Metazoa > Chordata > Mammalia > Chiroptera > Vespertilionidae > Antrozous > Antrozous pallidus. Next base: position 40,895,343 of record CM050513.1, on the reverse strand, counting down.
AACTTGGCATTGACAACATCATCACCTGACGGGGCAAACTAAAATGTGTAGGGTAATTCTGATTAGTTTATTTTCATGAAAACAGTTCCTAAACTGAGCTTCATAGATTTCTGATTTGGAGGACTGTCTGAAATGTGAATTCTATTTTATCTTTGGTGATCAATTTCTACATTTGAGAAGAGGGAATATTCAAATACTTGCCTCAGTTTTAATGATCTATGTTGAATACTTCAACTGGATATTTATTCTTTTTTTTTTTTCAGGTACACTTGTGTGCTTAAGATATTTAAATGCCCAAATAATTATTGCTTTCTATTCATTCCATAGAGTAAAACCAGACATATGTGCCTACATTTACTATAAGTCAAAAGTTATAATCTGTATATGTGGCTCTAACAGATCATTTCCCAGTAAATTATAGATTCTGAAAGATGATTATATCATTGTCTGTTTACTTATATGAATTGTGGAATGAAGGTGGTATTTTTACCCCATAGAAGCAGCAGTATCTTTTCATTCACAATATTAGTATCACAGGTTTACATATGCCTAATTTTAGAAGGGATAATACTTTGGATCTTAAATTGCCAAAAATATCCATTTTATATTTGAAGAAACTTATATAAACTTTGTATGACATACATATTTAGTTTTTGTTAAAGCTGTAAGCTTTAAAATATCAAATAGATTTCTATGATGGCACATAAGTGTAGGTAGAAAGAACGTAGATTTCTCTAGAGCTTATCAATCAAAAATGTAAAATCAAAAAAATAATATTGAGGGCAGGGTTATATATAAATATCATATGAGGATCAGTTAATGAAACCAGGTCCTTTGCTAACAATGTTCTCTTACCAGATTCATAATATTTGGTAAGGAAAGACCTAAGTTTATAACAAATACACTCTCATATATTTTGTGGAATAAATATACATTATATTCTGTTGAATTAATAATAGATACAAGCAATGCTTAAATTAAAAAAAATACAGTACTAGATTTCTCTATCCTTGCTTCTAGCAAACTAAAAGTTGAGCTATATCGGCCTACTATATTAATGCATAATAAAATTCAAGGGAAAAAAAGCCAATTGCTTCAAGAATCTGAAGAGAGTATAAATATAGTGTAATTACTTGTTTTCAAGAGGGGAAAAGATGTTGACTTTGCAATTAACTGAATTTCTAATTTTGATAGCTCAGCAATATGGATGTGAAACAGGTCAGAGTGAGGGGCAATGCGTAGGTTTTAAATGGCGAAAATACTGAACTGATGCAGTTTGAATTTTAGCCTAATGAGGATTTTGTTCATCTCTGGAAAAGTTATGGACCCAAGGTTTACATAATCCTGGCCCTGGTGATTAATCTGAAAGTCATGGACTTTATTCTTACACTGTTTCAGTCTGCAGACAGGAAAACCTCTCCATGGGCAAGAGGATTCCCACTGCAGTGAACGGAAGGTCTGTGTGTGTGTGAAGAGCAGCGGGCAGCCCGGTGCAGCCCACATAAAGAAGGTGTCGAGGTGCCTTGGTAAAGAATTTACACACCACGCATTCACAGCTTCTTGACAGGTATAATGATCAGTGTTGTCTTCTCTTTTTACTATGTGCTGGGATTCAGAAGTACGATTTCAAATTTGTGACTGTCGGATGTTTGATCAAGTAGCTTTACTTCAAGGACCTGAGAGAGGAAAAAGAGTGAAGAGAAATCGGTGATTAACATTCATTTAACAATTTGCTAAAAATATCAAAGGAGCATGTTCTCCTTGAGAACAGCAAGGGTTATTTTGGGCGCTATCATTCATACACAGTCCTCCATATATGAAAAAAAAACAAAAACAAAAAACACCGATGTTTGCAAAGGAAGTAATTGCTGAATGAGGATGGAAAAGACACCGTTGTTCCCTAAAATGAAATAAAGAACACCAGTTTGGAAACATCTTAAATGTAAAACATTTCTTCCTCCCAATTCCAGGTAACTGTTTGCTTTGTTTTGTTTTTTCTTCATGAAGACAAAGCATAGCTAAGCTTTATATGACTCTGAGGGGCAGTTAGTGGTGTTCTTGCAGGAAGCACCAATATTTCTTTTCTGAAGCAGATATTAGATCTGTTTCTTCTCCCACAAGGCCAGCCTGACATCAGCTACAACAGAGTGGGCAGCTGCCTGCATTGTCAGGTTTGGGGGAGTAGCCTCCCCAAACACCCCTCTGAGACCTGTCACTCTTCCACCATGATGAGACATTTCTTTCTGAGAGAACTCTGGTTTTCAACCTTTGATTTTAAAGCTACAATTATTTTTATTTCTATTAATGCTGAGCATAATATACAAAATAAATATTAACAAATTGTTCTGGTTAATATGAAAGTGTGCGCGTGTATGTGTGTGTGTGAGAGGGGAGGTACTTGCCTAGCTGTCATGCCTTCCAGAAATGTGCCTCAAAGTCCGTGGGCCTCACACAATGAAATTGAAAGCAGGCATAAGGCCACTGTGCTTCTTTAGAAGACACCTCGGTATCACATTACATATGACATTGGTCAAGGACATTTTAACAACTACAACATGGACAATAGAAATTACTACTACTGGGTGTTCACTTACTAGTTGTACCAGTTAATAATGTGAATTTTTTTTCAATAGATGGAGTTACACATGTTGATATATATGCAATTTTATAGGTATGCTATTTTGTTGTATTGGCAACAAGCTTCAAAACTTCATATGTCCAATTTACTGAAGGTGTTAACATAATACATATTTTTACACTTACAAATGTCGAATTTCATGCCAAAAAAAAGAGCATTTGCAAGTAGTTTTATTTTATTTTGAAGAAAAAGCTATTGTATATGCCAGGAAGCTTATGGTAAACATGCTCCATCTCAAGATACTTGTCAACACTGATTCAAACACTTTAAAAATGATGATTTCGATGTGAAAAACAAAGAATGTTCAGGTTGAAGACCAATAGTTACAAGCATTATTGGATGAAGACGCCTGTCAAACTCACAAACAACTTGCAGGAAGATTAAACATTGCTCAGCAAACAATTTTCAATCATTTACAAGCAATGGGAAAGATTTTAAAGGAAGGAAAATGGGTGCCACATCAACTGAACATAACACAAATGGAAAACTTAAAAATCATCAGTGAAATGTTGCTTCAATGGCACCAAAAGTCTTTTTTTGCATTGCATTGTGACTAGCGATGAAAAGTGGATTTATTTTGAGAATCCTAAATGTACAAAGCCATGGGTTGATCCAGGTCAACCATCAACATCCACTTCAAGGCTAAATCGCTTCAGAAAGAAGACAATGCTCTGTGTTTGGTGGGATCAGGAAGGTGTGGTGTATTATGAGCCTCTAAAACCAGGTGAAACCATTAATACTGCTCACTACCAACAACAAATAATCAATTTGAACCACTCTTTGATCATGAAATGACCAGAATGTGTCAGAAGACACGGAAAAGTAATTTTGCTTCATGATAATGCATCTTCACACATTTCAAAACCAGTTAAAGACACATTAAAAGATCTTGCCTTAGAAGTATTAACCCACCCGCTGTATCACCAGACCTAGCTCCTTCAGATTACTACTTGTTCTGATCGATGGCACATGCACTTTCTGAGCAAAACATACAAAGAAGTAGAAAATTAGATCTCTGAATGTTTTGTCTCAAAACAAGAAAAGTCCTATTGGAAATGGTATCCACAAATTACTTCCTCCCTCCCTCCCTTTCCTCCCTCCCTCCCTCCCTTTCCTCCCTCCCTTCCTTCCTTCCTCCCTCCCTCCCTCCCTCCCTTCCTTCCTTCCTTCCTTTTTGGTTAATTTTCACCCAAAGATATATTTCCCATTGATTTTTAGAAATGGAAGGGAAAAGGAGAGATGGAAGCACCGATATGAGAGACACATGGATTAGTTGCCTCCCACACAGGGCCTGTTTGAGCCTGAACTGAGGTAGGTGCCATTGACTGGAATCCAACCCAAGACCCTTCAGTTCCCAGGTCAACACTCTGACCACTGAGCAAACCCAGCCAGGACATATATGAAGTTCTTGCATCCAGCATTATGATGGTTATTTCTGGTCCAGTTTTTGGCTTGGTTATTCTCGGTTCCACGGACTTAGTTTTGTCAGTTATCTTCTGGGACCTGATCCTTCCAGTGACTGGCTGGCAGCTCTGGCAGTGTTCCCTGGATCAGACCATCTGGCCATAGCTGAGGCCGTGGTGCTGGAAGGTATAGAACACTCAGTAGTGGACAAAATAAGAAAATGAGGGCCTGAATAGCAGGGTAGAAAGAGTCAGTGAGGCCTTTGGCAAACGCCAGCTGCTTTGTACATCTGCTAAGATCCTGCCTGGTTTTGAATGTCAATGAATTCTCCATCCTTGTTCCAGCAATAGAAGGTCAAAGAAATAAAAAAGACTTCCTCATAATGCTGACATCTCTAGACGTACTCCTCTTTCTTTATTTATTATTTGGAATCTAGGTAAAATATAAATTATATATTTCCATATTTTTATGGATATATGTAAAGTCAGTCTTTAAAAAATAAGATGCATGCCGAGACCGGTTTGGCTCAGTGGATAGAGCGACGGACTGAGGACTGAAGGGTCCCGGGTTCGATTCCGGCAAGGGCATGTACCTTGGCTGTGGGCACATCCCCTGTAGGGGGCGTGCAAGAGGCAGCTTATCGATGTCTCTCATCGATGTTTCTGACTTCCTATCCCTCTCCCTTCCACTCTGTAAAAAACCAATAAAATATATTTTAAAAAAATAAAAAATAAGATGCTTAAAGCTAAATTAATGTAATACTTCAAACACACTAATTCAAAATAATATATGCACATCTATGTTTATTACAACAATATTTACAAAAGCCATGTATGGAAGTAACCCAAGTGTCCATCAATATCTATTGGATACAATAGAATATTATTTGACCATAAAAGAGAATGAAATCTTACCATTTATGACAGCATGGATGGACCTAAAAGGTATTCTACTAAGTGAAACAAGTCAGACAAAGTAAACAAATACCATATGATTTCACTTATTTATGAAATCTAAAGAGCAAAGTAAACAAACAAACAAACAAAATAGAAACATACTCACAGATACATCGAACAGACTGATGATTACCAGAGGGGAGGAGGGTTGGGGGAGTGAGGGGGGGAAATGAAGTGATTAAGAACTACACATTGATAGTTATAGAACAGTAAAGTATAGCATAGGGAATACAGTCAGTAATCCTATTTAATAAAAGAGAAATTGACCATAATTTCGCTATGCTACCAGCTAATAGGAGCAATATGCAAATTAACCCCCAACCAAGATGGCGGGTGGGCTCCCTGCACCCAGAGCTGGCCATGGCAGTGCTGGAGCTGAGGGAGTCCCCATCCCAGCTCCAGATCCAGCAAGGGATCCGGCCCCCACTGCCCTAAGCCCAGCCATGGTGGCACTGGGGGCCTCAGGGGTGGCGATCACAGCCACACACCCGGCCCCAAGCCCAGCCAAGGCGGCACTGGGGGTAGGTGGGTCACGATGACAGCCACAAACCTGGCCCCAGGCCAGGCCATGGCAGCGCTGGTGGCCACTGGGGGTGGCGATCGCAGCCACAAACCCGGTCCCAAGCCTGGCCAAGGCTGCACTGGGGGCCGGGATTTTTATATATGAGGATGTTTATTCAAATGTGTATAAACTCTTGCTCTTTTTCTACTTTCTGGTTATTAAGAATAAAATCCCTATGAATATGTATGCTTACTAATAAAAGCCTAAGTGGTGGTCATGTCCTCACACCCTCATAAGATGGCTGTGCACACAGCAGGCACATGCAGGTGGCAGAGCTTGGCTTGATGCTGTGTCATAACATGGAGCCTGCCTGGTAGTCCTGCCTCCTCCTGGCTATGTGGAGCTGGGAGGAGATGGGTTCCCCTAGCTCTAAGAGTGAGGCCTGCCTGGGAGTCCCCTGGATCTGTATGGCAAGGCCTGCCTGGGGGTGTGTCTCAGTTCCACATGGTGAGGCTTGCCTGGGGGTCCTAGGTGCCCTGCCTCCCAGAGCCATGTGGCGCAGAGGCAGGATCCTCGGCTTCGGCATACCTCTTTGGGTCGATTCTTCAAAGAGTCCCAGAGAGATGGGTGGGGCCTGCCTCTTTGGGGCAATCAATCCCGGGACTCCTGCATTGTGACAGGGCACAGGCCAGTCTGGGGGACCTATTCCTCCACAAATTTTGTGCACTGGGCCTTAGTATTGTAAAAAATATCTATGATGCCAGGTGGGTACTTGCAATATTGGAGGGACCACTTTATAAAGGATATGATTGTCTAACCACTATGCTGTATACCTGAAACTAATACAAAATAACATTTAATGTAAACTGTAGTTGAAAATAAAATTTTGAATAGTGAGTATAGATTTTAAAAAACCTATATTTACATGCTCTATTTCTATAATATGATTGTTTAGTGATCTATATTGTGATTCTATAATATGATTGTATAGTGAACATATCTACTATATTTTAGAAAATGCAATCTATTCTTTCTTATTACCAAACTGCATTTTACTTCAATAGAGTTTAACATTATAAGTAAGTATAAGGGACATGTTCCATATACTATCTGCATGCAACGGATTTTTCCATTTGTATTCAGCAATTACCATGCTAATTACTCCATACTTTATATATCTCAGATTTTTTTAAAAGTTATTTCTAGAGGATAGATTATATTTTGTGATATAAGCAATAAGGTAATATCTGACATGTCTTTTGTTTTACCTAATCTTTCCTTGATTTGTCATACTTAAAAAATATCAAAGATCTGTTCAAAGTAAATATGTCAAATTAGCTTCAAATGTCTTTGCAAAAGCCATCATAGCATGAGTTAGCAAGTGTAGCGAATCTCATTTAATCCTTAAAAATCTTAATTAATTAAAAGTTGAGCAAGAGCTAATGTAGGTCTCTGACTATTAATTCACCATGGGTGACATGACTCAGTTTAATTCTGCTTGTACTTGAAATGGTCACCACAGTTTTATCTCAAGGGTCCATGCCTGTGTAAGACTGAAAGCCTTGTCTTGGGAAGTAAAAATGTAATGTTCACTTAAATAGAGCTTCATCGCATCATATGCAAGAAAAAAACAGTTTGTAATTGCCTTTTATTTAAAACTAGAGGCCTGGTGCATGAAATTCATGCATGGGGTTGGGAATGTTGTCCCTCAATCCAGCCTGTACCCTCTCCAAACCACCACACCACTTGCCTAGACTACTAACTAATAGCCTCCTAATTGGTCTCTGTTTTCACTCTTACCCTGCAATAATCTATTCTCTTGATAGCAGCAAGAGTTATCATTTGTAATACCTAAATCAGATCATGTCACTCCCCTCCTTAAGTACCTTGAGTGGCTTCAATATCAATAAAATCTAACTTAGTGGTTTAAAAAGCTTTCAGTGACCTGGCCCCCATCTATTTCACTGTCCTTCTCATTATTCCCTAACCACTTTCTGCTTCTCAATCATCAAGTAGCTCATGTCAGCCTTAGAACTACTACACTGGTTTTTTTTTCCTCCTCTTCTGCTCCTTTCTGGTTTCTCCTAATGATTCAATTTCAAGTTTAATGTCACCTCCTTTGAAAAGGTTTCCCTGGTCACCTAATTAAAAGTCATGATCTAGCCAGTCTCTAATTTTAACTCTGCAAAATACTGGTCCCTCTAGGACAGTGGTTGGCAAACTCTTTAGTCAACAGAGCCAAATATCAACAGTACAACGATTGAAATTTCTTTTGAGAGCCAAATTTAAACTTAAACTTCTTCTAATGCCACGTCTTCAAAATAGACTCACCCAGGCTGTGGTATTTTGTGGAAGAGCCACACTCAAGGGGCCAAAGAGCCACATGTGGCTTGAGAGCTGCAGTTTGCCGACCACGGCTCTAGGATACTTTAATTTACTTATTTATTAACTACCTCCTGTAATCAGGATGTAAGCACCATGAAAGCAAGGACTTTTCTTAGCTCGTGCTTTTCTTCAGCCTATTGAACAGTACCTCACTCACCGTAGTGCTAAATATTCATTGTTGAATAAATGTAGCTTTTAGAATGGAATTGAGGTTTAGATAAAGACACCAAGGCAAGATGTATATATAATAAGATCTGGCGGCTATAAAAACAAGATAGATTGTTGAATTCCCAAGTCTCTGAGGAAAAATCCCATACTCTTGACTTCTCCATGTAGCTTCTGCTTTTCATAAGTGTCACAAAATTTGAAAGTCTCATGTCATATCTATAATGTTTCTTGGTGTGCAAATAATAATCTGACATTGAAGGAGTTAAAATCACCACTACCCCTTGTCATTTTTCTAAGAGCATTTGAACCTCATCTCAAACAAATATTTGCGGATGTCATAGTGTAGAAATACCTAACGATATAAGCTGTGGTTTCCAAAATAGCAAGATAAATTTATATGACTCCAGAATACCTGATGCTAGCAGATGAAATACCTGGTAGAGCGAAAAGTAAAATAATTCTGTGGTACTTGTAACTATGGTTGTGGGGACTCCACTGAAATTACTGAAACTTCATCAAAAAAAGAGGGTTTTCATGATACTTACATTAAAGAGTTCTTCTGAGGGTGAGGAATAACATGCGAGAAGGGCCTCGCACATAACAGATACTTCAAAGACTCTTAAGACTTTTTTCTTGAATTTTCTTAAGCTATATAGAAAAATATGAGTATTCTTTGCCACAAAGTGGAATATAGGAAAAGGCAGATGCATCGTGGGCACATTCTAGATGAACATCTAAAGAGAATTTTAAAATATTTCCTAGCACGGACACCGACAAGTCTCTACTTCATTCTTTTCAGTGAAACAGTTTCCTAACCCGTTGTATTTCAATATTCCAAAGGGGGTTGTTTAGTCTGAAAACTGTGCCAAAGCCACTGGCCACAGGAATGAGCGGGGAGCTGGGTTCAGCCTCCATCCTTGTCATCTGGCTTTGTGCCTGAGGATCTGGGTTTGCAGAGAAGCTGAATTTTCCTAATTTGTAAAATGGTATAAAGCGTCTGTACCTGGTCCTCCCAAAGTATACTATTTTTCCAAAATATCTTGCATTTACAAAGAATGTGGCTGAATGGCACACAAAGCAGCATCTATTGCGTTTACATTTTCTGAGATTATTGTTATTTCTTTGACTGTATTTTTAATTAAGTCTGATAATTCTCACTCAGCAAAGAAACCATATTAAAACAAACAAAAACAAACAAACAAGCAAACACACACACATCAGCCCAGCTGGTGTGTCTCAGTGGTTGAGCAGTGACTATAAATCAGGAGCTCTCTCTTCCATTCTGAGTCAGGGCACATGCCCGGTTGTAGGCTGGATCCCCAGTAGGGGTGCATGCAAGAGGCAGCTGATCAATGATTCTCTCTCACCATTGATGTTTCTGTCTCTCTCCCTTTCCCTTCCTCTCTGAAATCAGTAAAAATATGTTTAAAAAACAAACACTGGCATATGCAATGGACTTCCCTGTACAGAGGAAGGCACTTCTCACCTATGACATGTGGTTTTGCTGTGCTTGTTGCTGCTGCTGCTGTTGCTGCTGCTGAATTAGCAGTTGCTGCTGCTGCCGACGCCGCGCTGTCCGTAGCTTCTCAAAGCGAGCCTCCATTTCTTCCAGAACTTTCGGGGTGTATCGCACCACCAGCTTGACGCTGTCCTTAGCAGCCTTGAGTAGCTCCACAGCTTTCTCATGGTGTTCGCCTTCTACACTCTGAAAAAGACAGTGACACTTAAAGTGGAGAGTTTCCACGTTCATTTTCTTGAGTGACAAGTCTGAAATTAGTATCATATTAAAATATAGACATTTGAAATTTTGATAAGCCATGGCAAATAGGATTTACTGCCATCATCATCATTACTTAGTACTTTGCAGTTGAACTATAATCGGGTTAGGATTCACTGGGGCTTCAAGTTAAGAGGGTGAAAAATAATGACCTAAAATATAATACTAACATTTAGATTTTATTTGGAATAGTAAATGTACTAGTAAGGAAATTTTTGAAAAATTAAAAAATAGTAATAAAGGATGGCTTTCCTATCAGAAATCTGTATTTATTAAGTATTTATCCACAAGAGTGAAGTTGAGTCTTTTTGGTGTAGTGAGAGAACAGAACAAAGTCCAGAAGCAGAACCATTATATGTCAATTTTATTATATGAAAAACATGGGATTTAGATCAAAGGGAAAAAGGATTATTAAATAATGATGCTGGAACAAATAATTAAATGACCCCAATTTCACAGTCAATGCTAAATATAACAAATTGATTAAATTATAAATGCAAAAATAAAACCATAAAATGACTAAAATGTAACATAGGGGAATAGTCATCATCTTGCAATGAAAAATTAATTTTTACCTAAAAATAACCAAAGATAAAAAAATCACAAAATAAGATTTAAAAATTGTAATTTTCAATTTCTCACACACCATAAAAAGGTAAAAAACAAACCAGAAACATATGTTTTCATATGCAACAGTCAATTTGTTAATATTCTTCAAATGAAAGACTCTTACAAGTCAATAAAGAACTAGAAAAATGGGCAAGTGAACTGATGACAAGTAATAATTTAAAAATCTCATATGTACCATAAATTTATGGAACAATGTTTAAATTTCCTAGTAACCAAGAAAATATAGATTAAACAGAAAATATTTCATTTTTAATTTAAAACCATCAAGATACATTTTTAAATATAGTGTATTGACAAGAATATAGGAAAATGGGATTCTCATACAGTAATAATGATTTCCCAAAAACTGGCATAATTTTTTTGGAGGGCACTCCTGTTATATGTCAAATACTTTATAATAAATAATTTTATTGTCAGCAGAATGTATAAAGAATGTAATCAAAGATGCACACATACCTATAAAGTAGTTACAACAAAATGCAAAAAATTAAATTCTTGGCTTTTGAGTTTCAAAGTAATCACTTGAACACCATGGCAGAGATAATAGTTGGAGAAACTACCTTTACTCTCAGCAAACACAAAGAGACTTCTCCCAAACCTTCTAAAGCTTCTATGTATTGGAATTAGGCAGAAGGCCAAGGAAAGTTGTAAGCAGACATTCTAAGACCCTAAGGAAAGGAAACAGTGCCCTTCCCTCTCAGTTATTCCCCAGGAAAGATGTCATAACCCCCAACTTACAGGATAGAAGTACAAAGGCCTTTCTGATTTGCTTGTTCGATAAAGCTCGATAAAGCTCAGAGACGAAACTTCTACATGATGAGACAAACAGGGACTGAGATGCCAGCATACCTAAGAGTGGCACTCAAGTGACAGAGGTCGCTCCAAACAGGCTGAGATTACATTTTAATCCAAGTAGAAGGGAAACTAAATATGGATCTCATACTGAGTGCATTTCAAACCCACTTCAATTGTATCTTATGATTCATATTCCTACTACTATTGTACAGATTAGATCAGAAGATTTAAGAAGTTGTGTTCCGTTCTGCCATCTGCGTGAGCAAGGTGGATGTGGACTGAGATTAAAAAAAAAAAAGGTTTGAATTTAGCAATGAGGCATTCAGTGACCCATGAGAGCACTGCTTTAATCATTAGTCAGGAAACAGGCAGATATTAAGAGTTTAAGAAATGACCATTGTGAGCCCTGGAGGCAACTTATATAACCACTCCTTCGCCAAATCTGGGTTACATAGAGCGCAAGGGCTATATATAACTGATAGGCAGAATGAATTTTTATCTCTGGCTGAGGCTTAGGAAAATAGCCTTGTGCATTGACTAATCATTCTTTTCATTATTCACTCAATCATTGACTTGGTCACTCAGCAGGTGTTTATTAAGCATTTATTTTACTAGTTCTTTGGAAGAACATGAAGGACAAAAGAAACTTTGTACAATAGAAACTATATTTTCAGTGTGCATGTAATTTCTTTGTAATTTGCCTCCACATGACTTGTTCATGTGTGGAATTCTCCTTTAAAAGGGAAATCGGCTGATTTGATTATCCATTCCCTTCTCTCATTTATTTTTTAATATTAAAACTTAGAAGTTTATATGTTTCAGTAACAATGGTTCATCATTCTCTAGGCCTGATGATTAGTCCCCAGAATACTTTTTGGTTTTTGTTCTATTAGCTTTCATTTAATAGGGTTAGAAATTCTAGGCCAGACCTGTAGAGGCCCATTATCCCAGTTTAGGCCCTTTGCCTGCACTTTAGAGTTGCCACAAGAGGGCTGTGGGACCATTAGGCTCTCGCCACAGAGAATAGCTGGGACACACATGGCTGGTGTGTGATCCCATCCTTGCAGCACTGTCAGGCTTACTCCCTCCCTCCCCTGCTCTGCTGCCCCTGAACACAGTTAGTTTATGAACAGCAGAATCCATGGTCTTTGAATAAAACATTTCTGCCTTGACACTCTATCTCTGGTTTCGACAACTCGGATTCTTTCCAACTCCGCAGAGTTAACAGGTCTCCTGGTTTAATCTACCTTTTACTTTATCTTCTTCACCAGTGAACAGAACTCTTGCCTAAGTTCCAGGCAGAGTGCCATACTTGTTCATTTCTACTATTAACAGTGCTTAGTTAAAATAATATTAAGTATACAACTGAAAAGTATAATGGAAAATAAGAGGTATCTCTTACAGAGAGATTTGAAGAAATATAAGAATGTTTGTAGAATGTATTATTTCAAACATTCCTTAATTTTTTTTAATTGTTTTCCAAAAAATTTCTTAACTCTTATCTCAAAAATTGTTCTGGGTCTCTCTTTGCCCCTCTTAAGGATATTTTGAGTGCTTATGCTTGTCTCCTTAATCTATTATTGATCACTGGAGTATTTTTAGTCCCTTGAGATAACTTCTTAATAAGAGTAAGGCAATTTTTTTTCTCTTCTTACTTTCTCTTTTAAGATAAGAACAAAAACGCAGACTGCTTTCCCATGGAGTTCTTGTCAATGCATCGAAAGAGGCCAAACTGTGTGCTCAGTTAGGGTATCTACATTGACATACAAACACTTGTTAATAGGAACTCCTTGAGCCCTGAAAGTTTATATAATTTATTCTTACTTTTGACTTCGTCTATATTTCACTCTTAATTTAAGTATATCCATAGATTATGCATATATACATGTAAGTTCTTTGGTTAATTTCTGACAGCAGCCCATTCCCTCTGAGTTCCATCCAAGCCCTGTTTCTGTGCCTCTGGCTTTTAGAGTTTTGTTGTGTATATCAAAACTCGAGGAAGTCATTGACATGGATTAATTTAATAAGATTTTTCAACAAGCATCTATCTGGTTAAAGCTGGATGTAATTAAGGAGGTACGAATGGCAAAGAAGGCAGAGGGATATGAGCATTCTCTAAAACACATTAAAATGTACTAATAATAGACATCCCTATCCTGAAAATATTTCTATCTTTTCCTGCTCTCTTTTTTTAAAGATACTCATAGAAATCAATATGGGAAGGAGGATTCAAATAATGTTATTACCACTTCAAAATGTATAAGTAAAATACTAAACTGGCATTAAACTATAAAAACTGAAACTTCTATAATTATGCCATATAGTAAAGGAACATATTTTTATTCAGAAAGCTGGGAAGAAAATAGTTCAGTAAATAACCAGATATATGCTTGTTTTGTTAGCAATCCCATGCAGTAGTGAGCCTAGAAAGCTTTAAAGTTAGTTAACCTGATGGAAGTTTAGCATCTCAGTGGCTGGTGAGTTAAACATGGCTGCATTCTAATCATTGAATTGTTTTCTATACCCACCCATTGTGAGATATCAAAATGGTTAGCATTTCTTGGTATGCCCAATTTTCTGGTTGATTGCAAATGCTATTTAAGAGAGAATTTTGGATTGCACTGCATACATGAATTTGCTCATGATATGTGCTCTATCCCCTGTGATAATTGTTAAATTTTGACCCTTGCAATACTGCAAATGGAAGAAATGCCTATCCTGGGAGGGATATAGTTATCTGTGCACAATCACTGCACAATGGTCTATTCCCATGTCAATATGAAAGTCTTGCTCTGTGAGGTTTACATGAACATAATTCTGACCCAGCTTGCTAATAAATTGCTTAAAAAACTTTGTGGATAACTGAGAGTTGGCTATACCTATCAGTTATTCTAGACTTATCTAGTCTAGGTTTCTGCATAGGCTGCTAAATGACACATAATTCCTTTAAATTAAGGGCCAAATGGTGTTAGTAGGGAATAAATGTTATCAAGGGTATTGGATTATAATATATCTTAGTGCAAACAAGTGGCTTAGAAACTCAGATCATTATACTTGTAAAGGCCCTTATAATCTTGTTATCTTCTTGCAACTTAATGTATAAGGAAACAAACACCAAGAATGGCTGTGACCTGGTCCATATTGTAAATTTGTTAGTTGTACAGCTGGGTTAGAACTCATGATTCATGATGACTGCCTTCTCAGCAACCTCATTCTGCCTTTCTAGATTAACTAATGTAGACCATGGTAGATTGGCTTTTGTGTGATGTAGAAGAATAAGAACCAGTGACCAAGACAAGATCTGTCCATTCCTAGCTCTAAACAGCCTGAGTTGTACCAGTGAGACAGCCGGGTGAGGCTACATGAAGGGCTCACTGTTAGTGGTTATGATCCTCAGCTTGGAAAGATCCAAGAGTCACACTGACACACCCACAAAGGTTATGGTGATTGACCATTACAAGAGTTGCTTTTATTCAACTAAAGTGTTCTGATATTAAGTATGTGTGTCTAAACTTATAAATGTGTGTGTACTCTAATGTTACTGAGCGCTTATGAAGTGCTAGGCACTGCTAACAGTTACTCTTACATGAAGCTCAGTTTCTAATATAATAACAGCCATGTGTGCAAAGAGGTTAATGGGGGGAGGGGGCAACATTATATCTAATCCTCACAACAACTCTATAGGAAATTCATCTTAGGTCCTCAAGTAGTAAATAGAAAGAACAGATGGACAAGAACTAGAGACGAAGCTCTTACCTACCAATCCACAGCCTTAAAAAAGATAATAAAGAGAAAGTAAATATCATTTGGTGGCTTTGCCTATTCATGTCTTTTTGAGAGCACAAAGAGGGCTGGCTTAGGTAAGAAAATCTTATAATTGTGGCTTATTATAGCTCCATAGTCAGCATTTTGGATCATTTAAAATTTTTATATAAATTGGGTTAATTAAGAATGAACTATCTCTGCACAAGCTACAGGATATACTTAGGAAAAAACCTTTAAGACTTTAATACTTTCCTTCCTCAAATATGTTAATTTCCTGTTCTAAATGTAATGTATTATATTCTGCTGAAGAAAAGTGGCAAGTGTATAAAAAGTACCACATATATGCCTTGGGAAAAATATGCTAATGCTCTCTCATAGTACTTTCTCCCTACCTAAATATTATTTTCTGTTTCAGTGTACAGTAATTTAACAGTTTATAATCATTCTGCTGTCACTAGACTGTCCAAGGGCAGTGTGACCCTTATTACTGTATGCTCAGTAAATAGTCAATGAATAAGCCATATCTATCTATCTATCATCTATCTATCATCTATCTATCTATCTATCTATCTATCTATCTATCTATCTATTATCTATCATCTGGCTAAGTAGCCAGTACTGGGTTTGAATTTGAGCTTCTGTACTTATCAGCTTTGTGAGTCAAACAAGGGACTTTAGTATCCCCAAGCCAAAATTTGCTCATTTGTAAAATGGGTATCACAGAGTATTTACTTAATAGGACCATTATGGGCATTAAATTTAATATACACAAAGCACTTTGGAAGAGCATCTGGCCCTTGAAGAGATCCCACAAATGCTAACTCTATGTTGAATGACTTCCTTGGTGATTATCTTGCTGCAGGGCTTCAAGTGCTTAGAGACAACAGCAACAACAAAATCTAATTTGCCTTTGCAGGAGGTAGAAGTTTCTTTATCTAGGAAGCAAACATTTACAAAATAAATTAATAGTGTACGGAGTTCATTGTAAGAATGTTTAAAACTACTTAGGCAAGTCAACTGCTTCTGATCACACTCAAGTAACATAGAAGCATCATTTCCATACATACAATTTATATGCTAATTACAAATGATCACTATTTGTTTGAAAAATCTCTTGGTCTCAGTCGCTCCACAGTGTCACACTCAGTTAAGGAAAGGAGCTTGTACAGGAGATTCACTTGATGGATCATACAGTGTGAGCAAACCTGAGAGGGGAAAGTCATCAAATAACCAAACACTGCAAAAGAGCAAAGAGGTTAATAGGGGGAACAGCATATATAATTACACATACTTTTATCCTTGGAGAGTAGTTATACATAAAAAAGTTTGGAACATGAAAGTGAAGAGCAGTGGGCCCATGGACAGAAAACCTGAAGGGAACAACAGCTTAAAGAAAAAAAAAACCAGTGCCAGAAATCATAAATTAACAATTGAGTTAATCTCAAGTTCACCCTTTAGATCTATAGACTAAAACTGAAAACAGATGCAGCTACTACATCTCAAGTTTTAATGCTTTATGGTAACTCTGCTCAACTCCTGCTGTTCTAGTGCCAAAAGACTGAAAAACAATTCTGATGGTTGTTGGGATGAATATTAAACACATACACATGCAAATGTACACAAACACATATATATTCACACACGCACACTAAACACATGTACATGTATGCGCATGTACACACCTACATATGTCTATATGCATGCACACATTCATTACATATATACACATATACATATATACTTATACACATACACACACACAACCATTGTCAGTAATACAAATGTGAGCACTTTGAAAACAGAACCAAGCTGTGTGGGAAAATATTCCTAGAAAATGAGATCTTTAAATCAGTCTGTTAATGTTTGAGTGGCAGGTTTTTTCTAGAAAGATTAGAGGGAACTCTTCCCAATCATGATTCAGACTGATCTGTGCCTCCAAAACACATGCTGTGCCTGCCCACTCTCTCCCAGCCACCACACACGGTGACACTAAATCCCCAAGGGGAAAGACCTGCAAATGTTTGGGAGCAGAAGTGTCTGGTTTGGCACAAGGGAGGAGTTGATAACCACCATTCCCCACATGTCCACGGAGAACTGTCTCTCTCATATTCGCCCCTTTTCAGCTCCACTGAGACATGCAAATACATCTCAGCCACTAAAATTTAGTGTCACTCCTTAGTCAAATTAATTTTCAAACTGACCCGTTAGTACAGCCAAAATGATAGGGCAGAAAGGCCATGGGTCGGGGTCAGTAGATCCGGATGGGAATAGTAGATCTGAAAAGAACTGTGACCTCTAGAGGATGGACTCTGCCTCTGCGCCTCAGTTCCCAGGGCGAGACCGTGCCAGTTTTAGGAGTGAAAGTCCCAGAAAATGTCTCCATCTCGGGCAAACCAAGACAGGTGGTCACCTCTGAAGACACAGAAAAATGCTGCAAAGATTAAAGAGTGCAGAATAGTGTCTCTGGTACATGATATTTCTTCAATACACATTTGTTTTTGTGTTTGTGAAATC
The DNA here is from genome assembly GCA_027563665.1 of Antrozous pallidus. Taxonomy (NCBI): domain Eukaryota; kingdom Metazoa; phylum Chordata; class Mammalia; order Chiroptera; family Vespertilionidae; genus Antrozous; species Antrozous pallidus. The sequence goes on along the minus strand of CM050513.1, from coordinate 40,877,809 downwards.
AGCAGCCCTTGTGGAATTTGAATTTTCAGTGGTCATGAGGGTAGCGATTTTATCAAAGAAGGAGAGGCCCTGACCGCTGTGGCTCAGTTGGAGCAGCGTCTGATGCGCTGGGAGATCATGAGTTTGATTCCCAGTCATGGTACCTAAATTTCAGGTTTGATGCAACTGATCCATGTATCTCTCTCACATCAATGTTTCTCTCTCTCCCCCTGTCCCTTGAACACCACAGGTCATGAGGAGGGGGAAGGCAAGTGGAGATCTGAGTTAAGAGAAAGGTTTGAAAAAGTAGCGCTGAGGCCACCCATGTCATTTCACTCACTGCAGGTCTGCCAAGGCCCTCAGGCAGACCTGGCACAGTGCAGCATGATTTCCTGCCGCTGCAGAATCCCAAGGATGATGGAGATGGGCTTAGAATGGCAACATTAGTTTAGAAGAAGTACCCAGACTCAGGCGAGAGCTTTTATATGTTGATGAGCCAGTGCTGCCAACCTGGACTCTGGCTGCTATCCCTGAGGACCAATACCAAAGCCTATCCTCCAAACAGTCCCACTGACTTTTATGGCAGGTGGGTTGTTATTGTGGTGGGGACAGGGCTAATGCTGGAAGGTCTATGACATTTTTTTCAACTTATAAAAACCCATAAGTTTGTGGGAAACCTTATTTTACTAATAAGCATGGGATTCATCATCCCGTCTTCTCTCTCGAGATGACAGCATGCATTATGCTGCAGGACCCAGAATTCTGTCAGCCAGAATAGCTGGTGTTTTTTTCTTCCTTCAGCATCTTATTCTAGTGATCTCACAGCGACCATCATTTTCTAAAGGGTGTCACAGAGACAATAATAGGTTCCTGAAATTATTCAAAGGATACACTCTATTATTTAAGCTGTTTCAGAATCCTAGGTGCTCAGACAATTAATATATAGCATACGGGAGAAACCCCACAAATCTAGATAGAAGTTGTCTGAATCCAGAGCTGTCAAATGTGTTTCCTGTGAAGTGTAAAGCAGCAGGGACCTTTACATTGCTATGTGCCATAAATAAAACATGTTAATAATGGCTATAACATCTAATTAGATTGTAGAGACTCAGCAATGCAAATGTCTTCTTGCAGGAGAAGTGGAAAGGAAAAAAAATCAGGTTTATTGTCCAATATCTCTCTGGCTCTGCATATAAATGACTTTTCCAATTAAAAGCACACCCACAGAATATTCTTGGAATTTGTCACCAGTTACTTATGCTAAGATTTTCAGGTAGGTCTACCAAATAAAACTTACTTATTTTAAATGCTCTAACTGGATCTAACCTCCAAAGATTTTTGTCTCCCCTTCTTTCTGGTTCCTGCTATCACCAGCCATGCAGCCATCCCAACTTAATACCCCATGGACATCTTTATTAGTAACTTTCTCCTCAATCCACCGCAAATTAATCATAATTCAGGTTAAGTTATTCCCCATTTACCATCTCATCTTTGCAATTTCTTGTCTGGGTTATAAAATAACCTTTAGCTTGGTTGTCTTCCCTAAATATCCCAACCAGGCATTGAACCCATAACCAAGGATATGTGCCCTGAATGAGAATTTAACCCGCAACCTTTGTGGTATATGGAAGAGGCTCCAATGAACTGAGCCAGCCAGCGGGGGCCATAATTTATGTTTTATTCCCAGAAGATCCTTTCTCCATTCTCCTCTTAGTAAACCACCTCCTCCCCCAGCATTCAAAGTTCACTCCAAATAGCACATATTCTCTAGTATGTTATTTTCCTTCCCCAAATAAAGTGCTAATACCTTACAATGGCTTACAAATACCTTCACTCTCTACTCCCAACCTGCCTTTCCAACGTCATTTTCTAAGCCTTTCTCTCTCATTCATACCCAAAATCACACTGGAGGTTTGTTGCTGTTGTTGTTGTTTGATATTGTACATGCCTGGGTCATTCCTGCCAGGATTTTGTATCTCTAGTTCCCTCTCACAAAGTCCTCAGATAAAAGAGGCTCAACTTGACCTTTAGTTTGGGAGGTGCAAGTTAACATCAGAACGGGATAAAAATGAGCCACTTACTTTTAAAAAATGATAATGCGTTGCCAAGGATTTGGTGAGATGTGTATGGAAATAAAATATGGAAATAGAAATTGGAGGTCAATTTGGCAGTATCTGCTCAAAGAATTTTATGCCCATATCCTCTTAACCTGGCTTACCACATACCAGTATTCACCACCCAAAATAGTTATTCATATTCATAAAGATTTTCATTAAAGCAGTGTTCATAGTCACAAAAAAAACCCAATTGGGTAACAAACTCACTATCTATTAGTAGGAGAATGTTTAAATTCACTATGATATCCACATACTATGGAATACTATACAGCAAATTGCAAAACCTAAGTAAGCACTGACAAGGCTCAATATCCAAGACGTACTTCTAACTGTGAAAGCAAGTCATCGAGTAAGTATATGAAAATACTGCTGTAGAGGGGGCAATGGGAGGCTGTAGATCCATATGTAATACCTTAGTCAATAAAGAAAAAATAAAATGTAAAATGAAATATTGGTGTACTAGTATTTGTTTTACAACTTACTTAAAATAATAATAATGGTAATAACAACTAACATTCCTTGAGTATCTCCTGTCAGGTACTCTCTTATCTGCTTTAAATTTATCAGAATAGTTACTCTCCCTAACAACCTGCTGGGGGATGTGATGTCATCATTCCATTTTTGTAGATGAGGAAAATGAGGCACAGTACATTTCAATGGGCACACCATTAATAGGGTCCAAGCCTGGCATTTTAAGCACTGCAGTATCATAAGTTTATCTCCAGAAATTAATAAATAAGTAATCACATAACGGTATGTTTGTGTGCTAGTGTGTGTGTGCACTTGAGTGCAAGGAAAATGGTGGGATGAAAGCACACCATCAGAGCGATTATTCGTTGGGGAGAGGAAGGAACTGGGGTGGAAGGAAGGAGAAGCGAGTGGTTAAAGGGCCTTTTTAATCTGATATCAGTCTTTTCACAAGGAATTATTTACAAATCTCATAAGCACACAGTCACATACTTCTTGTATAGTTTAATACATTAGTGCAGCATCATCAAGAGGGAAATGAAAATGAGAGAAAAAGTCATCTTAGAACAAACTGGAGAAGGTGAGGCAAAGGGTAATTTTCTTTAAAAGGTGCTTTGAGACAGCTTTGAAGTGATTTGAGCAAAAATCAACTGTGACTGTAACTGCCTAGGTAATTTAGGTAAAATGAAGGGATTTTTAGTTGCATTACCTCAGAATTTATGAATGTAGAAATGTGGTCTGCGGCTGCTTCAAAGCCCCAATTATAAGGGACTGCCACTGAAATTCTGCTGAAAAGACCAGGATGGAATGCTTTTTCTCCTGATACCCTTCATGTGTTGAAATCTGGCTTTCTTTCTCTGTTTCTCCTCGGTTGTTTATTTATTCGTGCTAGCATTTCAGTGATATGGCCTGGTAGATCATTCATGCTTAAGTGTGAGTGCTATAAATCCAGGCTTTCAGGGAATCGTGTCTGACTGGAGAATGAGGAGAAAGAATTATGAAATACTGCATGTTTAAATTTTTGCTTTTCATCTAATGGCTCCTAAGATGAAAAACTGCAGTGACTTTGAGCTTGATAGATGTGAAATCCCAGAGAGAGTTACAAATCAGTCAACTTAGCAATGTTTTTGAAAATGAGTTGGCTTTATATTTCTCCTTTGCTATAGTTATTATTGATCCTCTCTTTCCTCCCCCCCAAATAAGTGTGTTGTAACAAATAAACAGATATTCCCTGCATAATCAGATCTGTTCCCGCTCGTACATATAAGATTTGTTGTCTTGCCTCTAATTCTGGCCCTTTCTAAACCACTCTTCACATTGCCTCTAATTCTGGCCCTTTCTAAACCACTCTTCACAGTAATCATACTAAAATGCAAATTGATCACCTCACTCTCTTGCTTAAAATCCTTTCCAGTCCCCATATTGATCAGATACAGTTCAAAGTCTTCAGCTCAGTGTGCTTCATTACAAGCTGGCCCCTGCTTATATTTTCAGCCTCATTTGCCAACTCTGAAATCTTCAAACAGAATATGCAATTTTCTCTAGTGTTTGGACTCTAATACTGTTTCCTCTTAATATGGCCGTTTCACCCCCCCACCCACCACCCACCACCACCTCTAATCACATACCCCTGTGATCGGCAAACTCATTATTCAACCAAGCCAAATATCAACAGTACAACGATTGAAATTTCTTTTGAAAGCCACATTTTTTAAACTTAAACTTAATTTGTGGAAGAGCCACACTCAAGGGGCCAAAGAGCAGCACGTGGCTCGAGAGCCACAGTTTGCTGACTATGGACCTACCCAATACCTACTTGCCAATGAGCTTTTCTCCACAGGAGAAACTATCTCTGGCCCTCCCATAAGTGGGGTTAATGCCCCTTCTCCGATCTCTGAGGGAACCCCATACTTATCATTATTTATAGAATAATTTATGTTGTAAAGATGATCTTCTTCCTTGCCTATTTCCTCCCCAGACTTATAAGCATTAAATCAGGGTATTTATTTTTTATTTCACTAGTGACTAAATGCCAGGTCCATTAATATTTTGCAAATGAATGACTAAATAAATATCTAAGTTTTATGGATTGGTTAATGTTTGCTCAACAAATTTGTGACTTAACTATGTTGTCACTTCTCTGAGAAAACAATGATTTCTTGTTTAAACCAATGACTGATGCCTTAATATTGAACTAGCAGCAATTATCACAACACTTATTTAGTACTCATTATGTGTTAGGAACTATGTTGTATCATAAAAACAAGGTAGCCAATAATATCATCTCTTAGCAATGTGGAAGCTAAGGTTTGAGAAGTTACCATATTACTCCTCCAACTCCATAAATCACAAGGAATTAGTCTGTGAGAATTAAATGACCTAGTGCACTCAGAATGCTTAGCAAATGCCTGGCCTGTTAGCTTTCAATGCAAAGCTTTTCTGTTATTTTGTTATCAATTTTGTCACTACATTTAGGGAACTACATGCTCTATTTCTAAACCTACTGTGTGAGGATTTTTAAATACCATTTTAATGTAATTTAAATAGAAAATATACTTTTAAAAGTTGCAATTTTTTAATTAGCAAAAACATTAATGTTTTTTAATGACGTACTACTACTTAACTCATGTCTAGCTCCCTTGCTGCTTTAATCTGCCAAAGGTTTTCTATCTAGGGACTTTGACTCTTTCCTCTGGGTGGAATGTTCTTCCCTAGATACTCGGTGGCTCACTCTGCAAATATCACCTTCTCACTTAGGCTACTCTGTCCAGGCACTTCCTTTCATACCCTGGCACACCAGAAACTTGGGCTGCCTTGGGAGTTCCCTTTCCTTTATCTCACATCCAAGCAATCATGAAGTCTTGGTTGTAACACCATTACCTCCAAAATAGTTTTCAAATCTCTTCCTTTCCCTCCTTCCTAATTTTTCTTCTTCCAGTTAGGACCCTCACCACATCCCCCCAAAACTTCTGAGAATCCTAGTTGGTCTCACCACCTTCAGATTTCTTCCACTTCTACACTCCCGCAAGCTGGCACTCGCCAGAACAAAGCCATGTTCTGTTTGCCACTTCCCACCAACTTCTAATGGCAAGTCAAGGCTCCTTCTCATTGCTTAGGAGACCTTGTCCATCCCTCCAACCCCAAAACCACCACACCTTGCCTTACTCGTCAGTTACACAGCATGTTGTTTATTATATGTTAGTGCATATGCTGTCCACATTGCCTGTAGTATTTTTGCACCAACCCACTCACTCTGACATTTCCCTGGATGACTACTATTTAACCTATAAGATCCTATATATTCTCTACAAAACCAGAAAGTTGTGTTTTGTTTTTTTGTTTTTTGTGTTTTTTTTTTTGTGTGTGTGTGTGTGTGTGTGTGTGTGTGTGTGTTTTAATTCTGAATTATCTGCCAACATGTTGGCTTTCCCCAATGGCAATAACTGGCTGGAACTGCAAGGCATTACTTCCTGTTGAGATGGACACAATTCCCACTTGGTTATTTCCACTCTCGTATAATCTCCTCTTGGACACACAGTAGTCAAATTTATCACTCCTACTTCAAGGAGAGCCCTTCACAAAACCAAATCCCGTACAACATCATGCTTCCTTGGCTCTCAGAGGTAGAAACCCAGAGACAATCTAGGATCCTCAAGTTTTCTTATAACACATTTTCTGAATATATAATGACTAGTGCATATGTGGCAATGAGCTCAGAATGAAAAAGCTGAGCTGAGATTGTGGTACTGGTGATGAACCAGGCTAGGCAAGAGCTAGGAGATCAAATCTGGTGCATACCAGCCTTGCAGTGATTTAAATTCAAAAAAGTAATGATAATATATGCATATTTTAACTCCAGGAGGTAAAGTTTTGCCTGGGTTTGTATTGAAAGTCACTTTCTTAAAGCTTAAGCTATCCTATATTTATATGGCTGGTGATAATAGTCACACACCTATGAATAGAAATATGACTTCTTTTTAGAAGAGTTTAGGTGCCACTGAAAGGCTGGAATGTAATTTACATTTTAGAGTAAAGTCGACAGTGATAAAAATTACCAACTAATGACTGTGTCTATGATAAAACAGCAAATCAAGGAGGGAAGGCATGTGGTTCCAAATGATATACCAAGTAAAGATTTTTCTTTTTTAAACTTTGATTTAGATTTTATTATTTTAAATAAGATGTTTTATTCATTTGAATTTTTATTATATATATTATATGTAATATATCTATATCTGTATCTATATATATTCTTAAATTGATATATTAGTTTGTATCAGTACTATACAGCTTCTTAAAACTGGCCATGCCCTTTGGCGGAACTAGGAAAGGTGAGGTTCTGCACCACAACAGCCAAGACTCTCTCACTGCATTTCCCACATCTGAGGCGCAGCTCCTTACAGCTGAGTTAGAGTTTGGGCATCTCACATGAACCTCACAGGAAGCACACTTAATTTATGACATATTATTTGAGTTCCCATTGTATCAGTCTCTTTTTTTCTTTGAGAAAAATCAAGAAGACGATGAGATCGAAATTCATTCTAAATAACTGTATGCACTGAGGTTTAATTTGGTTTCATCTCATTAGGTACACTTATGCGGCTGTGACAAATTAACAACATTCTAACTCTGCTTCAGGTGGGTGCCAGCAGTCTATAGACCTATGCTGAATAAGTTAGAAGAACGTTCCTTCTCAATCAAGATAGGCATCAAATGAATCACAAAGCATAGCTTTTGGGCAATAGAAATTGGCTTCTCCACCAATGGTTAAAACAGTAACTGGTAATTGGGTTTGGCAAGTTTCACAAAGCATGAATGATGCCAGAACTTAAAGACAAGCACTGTGTTCTCCTGAGATGAACCACATATTTTCCAGCCAATGTTAAAAGGATGATGGCTGCAGTACTTACATTTTCTGCTTTTGTATATTAAGACTTTGTCACAATAGTAAATATGGAAAGACCCATCTAGAAGTGTGATTTTTTTTAAAAAGCTGTTTAATAATAATATTCAGGAATGTGTTTTGTGGAAAGATAAGGTCTTATTTTTGCCAGTGTTATATTTATTAATTCTCTCTTTTATCCTGTTTGGAAAAATAGATAGAACAGGTGTCCTTACATCAGTTTTGCAGATGTAAAGATGCCAAAAAAAAAATCCAAAGACTTGTCAATACCTTCTAATAAGTGGGAATCAACTGCCTCTGAATTATAATATTCAATGGGGGACTTTTACTGTCTCCTGAAGTTAAACAGAGAGCAGAGGAAATGACAGTCTGAGCTGAGAATAGAAGTCTATATGCTGGTGAAATTATAAGGTAGGAGGAGGATATTATCTGCCTTAGAGGAAAGGAATTTATATTAACAGTTAGTAATAATAATAAATAATTAATAATAATGGACAGATATTGTATTTTTAAATAGCACCCACCATAGTGGCAGATATTTTCACATACTTTCTCTCGATTAATCTGTAGAGTAGCACTTTGAGAAGGATATTGTTATTTCTGCTTTATGGACAATGAAATGAGTCTCAAAAAGTAACTGATCATATTATGGTTAGATTATCTTAAATTCTTCAGAAAGTAGAAGAACTCGAAATGCAATGTTTTACTTGAAATGTTGTAAATATCAATTGACAATAAAGTAAAAGTTTTCTAATGTCTATTGAACATATCAATAGAAAGACAAAATGGCTCTTAAAGTTATTAGATGTCAAAACTTAGTGACATGGTTTAGAGTATATAAAAACTTCAATATGGAAATAATAATTACTAAAATAGAGAAGAACATTTTTTCACTTCTTAATGAACAGTCATAAGAATATTAAAAATCTTTAATGTATCACTAGATTTAAGAGTTGGACAACATTAAGATTCCTTTTGAACTTAAAACAAAATAGACATTTTTGTAGCACCTGTATGACTGTGCCTCATCTGGCTCCCAACCAACTCTTCAGCTATCTTATCTGATTCTCATGCTGTATCACTCTGTTCTATGTTCAGCCACTTCTACAAGGCATGTCATGAACTTCCTTATCCGGATACCTTCTCACAAGCTCTTTCTTCTGATAATGACTGGCGCTTCCTTGCCCCCAGCCTCAAGTTCAATGTCACCCCTTAAAAAGGCCATACCTAACACTGTTAATGGTACTGCCTCTTGTTTTCTTATATGACACCTTATTTTCTTCCCCCTCTTTCCCTTTAACACTTGTCATAGCACTTAATTTTAAGAGTGTTACATCCTGAAGTATAAATTTGTATTCTTTGTGTATTTCCCCTCCCCCATTGCTTCCTTCAGCCCACATCTGGAGCTAAGAAAAAAAAAAGACTAAATTAGTTGAAAGCCTTTAGCCGTAAGGTAGAAAGAAATGTCTTTATTTTTCACCATCCAAACACTAGACAGGATTGGGGATGGGAGAAGGAAGACAATGAGGCTGGGGGGCTTTGTTGACTGTAAAAGATAAAGTACCCAAAGTGGAAGGGAAGAAGGTACTTGCATTGTCAGAACTTGGAGTGGGTGAAAATACTCAGCACATGCTATCTTTATAATGGAAAACCAACGTGTCCAGGATCTGTGGGCAACTGGTCCCATTCCTTGTCCTGGACACTTGTAAGCCTTCTGGATTTTGGATCTAAACACATTGTAGAAGGTTAATGGCCCTCAAAGACATCTAATCTTATTCCCTGGAACTGTAATTGTTGTCTTACATGGAAAAAGGGTCTTTGCAGATGTCATTAAGCTAAGGTTTTTGAGGATATTATTCTGCATTATCTTGGTGGGCCCTAAATGCAAGCACATGGGTGCCCACAAGAGGGAAGTAGAGGAACATTTCACACAGAAGAGAAGGTAATGCTCCTTTGGAAGCAGAGATCTGAGTGAGGCAGCTGCAAGTCAAGGAGTGCAGACACCCACCAGTGGCTGGAAGAAGCAAGAAAGGGAGTCTCCTCTAGAGCCTTTGAAGGGAACACAGTCCCACTCACCTTGGGTTTGGGTCACTCTAGCTGATTTCTGACTTCTGGAGTTCAGAGCTGAGAGAGAACCTTTTTTTTTATTGTTTAAGCCCAGTTTGTGGTAATTTGTCACAACAGCCCTAAGAAACTTAATACACATGAGGAGTAAAAATCTTATTATTTGACCAATGTAGAAATGAAGTGAATCACTGGGGGAATTTCCTTTAGGATGGGACACAGGGTAGATATATCACCAGTTACATATACACTTATATGCAAATATTTATTACCACCATCAGCATTTTCTTACCTTCTACCAGGCAAAAAGTCCCAAGAGGGTTGTATCCTTTTCTGTTTTGTTCCCCATCTATACCCAGGGTTTAGCTCAGCAGCTATCACATAATAATTGCTCTACAAATAATTGTTGAATGAACAAAAACATTGTGAAAATAGCACAAAATGAGGAAAACACAAACAACAAATGGTAAGAAAATGATGGCATTAACTATGAAAAAGACTGCACCAGTAACTAAATTGAGTAGTCAAATATCTACTATCAGCAAACGAAATGGAGATTTAGGTCAATCTGACCCCATGTGTGGGGATGCTCTGGAGATTTGTATTTTTACACTGGCTAGATGTGTGTTCTTGCACTGATACATTTTCAATCAATTTTATCAGCACAATCTCAGGGTATCGCTCAAAGCTCAAGTTGGTCTAGCAGTGTCTGAAAGCTAATCTGAGAAGTAATATATCTGGTGCTCATTCCTGCTGCCGCAATCACAGGGTGAGAATGTAGCACTTTTGGCTGGTGAGCTCTTGTTACTTGTTCTTTTAGGATAGCACAATACCTCCCTGTTCCACTTTTTAAATGAAAAGGACTCTTGTCATGAGCCAACTCAGAATGAAGGGGGCTCAATGCCACCTGCTCAGTGTTGCAAAATATACTGGATTACGCTGCCTTGTTTGTGCCATTCCAAAGGTGAATGAAATAAAACAACCTAATTGTACTTGTCTTGGCTCCTTCACAATTGTGAATGGAGTATCACATAATGCCACTCAATGAACAAAAATGTTCAACATTTACCTGAAATTCCAGTCTTAACTTCTATTTCATTATAACCCCCAAATCTCCCACTCAGATGCCAAAAAAGGTAAAGAATCTGGAAATGACTCAGAGGCAGAGAAAGAATGTGAGAATTGCTTTACTTAAGGCCTTAGCCTAGAACTGAGGTGGGGATGCTCAATCCAGGCCTCTGGGGCAGCTCAAGGCTGAGGCTCTGCATCTCCACTCTTTATGTATGCCTGTGCTCCCACTAAGTCAAGTGGACTTAGTAGGGAGAACAGGCAGAGTGAGTGTGCATCAGGGCTACATCGGCTGTTCAGGCCACACTCTGGTTTCTGGCACAAAGTGGAGTGATGAGTTAGGCAGGCTTGGACAGTTCAAATCATCATGTCCTCTCCTTATTCTGAGCCATTTAAATTCAAATAATCTTCTTTTCTCAAGATGTGACTATTTTTAAGACTAGTTCTCACCTTTTATAAGGACATAGCCTTTTATGAGAACTTGAAAAAAACAACAGACCCTCTCCCCGCCAATAAATGCTCTGATGTAAACCCATAAAGATGAAGACATCTTGATCTTTTCTATACTACATATGAAAATACTAATTGAACAATGACTAAGATACTTATTTACCCTTCAATTATCATGAATAAGGCCAGATGGCCTGGATTAGAATTTCCAGCTGTCATTCAGAAGCTGTGTGACCTTGGACAAGTTACTTGGTCTCTCTCTTCCTCAGTTTCCTCATCTGTAAAATGAGAGAGCTAATAATTGCACCTACCACAAAGGATAATTATGGGGAAATCATAAATTCATCATATAAAGAGTTACAGTGGTGCCTTGAGTTAAAAAAAATGCACATGGTGCTTCTACTATCTTTCAGGGACTGCTCTAAGATTAAAGACAAGGCAATGAACAACAACAACAAAAATCACTGCTGTCAATGGGGCAGGTATATTTTTTTCAGAGAACATTTTTTATTGTTTAAAATATTATATATATTTTTATTGTTTAAAATATTTTATTTATATATATCCTTTTTTCAATCCATTTACCTTCCCCCAGGATTCCCTACCCCCTGTCATTTGCCCTCATCCCAACTCCCAGTGTCTTGTGTCCATTGGTGTGCTTATATGCATGCATACAAGTCCTTTGGTTGCTCTATTTCCTTCCCTTCCCAATTCTCCCCAGCCTTCCTGCAGCAGTTTGATAGACTGTTCTGTGCTTTACTGCCTCTGTATCTATCTTTTTATTTATCAGGTTATAATGTTCTTTTGGAGCTTACATTTTCACAGAAATCTTACAGTTGATGAGCAATTTAAAAATCTTTTTTTATTTGTGTTTTCTCTTTATTTAGATAATAGAGAAATAAGATTTTCACACACATTTCCTCTTTGATGCATTGTAGCTTCATAGCACTCAAATCCAGAGTTCTAACTTTTTGTTTTTTTTTCTGTCCTCATTCCACACCTGACAGTCTTCTTGCATAAATAATTTGAGCTGTGAGTACTCACTTTTAACTTGGCATAGATATTTATAAAATGAATAAAGGCAAGATTCCAGGAAAACAATTTATTCTGTTCCATCCCTAAATTTTTGCTCATTCATCTGTTATGCTTAAAAATCAATTAGCACTGTGCATTCAATGTATCAATGGCTTTATTTAGGATTAACTACAGAGCTGGGTGAATTTAACTGCAATTTTCCTACCAATGATGCCCTAAAACTATGCTTGGATTTCAGATGCTAATGAAGGCCTCCTTTCTCTATGACATATTTTTAGAGTTCTTGTGATTTTATTTTCTTTTTGTCCTTTGCTTCCTTCTTCCCACCTGCCCTTTTTCCCTCGGTACCAGTAGGATATCATATGCAGGTGGAATCTTTTAGGCGATCTCCCTTTAAAGTACTAAGTAAATAAAAATATAATAGGCATTATATTCTCTACTTTCTGTTCAAGAGAAATGTCTCAGTTCATAGTGACTAGGTGGAGTCTGCTTACCTGTATTAGGAGATGTGTGTATGTGTATGTATATGAAGGAGTATATGGCAGTATGGACAAAAATCTCAGCTGAAGACACAGAATCAGTCACAGGTTAGAATGGACTTCGGGCAAACTGTTCTAGCTCTACACAGTGCAGAAATTTTGAAATATTCTTGCCAGTGGTCATCTAATCTCTGATTAAAACATCAAATGAGGGACACATACTATTTCATGATCCAGTCTTTCTCTACTTATAGAGCTCCAAGTGTTTATAAGCTCTGTTCCAATAAACTGAAATCTGCCTTCCTTGTGACTTATCCACTGGTTTTGGCTCTGCCATCTGGTGCCTCACACAGTGCAGTAAGATTGAAGACAGCCATCATTCCCTTAATGTTTTCTTCTCTATTCTAAACAGCTCAAGTCTTTTAACTTGTTCATTGTATGCAGGACTGCCCATTTCTGAACTAGCTTATTGTTCTTCATAAGAATGGAACCAGGATTGGGTAGCCCAATGAGCTATGAGCTGAACAGCATGTTCAAGATCTGGACTAATATCCCATATCTGTGACCAATATTTGTAGTTATGGCCCCTATAATCCCAACTTGCCTCATATTTTTCTTAAAATCAATGGAAATCCCCCAGGCATTTTGTTTTTCCCCCCAGGTTATGATGTTTAGCCATTTCTCCTTAATTCTGCACATAGGTAGCTAGTTTTCTGGGTGTAGGAGCAGGAGTTCATGTAGATTCTTAGTCAGTTAGGCCTATTGTGCCATGATACTGAGATTTTTTTTTATATCTGGACTCTATCACTAAATGTATTTACTGGCTCCACCTCAGCTGTTGCCTTTATAAAAAATCCTTTAGTCTTTTCTCAAAATTGCTGATGAAACACTTGGGCATAAAAGGGTGAACAGGAGATTATTAAATAGCTATAAATTCTATCTGTAACATTTCACTTCCTGTTAATGTTAAATTTTTATTGAGAATTCAGCTCTAAGTTTTTACCAAGAGCTGACTTTAGCAGCAGCCATACACAAAAGACCTCTGTATTTTCTATAAAAATGCATTCAGTGATCCAATGTCTTAGTAAAAATCTCATAGGAAATTTCTTTTGGAAGTCAGGGATAGTAAAAAAAAAAATTCTCCCAATGAAAGCTGAGCTGGTATGAGTTTCCTTCTTTTTGACTTCTAAGATGGTTTATCTTTTCAGATGTTTAAAGATCTGTGGAATAATTTCTTTACTTTCTAAGTAGGGTATTAAGAAATTTCCTCCAGAGTCCTGATTTATCAGCCCTACAAATCATGCTATTCCAGAATATGCTCTCAGTTTAGAATGGCATGTTCTGAAAATGTTCCATATTAATTTCCCCAAATGGTTCTTTATTTTAAGTATAAATAGTAATAATTTAATCATTTGCTAATATTTTCTCTCTTTTTTATTTTTGGTTCTTTCAATATAGAGTAAATTTTTTTTTAATTGAAAAATTTGTTTGACTGGAATTTATATTAAAAAGACTTCTGGATTGGTGTTATTAGCAAAAATATGGCAGAAGTGCATTCTCATTGGTGAAATTAGTGACTCATTATCAAGCATGCTACATGGAACTTTGCCTTAGATTAATCACTCTTTGTGTGACTATGGGAAGCTGGGCCATGGAGTTTCTCATTGACAAAAGGAAAACTAGCTCTTAATGAATATCTGATAAAATGTATATGACACTGTTAAATGTATATGTTACTTTTAAATATTTTTAAATAGATCATCCTATCTAATAAAAGAATATTATGTAAATTGACCATCACTCCAACACACAAGATGGCTGCCCCCATGTGGTCAAAGATGACTGGCCCCATGTGAAAACAAGATGGCCACCACAAAATGGCCCTCAGGGGAAGACAGTTGGGAGGGGCCAGGTCTGCAAGGGAGGGCAGTTGTTGGTGCTCAAGCAAGCAGGAGAGGGCAATAAGGGTTGACCAGGCTGGCAGAGAAGGGAAGTTAGGGGTGACCAGGCCTGCAGGAAATGGCAGTAGGAGAGGACACAGGCCCATAGGAGAGGGCAATTAGGAGCAAACAGGCTGTCAGGGGAGCAGTTAGGCATCAATCAGGCTGGCAGGGTAGTGGTTAAGGGGTGATCAGGCTGGCAGGCAGAAGCAGTTAGGGGCAATCAGGATGGCAGGCAGGTGAGCAGTTAGAAGTCAATAGTCCTGGATTGTGAGAGAGATGCCACACTGCCCTTTTAGGCTCGATTCTACCGGGATCGGGCCTAAACGGGCAGTCAGACATCCCTTGAGGGGTCCCAGATTGGAGAGGGTGCAGGCTGGGCTGAGGGACACCTCCCTGCCCTGCACACATTTTGTGCACCGGGCTTCTAGTTTATAATATATGGCTTGATTATATTGATGTGCAATATCTTAAACACCAAATTTAGAAGCTTTTTTAACTAATCCAAGTGGTCAGATGGCATTATATCAGAAAGGCAACACTTTAGAGGTTGGCTACTATAAAAGCATTTGTTATACCTATTTCAATGAACAAATAATGTTTTGCTTATTAGCAAAAATATGGCAGAAGTGCATTCTCCTTGGCAAAATTAGTGGCATAAACCTTCCTGTAATTCCACCAAACTTATTGAAGAGGTTGCATAAATCTATTAGGCTTTTTCTTTACTAATAAATGTTTGCTAAAATATGCCTGTAAGTTTAGCAAAAGTTGCTTTAAGGCTTACTTTTAACATAATTAAAAAGGAGGGTTGCTAACATTCTTCAACCTGCTTTGATAATCACCTTTATCTATCAAAGATGTGTGCGACCAAATGATCACTGGACACTTCTCAACATTTTGTCTTATTTTAATCTTCATCAGCACCCTTTGAGTCACTACTGCCCTTATCCATATTAGGAAATTCAAGATTAGGGGACATTAATCCACAATCATATAGATATTAGGTGGCAGAGTCTTATGTGCCTGATTTCATTCCTCTAATCCCCTCACCCACCACTACCACTTAAAGCATCCCACCTGGTCATTGCCAGGAATGAATAATTATTAAAAACCTATAGATGTGTCCCCTGAAAGTGTACGGATTAAATAAAGATTTTTAAACTCACCTTGACCGATAGTTTGAAGTCAACTACCCAGTAAAGTGATTTCATACGTATTTATTGTTGCGTATGTAATTTCATACGTATATAATTACAATTACTATTACTATATTTTTTATTTCTTTTTGTACTTTTCATGTTTTAAAGACCACACTTTCTTTTTATCTACCCAATATACTTAGAGAAATTATAAATTCATACACTGAGGTACAGATTAATTACTTTGCAACAAAATTACATGACCAAGCTTGCGAGTAGACTACTAGAGTTTGATTCTCAAATTATCAGTTGAAACAGGTTTTAAAAAAGTCATAGTTATCTAAAAGTCAATAAAAATCTCATCTCAAAGCATTGTTACATAGAGAGAAGTAAATGAAACGATAATTTTAGAATTCAAGTGCTGAAATGATATAAAATATTCATGGGTTGATGATTTTTAAGCACATCAGAGACCAGCAGAGTTGAATGGTTTTGGGTTCTACAAAATTACTTGTCAGGCTAAAAATAAAAAAGGAATAAAACACAAGATATAAATACAGAACAATTTCCTCCATAGTTATCAATAAAATATTACATTTTAAAATGAATTTTATTTTAGATAGTCTAAGCAGAAATCATGTGTCCACAAGAAAGCACACAAATTGATTTTATTTATTAAAATCTTAAGTTAAGAAAAAGACCTTAGATTAATAGAAAAATAATCACTGACATATTCCTATTTATGCTTCTGAAATGTGTACTTTAAGTTTATTTTTATGTAGCTAGAAGTTATGGGGATAAAATTATTCATTTTAGAGTAAGCTATTTTTTTGGCAACTCATTATTACATGTGAAAGTATTGGCAACCAAAGAATATGAGGTTGTTAATTTTTTTAACTATGTTACTGCTTTTACTTTAAAATGTTATTAACTTTAGTTTAATTTCATGTGAAAATAAATAAATAAACAAATAAATATATAAAATAATAGATAATATAATCAAATATTTAGAGGCTGCCGTATTTTTATTATACTATTGTTGCACATTTGGCTGAAAGAATTACCTGTGCATTACCTTTTTCCATATATATTATTATGTACATGAAAATTATCCTTCATCTTTAAGTAAAATAAAAACTTTAGAGTGAAGTGTTTTATCTTTATTTTTAAAATGTATTTGGTTATAGTAAATTGAATAAAGAGTGCCTGGAAATTATTATGTTCTTCTAACCATTAATTCAATTAAAGTATATATGGGAGAAATTCTATGAGTTGGGATGATTTTCCAAGTAGTTCATATATATCACATTTGGACAAGATGAAATGAAACATCAAAACTGTAAAATCAGGAGAAACCAAGATGGTAGCATAGGTAAACACCTGAACTTGCTGCCTTGCACAACCACTTCAAAATTACAACTAAAAAACAAAATGGATATCATCCAGAACCATAGCAAGGCTGGCTGAGTGGAAATTCTATAACTAGAAGAAAAGAGAGAAGCACACTGAGACTCAGAGGAGGTGTGGAAGTGTGGAAGTGAAGTACAGAGGTATGAAGGCACAGGCAAGGAAAGGGACTGCCAACCTAGTATCCTGTTGTCTTTTTCGATCAGGAGGAACACACAAGCTCCCAATTGCTCTGAACTCCAGTTATGGGCGAGACTCTGGGGACCCAGACCTACTGGGAAAAACTGGACTATCTGGCATCAGGTAGAACTGGAGGATGGCTTTCTCTCAGAGGTCCTTGCAGCAATCATTGTTCCTTCATGGTGTTTTGAGACACAGAGACACAGGACCTCTTCCAGACAGGGCTGACAGTCAGTCATTGCTGTTTGCTCCAACGTGGTAATTCCCTGAGATCCCACCTCACCCAATTTACAACCCCACCCAACGTGTGCACTGAGGCTTTTGTATATGGATAGCCTGGCCTTTTGCATTCTAAAATTACCTAACGAACTGCAGCTGGGTCAGAGAGCTCCAGAGCTTCCAAAAGAAGGCCCAAGTCCCCACAGCAGCTTGCATTACTTTACAGCTGGGCCTCATCTGGGCACCTCCAAACACCAAACAAAGAGGAGGAATCTGCAAATCTCTCTGTAGCTTCTGCTAAGTGGCCTCAGAGAGTAGCTGACTTTGCATCCTAGAAGATCCAAGAACCAGTGTACCCAGGGGTCAGAGTGAAACCATTCAGATTACAACTCTTCAGATCTACAAGAGACACAGTCAGGGGGCAGACTCAGTGAGCACCAAAGCCCCACTGAAGCAAGCCATGCCCCATAAGGGTGTCTCCAGCATATAAGTTCTCCCATCAAAGACACAGCTAATCCTCACAGCCAATTGGCCTGGAAGTCAATTCCTCCCAGTGATACCAACAACAATCAAGGCTTAACTACAACAAGACTGTGTACACAGCCCACAAAGGGATGCACCAAGAGTGTTCACCTCAGATAATTGGGGAGGCTGAGCCACTGGGCCCTATAGGACACCTAACATGCAAAGCCACTCTTATCAACACAAGGAAGCAGCCAAAATGTGAAGACAAAGAAATAGGTCACAAATGAGAGAAATGAAGGAAAGCAAACTACTGGATATAGAGTTCAAAACCACTGTTATAAGGTTACTCAAAAATCTAGGAACCTCCGAGAAATTTAGTGGGATCCTCAAGAATATGAAAAAGGACCAACTAGAAATTCAGCATACACTGACTAAAATAAAGAATAACACAGAAATCCAACAGAATCAAGGGAGATATTTGAAATACAAAGAAGCAAAAAAAAAAAAAAAAAAACACCCAACTGGAAAATAAAAAAGAATTCAAAAACATGAAGATAGTGTAAGGAGCCCCTGGAACAACTTCAAGCGTACCAACACCCGAATTATGGGGGTGCCAGAAGAAGTGAGAGAACAAGATATTGAAAACTTATTTGAATAAATAATGACAGAAAATTTCCCCCATTTGGTGAAAGAAATAGACTTACAAGTCCAGGAAGCACACAGAACCCCAAACAAAAGGAATCCAAAGAGGACCACATCAAGACACATCATAATTAAAATGCCAAGAGCAAAAGACAAAGAAAGAATCTTAAAAGCAGCAAGAGAAAAACAGTTGGTTACCTACAAGGGAGCACCCATACAATTGTCAGCTGGTTTCTCAGCAGAAACTATGCAGGCAAGAAATACTCAAAGTGATGGATAGCAAGAACTTACAACCAAGATTACTCTACCCAGCAAAGCTATTATTCAGAATTGAAGGTCAGATAAAGAGCTTTACAAATAAGAAAAAGCTAAAGGAGTTCACTGCCAAACCAGTATTATATGAAATGCTGAAGGGTATTGTTTAAGAAGAGGAAAAAGAAGAAAAAGGTAAAGATAAACATGATGAACAACAAAGTGACAACAAATACATATTTATCAACAAGTGAATCTAAAAATCAAGTGAATAAAAAATCTGATGAACAGAATAAACTAGTGACTATAATAGAATCAGGTGCATAGAAAGGGAGTGGGCTGACAATTCTCAGGGGGAAGGGGATGTGGGGGGTGCAGAAAGAGACTGACAAAAATCATACACCTGTGGATGGATAAGGAGAGTGGGGGCTGAAGGTGGGGTGGAAACCAGGTTGAGGGGAGCTATGGGAGGGAAAAAGAGGAACAACTCTAATAATATGAACAATAAAATTTGTTTTAAAAGAAGGTAAACAAAATATGTTTAAAAACTGTAAAATCACTGTTTTTGCTAGTTTAATATCCATTAATGCTTAGAAAGCTGTTTGGACACATAATTATGATTTGTCCCAGGATTTTAACACTGACTCCAATAACAGCGGGTGGGAGGGGAATGGTAGGGGAAGGGAAAGGAGAGAGAATGTGCTTAAGGAGAAAACTTCTGGTTATGTTATGAACATACCACTCCATTCACTGATAGCAGCTGGTCTCCTCTTTTGAGGCCTCCGTGTCTTTCAGCCACCCCTCCAGGAATGATGCGAGAGATATAAATGGGGGAATTTTGCTCCTTTCCTCCCATCACGTTAAAACCAAGGCCTTCATCAGTCTTTGGCAGTTCGACTACCCGAGGGTGGGAGTGGCCTTCACTAGCAGCAAAAGCTGCAACTGTTGCCTGAAAGACAAGATGGTAATTTGGTAGTAGAAGGAATGAAGGAAGGCTAATCCTATACTTTGCAGTGGGGAGGTCAGGCAACTCCTCATATTTTCATAGCATTTTTCCTGTAAAGGAAAGAGCACAAAACGGAGGGGTATTCTTCATTTAGATGTCATTTATGATTCAGTTCCCTTGGTAAAGCCAAGTTCGGCTATTTCCAGCTTTCTAGACATTATCCATAATGATAATAATTTACCTTGTACAGAAATATCTTTCCCAATTACCTCATATGGAATTCCTCCTATTCTTGCACTCCAAATAGGATTGATCCATATGCTACCTAAATATGGCACATATACTATAATTATTATGTATGCGTGGTGACTCTGGGCACCTGAAGGGCAAAGTTTGTGGCTTCCACTTCTTTGTATGACACACAGTCTAACCTGGGGCTTGCACAGAGATCTTCATAAATATTTATTCAATATACTGAGTAGCACTCAAATGTATAAAGCTGATAAATATATATATATAATTTTGCTATTGGCAGACTACTGCCTTAGAAAATATGGTGTTTTTGTGTGGATATCTAAAAGAAAATAAAAGCTATAATGAAATAATAGATTCTGCCATTTGGTTGATTTGCATATTAGCCATTTATTATATAGAATTATTTTAAAAGGTCCTCTTCTCTGGCACAGGTTTTCTCCCCTGACATTTTACATTAATATTTCCACTACTGTAGCAATGTAGGCACAATGAAAAGTCTATTATTTTATACCTAGCTGTATAAAATATCATTTAATATGGATATTATTGTATTTTAAAATTCATTACTATTAATTTTTTTAAATAAGTTCAAGAAAACAACTTACCATTAGTTCCAACCCTTCATGGAAACAAAATTAAAGCAATTATGTAGTTTATATCAAGAAAAGATTCTCTGCCTGCTTATTTTCCACCTCTATTAACCTTTCTTAAGCATAGTTGATTCGATGCCTACTATAAAGTGATTCACTCAACACTATAAAAATATTGATTTGCAACTACTGTACATTCTTTTCCACACACAGCATTATCATCACATCAATTCAGCATTATGCTACTGTCTGCATTTAGTGAAAGATAGTGAATGATATGAAAATAATGGCTTGTTTTCAGCTTCATGCATTTGCTCATGCAAACCATGTCGTCATGCATAGATTTAATGGCTGATGTGGATGCAATGCAGACAGCCCAGAAACAACCAGAAAATATTGGCTATTGCAACATTATGCTGCTATCCTGCTGTTCTACATGAATAAGAAATGAGAATGGTAAAACACTACATAATTCACTTTCCCCTTAATTAAACCGTGGAGGAATCATTTTTTCTGTGTGTGTTCCACTTCAGTACAAGCAAAGCATGATGTAATGATAATAGTATCCTCATTTTGTTTGGGTTAAAAAAAACAAACACTCTGACAAATCTATTGTGTTCAGTTATAGGAAGGAAATCAAATAAGAGGTGATG
Organism: Antrozous pallidus; assembly: GCA_027563665.1. NCBI lineage: Eukaryota > Metazoa > Chordata > Mammalia > Chiroptera > Vespertilionidae > Antrozous > Antrozous pallidus. The sequence continues at coordinate 40,856,558 of CM050513.1, read as the reverse complement.
TAACACAAAAAAAATTTAAACGAAAAATTCTAATTATTTGCACAAGTTCTTACTTCTTATACACTATTAAAAAGAGAAAAGCTTTTAAAAAGCAAGTGTGTATTCATTCTAATACTTCTGTATTTGAAACTAAGAACTGCATTAGCGATTTTAGTTTTTAACTATCATTTCCTAGTTGTCTGTTTTCCAGATAATTTCCTGATCCTATTGCCGTAACATTTCCATTAGTAAGGCCTTTGAAATATCTGGATTTAAGTTTTCACAGATCAAATGTGGTCACTACCACAGAGACAGACCTTCCCTTTAGGTCAGCATCACATTCTGTAAGCTATCCACTGCCCAGCTGAATACATGGACGAATCCTACATCGTTGGGTAACAGGTGAGTTCTCTCAATGATTAACTCAAGTCAGATCTTTAGACTTGTTCAAATAAATCTTCTTGCACTGAATAGGGAACAAATTCTGATGGATCAGAGGAATGTGTTAGAAAACCAAGTAGTATTTCATACAATGAGTGAGTAGATTTGCTTGTGCCAAATGGACATTTAGTGAGTTTAATGAAATCATTCTCCTTTCTTAAGCTACAGAAGCAGCAGAAACGTTCAATTTTCCATTAGGATTTTTACCTGAGAAGTAGTACTGGTTCTAGACTCTGGGCTGCCACTGATGTCTAAATTCTCTTACAGTGTACACACGAGAATACCTGAAACACACACGCGCACAATCAATTACTAGATCACTGGGGTTAAGTATATTTTTAAAGTTACTCAAGCCTTACCTTTGCTGTGGCCCTGGCACGGAACTCGGGACAGCCATTAACAGTTATCGTTTCATGCATATATTGATACACCTAAAATGTTCACATAAAAAAGAATGTGTAAGAACATTAAGAATATTAATTATTTCATTGCAGACAATATGGTACATTTTCATTGCAATACAAAAGTTCTCTATCACAAAGTTAAATAGGTCTGAATCAATTATCCTGATGTCTTGGGCCAAAAATACCTCCTAATTTTTGGGGGGTGAGGGCAGTTAGGGGGTAGAGGATGGAGTTTGGGGCAGAGGAGGCCATCACTTTTATTCATAGGTTTTAAATTTGGCTATCCATGTTTATCAAATATAGAAACTCATATTTATTTTTCTTCTATATATTATAAAAATTATTTTGTTGGTAAAGATAGTTTACCATTATTTATAGCTCTATCTGTAAAATATGTGATAAAAAATGTACTTCTTAAATCTATGTAACACTTTCAAAATAGTTAACATGCCCAGGTTGCAGACTCAGTCCCCAGTAGGGGGCATGCAGGAGCAGCAGATTAATGGTTCTTTCTCATCATTGATGTTTCTCTCTCTCCCTCTCCCTTCTTCTCTGAAATAAATAAAAATATATTAAAGAAATAAAAAATAAATTTCTGTATGAGGAAGACACTAACTAGGTAGGCTATCCTAACCCAACCTGTTCTGCTGAGCATTGCCTGCCTCTTTGACCTAGTTCTGTCCAATGAGAATTCAATTGAAAGTAGCAGAGAGACTTCTGGGAAAGTTTTGCTCTCTTGGTACAAGTTCTATTCTTTTCCATTATCTACTTCTTGTCCTAAGCGTGGATATAATGAATGCTGGCAAGCAGCTGCCTTTCTCTCAACTTGCAACCAAAAAAAAAAAATAGTCCTATATGTTTAAGCCACTAAAGTTTGACTTTTTACTGCTTTTATCAAAGAGAATTCCTGATTATTATAGTATTCAAATAAATTATATATAGAAGCATGCTATCTTTAAAGTTGGTTATCTTCTATCCCCAACAGATTCTAAAACTTATATTATAAATTACTCATTAGGAATTGGTGCAAATTGTTAACTTGAGGGCTTAGAAACTGAAAAAAGATAGACTAAAATTGTAGTTTAATAAAAGAGGGGTAAAGACTAACACTTTGAAAAACACTGTTAATAAAATGAAAGGACATATTGACTGGGAGAAAATAATTACAAAACACATAGCTGATAAAGGTCTCATATCCAGAACACATAAAGAACTCTCCAAAGTCAATAATAAGAAAACAACCTGATTGAAAATTGGGCAATGTGTTTGAACAGCTATGTCATCAGGGAAGATATATGAGTGACTAATATGAAAAGACACTCAACAGAGTCACTAGGGAAAAATTGAAATTAAAACCATAATTAGGTACATCTACACACTTATTAGAATGTCTAGTTTTAAAAAACATACTGACAATACTTAATAAGTACAAGAATGTTGAACAAGTCTCAAATATTGCTGGTTGGAAAGGAAAATGGCACAGCTACTTGAGAAAACAAGATAACAGTTTTCTACAAAGTTAAATCTACACTTACTATAGGATTCAGTTATCTACTTCTAGCTACTTATCCAAGATAAATAAAAATATATGTTCATTAGCCATGGTCATGGCATTAGAGTGTCGGCCTGAAAGTTCGATTCCCAGTCAAGAGCATGTGCCTGGGTTGCAGGTTCCAACCTTGGCCCTGGTTGGGGTGCATGCAGGAGGCAACCAATCAATGGGTCTCTTTCACATTATGTTTCTCTCTCTCTTTCTCTCCTCTGCCCCTATCCCCTTGCTTCCCTCTTTTCCACTCTCTGAATAGCAATGAAAAAAAAATATCCTTGGGCAATAATTAACAAAAATAAATAAATAATAAAAGTGTATATTCATTAAAAAATGAGATGTAAATGCTTATAGTAGCTTTATTTATCATTGCCACAAACTGGAAACAACTCAGATAGCTTTCAACTGTGAGTGAATAATCAAATGCAAGTATATCAATTAATACAATGGATAATGGTGATGGTAATATGATAGTAGGGGATTATTAAAAATTTTAGAACTATATGCTGAAAAGGAAAAATATTACTCCATGTTAATTATACTTCAATAAACCTGGCTCTTTATAAATGAAAATATTCATAAATTTAATCATAATTTTAGAATCTAAATATAGGAGCTTTGAAACACAAAGATCTACATATATTTAAGAAAGTTTTAATATAACAAAAAGATGACATTAGTCCTCAATGCTCAAAGTTTGTAAATGTGCAAAGCAACAGCTATACTTAAATGGTTGGTAATATGTCTTTCAAAAATAGAATGCTTCAGAGATTTTGTGCTATTTCATTATGAATAGGCTGACTGCTAAAATGTCAACAGAATTACAATTAGGATTAAATAAACCCCTCTATATCATTGACTGGCAAAAATAAATAAGTAAATAAATAAATAAATAAACTTTACAACATTATTAAAAATGAAAATGACATTAGACCAAGTTACATCAAGGGAGAAAGAAAAAATATATTATCAAAATTATTAGAGAAAATAAAAAACAAAGTCCAAATGGGAAAATGATATAGCCCAAGTCCTATCATATTAATTGTGTTCATTAAGACTTACTAAATGGATAGCTCCTATGAAAAAGCAAGTAAGCCCTGGCAAGGTGGCTCAGTTTGTTGCAGTGTTGTCTCTACAAACCAGAATTGTGGGTTCAATACCCGGTGAGGAAACATACAAGATTCAACCAATAAATGCATAAATAAGTGGAACAACAAAATTGATGTTTCTCTCTCAATCAACATATATCTCTATATCTATCATCTATCTGTCTATCTATCTATCTATCTATCTATCTATCTATCTATCTATCTATCTATCTATCATCTATCTATCTTTTAAAAAGCAAGCAAGGCCCAGCTGGCTTGGCTCAGGGGTTGAGCATGGACCTATGAACCAGGAGGTCACAGTTTGATTCCTGGTCAAGGCACATGCCCAGGTTGCAGGTTTGATTCCCAGCAGGGAGAATGCAGGAGGCAGCCAGCCAATGATTCTCTCATTATTAATGTTTCTATTTCTCTCTCCCTCTCATTTCCTCTCTGAAGTCAATAAAGAAATATATTTTTAAAAAGCAAGCAAAATGTACTTTTTGCTAATAAAAACCAATGTAAATAGTATTTCTAATGGGCTTATTGTTTTTCAGATTTGGAAACTTGAGAAAGAGTAAAGAAAAAAGGCATTTGATGTAGTATCTAACTTTAAAAATTTAAATGTTTTCATAACAAAAGTAAAGATTTAGTTCCCCCTCATTTTTTTTTATAATTGTAGTCAACCTGAATGTTTTAACAACATCATTCACAATATTTTACCACTACATATTTTATCATAATACTAGAGGCCCAGTGGATGAAATTTGTGCACTGAGGTACAGGCGTGGTCCCTCAGCCCAGCCTGTACCCTGGCCCCCCTCGGGGGATGTCCGACTGTCAGTTTAGGCCTGATCCCTGTCAGTCGGACATCCCCCTGACAATATGGGACTGCTAGCTCCCAACTGCTCATCTGCCTGCTAGCCTGATCACCCCTAACCACTGCCTGCCAGCCAAATCTATGCCTAACTGCTCCCCTGCTGGCCCAATCTCCCCCAACTGCCCTCCCTTGCTGGCCTGGTTGCCCCTCATTGCCCTCTCTTGCCTGCCTGGTTGCCCCCAGCTGCCCTTCCCTCCCAGCCTGGTTACCCCAACTGCCTTCCCTGCCAGCCTGGTTGCTCCTAACTGCTCTCCCCTGCTGGCCTGATAACTCAGAGCTATCCTCTCTGCTGGCCATCTTTTGGTGGCCATCTTTGATTACATGGGGGCAGCTATCTTGTGTGAGGGCATGAAGGTCAATTTGCATATTACCTCTTTATAAGGGGCCTATGGTGGTTTGCAGGCCCACCAGGGCCCCCTCCCCCATGACCCAAGTGGAAGTCCTGGGATCTGGGATTAGTGGAGCCAAGCCTTTTGCTTGCTCTGTGGAGATAGCCATTTCTGTTTGGGTTTATTTAAATTCTATAATTGAAACTTTGTAGCCTAGAGTGGAGGCCTAGGCACTAGGGCTACAGAAGCTTGGCTTCTTCCGTTGCCCGGCAACCCTAGCCTCTGCTCTCTCCAGCTTCATGGCTGCGGCCATTTCTGTTGGGATTATGTATCTTCTATAATTGAAACTTTGTAGCATTGAGTGGAGGCCTAGGCTGGCAAGGGCAGGCAGAAAGCTAGGATTCCTTCATTGCTGGAGAAACCCAAGCCTCCCTCCTGCTCTCAGTGGCCACAGCCATCTTGGTTGGGATTTATTTGCTCCAGATAGGCTGGTGGGCATGGCTTGTGGGCGTATCAGAGGTATGGTCAATTTGCATATTACTCTTTTATCAGATAGGATTATATGCCACAAATGAGTGAGATCTTATGATATTTCCCTTTCTCTGACTGGTTTATTTCATTTAGCATAATGCTTTCCAGGTCCACCCATGCTGTTGCAAATGGTAAAAGTTTCTGCTCTTTTATAACATCATAGTATCCCCTTGTGTATATGTACTGCAGTTTTCTAATCCAGTCATCTGTTGATGAGCACTAAGCTGTTTCCAAATATTGGCTATTGTAAATTGTCTACTATGAATATAGGGGTACATATAACCTTTCTGATAGGTGTTTCTGATTTCTTTGGATATATTCCTAGAAGTGGGATTACTGGTCAACTGGGAGTTTCATTTTTAATTTTTTGAAGAAACTCCATCCTGTTTTCCACAGTGGATGCACCAGTCTGCAATGCAAAAGGCTTCCTTTTTATCCTCATCATTGCCAGCACTTGTGACTCGTTGGTTTGTAGATGATAACCATTCTGACAGGTGTGAGATGGTACCTCGTCACTTTGATTTATATCTCTCAGATTATTAGTGACTTTGTGCATGTTTTTTTTTATGTCTCTTGGCTTTCTGTATGTCCACTTTTTTAAAAAGGTATCTATTTATATCCTTTGCTCATTTTTTGATTGGATTGTTTATTTTCTTTTTGTTAAGTTGAATGAGTTCCTATAAATTTTGGAGATTAAACCATTATCGGAGATAACGTTGGCAAATATGTTCTCCCATGCAGTGGGCTTTCTTGTTTCGTTGATAGTTTCCTTTGCTGTGCAGAAGCTTTTTATTTTGATGTAGTCTCGTTTGTTTATTTTCTCCTTAGTTTCCATTGCCCTAGGAGCTCTATCAGTAAAGATATTGCTACAACATATGTCTGATATTTTGCTGCCTAAGATTTTTATGGTTTCCCATCGTATGTTTACATCCTTTATCCATTTTGAGTTTATTTTTTGTGTGTGTGCATGGTGTTAAGTTGGTGGTCTTGTTTTTTTGCATGTAAATGTCCAATTCTCCCAACCTCATTTATTGAAGAGACTGTCTTGACTTCATTGTATGCTCTTGCCCCCTTTGTCAAATATTAATTGACCATAATGGCTTGGATCTATTTCTGGGTTCTCTGTTCTGTTCCATTGGTCTATATGTCTGTTCTTGTGCCAGTACCAGGCAGTTCTGAGAACAGTGGCTTTGTAATATAGGTTGATATCTGGTATTGTGATCCCTCCTACTTTGTTTTTTCTTTATCAGGATTGCTATGGCTATTCAGGGTCTTTTTTTAATTCCAGATTAATTTTTGGAGAGTTTGTTCTTGGTCTGTGAAATATGCCATTGGCATTTTAATGGGGATTGCATTTAATCTATAGATTGCTTTGGGTAGTATGGACATTTTAATGATGTTGATTCTACCAATCCATGGACACAGTATAGTTTTCCATTTGTTTATGTCTTCCTCTTTCTCATTTTTCAAAATTCTGTAGTTTTTTGGAGTATAGGTCCTGTAGTTTTCTCATTAATCTCCTAATTAAGTTTATTCCTAGATATCTTAATTTTTTGGTGCAATAGTAAATTGGATTGTTTTTTAGTTTCTCTTTGTATGAGTTCATTACTGGTGTATAAAAAGGCCACAGATTTCTGGGTGTTAATTTGTATCCTTCTAGATTGACAAATTTATTTGTTAAGTCTAGTTTTTTTATGGAATCTTTAAGACTTTCTATGTAAAATATCATGTACCGTCTTTTTAAAAATATATTTTTATTGATTTTAGAGAGAAAGGGAGAGGGAGAGTGAATAACCTTAATGATGATGAGAATCACTGATCCACTGCCTTGGGCATGGCCTCTACTGGGGATAGAGCCTGCAACCCCAGTTTGTGTCCCTGATAGGAATCGAACCTGGGACACTTCTGGCTCTATACATTGTGCCAATCTGGCTAAGGCCATGTACCTTCTTGAGAGCATTGAAAATTCAATCTATTTCTCACAGCTCACACATATATTTCCAAGATCAATTACATGAATCAGTCTTCCTGCTCCAATATGGTAAATGCCATTTATGATTTGCTTTAAAGGATATTAAGTAAACTACAGTAATAGATAAGTTAAATTGAAAGGGTCGGTGATTTTTACCAGTCTTGTGTCTTACAGTGAATTTATGTGAAAATGTTTTTACTAGACTGAAGGAAAATATAGTCTCAAATTATAAGTAATCTTCAATGCTTAGATTTGTATCAACTGGAGATGAAGAACATTTTGGACAAAGTAATGCCTTTAAATATCTCCCCATCTGCCAAGCCAAGTTACAACGGAACTAGGATTGTTTCTGAAATGCTGTTTATGGCTTAATTCTAATGAGTAAGACTCATGAAGAAAGTTATTACTCTACCTCCCAAATGATGTAAGAGGGATCAGAGGATCTTTAAGGAAGGTCTTTTGAAATCACTTAACAAAGTAGATTTAATGCTCCCTCCTGAATGACAGTAAATTTCAGGTTCTTTAATTTGTTTTTGGCTCTGTAGGAACTCATTAGGGAAGCATCAGGGCTATTGATATGTTACATAACACAGTCCTTAGAATTTCTATCGATTTTGAAATTTCCAGAAGTTATTTATATCACTTCTTTTAAATGAATTGAAATGGCTATGCCATATACTTAATTTTCCAAAGGGAACAGAAAATACTTTGTTCAGTTTCATAATTTCACAACTAAATATTTTATTATATAAAAGCAGAATAATTTAGTTGCAGAGTTATAAAACTAAAGAATGACTATAATTTTTAAATGGTACTATTAAGCATTAACTTCTCTATTTTAATAACTGGCTCATATTACCTAGTGGGTTAACACATTTAGCTTTCATAAGGTAGTACAAACTAAGTATCTTGTGCAAATCATTACTAACTGTACAGAAAAAGTGAGATTACAAATAACAGAGCATTTTCACAGGGTCCACATGGCAAGTGGCCAGGCCACCAGGGAGAAATCTCTTTCCTTATGGTTGACTAAAAAAAAGAATTCCCTTAAGGCAGCTGTTCCAGTTCTGTCCTTGTTACACAATTGGAGTCTCCTGTTATAAGAGATGCTGAGCAAAATTCTGGGAAAATGTCATTTCCAATTAGTATAGCACCATTCAAAGGGACTGGATCTGTATTTTCTTATTTTGAGTAAAACTCAAACAAAGTTTGGGGCCTAAATCAGACTCATTTTACTGATTGGATTAAGGCAATGGGAAATCTCATAGAGGATCCCAATGTGCTAGGATATTGGCTCAGAGGCTTGAGATGACCAGTGTAGCTAAAAGTTTTCAAGAGTTGTAAAATCAGTCCCTACTTAAAAGAAGTCTTTATCTGGAAAATAAATTAATCATTTTGGATCAATTAGGTTAATATTATTGTCATATTGGCCATACCAGCTAAACCATGAACACTAAAAAAAAAAAAAAAAAAAAGTTTACCTCACATATTAAGAACCAACCTCAATATTCCATTGATTGAATTAAAATTACTATAGCTAACAATAAGGTTACCAGAGGTAGCACTAAAATACAGGATGTGTGATTAAATTTGAATTTCAGAGAAACAATGATAAATTTTTAGTTTAAGTATGTCGCATACAATATTTTGTACTTCATAAATAGATTTTGGTTGAAGAGAAACTATTTTAGTTTGGTGGGCAGGAAAGGTTGGATATAATTCAGGGCATAATATGAGTTCAATTAAGGAGTAAATTGAACAGAACTTGGTGATGGTAAGCTCTGAGGGAGAACAGATAGGAAGAGTTTCAGTTTGGTCATTTGAGCAGAATAGGGGATAATAAATTTGACTTAGCTAATGTTATTTGAGTTGTCTTGAGATCTCTAAGAGATGTTCAGTATTCAGCTAGATACATAGGTCTGAAGGTCAAAAGATATAGGCTGTAATATTAAATTTGTGAGCTACTATTTAGTTGGAAAATGAATCCCTTGGTGTCTATGTTATCCTCTAGGAGAAATTTCGAGTGAGAAGTAGAGAGGTTTTTGATGGGCTCCAACATCTACTTAGGCAACTTATAAGCCAAGCCTTAGTCTTGTTTAACCTATAGAGCTAAGGCATAGTATTTTAAATTTAAATAACTCACATATACGCTTTTGAAAATGACATATATTCAGGAGAAAGGAAATACAAAGAAATAAATGTTTAAGTGATTTGGCAGTAAAAGTAATTCATATACATGTTATAGAAAATTTGTACAATATAGAACTATACAAGCAATAAATTTTAAAAATTATATAATTCCAAACCCAGGATGCATTCACTGTTAACATTTTGGGGGACATATTACTAGTCTGTGTTATTTAATGATTTAAAAAATCAGTATCAACTTACTCATGATATACTTTTTATAATCTGATTTTCACTTAAATATTAGGTATAGTTTCACTACATATTAAATACTCTTCTTCATTATTTTAATGGTGCCACTATATTTGATCTTATAAATGTGTCATAATGTATTTATGAAAATATGTTTGAAAAATGAGGGTGCTCAGTGGGTGACTCAAATTTTTCACAACTCTGCAAATTAAATAATGACTACAAAATAAAATTTAGCAAGTAGGTGAATTCACAAATACAGAATTGATAAATAACAAGGATCAATTGTATAAGGATAATTCATTTAAGAAGCTACAAAAGAATATCAGAACCGACTCCTATTTCCTGGCTCATTATTTTGAAAATACCAGACTATACACTTTATGGAGAGAAGTTTTCTACTTCATCTTTTCTCATGTGTTCTAATAAATTCAACTTATGTTCAAGGTATCAGACTTGGCTCTGTATAATTAATTTTATAAAGTGCATGTTATGACTATAAAACAATCACTAAGTTTGAATTAGGGACCAAAAATAACTCTTAGCTTTTAAAATACACAGATTTGATAAAAAAGAAAGGAGGAGAAATGAAAGGGGGTTTAAAAACTGCTGGCATTAAGACAGACTTCTGTTAGAGTTTTATTTCACGTTCATTCAAGGGCTATGTGGATACTCAGAAATAATGACTTTGCTCTCCATTTTCTTAAGATTAAAGAGGTAATTGAAATAGAGCAAGTAAATAAACATAATTAAACATACTTTATCAAGGTAAAGCCTAAAAATGTTCAAAGGTTGGTCATACAAAAGAGCAGTCAATGTATCTTCTCAAAGATCAGAGAGAGAACAAAATCACCTATCCGTAAGTGCATACAAACTGCTATAAGGACAGGTGTTTTTTTTGTGTGTGTTGTTTTGGGTTTTTTGCCTTGAATTATCCAGATTGTTTCCTTCTCCATTTTTGTGAGCCATTTACTTACATGTCCTAACACCTATGATGGCACAGTCTCCCAGGTACGAGAGAACGGAGGCTCATAATAACCCCCAAGAGGTAAATACGTTTTGAAAATGAGAATATTTTGATGTGGCCCATGTGATGTGCAATTTTACTTAGTCCTTTTAACACATATAAATACATTTAAAACACCACTGTTTCATAACCAAGCAATGGGTACAACAAAAATGTCTTATCTTCACCCTATTCTGTACCCCATCTGGAGGTGTGGGTCAGGCTCATTGTTAAGCTCATGAATAAGGTTGTCAGGCTTGATACTTAAGAATAGGGCATGTGAGGGTATGTAAATACAGCATAGGGAATATAGTTAATAATATTGTGATAAATGTGTATGGTGCCATGTGATTACTGGAAATATTGGGGGAACACTTTGTAAAATATATGATTCTCTAACCATTGTGCTATATACCTGAAACCAATACAAAATAATATTGGAAGTTGAAAAGAAAAGAATAGGGTAAGTGCTAATATATCTTCAAGACCCTGCTTTCAATTCTTTTGGATAAATACCCAGAAGTTTTCTCAAATTTGAGAAACTCCATACTGCTTTCCATCGCAGCTGCATTCCTACCAACAGTGTGCAAGGATTCCAATTTCTTCACATCATCACCAACACTTGTTTTTTGTTTATGCAAGTCACAGAGAGACAAATACTGCGTGATTCCATCTAAATGAATCACAAATAAGGTGAGTTCACAAATACAGAATCCATGAATAATGAGGATTGATTGTATAATGATAATTCATTTAAGAAGCTACAGAATGAAGAATATCAGAGCAGGCTCCACTTTCTTGACATTGTCCTGGCTCATTATTACAGAAACACTAGACGATGGAAAGAAGTTTTCCATTTCATCTTTTTTCATGTGTTCTGCTAAATAATTCAAACTAATAGAATCAAAGAGTGGAATAGTGGTTGCTTGGATTGGGAGCAATTAGAAAATGGGCAATTACTAAACAATAACCATAACGTTTCAACTAAGCAAGCTGAACAAGTCCTAGAGTTCTGCTGTACAACACTGCACCTATATTCAACAATACTATACATTGCATTCTTTAAAATCATATCTCATTTTAAGTGTTCTTATGACAATATACTAAAGGTTAGGTTAAGTACATCTCTTGTTCATATTAATTGGAAATTCTTTTTTAAAAAGCTAATTGATAAAAGGCTTGTTTTTGAAGCACACCAAGCAAACATTCCCCTAAACTCCAAAATATATCTAGAGTTTAGTTTTGCAAAAATCACAGCAACATTTTTTCCCAAAATTTCACATTAATAAAATGATTTGTTACATATGTCAATTATATAATTTTAAAAATATTTATTAAATATTATTTACACAGATCTTTCATTATTTCCATGTATGTAAACCTCAAAAGACAAAAATTACACTCCTAAGTTTAAGGGAATAATAGTTTTAGTAACTGCATTTATTTTTTCTTGTTGTTGAAACCAATTCAGCTTCTCTAGACAGAAGGTTCAAGATGACATAGCAAGTCAAATTCAAGAGTCACTTCATAAGACTTGACCCCTCTACTCTAATTATAACTCCAGCTTCCCGTGGATCCTGTTAAGATTTTGTTCAAGTTGGTTTTATGTCAAGACCAGAAAAAAAAGAAGCCAAAGAAAATGGTCACTTTACTGATGTAACAGAAAACAGCCAAAACTATGTGAAGAAAACAATGGACTGTTTAAATTGGCCATCTAAGGATGAAAGCATCTGAATTTTTTTTCAGTAATGATTTTTTTTTATTTGCCAGGAAACAGGCTTTTGTTTTCATTAGGGATATTGTGGGAAGATCCCCACAAAGAAAAACATCTGCATCATTATCACAACTGTCATAAAAATCATCTGGCATGCAAAGCTGTAAATGCCACTTGTCAGAAGAGATGCTAACTCATTAAAAAGCCCAGACCTGAAAATGAACTAAATTTCATTTAACTTTGGAAAGTGATATGCCACGTTTAATTATAGAATGTAAGAAGTACGATGTATAAAAAATCTTTTATATGAAAACATTTCACATGACATTTTCTCTCTGGAAGAAAAAATAGGTCAGTTTTATCAACATGGAAGATAATGTGAACCTGAATGTATGATTAATCCCTCCTCAGGCATGACAAAACTCTGCCTTTGTATTTCCATATCCTTCCAATGCAATCTTATAAGAACCTAAGTTTTGAAGGTGTGGGAGGGGAGTTTAGAGAGTTTTAATTAGGTTGAGGTGTTTCATTACTACCTCCCGTCAGTCAGGTAAGTGCTCTCAATTCAGACGAATGCAAAGAATTTCTCTCAGCTAGTGATTATTCCTGTCACATTGCCCATTCATTTTAATCAGAGATCATTGTCAGCATACCTCATCTTTAAAAAAAAAAACAAAAATAATCTTGCCAGGCCGGCGTGGCTCAGTGGCTGAGCACTGACCTATGAACTAGGAGGTCATGGTTCAATTCCTAGTCATGGCACATGCCCAGGTTTGATCCCCAGTTTGGGTGTGCAGAAGGCAGCTGATCAATGATTCACTCTCATCACTGATGTCCCTATCTCTCTTTCTCTCTCCTTTCCTCTCTGAAATAAAAAATACATATATTTTAAAAATCTTCTGATTCCTTCTTTCTTTCTAAGTCAATAGTGTCCTCTTTGTATTCTTACTGCCTATATAAATCCATATTTTAATTCTTTCATTTAAAGAGCAAGATTTGGGGAGGAACCAAGATGGCGGCATAAGTAAACATTTATCTTGCTGCCGCACACAACAATTTCAAAACTACAACTTAACGACAGGACAAACATCATCCAGAATCACTGGAAAGCTGGCTGAGTGAAAATTCCACAAATAAAAGTAAAGATAGGACCCTGTGACTCAGAGGAGTGGTGGAGGGCAGCGTTGAAGATACGTGTGGAGTCAAAGGTTTGGAGCCATGTACGCGCACCAGCGGACAGGGCAGGCAGCTGCAAACCCAGCTGGCTTTCTCAAACGGGGAGGGAGGCAAAGGCATCCCATTGCACTGATTCCCCAGTTCCAGGCAGAGTCCGAGAACCCACACTCATACAGGGTGAAACTGGATAGTAAGGAGGCACGCTAAAACCTGGGTGCGGCAGACATCTGCAAGCTTATGGAGAGGGCGCCTGGACTTGGGAGCAGCAGAGGTATGTGTGCCCACAGAGAGGATTCATGACTTGCTACCTCACTCAGGAGACCACCGGACTGCATTGTTTTACAACCCTGGGCAAGAGTTTGGGAATGCAGACTCAATTGGGGAGAGGCTGAGTTGTCTGGCAATAGGTAGAAATTGGCGGCAGCTTTCTCTCAGAGGTGCATGCAGCCATTACCACTGGCACAGAGACCCAGGTGCTGCATAGGCCGGAGCCGACGCTGCCTGCTCAGCCCAGAGACTCCGCCCATCCAACCTGAGCACAGCTGACCCTCACAGCAAAATGGACTGGAGGTCAAACCCTCCTAGTGCTAACAACAGTAAGCTAGGCTTAACTTCAACAACACTGTGCAACCCATACTCTTCTGCAGCAAGAGTATCCACCTCAGGTAACTGGGGAGGCTGAGCCATTGTCCTTTAGGGGACATCTACCAAACAAAGCTAATTGACCAACCCAGGAAAGCAGCCACCATGCAGAGACATGGAAAGAAATTAAATATGAAAGAGATGGAGGAAAAAAAATGACTGGATATAGAGTTCAAAACCATGGTTATAAGGTTTTTCCAGACGCTCCTAGAAAAGGCCGATGACCTTAATGAAACCTATGAGAAAATGAACGAGACCTACAAGGATATGAAAAAGAACCAACTAGAAATTAAGCAAACACTCACTGAAATAAAAAAATATTACACAAAGACCTAAAAGCAGTCCAGAGGACCGCAAGAACCAAGTCAAAGATTTGAAATACAAAGAAGCAAAATCCACTCAGCTGGAAAAGCAAGAAGCCAAAAGAATCCAAAAAAATGAAGATAGTGTAAGGGGCCTCTGGGACAACCTCAAGCATACCAACATCCGAATTATTGGGGTGCCAGAAAAAGAGAGAGAGCAAGTTAATGAAAACCTACTTGAAGAAATAGTGACTGGAAACTTCCCTCCCCTGGTGAAAGAAATTGACTTAAAAGCGCAAGATGTGCACAGAACCCCGAAATATAGGAATCTAAAGAGGACCACACCAAGACACATCATAATCAAAATGCCAAGAGCAAAAGACAAAGAGAGAATATTAAAAGCAGAAAGAGAAAACCAGTTAGTTACCTATAATAGAGCACACAAACGATTGTCAGTGGATTTCTCAACAGAAATGATGCAGGCCAGATGTGAGTGGCAAGAAATATTCAAAGTGATGAATAGCAAGAATCTACAACCAAGATTACTCTACCCAGCAAACCTATCATTCAGAATTGAAGATCAGATAAAGTGCTTTGCAGAGAGGAAAAAACTAAAGGAGTTTACCACCAAACCAATATTATATGAAATGCTGAAAGAAATTCTTTAAGAAGAGGAAGAAGGAAAAGGTAAAAATATAAATTATGAACAACAAAAACACATCTATCAACAAATGAATCTAAAAATCAAGTGAATTAAAAATCTGATGAATATAACAGAATCATGGGCATAAAGAGGGAATGGACTGACATTTCTTGGGGAGAAAAAGGGTGTGAGAGGTGCAGCAAGAAACTAGACAAAAATCATGCACCTATGGGAGAGGACAGTTGGGGGGGGAGTGAGGACAGAGGGTGGGATGGGTACCTGGTGGAGGGAGGCTATAGGGGAAAAAGGGAGAACAATGTAATTAATAAGCTGAACAATAAAGATTTAAAAAAATAAAAAACAAGATTGGGTAGTCACTTTTCTCATCTGTTAAGCAGATTACCTGTCTGTATTATAATATTAAGGAAAATACACACTGATATGCCAATGAAAGGCAAAGCTCATTCATCTGTTAATTCCCCAGGCTAGTTTTTTAAACTGAATGGCATATCCTGCTATCTATAAGACTAGGCATGGTAGCATCTATCCGGCTTGTATCACCTTGCTTGAAGACAAAGTAGGAAATGAAAGTCCCAGTCCAAGGAATATGCAGTGAAGAGGAATGGGATCAAGGAGAGGTGTGAGCTATGGAGAACATTTCCTCCAAAACCAGAAGATTTGTTTTTTCCAGCAGCTGTCATATCAGATCATGATGTAGTATGATCACAAACAGTGTCCTATCTTAGGGTACCAAAATATCCCCTCTTGAGCTGTAACGTGACACTGAGATTCTCAGCAAGATCCAAGTCCACTGCACTATATTTTATGAAAGTGTGACCAGAGAAATGGGCCACTGCCCTCTGGCTCTCACATAAGGGGATTAGTTGGTGACTTAGCGCTCTGTGATGACTAACCTGAAGCGGTAGATGAAGAGAAGGTATCCTTCTCAAAATAAGCATAGAAAATGTTTCTTCTATAAATTGGTTGTCATAGGATTGTTGCCAGGATTCACGATGAGCTACTGGGTTTGTTGCCCACGTCTCCCTGGTGGAGTATAAAGTCTCTATGGACTGTTTCTTAGCTCAACGATTTTTCAACCAGTGTGTCATAGCAGCACACCCATGTGCCCCAAGATTTCTTAAAACATGCAGTACCTGAGTGTTTACCTCTTTTCCCTTAGACTGTCAAATTTTTAAAAAGTGACAGTAGCCAACACAATAGACATCTGTTGCGAATGAATAAAAAGTATCCCTACTTTTTTTTTGTCAGATTGGAAAAAAACTGTATTTTTTGGTGTGCCACCGAACTTTAGTAATTAGTTGTGCCATGAGATGAAAAAGGTTGCAAATCACTGTTTTAGATGGTTTCCTAAATTCAATATTACAATAATCATGAACCAGGTAAGAAATTATGATATGACAGGGTCTTACTCTATGATTCACCAGTTTTAAAAAAACATTTTGTGTGTATGTGTGTGTGTGTGTGTGTGTGTGTGTGTGTGTGTGTGTGTGTCTGGGAGAATTTGCAACAGCTGACACAGATAATAAATCTTCCCTTCTTGATATTATGTAAAATAGACACCAGTCTTTGTTTCTATTATGTCCACACAATCTTCAAACAGCAAATTTTATAAAGACGAAAAGGCTATCTCACTGTTAATTATTTTACATAAATTAAACTTCAGATAATTAAACAGATACAAAGCTTTATAAAAGGAAATAATCAGTAAGACTACCAAGAGTAGTAGGTACTTGATTGCATTTGAATATCATTCAATTAGACTGCTAAGTAACTAGCTTAGAGTTCCTTCTGAAAACCATTAAAGCATTTTGCTGACTATTATTTCTGGGTTGTTGTTTTTTAACCCAGTGCAGCTACTCATACAAATAATGGTATTGTTTTTGTTTGTTTGTTTGTTTACTTTAAATCCTGTTGTTTCAGATAGAAAACACTCACATGAAAATAACAAAAGATAAAATTCAAAATGGCCCAGACCAGATGGCTCGCAAATGTTGCTGCATAATGGAATCACCTGGGGACCCTTCAAATACACTGATGTCTGGCTCCTACCCAACATTCTGGTCAAATTGCAAATGGGTGAGAGCTGGGCAGCATGGTTTTAAAAGCTCTCTGGGGTGCAGTAAAGTTTGGGTACCACTGGCTCAAGCACTGAGAATGGCTAATCACAAGAAAATTCAAGGAAAAGTGAATCTAGAGAACTCCTTTAGGGACTTAATCTTGTCATCAAGGCCCCAGGTTTTTCCTTCTCTGAAATGCTCAGAAAATCAGCCTTGTCTTTGGAGGCTTGTTCTCCTGGTGGCCCTCAAAGACTCTCAGGGTCCAAAAATCCTATCTGGATGGGACAACATCCAGCAGATGTTGTCTCTTTTAAATAGCTATCATATGTCCAAGCCGGTTTGGTTCAGTGGACAGAGCATCAACCTGCAAACTGAAGGGTCCCAGATTGGATTCCAGTCAAGGGCATATGCCTGGGTTGTGGGCTCGATCCCCAGTGGGGGACTTGCAGGAGACAGCCAATCCATGATTCTCTCTCACCATGGATGTTTCTATCTGTCTCTCCCTCTTCTTTCATCTCTGAAATCAATAAAAATATAAAAAAATAAATAACTATCATTTATTTCTCAGAAACTGTCACTGGGATGGCTACTCAGGCTACATTGGCAAGACCAGGGTATTGCCCCCCCCCCCCTTGGAACATATCATACACTGGGGATTGACACTGTAAAACCAATCAGATTTAGCCGAGCTTGGGGCTACTCTTCTCTGAGTCATGTGGAGTGTAAGGATGAAGAGGTAGGGGGTGTAGGCAGCTGAATAAAAGCATATTTCTTTCTGTAAGAAAAAAGTGAAAGAAGCAGTTTGGTATGAAAGCTAGAATACCTATCTGCTTTCTCCTTTTCTGCACATTCTACTCCATTCCACAGCTTGCCATCTATTTGGATAGGTTCCCTCTTCCACAAGGCTTCCCTGAATATTTTTTTTATACTCCTGTCTCCATATGAACATTAAGCTCCATAAAAATGAGCAATCATGATGATGTCAGGGCTCAGAGGAATATCAACTGAAAACAACCTCATTCTCAAAGCATGTCTTAGTGGTAAGGGCTTATAGTAAACATTGATTAGTTTTAATTGACAGTTTGCTAGTATTTGTAGTCAATCCTCCGCAGGCCTAGAAATGTGTAAAAAATTTCTTCAGCAATTAAAAAAATTATCTTTATTGTTGAAAGTATTACAGATGCCCCGTTTGTTTGTTTGTTTGTTTGTTTGTTTGTTTTCCCCACTGACCCCCTCCCAGGCCTTCACCACTCTGTTGTCTTTGTTGTGGTCGGCAGGTGTTTCAAATTACCAATATAACATGCCCATAGTGTTTCTATTTACATTTAAGGACTTACAGTCCATATAAAAATACATACCCCTGAAGTGTTACTACACTGACAACAAAGCAAAGGGAGAACTGGAAGCAGCCAGATTAGGCCTCCTGCAGGGAAATAATGGATGGACAGTTAGCAACCCCACTGCACTTTGGTGGCATTTCTTCTCTTCAATAGTGCTGAAGTTGCCCCCAGTAAAGTGCAACAGTAATTATGGAGGCCATCTGCCTAGCACCAGGGTAATCACTCACCAAGTTCTGCCAACATGTCAGGGTTCGCCTACTTATGGATAAAGAGACAGCGGTGCTGGTAAGACAGGAAAGAACTTGAGGGGATTATACCTTTCTTCACAGCTGTGTGTTACTTGCCTTCTGGTAAAATTTAGGTCAAAGTTCCCAGGAACTAATTAATACAGAAACCAGGAGGTGGTGAGTATCTCATTTAACTGTCCCCTGAATACAGATCTGAAATGCTGCCTGCCAAGCTGCTCAGCAGACTAGGGCTCAGCTTTAATAAACTAAGTGAGCATATACTGGTACAACCTGCTGGATAAGATTACAAAGGCCAGCACTTGCTTCTGGGCCAGTTTCCCAGGGGTTCCCATAAGGCATAATCACTATCACGCTCACTTTTGAGGAAATCCTAGAGCAGAGACTGTTCTTCAGTGTCCAAAACCAGACCCACTGCATCTCAACAGCTCTGCACTTGATACTTAAGGAAGATGGACAGCGATGTGATGCCCAGTCTAAACAGACACAATTGCTAGCAAGAAGCTGCAAAGTGAAGCACAAGGTGAAGTTAAGTTGGCCCAAGTTTGGGTTTAGATGGAGAAAAGGCATTAGCATTTATCAGTGTAAACCAACGTATATTAAACTTTACAAGGAAAAATGGCACGTAGTTCATGAGATAAATGAGTAGAAGCCCACAAAGCTCAAGACTTCATGGGAAGGAACTTTAATATTAAAGATGCATATGATTTACTGGTCACACATAAATGGAGCATTTCAATCAGAATTAGGGAATTCCTCAGTGGGAGGGAATCTGGGAACACTGGAATATGTCTGTCCCTCCTATCCAATGCAAACTGCTTGAGTAGACTGCTTAGTGGCTGGGTGTGACTGATCTTCAGGCAACCGGCGCTGCAGTTCATCAGAGCGCTGTGGGACAAGCTGGGCAAAAGTCCCCAGAGGTTTGGGCTGAAAACAATGACCACTGGCACCCTCTGACTTTTTGTTGTATCACAGGTATACTTAGAATGGACATATCCTTAATTGTAAAAGTGTTGGAAATTATTTTACCAAATAACATCTATTTTTGAAGATTCTAAGAAGTAGATGACTAGATATACACATATATAAATTACTATATAGCTACTAAAAGCACAACTAAATTAAATAATGTCTAAATAAGTTAATAGGCTTTGGAAATTGTCTTTTTTTCAGTCTAAGAGAACACTACATTTAAATGCTTTCAAATCTGGCCCAGGGGGTACTGAGAATAAGAGGGCCTGAATTATATAACGGTATTGCATGTAAACCAACATTATCCTATCTAATAAAAGAGTGATATGCAAATTGACCATACCTTCGCTACACTCACAAGCCATGCCCATCAGCCACGCCCACTAGCCAATCAGAACCTGGGGCAGAGCCAGCCAGGGCTAAGGCGAGGAGGGGAGGGGGCCCGAGCCAAGATGGCAGCAGCCCCCAGGGGAAGGTGGGTGGGCAGGGGGCTTGCTCTCCCTGGCCCTGGGCATCCATCTAATGATCTCTGTTTCTCTGGGAGACTCACAAAAGGGTGGGGATGGGTGTGCACCTGGGGGCCCAGTTGCAGGTTAGGGTGAGGCAGAGACAGGGCTAAGGCCCGGACCGGAGCTGAGGTGCCCAGCAGTGAGCGCGTGGTCCCTGGAGGTGGAGCCGAAGTGGTGGCTGTGAGCGAGCAGCCTCCAGGGCCGGGTGGTCACCGGTGGCCAGGGCTAAGGCCAGGCCTGAGCAGAGCAGGGTGAGACCACACTTGCCAGAGGCTGGGGATGAGGGATCAGTAGGACATCCCCTGAGGGCTCCCAGTATGTGTGAGGGGGCAGGTTGGGCTGAGGGATCACCCACATCCAGTGCATGAATTTTGTGCCCCTAGTCTATATACGAAAGGCTAATATGCTAAGTGTCTGACCATCCAAACAGTCGCTATGACACACACTGACCACTGGGGGCAGACACTCAATGCAGGAGCTGCCAAGCTGCAGTGACTTGTCAGCAGTTCTTGGGTGATACACCCCAGAACCAGAAAGGAGGGAGCCTGATTCCTCATGAGGCTGCATGATTCCACCTTCTGCTGTGGGTTACGTTGCTGGGGCTCTCTTGGGCCCAAATCTGGTTTCCTGAAAACTTCCATTTGCATTCCACACCCTGTATGACAGCAACTTTGCAGAGTGTCCTCTTGTACTCTGGGGCCCCTCAGCAGATGTCAGAGAGCCAGTTTTGTCCCGATCCCCAAAGTGTAGGCCGAGAGACTCCACCTGCCAGAGGGAACCCCCTCACTCTTCAGATGCCAGGGAGGGACCATGGGAGGTTGGCTCCAGGGTGTGGCCAGCTTGTCTTGCTCAGTCCCACCCCACAGGCCACCTTCTAATTAATTTCCTTTCAATGTGTACGAATCAATGCACTGAGTCACTAGTACGGTATAAAATGATAGAATCAAGTATTTCCAGCAAGCATTGGTCATGAAGTTTAGAATGTGTTAAGAGGTACACAGGTGACTGAAAGAATGGGAAACTACCCTTCATGAAGGAAATGAAAAGATATGAGGATGATTAAGTCAGAAAGAAGAAACTTGCTAAGTTGTAAGGCTCCAGGAACTTCTGCTAACTCATAATAGATTTGGGATTTCTCTTATAATTTCAAAGTATAAAATATTGCCCCTCAGCTATAAATGCACAAACTGACCAAGAATATGCTATGGGAATCTAGACCTATACTTAGCACAACTGGTGCCTCTGTGCAAGATAGAAAAAAACTGGTCATTACTCAAGACACAGCCATCTGTCAGGAAACTATGATAAATATTCAAATCCAGATGAGCATGAAAATAAATGGTGTCCCTAAAGTGTGCAGGGCACAGTCTTGCCTGGTGTCCTTGAGGAGTTCCAGAGGAATTACTAAAGTAAGCATACTCTCTTCATCAGTAAGGAGCAAGGTAAATCCTGCCAGTCCAAGTAATCAGAACTGATGCTATATGCAAATACCGGAAAAGTCCTGGGTGGAAGCCAAGCTGCTGCAGTCAAATAAACAGCGGTGGGGAGCCCGGCAGGCATAGAGGACTGAGGCAAGGTTCCAATGATATACTAAATCACAACAAACACCTAAGTGTTTGGCACCAGCATCTATGGCTTACTGGGAGATCACAGAGAAAGACAATGTCTCTTGTAACTAGACAATATGGGGAGAAAAGTTATTGAGCCAAGACTAGGGCCAGACTCCATATGTCAGAGTCACGCACTTCCCAAAGAGCTCCTCCAGGTGCTGGTTGCCAATTGAAAATTAATATTTCTTTGCATAGGAAAATTTTATTTATTTAAAAAATATTTTTATTTATTTCAGAGATGGAGAGAGAAATAGAAACAGCAATGATGAGAGAGAATCATTGATTGGTTGCCTCCTGCATGCCCCCTACTGAGGATCAAACCCACAACCCAGGCCTAGAATGCAACTGTGACCTCGTGGTTCATAAGTTGATGCAAAAATAATTTGCATAGTCAATTGGAAGAATATTTTTGTTGCACTATCATAGGTACATTCAGATTCACTCATTAGGGGTATAATTTACCATCTAAATAAAGACTACATGTATGATATGTTCGCATTATGTTTAGCAGCAAATAGGATTTTAAAAAGTTATTCTGTGTATGTCCCTTAGGAAAGGTCAATGGAAATTTCTGCTTTGGAAAAAGCATTGGCACAGAAATAATCTAAGCCCCCAGGTCATTTAACTTGTAACTGCTACATTTTTAAAGAACCAATATCATAGACAGAATTAAACAAGCTCAGGTTAAAAATAATGGGGATAAATGTATCCATCCCATTCTCCTTCTACCAGACACATTCGAAAATAAACGCAGTAGGATGAGAACAGGTAAAGAGAAGATATCAGTGGTTACTTGGTTTTTAATGGCCACATGAAAGAGAAGGTGATAGAGAAGGGTGGGAAACAGGAAATGTCTCTCAGACAGCATACAACATAGAGGAAATTTGTTTCCTAAATAACTTACATTAAAATAAAATTATATATATTGAATTCCAGTGTGTGAAACAATATCTCTAACAGTTTATATGTCTATTAGCAGAGCAAATAAATAAGCTTAATTACAATGCAACTTTTTAAATCCATTGAAACATGTTATATATTCAAATTAGATATTGTGTATATATACTCTCCTTTTACCCTTCTTTTTAGCTGCCAATATGTACATAAATACCAAATACCCTGAAATATGGTTCAATAAGCATATGTTTTTCTAACAATTATAAATACTTCGTCTTGAAAAGGAAATCAGTATTTGTAAATACCTGACCACTGACAGAGAATAAACAAAATAACAAATCTATGATTAACTTATGAAGATTTTGCTTATAAGCTCAAGTTTAATTAATCAGCACTGTGAAACATCTTTCAAAATTAAATGCATTTGATGGTCAAAAACCTTCTAGAATCTTTTAATAAACACACAAATGTAAAACTTCTTATCACTGGGAATTGAATGAGAGCAAATCATCATTTTATATTCTACAAAATGAAAATGTTTTTTTTAAAAGATCACATTATTCAGTATTTCTTTTACTCATTATAACTATTTAGCTAACTAAATTAAAAACAGAATAAATGTTCTGAGATTTTTTTATAAAGCTATAACTTAAGAGGACCCAATTTTCATTATATAGAAATTCAATTTGAGAAAAACTCATTTGCATAGTCACATGTTCAAATATGTGTATACTTCAATTTATCTTTGCATTTGTTAATGCAAATATTATAAAGCCATAGTTATAATAGTCAACTTCATTTTTAATTTTATACATGGTGATGAAATTAATATTTTAAATGAATTCTTTCTTGCCCAAGTTTATTCTTTCTAAAATGAAAATATGAGTATTAATTTGATTTAGTGATTCTATTACTTTCAGTCCATAAGTCATGGAGATCTTGAACATTTCTACCTCCACTGTAATAGTGTGCCAAAATTAATTAAGGCAAACGCACATTCTAAATGACTCTTCTTCTGAACCATTGTTGGACTAGTTGCTTGACAGGGTATTTTGCATGAACTATCAACAGTGTGATTTGAATCACATTCATAATTGTAAAATCTTGAAGCACAATAATTAATAAATTATTGTCCTCTCGTGGAACTATCTTCAAATATTTAAAATATTTATTGTTGAACAGTTATTTTAAACTACTATGGTGCCTTTGTAATTTTCTGAGACCTTAACTTCTTCCAATATTGTATGGCTATTTTAATTTTTATTGAAATATAATTAACACAAATCTTCGTCATATCTGTAGGAAGGACATATTTTATAGTTTATTTAGAAATGTCTAATTTACTTAGAGGTCACAATTCTCTCAATGTATAGTGGCAGTTGGTTATTATCTGTCCTGGACACTAAAGTAATTACTGTCCCATTTGTGAGGAAATCAAATGATTTTCAATGAAATGTTAATAGACTCCAGTTACAACCCACTTTCTGAAAGACAACGTCACAAATACCTGGTAGTCAAGCAGGTGCCATCGAGGAGATTGAAAGGAATGTCTTTTCCATCAAGAACCACAGGAGATAGGATTCTTTAATATTGTTATACTGTCAGTAACCTTTCCCACATTGACTCCCTATAGGTTTATATTCCTCGAAATAGTTAGCCCTGAAAATTCTTTAGAAATATGTGTGTGGCACTGTCATCCTTGTATGGCTACATGCCAGTTGATATTCAGGGTAGAACCTGAAAATTGTTTAGAAGAGTGTGAGAAGAAAATGATGTCAAAGAAATCAGCAAAAGAGAATTATCTATTCTACGGGGTATTCAAGAAAGACTAATTTCCCTCTCCTTTCCTGACCTAAAAGAAAAAGGAACATTGACAACTAACATGGAAAATACACATCTGCCCATTGTCATCAAGGTGATGTTTCTGTTGGCTATCCAGTCCTCCATGCCATCCTTATTTCTTGTGTCACTGGGCACTGGGCGCATCTTTCCAGAAGCAAGTCTGAGGGGAGGAGGAGCGTCTATCTCTGCTGGCCCCTGACCCTTCTCTCAATGACTGACTCTAAGGTAAATTTTTTGTGTGTTGTTTTTGTTGTTGCTTGTTGGTTCTTTATTTGATTTTTCTATTTGCTTATTTCTTTGCATAGCCCCTGAACAACTTGGAAAAATGCTTTTCATGATAATTGCTATCTCTTACCTGTCACCTGATAGGAGTAGGTGCTGTGACTGCACTTCTAGGTGCTAGCGAATGGGGAATAGATAAGTAAGTAATTTGGGGCTGAACTTTAGGAAATAGGAACAGTCTGGGATGGACCACTGCTGAACTAGGGAAACAGCAGCATGGAGAAAATGTAGTTCAAAAAGTTCCCAAGTGTCAGGCTTAATAAATATTTGGGGTCCCTTTTATGGACAATAAGTAGACATGGAAAAACAAGGTAGTCTGAGAAGACAAGGTTACCCATAACATCTCTTCTATTTTTATCTAGGAGAGCAGGCCTTCTCATTAACATTATGGTTATGGGTTTGAAAAAAAGTTTCCTTGGCTCTAGTGCTCACTTACTAAGAAAAGGACTATGGGTACTTTCGAATAGACATGCATATTTGTAACAGCTCCTAAAACACACTTTCAAAGTTTGGTCTTAAAAATACTACGATATTTCAGAAGGGGTTGAAATTTTCTGGAACTGCTATAACTTGGTTTGATGATATGCTGCCAATTATACAATAATTAGTAACTATTTTTTACATTGCCTCCTGGAAATTTGAATAACAAATATATGAGAGAGTATTACTAAACCACAATGCATTGTCATGTGTTAAATGAGGCACAAATTCAAAATAATGCTGTTGGTACAGATGGGACACAGATATGAATAGGAATTATGAAAATGGGGATCATAATGCAATTTCCCAATTAATTTAGTTTAGTACTAATAAGTAGTGAAATGATGTTTCATTGTTTCCACATTTCAGAATGTTCTGTTTTTGCCACTGTTCATAGCAAGTGGAACTAGAACTAGATCAGGATCCAGGAGACTTAGTTCTGGTACTAACTCATGCCCTCACTGGTTTGAAAAACAGCTGATACTTTCCAGATCTTACTTTCTGATCTGTATATTAAGATGTTTTACCAGGTCAAGGTGCCAAATGGATCAATTTAAAAGGTTCAGTAAATATATATATGTATAAATATATATATATACACATATATATATACATATATATATATGATTTATTGCGTGTATGATCTTCCGTCAAATGGATCAATTTAAAAGATTCACTAAATATATATATATATATATATATATATATTATGATTTATTGCATGTATGATCTTCAGCCAAATGGATCAATTTAAAAGGTTCACTAAATATATATATATATATATATATATATATATATATGATTTATTGCATGTATGATCTTCAGCCAAATGGATCAATTTAAAAGGTTCATTAAATATATATATATATATATTTATGATTTATTGCATGTATGATCTTCAGCCAATCTTATATATCCAGGAAAAACAACAAAATTTGGCCTGATTTGTAATCATCAAATTCACAAGAAAGTTTATGACATTCTAAAGGCTAAGAACCACAGGATTAGGTACTTTCTAAGGTTCCTATTTCACCCTCCACATATTACAAAATTCATATATTTACTAAATGAAAACACATGTGTTACATATCTGCACACTCATACCAATACCTTGTAAGTTCGATTCAAATTACAAATCAATTGTCAAGGTTAGGGACAATTTTTATTTTTTAATTGTATTTTTGTTGTTGCCACTATTACAGCTGTCTGAATTTCCCTCACCTTTGCCTACTTCCACACAGCCTACCATCCCCTCTGGCTATCACCTCACTGGGGTCTGTGTCTGTGAGTTGCATGTATGATCTTCAGCCAATCTCTTCACCTTCTTTAATCCAGTCCACATACCCTGTACCCTTTTACATTTCTAATAAAATTTTGATTATAATTACATATCATCTTTTAAGGTTAGAAGCCATTTTAATATAAGCAAATCCTTATTCTGAACTAGAGGTATAATCATGTTTTATATGGAATTTGTATGAGCTCACTTAAAATTCAAGGCTTAACCAAATATCAGTTTGTGTACTGATGAGAATGAACCACCTTAATGAATTTCTTCATGCCTCCAACAAATATTTATTAAATGCTCATTATTTGGCAGACACAATGCTAGGTGCTAATTTTGCTGTGATGATTGAAAAACTGCCTTTATCAAGTAAGAGAGATAACTTGACTTAAAATATTAATTAACCTTGATGAAAGAAATTAAAAGAGACCCACAAATCATGAATGTGGAACTATTCCCTGTCTGAGATCATTAGACTATGTTCTTTCCCCCTCCCCCGCATTGGAGGGGGAAAATGAAAACAGAATTGGTGCAAAAAACAGAATTGGAATTGCCATAATATTTAGTTTATGGCACATATTCATCATTGTCCATTAATTCAAGGATGGCTTGCTTTTATTAATTTACTTTTATACACACACACACACACACCTCCTACTGAAACAAAAGCTTAGGATCACAATCAGGTAGGATTAAAACCATGCCCTGCTCCACTCAAAACTGATTGCCTTGGCTCTCCCAAGTGATATAAGTAGGGCAATAAGGAAGGAATAGATAAATTGAACAACTTATCAGAAAATCCTAAAACAGATCTACATGTATTTGTCTTTGGTTTATGTTAATGTGACACATCAGGGAGGATATTATAGATTATTCAATAAACAAAGATGGAAATAATTACCCTTATAAATAAAAGTCAAAATTAAATCCCTATTTCATACTATTCACAAAAGTCAACTCTAGGTGAATTAAGAAAACACTACCCAAAATAAAGCTTTTACTTTTTGAATATCTTTTAGACACTGAGGTAGAAAAATAGTTATTAAGTGATTACCAGAAAAGCATTGATTATTTGAAAAATGATCAATATGAATATTTAAAATTAAGAATTGTATTCATGAAAGACATCTTAAAGACAGGTTATATTTACTACACCACCAGTAAACTAATTAGTAACAATAATATATGAAAGAAATATTGAAGTGTATCTAAGAGCACAAATCAGTAGAAAAATATGTGAATATATGTTTCACAGAAAAAGAAACATATATGAAAATAATTACAATATATTCAACAATTTTATGGTCAATTAAATGTAAATGATGACTACAATAAGATACCATTTTAGTATATTCAGTTGGTAAAAGATTAAATTTCTCATACACCAAGTGTTACAGGTAATGTGGATATACAATTTCTACTATATTGCTTGTTGGAGTATAAAATGGAATGGTCCAGTTTGAAAATGATTTGATAGTATCTCTTAAAGCTGAACATTTTTACACCTAATGATCCAGAAATTCTACTTCTAAATATATACCCAAAAGAAGTCTCAGTCATCTAACGAGAAACTCATGTCTCTTTTTTAAAAAAAAGAGAGAGGGGGGGGAGAGAGAGAGAAAGAAAGGGGGAGAGGAGAGAGAAAGAGAGAGAGAGAGAGAGAGAGAGAGAGAGAGAGAGAGAGAGAGAGAGAAAGTAAATCAAGTGAGAGAGAAATATTGATCAGTTGCTTTCCATATTTGCCTGAAATGCAGGTATGTGCCCTAACTGGGAATTGAACCAGCAATCTTTTGGTGCACAGGATGATGCTCAACCAATTGAGCCCTCCAGCTGAGCAGAAATGCATGTATAGTATTTTAATAACAGCTCTGATGATCATAGTGCAAACCTGGAAACAACTCAAATGCTTATCCATAGAGGAATGAATTTAAACTGCGGGTGTATTTACACAATGGAATATCACTGGACAGTATAACAAATGAACTACAGCAACAAGAACAACAACAAAGACATGACTGAATCTTAGCAGTATGATATTAAATGTAAAAGTATATCCACAAAGATTTCATCAGCATGATCTAATTAATCTAATAAAAGGGTAATATACAAATTCACTGTCACTCTGCAACAAAGATGGAGGCGCCCATAATGGCTGAGGCAGGACGAGGAGGGAGGGAGGCCTCTGGCCTCAACACAGAGCTGCTGGGCAGGGGCATACCCCCCGTGGCCGCCGCACAGCTCAGGGCATGCCCCTAGCCCAGCAGACAGAAACCCAGTGAACATAAGTCCAGCGGACACAACGCAGAGGGTCCTCTGCTCATGACCTGCAGAGGAAACACCTTTTCTGACAGCTCATTGGCTAAGCTCTCTGTATGCTGCCACTCACAGTGTTCTTGGTAAGTTGGCTAATAAGAATCTAAGAAGGTTCTCTAGGGTTTTTCCACCACACTCCTGGAGGAAAAAACAAAGGTCCGCTGCTGGAGGGCAAAGAAATGTCATATCCTGCCCTAGCTGGTTTGACTCAGTGGATAGAGCCTTGGCCTGCCGACCACAGAGACTGGGTTTGATTCTGATCAAGGGCATCTACCTATGTTACAGGCTCCTACCTGGCCAGGGCCCAGGTCAAGGCTCATGCAGGAGGCAACCAATCAAAGTATCCATCTCACATTGATGTTTCTCTCTGTCTTTCCCTCTCTCTTCCAAGCTCTCTAAAAATCGATGGAAACATATCCTCAGGTGAGGATAAAAAAAGAAAAAAAGAAATGAAAGACACATCTTGAAAATGCCTAAAGAAAGTTGTCATTTTTTTTTTGTAGTGAAGGGACTGGTTAATGAAAACACCTTGGCAGCTGTAGCAGTGGCAGCAGCAGTCGGATGATGGGGCTGGCACTTCCCCCAGATCAGGCCAGTCACCTCCTGCAGGGGGAAGCCAGACTGTGGGTTAAGCCCAGTCCCTATAGGGAGCGGGCCTAGGCTGTCAGTAGGACCTCCCCTAAGGGCTCCAGTCTGTGAGAGGGGGCAGGCTGGGCTTAGAGACACCCCTGCCCAGTGCAGAAATTTCATGCACCGGGCCTCTAGTACCTTTTATAACATTCTAAACAAATTAAATTAAAATAGTATATTTGAGGAAAATATACAACACGGAGACTATGTAAAAAGCAAGGGAAAAAATTGTTACAGATATAGTGGTCAGTTTTCAGCCCTAAATCTTATATGAAGGAAGGGAGAAAGGTAAAAAGTTAATAATTGGCTTGCATATGTTTCAGTTGTGAGTGACATTAATTTCATTTCCTTTCTAATGCGCAAATCATACTGAGGGTTAACAGCACACTTGATAAAAAAGGCCTTTTTGTAACTTAAGGTTCCTTTTAGGTGGCTTGTGCAAATGGACTTGTGTCCACATATGTTGGCAATACTGAAAAAAGAAAAGGTTAAATGACTTGTTTACTGGGAAAGGGGAGTTAAGGGGGGACAAAAACAGTTGTTGTGCATGTGCCAAAAATAGAAATTCTGATATCCAGTTCCATGATATAAACAGAAGGATAAACATTCACTCTATCTGACTGATAAAAATTCAACTACTTTGTGAACTCTTATTATTTCAAACTATAGTGTATGTATATTTAATTATAAGCTTCTAGAAAGAAGTACTGTTTATTTTATCATTTGAATAGCAAATTGAAAAACTTGAGTGAAGTATTTACCCAACAGAATCATTAAGACTATTTTGTGAAGGTCTGTTTACATATCTTTAAGATCAATGACCCATTAGTGCAATTATAGTCTAGGATGATTCTTGCCACCAGATCCTGCTCTTGCTACTAGAAAGTAGCATGTTGATTATATAAACATGCCTCAAATAGTAAAAATATGTCTTTTCTCTGAAAAAGTTATAGAAATAGAACTATAACTATAGTATAAAAATTCTGTTTTCAGTGTGTGATATAATTAGTCATTTTGTTTTTACAGTTTCTTTTCATAAAATTTTAGATTATATTCTGCAAAAGCTCAATAAAATGACTATATTTTTATTATTTTATCAGTTTAAAATATTCATAGTATCTGTCTTCCCTTCCTATTCATATAGTCTCACATAATCACATATTCCTGCCACCCACACATGCCAGTTTTACATAATGCCATGTAATTTACATGAAAAAAATGGATTACTTGCTATGTAACTATAGATTGATGGAATTGGAAGCACCTTAAAGATAGAAACCAACTATTCAACTAATCTTTCTCAACTGATATCCAAATCCCTTTGTAAAGAGTAGTCTTCATTTTGGGGGTTGAGGGTGGGAATGGGAGAAGATATCTTAGACTCTTTTGAGAATCTAATAATGTTATAGTGTTATTCCAAGAAAAACACACTCATGTATAAATATTGATGACATATTTTTGCCTTGGACATTGAATTATTACTTTTTTGATAGAAATTAATGGCTGTTTTCTGTTTAAAAATCAAAATTAACTAAAACATATAAAGAGAAAACTCTGCTTAAAATATATTTCAAAGAGAAGGCTATTTTATTTGGCTTGGAAGAAATTAAAATTTGGAGTTATCATTTACATAGAAATATCAATGTCATTTTTAGTGCTCAATCAATTTTGAGTCTATTCTGACAATAGCAAGTGTTCAAAGTTGTAACTCACATCAAACAGAATTAAATTCCCTGTCAGAGCAGAGTAGACTTGGGTCAAGACACCTGTGCTTTCTCCAAGACACTTCAAGTTGAATTGAAATTCTATAAAAAGTCAAATGAAGTTATTTTTGGAAAGGTTGGCATCAACAACACAGCCTGTGTCAGCAAGAAAAGATGTTTGAATCCTTTTTTCAATTTTAAGTCATCTAAGCAGAAGTAACATTTAAAAGAGTTTTACAGTCTTTCCAGAGGTAGATATTTCCCATGAATAAATTGACAAGGCTTTCTCCTTTCCCACTCCCTTTCCTTGTAGATATCCATCTTTCAACATGGGAAAGGACACATATTTTGGGCTCTAATCTCTTCCTCCAAAATGGCAGGTGTTTCCAGCAGCACCAGACAAGTTCAGGAAATCTGAAATCTAACCACTACCCTCCTTCCGTCTACAAGAAGGTCAAATCACTGGTAAACTTCTTTAAGATATTGTTATCAAATTGTTCTAAGATATACAGCAATCCTTTACTTAAAAAATAAGTAAAGTAAAATTTTCAACCAAACATATTAACACATCCTCTTGGAAAGTAAACAAAAATTTGACAGTAAAAAGGACACATTTTCCTCCATTCCTAAATAAAAATGTGAAAATATAGGTTCCAGGCTCTGGCTATAAAATTACTGGACCACTTTTCATGGAACAGGAAGACATTCTTTAGGATGATCTTCAGAGTCTGCCATTAATGTATGCTGGAAGTAGTAAGTCTCTACGAAAAGTAGAACCTATGTATTCACCAGAATAATCAAGCTGGATGTTGGACCCAGAAACTCCATATGCATCTCATATGTACATATCCATAGACACTTCACATATAAATATAGTATCTAGATGATTCTTACATTAGGAATTTTGCTTGACCAAAATAATTCACTGTTAGAACAACTTGGCCCTTAAAAGTATACACAGAGTCTCTCTCTCTCTCTCTCTCTCTCTCTCTCTCTCTCTCTCTCTCTCTCTCTCTCTCTTTTTCCCACACACAAACACACGCATATATATACACACATGCACACAATAGAACATCAGCATTCATATGATAGATAAAAATCAGAGTTTTACTGAAACAATCCTTTTTTTTTTCATCAAATTGAATGCCAAGTGGGAATGGCACAGCTGTTATTTTGACCACAACTGGCTTCAAAACATTAGCAAAATGTCAGAGTTCAGAAGTAGGTTATATCAAGTGAACAGAGGCACTCTTTTATTTTTGTTTTATTGTTGTCCTGAAACAACCAACCATTTCAAACATTTCTGTAGTACATAATTTAATAAAGTTTTCTCTACTTTTTTAGGGTACCTTTTGCTTGGAAATATCTCAAGACATGTTTGGGCAATTGTAACTTGCAATAAACTTCTAGTCTTTTAAAATTAGACTTTTGTTCCAGAAAATAAAAATTCTATATTGTGTGATATATTTTCAGGATTCTCAAAAATAAGCTTTTTGGGTTTTGGTTGGCAGGAAACTTAGCACACAAGAAACAGTCTGGCTTTTGTGTCCAATCACATTTAGCAATGCAAATAAAACCTAAGGAAATGAAAAGCCAGCAAGTTTTATTTTCTTTGTCATTCCCCAACTTAAGCTAAGTTCAATATGAATAGAAAGAGCTATACAAAAACATAATGCCTGATATATTATTGTTCCTTCTAATGACAGCAACGCTATTCTAGATATCATTATATAACAAAGATGATAAGTTTACATAATGGATCCATGCCACTTTATTCATGTTTAAAGTAAAACATTCAAAGCATATGTTGTCATAAAAATATTCTGCACACGAAGGAAAAAAACAAAAGTAAAGCAAATATACATTTGATTTGAAATTAAAATTCTTGCTCTTAGGGGGTGATTCTACCTGAAACAAAGAACAAAAGGTCACAAAGTTACGACAGGGCAGGATATTACAACCTTTTCTTAGGTAAGGGTACTATACACTGAAACATTGCATACAGGCTAAATGAGGTAATAGCATTAAAAAAAGAGGAACAAAACAATAGCCACTGCAATTCATAAAGGAACTCACAGTATAAATAAGGATACTTTGTGACAATAAAAACATAAAAGGGGAGGGAGTAATGATCTGAATTTGCAAAGGGAGGTGAAATTTAAATGCATGCAGAACAAAGCTGCTGTGTACATGAAGCTCTTTTATATAAACCTAATAATAACTACACACATACAAAATTGAGACATGTAACTTTAAAAAAGAGGAAACACCTGTAATAGTTTCAACAATTAAAAAGTGGAGGATTCCTGAGATGGTGGCTGACAGGACTGTAGGAAGGGAGAGAGTGTGACAGAGTAAAGAAGCAACAGAAGCATGTGTGGATGTGTGTGGTGTGTGGGTGGGTGAGTGAGAGACAGCTAGATATCTTGGGAGTCTCAGGGACTGGCAGATTGGCTTGCCTAGATGGGGAGCCCCTGCTACTGCAGTGGGCATCCCCTCACCAGCTTGGCTTTGATGCGAAAACACACCATCTTGTAGAGAGGAGCAAAGGAAGCGAAGAGTGCTGCCACACCAACATAAGGACTAACCTCAGAGAGCACCATCAGACCTGTGCTGGGAGCCACTTGCTAGCCATAACTTGTGTGGAACCACCACCATGCTCTGGCAGTGAGCAATGCAACGTGTGTCCCAGATGTTTCCAGTGAGAACACATCAGACAGACCTCTGGAGCTGAGCCTCCTAACCAGAGCCCAAACCGAGCATCCCCAGATCCCACACTTCAGGTCCTCCTGTTGTGAGTGAAAGCCATGGGTTCCCCACTCCCCACTCCATCTCAGATCCCAATACAGAACCTCAGCTGGGTGTGTGCTAGCCCCCTCCTCAGAGAGAGTCTTAGCCAGGTGAGCATCCCACCTCTGGTACAGACTGAGCACACTCCACCTCCAGCTTAGGCAGAGTGAGTACCTTGCCCCTTGCACAGACTGAGCATGCTCCACCACCAGCTTAGCTAGAGCCCTTGCAAGGCAAGAACTCCGCCTCTGGCACAGACCAAAGCGAGCGCCTAGCCACCAACATAGACTGAGCGTGCTCTGCCTGCAGAAAGAGCCCTCAACGACTGAGTGCCCCACAGCCTGACAAAGACAGAGCGTGCTCCACCACCAGCACAGACAGACCCTTTGGCTGGGGCACACCCCACTCTGGCACAGACAGAGCTGCTACACACCTGACAGAGACAGATCCTTGAACCAATGGGTGCTCTGCTACAAGCACAGACAGACCTATCACCTGGCACAAGCCCTACCCACAGCCCAGGTCAGAGTTGCTGGTGTGACCTGGTGTGCCAAGCACTAAGTCACAGGTCCATACTGCAAGTGCAGTGCCTAGGGCACCATCCTGCCTTAGGGGCTGGAGCAGCACAACAACTGCATGCCAGAGGGCTTTGGGCCTTCACAGAGAGTTGCACACTAGAGGTACTGCGCACCTTCCCCCACCAACCTCAAGAAACAGATAACTGAGGAACCAGAACTATGGGAGAGGGAGTACAATTCAGAGAAAAAATAATAAAGGTGTGAGACTCAAGGCAGACCCAGCCCATGGGACTAGCAAGTACAGAACCAGTGAACTGTGAGGGGCCTCCTCCCCTTGGATCCTAAGCAAGTAGCCCAGGGCCAGAAAGAAACAGCAAAAATTGGGGAGAAAACAAACAAACAAACAAACAAAGGAAAGGAGGAAATCGACAAGACAATGAACTATATGAAACAAAGGCGTGCAATATGTCACAAAAAGAATTAAGCATAAGTGTCATACAATTCATAAACCAGATGGATGAAAAAAATCAACAACCTATGTAAGAGTCAGGAAGAAACAGAGTGATATAGCTACAATAAAAACCACCATGGAAGCTTTCAACAGTAAACTAGAAGTGGAGGACCAAATTAGTGAATTAGAAGATAAGGAAGCAAAACACACCCAATCTGAACTGCAATTGAAAAAAAAAAAATCAAAGGACAGTAGGAAAACCTGAGGGAGCTTTGGGACAACATGATATAAAGCAACATACGGATAATAGGGGTGCCAGAAAGACAAGAAGAGGAGCAAGGCTTAGAAAACCTATTTCAAGAAATAATGTCAGAAAACTTCCCTGATTTGGGGAAGAAAAAAATTACACAAGCACAGAGAGTCCCAAAAGACACATCATACTTACAATGGCAAACATCAATGGAAAAGAGAGACACATAGTTACATATAAGGGATCTGCCATTATATTTTCAAATTATTTCTCAACAGAAACACATCAGGCCAGAAAGGAATGGAAGGAAGTATACAAAATGATGCAAAACAAGAGACTGAATCCAAGAATACTCTATCCAGCAAGTCTATCAATCAAAATTGAAGGGGAAATTAAGAGCTTCACACACACACACACACAAAAAAAAAAGGCTAAGGGATTTTATCATTACCAGACCAGCAATTCAAAAAATGCTAAAGGGAATGTTGTAAAAAGAAGAAGAATAGGGGGAGGGGGAAGAAGGACCACAGGCACAAAAAAACAAGAATGGCTACAAATAAATACCTATCAATAATAATTTTAAATGTAAATAGATTAAATGTTCCAATCAAAAGGCATTGAGTGGCTGAATGGATAAGAAAACATGACCCGTATATGTGTTGTCTACAAGAGACCCACCTCATAACAAGTGACTCACACAGACTGAAAGTGAAGGGATGAAAAAATATCTTTTAGGCATATGAAAATGAAAAACATTATATCTGACAGAAAAGACTTCAAAGTGAAGCCATAATAAGAAGTAAGGAAGGCCTCTTCATAATACTAAAGGAATTAATACAACAAGAGGATATAACTCTGGTAAACAGATATGCACCCAATGTAGGAGCACCCAAATACATTAAAAAAAAAACTTCTGGAAGATAACAAGGGACATGTCAACAGCAGTACAATCATAGTAGGAGACCTTAATGCCCCACTGACATCACTGCATAAATCCTCCAGACAAAAAAAAAATCAATAAAGAAGCAGCAATTTTAAATGACTCACTGGATCAGATGGACTTAATTGACATCTTCAGAACATTTCACCACAAAGCTACAGAATAACATTCATACATTTTCAAAGACAGACTACATATTGTATCCCTAGCAAAGTCTCTCCAGATTCAAGAAGATTGAAATCATATCAAGTGTCTTCTCAGGCCACAATGACATAATATTAGAAATTAACTACAATAAAAATAACAAAACAAAAAAAACCTCAAACACTTGGATGCTGAATAACATGCTATGAAATAATGATTGGGTTACCAAAGAGATCAAAGAAAAACTTAAAAACACCCTGGAAACAAATGACAATGAAAATACAACAATCTAAAACCTATTGCACAAAATAAAAGCAGTCTGGAGAGGAAAGTTCATAGCATTACAGGCCTGCCTCAAAAAAATAAGAAAAAATGGTAGAGAAGCCAAGATGGCAGCATAGGTAAACACCTAAATCGTTACCTCACTCAACAATTTCAAAACTGCAATTAAAAGACAAAACATGTATCACCCAAACCATGGGAAAGCTGGCCGAGTGGAAGTTCTGCAACTAGAAGGAAAGAGAAAAGAGCATTGAGATGTGTACAAGTGCTGAAAAGCTGAGGTATCGAGGTGTGCAACCTGGGCTGGCAGCAGGTGACTGAGGGCACTGCTTTTTTCAACCTGAAGGGAAACAAGCTCCTGGTTTTTCTGAACTCCAGTTTCTGGGGAGATACTGGCGACCCAGACACCTATGGGGAGAAGCTGGACTGTCTGCCATTGGGTTAGAAAGTGAGGGTGGCTCCCTTGCAGAGGTGTGCGCAGCAATCATTGTTCACTGTGTGAGGCGTGGGACACAGCGACCTGGAAATGCAGAGACGCAGAGAGGGCTGACTTGCAGCCATCATTGTTTGCCACGCCCTAGCCTAATGACTCCCTGAGACCCTGCCCTGAACAATCTGCAAACCTGCCCGAGCTGTGTGCAGCAGCATTTGCATATAAGTGGCCTGCCCTATCACAGCTTAATCTAACAAACTGCAGCTCGGGTCAGGAAGCTCCAAAACATCCAAACCCCAAGCAAAAAAGAGAAAACTGTAATTCTTGCTATAGCTCCTGCAGGGTCGCATCAGACAGTAGCTGACCTGTACCCCATTGGAGATCCAGAACCTAGTGTATCTAGAGATCAGTGTGAGATGACAACAGAATTCAACTACTCACATCCATAAATGACATATTCAAGAAGCAGACTCGGTGAGCACCAAAGCCCCACCAAAGCAAGTCCTGCCCCATAGGTGTGTTTCCAGGACAGCAGTTCTTCCACTCCATCAATACAGGGAAGCAGCAAAATGCAGAGACAAAGAACCATGTCACAAATGAAAGAAATGAAGGAAAACAGACTACTGGACATAGAGTTCAGAACCACATTTACAAGGTTACTCAAGAATCTTCTAAAAACCACCAAGAAACTTTATGAGACCTCCGAGGAGCTTAGTGAGACCTTCAAGGACCTTAATGAGAATGCCAAGAAAATGGAAAAAGTCAGAAATTAAGCATACACTTTCTGAAATAAAGAATAAACAGAAATTCAACAGTAGAAAAAGGGGGAACAATGTAATTAATAAACTGAACAATAAAGATAAAAAAATAAAAAATAAGAATATAGCCAAAACCGGTTTGGCTCAGTGGATAGAGCATCGGCCTGCAGACTGAAGGGTCCCAGGTTCGAATCCGGTCAAGGGCATGTACCTTGGTTGTGGGCACATCCCCAGTCGGGGGAGTGCAGGAGGCAGCTGATGGATGTTTCTCTCTCATCCATGTTTCTGACTTTCTATTCCTCTCCCTTCCTCTCTGTAAAAAAATCAATATGATAAATAATGAAGTTTGATAATGCTGTGAACTGACGAAGGCCAGTTTATTTTTTTTATATAAAAAAGGAAGAATATAAAAAAATCACACCAGGACCATAACTAAGGAAGAATTTGAAGCAGTCATCAAAAAACTCCCAGTGAACAAAAGCCCCAGACCAAATGGCTTCACAGGGGAGTTTTACCAAACATTTAAAGAAGAACCAAAACCTATCTTTTTCAGACTATTCCAAAAAATTCAAGAGGAAGGAACACTTCCAAACTCTTTCTGTGAAGCCAGCATTACCCTAATCCTCAAACTAGATAAAGACACCACAAAGAAAGAGAATTACAGGCCAACATCCCTGAGGAACTCAGATGCTAAAATCCTCAACAAAATTCTAGCAAATCAGATCCATTATTACATTAGAAAGATCATACACCATGGCCAAATGGATTTATTCCAGGGATACAAGGCTGGTACAATATCAGCAAGTCAATAAATGTGATACATCACATAAACAAACTGAGAGATAAAAATCACATAATCATATCAATTGATGTGGAAAAGCATTTTATATAACCCAACATTCTTTCTTGGTAAAAACTCTCAGCAAGGTTGGATAAAACCTCAACATAATAAAAGCCTTATATGACAAACCTATAGCCAACATGTTACTCAATGGGCAAAAACTAAAATCATTTCCCCTAAGAAAAGGACCAAGACAGTGATGCCTACTTTCATGACTCATGTTCAACATAGTACTGGAAGTGCTAGCCATAACAATCAGACAAGAAAAGAAATAAAAGGTATCCAAATTGGAAAAGAAGAAGTAAAATTGTCATTATTCGCAGGTGACATGATAAAAAAATCCAAAGACTCCATAAAAATACCAATAGAATATTTCACAGAACTAGAACAAATTATCCATAAAATCATTTGGAATACAAAAAGACCCCGAATACCTGCAGCAATCTTGAGAAAGAAGGACAAAGTTGGAGGGATCACAAGACTGGATATCCAACTATACTATAAAGCCTCGGTTCTTAAACATGCCTGTTACTGGCACAAGAACAGACATATAGTCCAATGGAACAGAATAGAAAACCCATAAATCAATCCAAGACATTATGCTCAATTAATACTTGACAAAAGAGGCAAGAGTATACAATGGAGTCAAGACAGTCTCTTCAACTAATGGTGTTCGAACAATTGAACAGATACATGCAAAAATATGAAATTAAAACACAAATTTACACCATTCACAAAAATAAACTCAAGATGGATAAAGTACTTAAATGTAAGATGGGAAACCATAAAAATCTTAGAAGAATCCACAGGCAGCAAAATAGCAGACTTTTGTTATAGCAATATCTTTATGGATACAACTCCTATGGCAATAGAAACTAAGGAGAAAATATACAAATGGGACTACATCAAAATAAAAAGCTTCTGCACAGCAAAAGAAACCATCAACAAAACAAGAAAGCCCACTCCATGGGAGAACATATTTGCCAATGTTACCTCCAATAGGGTTTAATCTCCAAAATTTACAGGGAACTCATACAACTTAACAAAATGGACAAAGTACATAAATAGACACTTTTCAAAAGTTGACATACAGAAGGCCGACAGACATATGAAAACATGCTGAAAGTCAATAATCATCCTAGAGATGCAATTCAAAACAACAGTGAGGAACCATCTCAGGCCTTTCAGAATGGCTATCATCATCAACAAATCACAAGTGCTGGTGAGGATGCAGAAAGAAAGAAAACCTTGTGCATTGCTGGTGGAAATGCAGACTGGTACAGCCACTGTGGAAAACAGTATGGCGTTTCCTCAAAAAACTAAAAATAGAACTTCCATTTGACCCAGTAATCCCATTTCTAGGAATATATCTCAAGAAAACAGAAACACCATTCAGAAAGGATATATGCACCCTATGATCATAGCAGCACAATTTACAATAGCTAAAATTTGGAAACAGCTTGAGTGCCTATCAGCAGATGAGTGGATTAGAAAATGGTGGTACATCTACACAATGGAATACTATGCTGCTATAAAAAGAAAAGCATTCTTAACATTTGCAACAGCATGAATGGAACTTGAGAGTGTTATACTAAGCGAAATAAGTCAGTCAGACAGATAAATATCACATGATCTCACTCATTTGTGCAATATAATGAACAACATAAACTGATGAGCAAAAATAGAATTAGAGTAATTGAAACATCAAACAGACTGTCCAACCTGTGAGGAAAGGTGGGAGGTGAGGGGGTAAGAGATCAACCAAAGGACTTGTATTCATGCTCATGAGCATAACCAATGGATACAGAGTATGGTGTGGGAGGGATGGGCTGGGAGGTGGGGGCAGCTGAAGAGAGGTCAATGAGGGAAAAAGAAGACTTATGTAATATTTTAAACAATAAAGATTTTTTTAAAAAACAATAAAAAAGTGGAAATAGAGAAAAAAGAATAGAATACTACCAAATCAAAACAATAGACGAGGAGAAAAAGAACAAATGGTGGCACAGAGCTAGCAGAAAATAAAAGATAAAGTGGCTACAGGAAATCCTCATACATTAATAATTACCCTAAACATAAATGTACTGAATTTGCCAGTAAAAAGGCACAGAGTAGCAGATTGGATTTGAAAAAAACCCACACAAATACACCATATGCTGCCTTTAGGAGACACACCTGAGCTGCAAAGACAAATATAGACTCAGTGTGAAAGGATGGAAAACAATTCTCCCAGCAAATGGCATACACAGAAGAGTGGATGTAGCCATACTTATATCTGACAAAACAGACTTCAAGATAACAAAGGTAACAAGAGACAAAGATGGACATTTTATAATTATAAAGATGACACTACATCAAGAAGACATAAGACTTCTCAATATATATGCATCCAAATCAGGAAGCACCAATATATATAAAGAAACTAAAACAGCACTAAACAGAGAAACTGTCAAAAACACCAGAGTATTTAGAGGGACCTAAATACTCTATTGACAGCTCTAGACAGATCAATCAAACAGAAAGTCAATAAAGCAATATGGGCCTAAAATGAGACACTAGAGCAAATGGACATAATTGATATTTACAGAACATTTTACTCCAGAACATCAGACTATACATTTCATCCAGTGCACATGAAACATTCTCAAGGATAGACCATAAGTTAGGGCACAAAACTAGCCTCAACAAATTTAAGAAGATTGACATTGTACTACGCATATTCTTCAATCACAATGCATTGAAATTAGAAATCAATTGCAAAAAGGAGGCAAAATTTCCACAAAAATCTGGAATTAAAATGTTGTTTAACATGCTAGTAAGAAATGATGGGATTAGAAAGAAAATAAAATGTAAGATTGAAAGATATATAGAGACAAATGAGAATGATAATATGACATATCAAAACTTCTGGGATGCAGCAAAAGCAATAATAAGAGGTAAGTTTATAACACTACAGGGCAGTCTCAAGAAAAAAAAAATCCCAAGAAAACAAGCTAACATTACATTTCAAAGAACTTGAAAAATAAAAACAATAATAGCCCAAAGTCAGCAGAAAAAAATAAAAAAATTATAGCAGAATTAAATAAAATAGAGAACAAAAAGACTATACAAAAAATTACAGAGAGCTGGTTCTTTGAAAAAGATTAATAAAATTGACAAAACTCTGGCTAGATTCACTGGGGTGAAAAGGAAAAGAATTCAAATAAAGAAAATCAGCAATTAAAAAAAAGTTATCACAGACATCATGGGAATACAAAGGATCATACAAGAATAATACTGTGAAAGATTGTATGCTACCAAATGAAAAAGTTTTAGGAAAGTATAGCTTTCCTATACTGAATCATGAAGAACTGGAAAATCTAAATGCTAATATACTTATCAACAGTGAGGGAGTTGAAACAACCACCAAAAACTTCCCAACAGTCTGGCCAACATGGTTCAGTGGTTGAGCATGGATCAATGAACCAGTAGGTCACAGTTGGATTTGTGGTCAGGGAATATGCCTGGGTTGTGAGCTCCGTCCCCAGTGTGGGGCTTGTAGGAGACAGCCGATCAGTGATTCTCTCTCATCACTGATGTTTCTATCTCTCTCTCCCTTTCCCTTCCTCTCTGAAATCAGTAAAATAAAAAGAATCCCAAATCTAATTTGCAGAGAGGATCCCTTTGTTAACTTTTGGTCGAGAATGTGTTTGTGTGTTTTCAGAGAACTACTCCAAGACCATATGGGTTCCTGCGACAGTGAGGAACTGACGGGTCTGTTCCAGCCACGAGGAGGGTCCAGAGATGGTGGACACTGACGACACCTTGCCATGCTAGCAGTCAGCAGCTGTGCGTGGCTTCAGGCGGCCCAGGACCAAACCAGAGAGGATGGAATTTGCATTGCCACA
The DNA here is from genome assembly GCA_027563665.1 of Antrozous pallidus. Lineage (NCBI taxonomy): Eukaryota > Metazoa > Chordata > Mammalia > Chiroptera > Vespertilionidae > Antrozous > Antrozous pallidus. Next base: position 40,814,052 of record CM050513.1, on the reverse strand, counting down.
ATGTGTCCACCAGATGGATACCATTGCTGACATATACACATAAAGAACTATTTGACATTGAAACTGGAACTCAGAACAGTTGGACATTGAAACTAAGACTCAAACATTTTTTGTTCTTGTACGTGTATTTCTAGTATGCAGATGCAAGATATTTTTGAAGAAAAGAAACAGAGGAGAGTGATTGATATAGAGGCAGGGAGGCATTGAATAAACTACAGGGGGAAGGCTGGGGAGGGTGAGGGGCGGGTGCTGGGGGAGATCAACCGAAGGACTTATATACATTCATGTGAGCATAACCAGAGGATGCAAGACACTGGGGCGGGGGGGGGGGGGTGAGGACATGTGCTGGGGGGTAGGAGAGGCTGGGGGAAGGATAATGGGGGGAAAAAGGAAAACATATGTACTACTATTAATCTAAGTTATACTGCAAAAAAATTTTTTTTAATTAAAAAAAGAAATCAGTAAAATATATATTTAAAAAGCAACAACCTCCCAACAAATAAATGCCCAAGACCTGATGGCTTCACTAGTGAAGTCTACCAAACATTCAAACTCTTCCAAAAACTGAAGAAGAGGCAATACTTCCTAACACATTTTATGAGGCCAACATAACCCTGATACCAAAATCTAGCATGAAAAAATAAAACTACAAAACAATATATCTGATGAAACCAGATGCAAAATTCCAAAACAAAACACTAGTAAATTGAATACAAAAATACATTAAATAAATAATACTTCATGATCAAGTGGGGTTCATTCCAGAGGCTTAAGGATGGTTTGACATATACAAATTGATTAACGTAATATACCACATTAACAAAATTAAGCCTAAAAGTCATATGATCTTATCAATAGAGAAAAGGCATTTGATAAGATACAACACCTATTTATGCTTACAACTCTCAATAAAATGAGTAAAAGAGGAAAGTACCTCAACATAATGAAGGCCATATATGACACACCATCAGCTATTATCATACTCAATGGTGAAAAAATAGAAAGCTTTTCCTTTAAGATGAGGAACAAGGATTTCCACACTCACCATAGTAGTGGAAGTCCTAGGCAACTACTAGTAAAAGAAATAAAAAGCATCCAAATTGGGAATGAAGAAGTAAAATCATCCCTTTTTTGCCAATGACCTAGTTTTGTACATAGAAAACCCAAAAGATTCTACCAAAAGACCACTTGAAACATCAACAAATACACTAAAGTTGCAGGATACAAAAATCAATGTCAAAAATCCACTGCTTTCCTATACACTAAGAATAAAATTTCAGAAAAATAATTGCAAAAAACAATTCCTTTTGCAATTGCAAAAGAAAACTATACCTAGGGATAAACTTAACAGAGGATGTGAAGTAGATTATATATATAAAAACAATGAAATGGAAAAATATTCTGCATTCATAGAGAAGAATCACCATAATTAAAATGTCCATATTACCCAAAGCAATATACAGATTTCATGCAATCCCCTTCAAGATCCAAATGACTTTTTAAAAGAAATAGAACAACAAATAATCAAATTTATATGGAACCACAAAAGAACGAACCTGAATAGCCAAAGCAAACCTAAGAAAAAAAGAACAATGCTGACGGTATCACACTCCCAGACTCCTGACTTCAAATTGTACTACAAAGTGGTAATAATCAAAAGAGCATGATACTGGTAGAAAAACAGACACCCTACCCAATGGAACAGAACTGAGAATCCACATACAAAATCACATGTATATGAGCAAATAATTTTCAATAAAGAAGCCAAAAATAGAAGAATCCTCTTCAATAAATTGTGCTGGGAAAGTTGGAAAACCACATGCAAAGGAATGAAACTAGACCAGCAATTTTCAACTGGTGTGCTGCTATACACTAATGTGCTGCAAGAATTTTTAAAACATGCAATACCTGACTATTTAGTCAGAGGTACTAACCTCTTTTCTATTAGATTTTCAAATAAAATAAAATAAAATAAAATAAAATAAAATAACAACACCCAACACAATAGACATCCAGTGTGAATGAATCAAAATCATGCCTTTTTTCTTGTCAGATCAGCAGAAAAATTTTTTTTGGTGTGCCAAAGATTTTTAATAATTAGTTTATGTGTGCCATTAGATGAAAAAGGTTGAAAATTGCTGAACTGTTTGTCCCCATAAACAAATATTAACTCAAAATGGATCAAAGATGAATATAACCTCTGAAACAATAAGTTACAAAGAAGAAAACATAGGTTAGGTACTAAGCTAATGGACCTTGGTCATAGAAAATATTTTATGAATTTGACCGCAAAGGCAAGATAAATACAGTAGCATCTCAGTTCTCAAACCCGACTTGTTCCAGAAAGCTGTTAGAGAAGTGATATGTTTGAAAACCACCTCATTTTTTCCCATTAGAAATAATGTAAATTGAATTAATTCATTCTAGACTCCCAAATTATTCCCATTTTAACCTGCCTTATATACAGTACATGTTTAATGTACTGCTTAATCTATAAACAAACACTCTTTTTCTTAAATTTATCAAACCACCCTCTACTAGCCATAAGTGTATAATTTTCAGCACTCATTCCAGGGGGGTCTTTCAGGAAGTCAGTATGCAGCATCTTTTTTTCATATATTGCTGCCTTCTAAGTGCTGTCACCAGCTAACTGCTTTTTTTTTCTTATCTAAATCAACAAGTTTTTCTACCTCTTCAACTGTCAATGATCATTATTTCTTTCACACCTTTAGCAACATTAGAATTATTTGTTAAATTTTAAATTTTTTTTTGGACTTCAGAGAGGGAAAGGGAGGGAGAGAGAAATAGAAACATCAATGAGAGAGATTCATTGATTGGCTGCCTCCAGCTTGCCCCATCCTGGAAATAGTGCCTTCAACTGGAAGGTGTGCCTGTGACTTCCTGGTTCATAAATCTATGCTCAACCACTGAACCACACCAGTTGGGCAACATTGGCATTCTTGATGGTCTCTTTATGTTCTAAAATTGTGCTAATCATCAGCTTCATCAGCAAAACAACAACAATAACAAAACAAAACAAAACCCACATGAAAATATTCACAGCACAAGTTACTAAGATATTATCAGTAAACTAACTTGCATTCTCTCCTTTGTTTGTGGCCTGAAAGACACTTTCTGTCATGCTGAAGCATCTGCATGAAAGGGTTGTCAGGTCCAGAACTGAAGTTTTATTTCACAGCTGAAACATTTTTACATGGACAACTTTCTTGAGATGGGAAATGTCTGAGAACTGAGACTGTAAAGGTAAAAATAAATGAGTGGGACTATGTCAAACTAAAAAGCTTCTACACAGTAAAAGAACCAACAGCAAAACAAAAAGGCAACCAGCCAAATGGGAGTAGATATTTGCAAACATCTCCGACAAGGAGTTAATATTGAAACTATATAAAGAACTCATACAACCCAACACCAAACAAACAACCCAATTAAAAAATGAGCAGAGGACATGAACAGACACTTAACCCCACAAAGAAATACAAATGGCCAACAGATACATAAAAACATGTTCAACTTCACTAGCTGTGCAGAAAATGCAAATCCACCAAAATGAGCTACCAGCTCACACCTGTTTGAGTGCTTATTATCAACAAGACAAGTAATAAAAATACTGGAGAGGTTATGGAGAAAAAGGAACCCTCATTCACTGCTGGTAGAAATGTGAGCTAGTATGCCAGTATGGAAAACAGTATGAAGGCTCTTCAAATAATTAAGAAACCCCTTTTGTGGGTATCTACCCCCGAAATTTGAAAACATTTATTTGCACAGATATATGCCTCCCTATGTTCATTGCAGCATTATTCATGGTGGCCAAGAAATGGAAACAACTGAAGTGTCCTTCACTAGATGATTGGATAAAGAAGATGTGGTACATATATTCAAAGGAATACTACTCAACCTTAAGAAAAGATGAAATACTGCATTTGGTACAACATAAATAGACTTGAGACTATCATGCAAAGTGAAATAAGTCAGACCAAAGAAATTAAGAGCCATATGATTTCACTCATATGTGGGATACAAAACTGAACAACAAATAACAAACAAAAAAAACATACAAAAACTTATAGACACAGACAACAGTATGGTGGTTATCAGAGGGAAAAGGGGGCTAGTAACAGAAAAACAAAGGCAGTCAAATATATGGTGATAGAAGATGATTTGACTTTGGGTGGTGGGCCCACAATCCAATTTACAGTTTCTGTATTACAGAATTGTACATTTGAAACCTATATAATTTTATGAACCATTGTCACCCCCAAAAACACAACTCTTGCCTAAAGTGATCTGACATACAAAGACCTAACCTCTACTGTAGTTATAGGAACTTCCTACATTACAAGTGGATCCATTGCTTGGCACTGGTAGTTATCTTTAGTTACCTGTGTTTTTCTATGTATCATCCAGTGGTCTAGATTAGTTACTTCCCTCTCCCATTATCCTACCAAATAGCAAATGACAAGTATCATGTTAAACATAATTTTTCTCTTTTTTGTGGCTAAATATTACAAAGTTCTTAATTCCTTGTCTTATGACAGGTTATTCTTACTATATGAAGTGCCTTAAAATAAAACCATCCCATATTTTCAACATATTATTAAAGTTTAGAGCCTCCTTGGGAAGAAAAAACTGAGAATAGGAACAAATGGGGCATAATCTAGAACCAAATACAATCTATGATCCAAGTGTCTCAAATTTGAAAAAATCATGAACCACCTAATGGGCATGGGTATTTACATTGGTTACCAATTTCATATAGTGTTAAGAAGATGTATTACAGCTTACTAAGCATACAATGTAGTTGTTTAAAATTAATTTTGTTTAACCACAGTTAAAGGGATGAAACTGCATATATCCTTTATCCGAGGCATTTTGACTTAATGGCTGTGCATTAGCAGTCAGAATAACTTGGGTTATTCTATACAATAACTCCAATATCTTGGAGGCTTAGGTTAACAGGGGTTTACTTCTTACTCCGGTGACACATTAGTGAAAGGTTGGCTAAAGCCTAAGGTTCTCATTTTCTCACTTTGCAACCCAGAAGATAAGTATCAATTAGCAACCCAGGCTAATTGATATTTATCTTCTGAAACATCCTAGCCACATGGCAAAGGGAAGACATAGCAAACCCTGCACTGATTCAAAGGCTTCTATGAGAAGTGGCACAGATCACTTCCACTCGCATCTCCTTAGCAAAAGCAATTGTCATGGCCACCTCTACCTGAAGGAGAAGAGAACTGGACTACTTTTCAGCAACCCTGCTATCACAGTATGATAGACTTCATATGGTAGTCTATAAAATGATAGACTTTATTTTCTTATTCTTTAGTTCTACTACATTAGAAAACACTAACGTACACTGGTCACTGCCCGAGGAAGGCAGTTTTTGATGACTGTTATTTAGTTCTGCATGTTGGGGTCAAACATGCATATGACACAGGCATAAGTATGGGGGTGAGTCCTCACCACAGACCTCTCTCAGCAGCACCTCACACGCCAGATCAATGAGCACATCACCCGGGAAAACAGGGAGCCTGGATGTTTAAAAGTTAGAAAATGATGGTAGTAAATAGATTGCTAGTTCTGTTTTTATTATTTTAGTTCCAGAAAGAATTCCTTTGTATTCTGTTGCAGAAATTGGATGTCCTCTGAAAATATGACAACTCATATACTATTGATTTTTTTCCCCTTCTAAGGCCCAAAGAATATAAAGTATTGGGGAAAAGTCCATCTCTTGGCAATATTTGAACATCAATTCAATTTTCTTAAGAAATTATTTCATTCAAAACAATATTTTATAATATGTACATTTCAACCCTTAACTTTCTTTATGTGTAAGTTTAGTTCATTAGATCTAATTAATACAGCAATGAACAAAAATTTAAGGAAGCCACTTAAAATCACAGAAATGGTTTTCACTGGGACTATCAGTATCATAAGTTTTGTTTTATTCTCACTCAAGGATGTGTTCATTTATGTGTGTGTGTGTGTGTGAGAGAGAGAGAGAGAGAGAGAGAGAGAGAGAGAGAGAGAGAGAGACATTAATGTGAGAGAAAAACATTGGTTGCCTTCCATACATGCCCTATCAGGGGATCAAACCCACAACCCAGGTATGTGCCCTGATTGGGAATTGTACTGTAACTTTTCAGTGTAAGAGAAGATGGTCCAACCAACTGAGCACACTGACCAAGACAGTACCATAATATTTATAATTTTATCTTTCATTCAAAAATGTGTGTGAACTTTCTCCTATCAGTCATCACCTCTTATGATGGAAAAGCAGCATTGTGTGCCAGTTCACTTATCTGTCCTGTTCTCTGAAATTACCTGCATAGAATGGATGCAATTTAATTATTAATCAGGTCCTTTTGAGCTCCTTCAGCAATAAAACACAACCAAGATAAGTAGCACCTATTATCAGTATTCTATGAATTACGCTGTATGTGGATTGGCATTCAACTGAAACATATTTGTTAATAAATCAATGACTTTCTTAGTTATATATACAGATGGTCGTATTTCAATACTGATGTACACAGGAAGGACAGATTACAGAAAAATAGTTAAGGAGAGAAAATATTTAATTACTTTTAATCATCCATTTTTAGGCCCAGCCAGTGTTGCTCCATGTTTGAGCCTCGATCCATGCCCCAAGAGGTCACTGGTTTGATTCCTGGTCAGGCCACATGCCTGGGTTGCAGACTATCCCTAGTAGGGGATGTACAGGAGGCAGCTGATTGCTATTTCTCTCTCATCGATGTTTCTATCTCTCCCTTTCCCTTCCTCTTTCTAGAAATCAATAAAAACATATTAAAAATGTTTAATTATCCACTTTCAGTAAAAAACTAAATGAAATTTCATTTAACTATTCTTCAGCTGATTGGTTTCTCTCTCATTGATGGTTTTAACTCTCCTTTTCCCTTTTTCTCTCTAAAAAATCAACAAAAATACATTTAAAAACATTTTAATCACCCATTTTCAGTAAAAAACAAAATTTCATTAAACTCTTCTTCCCTGATAAGAGCTGCACATATGCCAAGAGCTGATTAAGTGGTTTAATCAAAATGTAAAACAAAATATGGGATTGCTTCAGTGTGTAACAATATCTACTGTTATGCTTGTGTAAGGCAATTAAAAAATTGGCATTTATTGCCCTACTTTCTTTTTTAGTGTAATGTGAATTTTACAGTCATGTTGGCAATGGCATGACCTGTACTGTTTTTGCTCTGACAAATGCAACTAAGAATAATACCACTGTACTTTTTGTTCTCTGCCAGTCATGAAGAAAATCATAACTTTTACACTGGAAAGCATTAACTAGCAAATATTTCTCAAAACTCAAATAATGTAACCACAAAAAATGTTAAGCATTATTTGAATATGAAACCAAAACTTCTCATGCCAACATAGCAGTTGAAGAATAAAAGGGTTCTTGGATCAATAACATTTAATTTTTAGATATTCACCATTGTAATTTTCAGATCATTTATCATACTTCTTACTTGCACTTTTCTTTTTTTTATTTTTAAATTTTCATTGAAGTTATTGGGGTAACACTGCTTAATAAAGTTATATAGTTTTCAAAACACAGTTTTAAAATAAATGATTGGAAACCTTCCAAGAATTTTGACCAGACTTCATTAGATTTCAGAAGGTGTCTGGTGCCAGCATGGTGCAGTTGTTGAGTGTCAATTTAGGAACCAGGAGGTCATGAGGCCACGGTTCGATTCCCTGTCAGGGCACATGCCTGGGCTGAGGGCTCAGTGCCATTGGGGTTGTGCAGGAGGCAGCCGGCCAATGACTTTCTTCTATCATTGATGTTTCTATCTCTCTCCCTCTCCCTTTCTCTCTGAAATCAATAAAAAAGAAATTTTAATATAAAAGTCTCTGACTGTTGTAAAAAAAACAAATGTGTGTTTGCAGAAGTAGAAATAAGGGAATCCAGCAATAAAGGAAAGAGTAAATCAAGTGAGAGATGAGAATATGGCAGAGAAGAAGAGAGTGAGAGAGATAGAAACACCAATGATGAGAGAGAATCATTGATCGGTTGCCTCCTGCATGCCCCACACTTGGGATAGAGCCCAAAAGCTGGGCATGTGCTGTGACCAGGATTGGAACCATGACCCCCTGGTTCATAGATCAACACTCAACCACTGAGCCCACGCCAGCCAGGTCCTGCCTCTGGTTTGGCAGTTGTGGCTTCCTGTGACCAAAACCCTATACTACCACCCAACCCCCTGATATATATGGCTCATTCCATTACTTTAAACAGGTTATTTTTGTATCATCCTAACTTAACAGTGCCTTAATACTACTCCCTTAATCCTTTTGTCTTTCTCTCTTTAGTTTTGTCACTCTCTGACACTGTACTGCATATTATTATCGTTTTCTTACTGGAATATAAGTTCCATGAAGTTGGGACTTTGCATTGATCACAAGCCAAATTCCAAGTAAATATATATATATATATATATATATATATATATATATATAGTGCCAGATCCTTTAGATAGTACTGTGGAATGTTAAAGAAGTGATAGAATATCTAAAAATGAAAAGTTGGCCACTGAATCTCAAGGAAGTAGCACTCTGTGAAGGAAGAAAAGAGCATATAGGTGATTTCACTTTGGTATACTCTACAGAGTGACTACAGGAGTTTAGCAAGAGGAGGCCCATGGGCTTTCTCATATCCTTTACCTTTCTCCCTGAGCAGCTGTGTCAAGAATTCAAACACTGAGAAATTTCCTTGCAGCTTTTGGTCAAATTTATATATTAAAACTTGGAGATAAAATTATGGTTATTTACTCAAGCTGTGGTCTTTATAAACAAAAATGTAATAGTCAAATTTGCCAATAAAGACTTAGCACAAGTACAGTCTAAATCAAAGCTCAGCAAAATCCAAATGTAACCACATTGGGTAGGCTGTAGTTTAAATCTATAGTGACAAGAGGTGTTGTATGTCTCTACCTTAGTCACCTGGATTTTTCCCACCAAGAGACTACACATAGTTAGCATTGTTGCAGTAAAAAAAATAGCATATTGCCCTGGCCAAGTGGCTTGTTGGTTGAAGCATCACTTCATATATCAGAATGTTGCAAGGTTAATTTCTGGTCAGGGCACATACCTAGGTTGAAGGTCGGAGCACGTGGAGGAAGCAGCCAATTGATCTCTCTCTCTCTCTCTCTCTCTCTCTCTCTCTCTCTCTCTCTCTCTCTCTCTCTCTCCCCCCTCCTGTTTTCCTCCCTCCCTCGGTCCCTCTTTTCCTCTTTATCTCTTCTTTCTTCTCTTAAAATCAATGAAAACATTGAGTGAGGAATATACAAAGAGGGAGGTGTATGACTTCTGCTACAGCAAACTCTCCAGGTAGTCATTGGGTTCAACTCTTTGGGGAAGATGTAAGGTACTTCATTAGGGACTTCAACCAAGACATATATGTTGGATTTATGGACTTTAGGTTCTAATTAAGAAATTATCACTTGGTACATGATGGGAAAGGGGTGATAGGTTTACTGAATATTATTTCATTTAAAAAGCAACATAGCATATATCTCTCAAGTGAACTTGTAAACAATTAAATTCATTAATTGACAAGTCAATTCTACCACAAGTCAATACACTATTCAAATGGTCATCATAACACATTTAGGATGTGCTGCAAGAAATAGGAATTTAGGGATCCTAAAACCATTAGCCAGGAGAGCATTACAAAGATTTGTTAGAAGGTCATGTCAGCCCGTTCAGAGATTTTTCATTATTGCACTAGATCAGTAATTTTCAACTGATGTTCCACAAGAATGTTTAAAATGCAACACCTGACTATTTAGTCAAGAGCACTGACTTCTTTTCTCTTAGATTGTCAAATATAAAAATGACAACAGTCAGCACAATAATAGCCATCTGGTATGAATTCCTTGTGTGGAATGGTAAATTTCAGGTCATAAAATAAAGTTGCATCTTATTGGTCAACTCTCATAATAAGGTTGTGTCTGATTGGTTAACTCTTGGTACCAGAAATTCTTAGATTCAAATATAGGCATCTGCTTTTTTAAAAAGTAACTGTGGAACTAAAAGGGTAGACAACTACTATTATTATTTCTTACAAATCTATCAGATTACACTTATTTTTGTCATATTGGCAAAATATATATATTTTTTTTCGAGTGCCAAAGAATTTTAGTACCCGGAGCCAGCTTGGCTCAGCAGATAGAGCTTTGGCCTGTGGACTGAATAGTTGCAGGTTTTATTCTGGTCAAGAGCACATGCCTGGGTTGCAGGCTCGGTCCCCAGTAGGGGGCGTGTAGGAGGCAGCCAATCAATGATTCTCTCTCACCATTGATGTTTCTCTCTCCCTCTCCCTTCCTCTCTGAAATCAATAAAAATATATTAAAAAGAAAAAAAAAGAGTAATGGTCAAGCCAACAGTAGATGATGGCTGAAAATTTTTTAAAAAAGAATTTTAGTAATTAGTTTATGCCATAAGATATACTAGTAAGAGGTTGACAATCGTTGCACTAGTAATGTTTGCATTACTATCATTTTAGTCCCGTGATGGCGAACCTATAACACGCGTATCAGCACTGAAATGTGTAGCCATTTTCGATGACAAGCGGCCGCATGTGGTCGCATACAGAGAAGTATGGGGCCGCATGCCAAAAAGGACGTTTCATCCTCTGCTACTGCACAGCCAGGTGCAGTAGCCAAGGATGAAATACTTGCTGTAGTGTAGTGTAGACACTCTGTGCCAGAGGTCTGTAGGCCAAAACAACAGAACTCTGGCACAGAGCGTCTAGTTCTGGGACTTACGATTAAGCCATTAGGAGATCTTTGACATCACTTGAGGCCGGTGGAGCAGGGACCAGTGGAATGCCACGAGGGACACATCTCGGGAGGCCCTGTGATCACCATTACCAGCAACCACATAACCACAGCAACCAACATCCAATCTACTGTTCTGGGGTGTCATAGATTTCTAATTGACCATCATTACTGAGATAAGTGAGGGGGAGGCCGGGAGAGGCGTGCGCCTGTTCTATGGGTACCTTTTCCCGCCATTAAAAATAGCGGCAGCCATCTTAATTTATATAAGGAATGTCATTTTGCAGCATAGCACAGACTCCATTTCACCACTATTACTATTGTGCATCCTTATTAGCCCCTATTTCAGCTTATTAACCCTGCCTTTTCCTAAAAGACAGTTCCATGTGCCATCTTGTGGTCAGTTAGGTTAGTTAACCCCTAATTGCCCCCAGGGCTAACAGGCTATCTATAATTCTATCTTCTGTCACTCCCGCTGATGGAGAACCCAAAAAATAAAAAAACAAGGTTAAGTAAAGGAAGTGATAGTAGCAGTAGTCAACCCTTTCAAGAGACAAGGACCGAGATGTATGGCATTACAGAAAAAAAAAAAGGCAGATCATTTTGCATGCTATGTACTGACACGGTAGTAAGCAGAACGTGGAATATAAATAGACATTTTGAAACTAATCCTTCCCAGCTCTTAAAAAAAGTGAGGATGAAAGGAAGGAATACATTTTCAGGTAGCTACACCATTATAAGAGCCAATCTAATTCCATCCTTGAATTTATAAAAGGCTCTAAAAATTTAACATCTGCAAGTTTGAGCATTGCTCACTCCATATCTCAACATGGAAAAACACTCAGTGAGGAAGAATTTATTAAAGAAACTCTCCTAAGATGTGCACCAGTACTATTTAACGATATGAAGAATAAAGATGAATTAAGAGAATATCTGGTTTACCACTCAGTAGAAATATCATAAAGACCAAATAATGAGACTGAACACAAACGTACAACATCAGTTAAAGAGAGACATAAGTAATTGTAAATATTTTTTGATCTCTTGATGAAACTACTGATGTCACATCACATGCTCAGTTGGCCATTATTGGTCAATAGTCTGATGGTCTCACAATGAGAGAAGACTTGATAAAGTTAGTATCAGTGCCAACAAGTACATCAGGAAACAAAATATGGAAGGTTGTTATGCAAACATTGCATGGCCTAAGCATTGATATCCCTAAAGTTGTGTCAGTGAGGACAGATGGAGCACCAAACATGGTGGGGGGGAAAATTGGATTTGTCCAACTTTTCGACAAATAGATTCCGTAAACAATTTGACAAATCCAACTTTTCCCCCCAAATTATTTACAGAAGCTATTGTGCCTTTTCATTGTATTATCCATCAGGAGGTTTTATGAGCCCAGGCAGGATTCACCGACTTAAATGACTTAATGTCAGTTGTTACAAAAATAGTTAATTTAATAGCTGCTCGCCCCCTTCACAAGTGAGAATTTTCTGCACTTTTACTGGAGGTTGATTTCACCTACAATGGACTGCTGATGTACAATAATGTAATAGGGCTGAGCTGAGGCAGAATTCTTGAGCACTTTGTGGAGTGCTTTGAAGAAATTAAGGTATTACTTGAGGATAAGTATCTGGGAAACTTTTCTCAACTCAATGATGATAAGTGGGTCAACATCCTGATATTTTTTACAGATCTCTATGTTCATATTAAGGAGCTGAACTTAATATGATTAAGTATTGATGTTATGTTTGGATACATAAAAACTTTTAAAAGTAAACTTAAAATTTTCAAGCAAGATTAGAAACTAGAAGTTATAAGTATTTTTCTCAAGTAACAAAGTATTTTGAGAAGGTCAGTGCAGCTGCACAAAATAAAATGGAACCCTTTCATATAAAGTACCAGCATGGTTTTAGACTTGTTACTTGACCAGTTCAGTGATAGATTTAATCAATTTAGAAGCCTAGAACAGGCCATAAAAATAATTAAGTATCCTGATGTACTAGTGTACAGTAGTTTGGAATTAAATGGTTTCCAATGGATACAAATTGATGACTTGGAGATGCAACTTGCAGAATTTCAAGACAGCATCTGGGCTCAGGTGTTTGTCGACTTGAGGTCAAAGTTTGAGAATATAGAAAAGTGCAGCTTGGAGAATCAAGAGGAGTGCCACTACGAATACAAAAATTGGAGTGCCTAGAACCGATTACCAGACACTTTTAGCACCCTGAAAAAATAGCAATGTCTTTACTCACAATTTTTCCCTCTATGTACTTTTGTGAGACCTTATTCTCAGCATTAAATAATATCAAAACCAACAAAAGAAACAGATTGACAGATGAAATTAGTAGCACTTGCTTGGGCTTGAAGTGTACAAATACAAACCTTCAATTGAAGGTTTAGCCAATGAAATTCAACAACAAAAATGTCACTAATAGGCAGTTTGTTAAAGAATTCCCCTTCTCCTTCACTTATTTTAGTTCACGGCACCCCACACAAGTTAAATAATATCAAGACCAACAAAAGAAACTGAATGACAGATGAATAAAGAAGTTACTAATCAGTTAAGTTAAATAATTAGTTTTTGGTTTATTAAATATAGTTATATATTACAATTGTACATTTTTGTTATTTAAACTATAAATATCGCAAAATTATGTTTTTTTTCTCAAAGTGACACACCACCCGAGTTATGCTCAGTTTTTTGGTGAATTTTGACACACCACACTCAAAAGGTTACCCATCACTGCTTTAGTCAGTAGGCAATTACTATTTCAGATTTGCCTGTGAAATACTTAGTTGAATGTTCTTTAAAGAATATCTAGCTCTTGTTAATTATCACTATTTCTAACTGAACTTCCAAATGACTTCATGTGACCACTAAATAGTTCACATGTAATAGTTAACCTGCAAAGGTAGTCACTTTATTGGTACCATAAGATAAACCTTGGGTTTTATATGACCATATAAATCCTGACTGAATCTAAATAAAGAAGTTAACAAATTAAATTTTTTTTTATCATTTGTCCAAGGAGCTAAAAATGGAAGGCAAAGATGTAGTTCTGATCTTAACTATTTCAACTCTTTGTGTGGAAAATATATTTTTTCCATTTATAACACATATGGCTGAACATAGTTATTATAATCTTAGTGTCATACCTCTCGAATAGCAGTACAGAACTCACTCTGAAGCACTTTCTTAAGCGATTGTAGCTTGTGCACTGGGACTTCTCCAGATTCTTGTAGTTTTTCCAGTAATTCAATTGCTCTGGCAACATCTGAATTAATAAAAAGATGAAGTGAAAAATTCTAGAGTAACTCTGTATCATCAGCAAAATACCATCATTCCAACTGAATAGCAATGATGAAAATTAAGTGGAATTAATTGCAAAATCAGAATTTACGATTCATAGCTTATTGATCTAATCTTTTTGATTAAAAAGTTCCACACAATTTGTCACTGAATACATTTTCTTTCATGTCATTTCATGTATAATATTTGTCACACAAATCAGTTTGAATATTCTTTCAGAAAAAGAGCAGGAAACATGACTTTTATTTATTCTGACACCCCGATAACCAAATGAGTCCTGTCAGTTTTCTTTCTGAGATGGTTTCTTAGTTTGACTTTTCCTTAACCATACCACATTTATCACATCTGCAGTTTCACCTTTATTAGTACAATGATTTGATTAATGTACATCTCTTATACTTGTCTATAAACTCCTAGGTGGTAGGAATTTATCTGGTTTGGTTATCACTGCATCCCCAGAGTCTGGTATAATTCAGTGAATAAATATTTGATAATGAATGAATTAGTTAATGGCCTCTCTCCATTTAACTGCCATTGCTTTATTCCAGGCCTTCACCATCATCTCTCTTCTGTCACACTGGAATTATTTTTTTTCTCCTCCAGCCTCTTCATATGATTCACAGATTAATCTTTCTAAAATTAAAATCTGATCATGTACCCACCTATCAGATTTTAGGACAGTCACAAGCAAAAGAGGTTTTAATAACACTTAATTTAAATGTTTCTTTTTCACTGAACAATATCAAAGGTTACTGTGTCAAGAAACATAGCATTTTGTGGCCATAGCTTTAAAATTTACAGGTTGGTTTTGCATTGCCAAGAGAAAATGCTATGCTGAAAGGCCATTTTATTAATGCCTACTGTGGTTTCTTCTACTTCTGTTGCTGTATGTAGTCAATGCCTCACTGAAAAGTCACTTAGATGTTTATGTATAGAATTGAGGTTTACCCCCTGGCTGGCTGCGAAGTGTTTAGAATCTCAGCCCTCAGACCAAAGGGTCATGAGTTCAATTTCCAGTCAAAGGCATGTACCCAGGTTGCAGTTTGGATTCCTAGTCCCTCTCTCTCTCTCTCTCTCTCTCTCTCTCTCTCTCTCTCTCTCTCTCTCTCTCTCTCTTTTTCTCTCTCTCTCTCTCTCTCCTTCTCGCTCCCTTCCATTCTCTATGGAAAAAATATCCTCAGGTGGGGATTCACACTCACAAGCGAGCGTGCACGGGCGCGCGCACACACACACACACACACACACACACACACACACACAAACACACACAAGAATACAGGTTTTCATTTCCTAAATGATTAGTTCTAGAAAGTATTCTACATCCCTTGCTGTTAGATTATAAATTCAGCCAGCCAGCCACTAATTTATTTGTGTTCCTATTAGATGTAGTACTAAGTTTAAGAAGAATAAGACACTTCCTTTCTGAACTATCAAATGAGAAAGGAATATTATAGCATAGCTACCTAAAATAAAATCATTATCATCTCACAATTCAGGTGGGATTTTCGTAGTTGTATGTATGTAACCAAATAATATATCCAATAAGTTATTTAAATGAAGATTTTTCCCTGAACATATTGCCAAATGGTTTGGCAATGGTGGCCCAAAGAAGTACAAATCATGAAATCAATGTGACACTGCCTTTTCAAAAGTTTGTCTTTTTGTACATAAGCTGAAAGTCAACATAGTCAATTGGACAATACCAGCCACATCCACAATCAATAAGTTACCAAGCTAAGAATTTTATGCATTTCTAATTGCACAAAGGTCTCTACACCTACATGTCCTCAGATAATATGAAACTATCAGCCTGTTTAAAAATGAGTTTTTTTAAAAAAAAAAATCCTAGAACTAGCTCTTCTCTGCCTGTACTCCTTATTTCCACACCCACCCTGTCTTCCAAGCTAGGCCATGGCATCATCTTTCACATTCACCTCCACAAGCAGTTAGTCAGTAAGTGCTATAGATTTTATCTCAAAAATGCTTTTTGAACAGAACCCCTTTGATTCATTACTTCAAGGGAGCCTTTGTTATTTTTTACCAATAGTACAAAACTAACTGTTCTTTAAATCAATCTTTTCTTTTTCAGTCCATCTCCCACACTGCTTCCAGAATGATTGTTCTGGTTGATAAACCTCATTATTCTACTCCCCCATATAAAACCTTCTGGCTTCCCATTGCCTCCAGGATGAAGTTCAGACCACTTAGGGTTACACTCAAGACCATTAACAACTGCCTCTTCTGACTCACTTTTAGAGACCCCCTCCTGCCCTTCTTATACATTGGCCACCCACAAGTTCTTATTCTAGGATATGCCACAGAATTGAATGCGTCTATGGCTCTGTACATAGCAGCCCCTGTTCTTGGGATGCAATTTATTCATTCATCTAGGAGTGTCACGAACTGTGCTGTGCGAAGAACACAGAGTGGTAAAGGAGTCAGCCCATTGCTCTGGCTTCCATGGAACTTACAGACTTGAGGGGTCATAGACATGTAATAAAGAGAGTGTGTGCTGTAAAAGAATTCCTGCAGATTAGTGCATGGACATGTAATAAAGACATTTATCATCATCCATGAGATCAGACCTCTTTGTGGCAGTAACAGCAGCTAAGCAGAGTCTAGGTAGGATTTGCAGGTGGGAAAAAAGGGGAGAATGTTCCAGAAAAATAAATGCAAATTGAAGTCTTGTCAAGAGAGTGTGGGCATTCAAAGAACTGAGAGGACTTAGACACGTCTTCCCTCTTTTTCCAAAGCAGATTTAGTTGCTACCATATCGGTATTCCTGCAGGTCTTTGTTCACTCATCCACTGTAATAATTTTCTCGGCAATACTTGTTTGCAAAAAAAAAAAAAAAAGATACCCTTGCAAATCTATAAGCTTCTTGAGGTATAAGGAACAACACTGTATTTGTCATTGTATCCATAATTTAGTGTAGATGATTTAATAAATATTCGGTGTTTAGTACACATTTGTTAAATGAATTATAAATTAATGAATGAGACTGGTTTAGAAAGGCAAAGATCAGAGATTTATGTCTAGGTGAACATATAAATTCTCATGAGACCATCCCTATCAGCCTTGGTCTAAACTGGCTTGGACCTAGTGTTGGGGAAGCCTGCATCTGTAGGCTAAAGGGTATTGAGTAAGTGCACTTGGGGAAGTTCAAAACCTGATAGTCATCAGTTTTTAACCTTGGCTGCACACTAAAATGATCTGAAGTGCATTTAAAAATGATTAATGCCTAAGACCCACCCCAAACAAACTGAACCAGAATATTCAGAACAGTCTGTTCTCATCCTAGCTGTAGAATGGTATCACATGAGAAGCTTTAAAAACTATAGATCCTTTGGGTCCCACCCTCAGGGGGTCTGATGTGATTGGCACAAAGTGGAATCTAGGCATGAGGCTTTTAAAAGGCCTCCAGGTGATGCTAAAGTTCAGCCAAGGTTGAGAACCCCTGGCCTAGTTGGCATGGCTATTTTTACAGCCTGGATGTGATTCTAATGTGCAGTCAGGGTTGAGCTGCTCTGGTACAGATTAATGGTTCTAAATCATGAATGTGCCCAAGAATAATCTAGGTGAACTTATTAAAATCTAGGTTCCTGATGCCTAGGCTCCACTTTAGAGAAATGGACTCAGGAGGTATGAGGATAAGGCTCAACATTTTGCCTTTTAAACAGATGCTTGGTGATTCTGAAGTTGTTGGTTCACAGATCCCATTAATAGAGAACACAAACAAAATGATCTCTCAGCCCCAGCACTACAGGAACTCTTCTTGCATTTTGTGTTATTCTTTAATACCCTATGCTACAGGATACTGAATAGGTTTCTTCCAAGAAAATAATTAAAAGCCTGTGAGTAAAAGTAATTAGTGCTAGCTATCACCCACATTAGCAACCAGTATTCCTTAGCAAAGGCTGCTCATTAGAATCAGTTGTGGAATTTTTAAATCAGCTTGCTGCTCCAGACCAATTAAATAAAAATTTCTAAAACTGGGATCTAGTCATCAGTTATTTTTTATAGCTTCCAGATGATTCCTCTGACCATCCAAAGTTGAGAAATATCATTCAAAAAGAGTCATCAAGGAAACCAGACACAACCCATTAAGACTTATTAAAAGCTGGGCCAGCCCTGTTACATTATACCAGAGGCCTTTTCCAGTCCTTACAAACACATAATTGTGAGATGAAAGAAAATTCATGGGGAATTGCTAAGTCATTAACTTGGACTTACTAGGTCTTTTGCTTCCCTTCTATCAACTGAATGAGAAGTGTTCCACCAGAACCCATTGCAGCTGTTAAGGGTGCCTGCAAGAAGGGACACAAGAATCTTTCCTGGTTGCACAGGCAATGGGCTTGATCTGCCTCCCTCTCTCCCCACCGAACTGAGGAGCAGTGCTCACTTGGACCTAAACCAGATTGCTCATACCCACCTAAGGGTTATGGGATGGACAGCAGTTGCTAAAAGGCCAAAAGAAGTCTGAAAACCAAAAGTGATGTTTAGGTTCCTCCAGCCCAGACCTGGCTGGTGCTTCAAACAAAGAGGTGGTGAGTGGCAAGCTGGATATGAGTTCTGATTTCCCTTTAGGTCCGTAAAAGTGCCAGAAATCTGCAAGGCCTGGACGTGGAAGGCAGCAAAAGAAGCCTGTGAATCAGCAAAGTACTTGTTCTGAAACGACTGCAATAAAGTGTGTGGAGTTTATTTGTGAGTTCCCTTAAGGTTCCTATTCAGAACTTCCTTACACTTACTTTATGAAGCTATCAAATCTGGTTACTGACATATGTCTGGGTTTACTAGTACAGCTCAGATTAAAAGAAATATTAGCTAAGGACTAGGCCTAAGGAGACTGACTTACAAAACAACAGAGCATGAAGTTCTCAGAAATCAAACTCCTCTTGTCTGCCAATTCTCGGGTTCAGACATCTACCATTTATCCCATTATTTAAGCAAAATACTTGGCTATTACCCTTGACTCCTCACTCTTTCTTACACTCTGCATTCCATTAATCCTCTCTTCTAAAAGCAACAACAACAATACACTTTTATTTAATGTCTATGAAGCAAGGGTCATTGAATGCTAAAAGCTTTACATTTTTAACCCATTTTAACCTTAAAAAACCCATATAACGCAATGAAAAAAAATTGAGGCTTATAGAGAATTTAAGTATCTCATTAATAAATAGGAGATCTGGGTTTGGAATCTGAATCTAAGTGATTCAAAACTATGTGCCTTTTATTTTTATTCCAATCACAGTTATTCTTTTAGCAGCTTTCCCCTTCAACATTAGGTACTTTTATAATAGCTCTGTGCTCTGCAGGCTTTTGGTCAGAGGCTGAGCTCTTAATCCTTCTTCCCTCAATAATGATTAACTCCTATTCCATTTACTGGTACAGGCATACCTCTGAGATATTGCGGTTTATGTTCTAGACCCCTGCAATAAAGCAAGTATCACAATAAAGTGAGTGATAATCTTTTTGTTGATGGAAGCCCTTGTCTTCAATTTGTAAAAATGCCAGTTTCTTTCTGTGCAAAAACTGAAGTGCAGGAAAACAAGGGATATCTGTACACCCCTCTCTGGTCATCAGAATCACCCAGAGAGCTCTCCAATGATATGGAGGAACAGCTCTCATCTTTGTCTATCCACTGGAATAACCTGGGAGCACTGGGAAAATATAAATGAAAAACAAATACCTAGATCCTTCCCACATATATTTCTGATTTCATCGTCCTGGGCTATGGCCTGGACATTAGAATGTTCAGAGCTCCCAGTGTTCATAAAGTGTGGCTCTGTTGAGACTCACTGGTATGGACTCTCAAAGCACATCCTGGAGATACTAACAGCAATGCTACTCATAATACTAATTGCTGACACATGTAGTGTTTAGTCGGCCATTGATCTAAACATTTTCCTTCTCTTAACAGCACTATGAAATCAGTATTATTACCCCATTTTATATAAAAGGAAAATGAGACACATGGAGTTAAAATCACTTCTCCAAGGAAAGAGCTAGTAAGTTTTACAGTTAGAATTTGAATTTTGGTATTATGGCTCTAGAATCTGGGCTATATTTAAGATGTGGTTCAGCAATCCATAACCTTAAAATCATTCCCAGCACCAGTTCCCCACGGTTATATACAGAGATTAAGTGAATCTGACCAACAAATCCTTGCTTGAAGGCTGAACATAGTGGTTCTTAAATTTTAGTCAACATAAAAATTTAACTCTGGACCATTTACGGAAAATTGATATTTAAAATAAAGAAGAAGGAGAATAAGCCATGGCTGGTATGGCCCAGTTTGTTTAAAGTCATTGCATGCACCAAAAGTGTGCAGGTTCCATTCATGGTCAGGGCATAAGCTTAGATTGTGGGTTCAGTCCTCTGGCTGAGCATGTGTGTGAGGCAACCAATCCATGTTTATTTCTCACATCAAAATTTCTCTCTCTCTCTCAAATCAATACACACATCCTTGGGTGAAAATTTTAAAAAGAGAAGCAGAGAAGCTGAGCATGGAGCTTGAATCTGCTTCTAGTGATTTCAGGAAGATCTAATTTAGGAAGTGACTCACAAATGTCCGTTACAGGTACTAATAGTTTATTATGCGACCCAGAACAAAGGAAGTTGATGGCCATAATTTATTCAGTACTCACTTGCCTTATCCAGATCATGTTATTATGTTCTCACAAGTGTATGAAAGGATTACTACTATTTTCATTTTATAGTTAAAATGAAAATAAAAATAACAACAATGAAGTCTCAGAAAGATGAATTATCTGCCCAAGGCTATACATCTATAGTAAATAGTAGGGCCAGGACTCAAAACCAGATGTGTTTGACTCCAATGCCCATGCTTTTATTTATTTATCTATTCTGTCCCAGAAAGATTAAAGATCAAACAAGATATGGGAAATTTATTTTTTAAATATGCCATCATGATCATTGTATGGTGGGGAAAACAGTCATAATAGTGTCCAGCGTCCCCAAAGGTAACTCTTCAACATGTTTTGTTATCACACTGTAACATCATCAATCATCATCAATTGTCTATGATGGTAAGGTAATATATTTTGAAATATTTTTCTTTAAAACAGGTTGAATACTGTAACTAGAAACAATAAAATATTACAACTTAAATGAGATGACCTTCCAGATATCAGGAACCGTCCAATTATCATCTCTTTCCTTAATGATGAATTTTAATTAACTTGGTTGACATTTTGACTGCCAAATTGAATCCATGACTCATCCGAATCTGGAATTTGGATGAAGATGGAGCTTAAAGCATATTGTTCACTAATTTCATTAAAAAATGTTTAGATATAAGTTTTTGGATCCAAAGCCAGAGAAAATCAAAGTATTCCTTGCTTTCTTCTACTGCAAAAATTAGAAAGCAAATTCTAGACTCTTTCACAGTTTGGCCAAGTTATTACAAGTGTAAAATGTCATTGGGTATGGTTTCCAGGAAAGCTTTTTCTTTTCTTTTTTCGCTGAATTTATTGGGGTGACATTAGCTAATAAAATTATATAATTTCAGATATTTACCTGAATAGTCTCCTTCCAAGAAAGCTTTTTAAATGGACAAACTGCAGGTCTATGCCTTCAGCATTTCTGTCTTTGCAACCTTCCTGTTTCCCTATTTTCTTGCCAGCTACGACATCTCAAAGTGCTGAGAGGTGACAGAGCCACTTTGTGACTATGACAATGATGATGACATGCTAAGAAAGGTGGAGCAGAAACAAGGAAGGTCCTTAAAGTCATCACTGAGTTGGCGTACTGGCCTTGAACTGTACAACCCCGTGATTCTTATCTATATGACAAACACAGGCTTTACTATTTGATTTGCCGTGGCTTGTAACCAAACACAAGCTGACACAGGAGCACATGACTTTAAAGGCACTCCTTTAGGCAGCAGTGATAAAGTTTATGCTATAAAGAAACTACTCACAAATGGTGGTCCTTTGGTTAAGTAACCACGGGAAGCCTCTTGAGAAGGTAACATTTGGACTTAGACTTGAATATTGAAAAGCAGCCAGAGTCATATGACAGTCCAAAGAAGAATGATCCAAAGGGAACAGCGAGGGCAAAGACCCCACAGTGAGAGGAGCAAGCTTAGCCTTCACACAAGAAGACAAAACCAGGGTCAGTGGAACACAGTGAGTAAGGCAGAGATCAATAGCAACAGGGGCATACTGGTAACTGATTAACAATCAGCTCTCCTAAATAAATACAAAAAAGAAAAAAAAAGCCCTGATTTGTAGTATTGGCTGATTTCTGTAGTGCGAACACTCCCACAGTGGTCTGTTTCAAGCTATCAACATGATATCACTAGCTTGCAAAATTCCTATTTGCCAATAAGTTCTTAAACAAGAAGGCACCAGTCCCAGCACTCCACTAGATACAAGGCAAGGTTTGAGAAGTAATCAGGGCCAGATTTTGTATAAATATTTCATAAAAGATTATAGGTTAGTATACTTTGCTAAAGAAAGCCATTGAAGAGATTTTACCAGAGAGATGACATCATCTGATTCACATTTTATAAATATCAGCATGACTTTTGTTTGGAACATGAATTAAAGTGGACCAATGGTATATACACAGGAGACCAGCTGGAAGAAGGTCATTACACTGGCAGAAGATGGTGAAGCCAGACTGGAATGATGGCAATGGAGAGGGCAATGCATGAAAGACACAGGTGGGCAGAAGAAGAATCATCACCCTGAGGGTGCACAGCTGTATGATGAGGTCTCAATAGGATGCTTCTTAAGCAGAAAAGGATTATTAAAATACAGTCAAATGCCTTAGTGTTTCATCAGTAATTGTGGCCATTGTTTTACTAAAATAATGGCAACAAATTTATTGTTGATACTACTATAGATGTTCCTATTTTTCACCCTTTAACTGCCCCCCCCCCCGGCCCTGGCCCCTCTTCCCTCTGGCCATCACCACACTGTTGACTATGTCTGTGGGTTACACATATATATTCTTTGGCTAAATTTAATAAATAGCAAGAATCATCACCACCCTGAAGACAAAATTATTTTTTAAAAATAATAAGAGGGTAGCACTTACCACTGTTTTTCTCTCCCTGTCCATATAAAATCCATTCATTCAGGGTCAATACAGGATTATATAAAACTAGGGGACCGGTGCACAAAATTTGTGCAGTGGGGGTGGGTGATCCCTCAGCCCAACCTGCTCCCTCACACATACTGGGAGCCCTCAGGGGATGTCCTACTGACCACTCACCCCCGGCCTGCCCAAGGCCTAAAGTCTCTGGCTGAGGCTTTAGGCCTTGGGCACCCAGCCATCACCCTGCTCGACTCAGCCCTGGCCTTAGCCCCAGCTATAGCTGGCCGCCCAGCCTTGGGTGCTGCACACTCGCAGCTGGCCACCTGGGCTCTGTTCCCCCTACCCCCTCGGTCCTGACCTTAGCTTTGGCTGGCTCCACGCCAGCTCCTGATTGGTTGGTGAGCATGGCTGGTGGGCATGGCTTGATCGGAGGTGCGGTCAATTTGCGTATTACTCTTTTATTAGATAGGCTGTTTCATCACTGTGACAAATAGTTGGATAATATGGGTATAAACCTGAAAGCCAAAGAGACCTGGGAAATAAAATGTGGCAACACTGATTTTATATAGTCATCATAAAATCTAAATGGAAATGTAATTTAATGAGGTTTTATTAGAGTGCCTGGCATCCTATATAATAAAAGGCTAATATGCAAATTGACTGAACAGTGGAACAACCAGTCACTATGACGTGCACTGACTACCAGGGAGAAGACACTCCATGCAGGAGCTGCCCCCTGGTGGTCAGTGTGCTCCCCCTATCAGAAGCCTGGCTCATGGCTGTTGAGCACAGCGGTGGTGGCAAAAGCCTCTCCCACTTTCGTGGGAGCGGGCCTAAGCCATCAATTGGACATCCCCCAAGGGCTCCTGGACTGTGAGAGGGCAGAGGCCAGGCTGAGGGACTCCCCAAATGCAAGAATTTTCATGCACCAGGCCTCTAGTATGATATAAGATCTAGATCATCTTTTCTCTTAAGCCTTTCTTACTCCTAAGCCTTACTGAGGGCTTACTCCTTGTTCTATTTGTGATAATGTTTAAAGAGAAAATGTAAAATTATAGACAGAAAATTATGCTACCCATATTTCTTTGATAAGGTAATTAGATGTCCTTTTTAAAAAGACATACTCTTGATGGCTGGGGGCACATCCCCAGTCGGGGGCATGCAAGAGACAGCTGATCAATGTTTCTCTCTCATCGATGTTTCTGACTTTCTATCCCTCTCCCTTTCGCTCTGTAAAAAAATCAGTAAAATGTATTTAAAAAAAAATGAAATAAAGTTAATTTATAAAAAAAGACATACTCTTGAAATAATTTTTTTCAATTACATTTTACAAATTACATTCAATATTTTGTATTAGTTTTAGGTGTACAGTATAGTGATTAGACAATCATGTACTTTATAAAGTGTTCCCCCTGATATTTTCAATACCCACCTGGCACCATATATAGTTTTTACAATATTATAGACTTTATTTCCTATGTTGTACTTTATATTTCCATAAATATTTTGTAACTACAAATCTGTACTGCTCATTCCCTTCATCTTTTTCACCCAGTTCCCCAACCACCTTCCTATATGGCAATCATCAATCTGTTCTCTGTATCTATGAGTCTATTTCCATTTTGTTTGTTTATATTGTTCTTTACATTTTTTATGTAAGTGAAATTACATGATATTTGTCTTTATCTGACATATTTCACTTAACATAATACCCTCTAGGTCCATTTATGTGCTTCAAATGGTGAAATTTCATTAAAAGAATAATCATATTTGAGCAGTTAAGTAGAATGGCTATAAACACTATATCAAGCCTTAAGTCAGTATTTCATGCACAGTATTATAAAAGCTATTAGTTAGACTACAGTTTAAATAGTGTATGTAAAATATTGACTTATCACTAGCTTTTTGGTATATCTAAAAATTGGGCCAAAGAATACTCAGTTTAAAAATATAATGCTATACAACAGAGAATGTGTACCAACAAACTAAAATAAATGGCCAATAATACTCTGTACCTCCATTGCTGTGATATGAAAGGAAACTGTCAATTTATAGGTTACTAATAAGATATAACCATCTGAGTGTCCCTATCCTCAGAAATTCATCTCTGCTTTGATCTGACACCAACTTGCCATGCTCCTTAAATGCAGAGTAACTGGTAAACCCTCTAATTGAGGAATGGCACAATTTAAATGTGCTCAAATTAAAAAAAACAACACATTATTCATTATGCTGTTAAAATTATCTCAATACTTATAAAATGCTGAGTGACCTTTCCTTCATGGGATTTGGGACGACATTGATGTATATCATAGAAAAGTTTGATAATACTAGAATTTTTAAATTAGAAATTTGTAGAATGACAAAATCCTGTCCCAGGCTCAGCTTCCAAATGAAAGGCTGTAGCAGCTAAGAGATTCTCTCAATGGAAGGTAGCTATTTCATTGGAGAGTGATACTTACAGAATAAACAAACCTTTGGGTAGGCAAAGCTTAAGCTATGGTTTTCTTTGTTAAACAATCCCTGTTACATGGTTGCAATGAGTAATGTGTTCTCAGTGTTTTCAGGAATTCTATTCAGCATTTTGTTCTTTTTTTTCTTCCTTACTTAAAAAAAAATCATCTAATTTTCCCAAACAGCTAAAATTGAGGCTTGATTTGCCTTCCATTACCTGAGACCACAGGAAACCTAAAGTCCCACCTTCATTTTTGTTTGAGCTTTCTCTTATCTCTATTGTGTTTGATGTTTTTCATTTTCTTCTATAGTTTCACCTCGCCTTTCTATTTAATCTTGCATATATGTCTTTATATAATGATAGCCAACTATAATCTTCCTAATCACATTCAAGTTAGCTCATTTTATTGTCACTTACTTCTAGCCTCCTGGCATCCATGCAAATTGATTGTTTTGTGAGTCTGTGAGTGATTAGACTTGGCCAAAATGTAATCAGTCTTTGTATGTCTCACAGAAGTTCAATAATCTACTGACCTTGAGCACCACTCAGCCAGAAGCTGGGCTCACAGCTGGCTAGTGCAGCAGCAGTAGTGGGAGCCTCTCCCGCCTCCCAGGCAGCGCTGAGGATATCCAACTGCTGGCTTAGGCCCACTCCGAGAGAGTGCAGTCTGGGCTGAGGGAGCCCCCTCCAAGTGCACAAATTTCATGCATTGGCCTCTAGTATTTATATGTGTTTGTACTCACTAGCTGACAATGATATTTGTGTTAACCTCTATTTGCCAAGATTTAAATTTCTTGCAAAATATAAATTCTGAGAAAATTAGAATTTAAGTGTCTCAACTCCATCTTTATGCAATCATCAAATCTTATCTATAAATGGGAGAAGAACTAATTTGTATGACTTGAAAGTGGAGCAGAGATCATTTTAACACTTGTGAATATTTTTAAGGAAATTTTATTTTAAGCTCTCTGGGCAGGTTTTTTGTTGTTGTTGTTGTTGTTGTTTATCCTCATTTGAGGATATTCTTCCATTGATTTTTAGAGAGAGGGAAGGGAGGGGGAGAGACACATGCTCTAAGTAGGTCCGGGGATCGAGCCTCCATCCTAGGTATGTGTCCTTGACTGGAATCAAATCCAGGACCCTTCAGTCCTCAGGCTGATACTCTATCTACTGAGCCAACTGGACAGTTGTTTTAAAGTACATTGTCCAAACTACAATTTGTATTTAGACAAATTGATTGTGAGGTTTCTTGGGAAAAATGAATATAATGTGCATTTATTCATTAGCTAGTTAAGTACACTGGCAGTATTTCTGAAGAAACACAATAAAACTGCCAGGTACAGACTACAATATGACACTTCAACAGAACATCACCAGCAATGATGAGGCCTGTCCATCCACACTATTCCTTGTCTACATTTCATCTATGACCTAACTTTATTTTAGATGCAGCTGGATTAAAAAAACCAGACACCATACACAGAGCTTTCAGTTTAAATTGAAGTCTCTATATTTTACCTTTCCTTCCATAATTCCCTACTTAAAGACTTCTCACTCAAGGTTAAATAATTATTGTCAGGCATCTTAAAACACTAGACATAAAAAGATGCATACCTTTTGGCTTCATGAGTTGTAATATTTCCCTAGCTTAAAAGCACCAAGCTTTGATAAGGTACCAATCCCATTTGTGCATATCATAAAAATGTGAAATTTCATTGTAATTATTATCAATAAATACCAATTCCCTTTTTCATAGCACTCAGGAAGTTGGAAGGGAAAGGCTTTATCAGGAAATTACTGGAGAGACACCCAATCAAGTGAGGTTTTTCAGAGAGCTTGTTGTAAAGAAACAGTACAAATTTAACTTTTCATGTTCTCAAATATCTCCTATACTAGAAAACAGATGAATGTTTTTATCTAAGCTGACACTTTAATATATTATTCTGCTATCAGGTTCCTTGGTAATATGTTTCCTCTTTTACCTTATCACTACTATATCATACTGTCATCAGTTTCTTAGTTACTTGGAAAATTGTATAGTGAAATTAGTGTGGTGCCATCCACATCTTTTAAAGATGCTGAGGGGACAAACTGAAGATGGTGTTTGTATAAATTATTATGGTGAATGGTTTATGTATTTTGTTGAAAGCATGATTACTATCAAGTTGAATAAAATATTATTAAAAATTCCAAGTACAAATCATGAAATAATGAGTTTTTCCTGATTATGTTAAATTCCTAAGGGCTTTCTCAAACTTTCTATTGATGTTTCTTTTATAAACCAAACACTGGGAATAGAAAAGGAGGACAGCACAGGTCAATCTGGCTCAGTTGATCAGAGAATCATCCAGTGCACCAGAGCTCAGCGGGTTAGACTCCTGGTCAGGGCACATACCCAGGTTGCAGATTGGATCCCTGGTTGTACAGAAGGCAATTGAGGTTTCTCTCTCACATTGTTTTCTCTCTCCCCACCTCTTCCTCTCAAATCATTAAAAACATGCTCCAGGAGGATTTTACAAAATGGAGAAAAAGGCATCTGCATTGTAAGCTATTAGTGACTAATTAAGTGTTATTTGATCATAAGTATAGTTATTTGACAGATTGAATAAATTTAAAGATCATCAAACTTGAGTGCTTTTTTAAAATTAAAAATAAATTATATCTTGCTGAATTTATAGAGTAAATATGAATCCCACTCCTATGCTTTAGATATATTTTATTTGCTTAAAAATTGTTTAACACATTATATATGTTATAAAAACTATTACTAGTCATTATTTTTCTAAATTTAAAATAAAAGCTTTCAAAGATTATTCAAAATGATTTAACAAATGAATTAGTTTTGCTTAAAATAGAAGTAGTTATTTTATTTAATTTTCTCTAAGTCCCAAAATTCATTATTTTATTAAGAATTATAATCATGCATAGATGGTGATTCAATTTCTTTAAAATTTTCATTTTATGAGGATCATTTTCTCTGTTATCAAATCATTCTTTATATTCGAAGTATAGAATTTTGACTCACTTACTGAATTGCCAAATATGTTTCTATTAATATTAACATATGCTCTGGGATAGTAAAAATATTTTAGAAGTGTCTATTGTTTAATGAGCAGGTCACTGTAAACTCATCTGCACCTGGGTCTTTGTTAGGTATTACTTTAGCTTTCCTTGCCAACTTTTGTTATTGGGCTTTCCCCATCCTCCAACACTTCAAAGTGTGTGTGTGTGTGTATATATATATACATATATATATATATATAAATTTTAAATTGATTATTTAAAGAGAGAGGAAGGGGCAGAGAGAGGGGAGGGAAGGGAAGGAAAAGGGAGGGGAGGGGCAGGATACATTGATTGGCTGCCTCCTGCATGCTCCTCTACCAGGGATCCAGCTTGCAATCAAGTCATGTGTCTCAACTAGGAATCAACCTTTAGGTGTATGGGCTGATGCTCCAGCCCACTGAATCACCCAGCCAGTAAATCAAAACATATACTCTGCTTGCTCTATTAATTCTATTTTCTCTGTGATAATTTTTGAGATAGATACCTTTAAAAGATGCTCATTCTCAAAAAGTTGGAGTATTTTTGTTTTCATTTAATATTTATATTATTTAGATTAAACTGTATGATTCCACAATCTAATAGGTATTCTCATCCAGCTGTCAGTGGGTACAGTTTCCAATAATAAGAGCCTATACTAGAGACTAGGAGGTATGCAAGTAGCAGAGGAAGAGCCACCTCAGCAAGGAGGAATAAAGAGATGGTTTGCCCTGGGTGAAATGGTTCAGTCACTCCTAGTCTTGAACATTTTTTAGTCAGCCAGAACTAAGACTAAGATACTCTAAATCCCAGGCCAGATCATTCCACTACACTATTCAATACTTACCGATACTGTTAAGACTTGCTTTTTCATTTGGCCCCAATTAAAAATAGCTTGCTATATACACAAATGTGTGCCAATTATTATTCCAGCATATTAAAAATCCATATTAACTATATACTAGATCCATGCTTGTATTTTTTATGAAATTCAATTACACCATTATTGTAATAAAAGTGACGATAAAACCATGTCTCCTGACTAGAAATCAACCTGATTAGGGAAAGACTAATGAAAATTATAAAAATAAATGCTATAGTTATAATATGCACAGTTGTATATGGTGGTAACTCATTAGAATAGATATCTCTATGCATCTGCATAGATGAGTTAAATGTAAGTGAAGAATGCTAATATTGCTTGATTTTTATCAAAAAGTTATCAAATGTAGAAGAGAGACTAGTATTACAGAGTTGGAAGGAATTTCATGTTCCAGCCTCCACTTCTTCAGTATAAGGAAACTGAGGACAAAGGAAATAAAATGATTGGCCTGAAGTTTTGATCATAGAGATAATTTGCAAGGATGAATGTTTATTATCAAATGAAAACTAATCACTGGAGAGAGAAGACTGAAGGCACTGAGACTAGGTAACCGATCGTGCATGAGGAAGGAGCCATTTCTATGCTATTCTGTACTTGAGACAATAGTGACGCAGAGTAAAGTTTCCTTAAAAATATATCATATACAGGAATGAGCTCTTTAAAAAAAAAACGTTCTAATAAAGATATTGTGGAGTATTTTAAATTTTCTTTTCCATAAATATTAATGATTTTGGGTATCTTTTATGTAATTATTTCCCATCTATATATACTTTTTTGGTGGAGTGTCTATTCAAATATTTTTTATTTTTTAATTGGGTCATTTATTTAGTTTAATTATTGAGTTTTATGAGTTCTTTATGTATTCTAGATTCTTTATCAGATGTTTTATAAATACTTTATCCTAATCCTTGGCTTATCTTCTAAATTTCTTAACAATACCTTTCAAAGACCAATAACTTTAAATTTATGATCATTTTTTATTATGGTTCTTGTTTTTTACATTCAATCTAAGAAATCTTGGATTAACTCAAGGTCTCAAATATTTTCTTTTATAGAAATACTTTCTTTTAAAAGAATAAACTTTTAGAAGTTACATTTAGATTTATGGCCCACTTTGAGTTGATTTTTTAGTATGTTGTGGTTCAATATTTTTGCAAACGGGTATCTAATTTTTATAGTATTATTTATTGAAAAGACTAGCTTTTCTCCATTGAGTTTCCTCAACACAATTGTTGAATGTCAATGGCTACATATCCATGGGCTTATTTCTGAACCCTATTCTATTTTATTGATCTATATCTCAATATACTAATATCACACTCTCTTGATTACTATGTTTATACTAAGTTTTGAAATATAATACTGTAAAC
Organism: Antrozous pallidus; assembly: GCA_027563665.1. Taxonomy (NCBI): domain Eukaryota; kingdom Metazoa; phylum Chordata; class Mammalia; order Chiroptera; family Vespertilionidae; genus Antrozous; species Antrozous pallidus. Next base: position 40,783,085 of record CM050513.1, on the reverse strand, counting down.
CCTCCAACTTTGTTCTTGTTTTTCAACTTTGCTATTCTATATTCTCTGCATTTTCATATAAATTTTGCAATCAACTTGTCAATTTCTACCAAAACAAACAAACAAAAAGGCTGCTGACTTTGTAACTGAGACAAACTTTGTAACTGTTTAGTCTATGTAACAATTTGGGAAAAATAACATCTTTACAATACTTAGTCTTCTGATCCCATGAGTATAGTATACCACCCCATTTATTTAGATCTTTAATTAATCCCTTCAATTTTTCATTCTTTTCAGTATACAATTCTTACACATCTTTTGCAAAATTTAACTCTAAGTATTCCATCTTATCTAATAAAAGAGTATATGCAAATTAACCATCAATCTACTATACCTACAAGCCACTCCCACCAGCTCATCAGGAGCAGGTATGCAAATTAACCGTACCAAGATGGCTGTGGCCACAGAGCGAGCAGGAGGCTTGGGTTTCCCTGGCAATTGAGGAAGCCAAGCTTTCTGCACACACTGGCAGGCCCAGGCCTCCACTCAAGGCTACTAAGTTTCAATTATAACAGATAAGTAAATCCCAGATACCAGGGCCTCCACTTGGGTTGCCAGAGGATGTAGCCAGCCTACACACCACCACAAGCCCCTCACCCAGGCCACCCCATGCCCCAAGGAACCCCCCTACTCTGATCCAGGACACCCTTCAGGCAAACCAGCTGGCCCCCACCTGTGTACCAGGCTTCTATATATCTAATCCTATCTAATAAAAGTGTAATATGGAGATTGACCATTACCCCAACACACAAGATGGCTGCCCCCATGTGGTCAAATATGGCTGCCCCCAGGTGGAAACAAGATGGCCACCACAAGATGGCCAGCAGGGGAGGGCAGTTTGGAGGGACCAGAACTGCAAGGCAAGGCAGTTGTGGACTATCAGGTCAGCAGGGGAGGGCAGTTGGGAGGGACCAGGCCTGCAATAAAGGGCAGTTGGAGGTGTTCAAGCCTATAGGGGAGGGCAGTTAGGGGTGACCAGGCCTTCAGAGGAGGGAAGTTGGGGGCAACTGGGCCTGTAGGGAAGGGCATTTGGGGGCAATCGGGCCTGCAGGGGAGGGCAGTTAGGGGTGACCAAGCCTTCAGGGAAGGGCAGTTAGGGGCAGAAAGGCTGGCAAGGGAGCAGTTAGGCATCAATGAGGCTGGCAGGCAGAAGCGGTTAGGGACAATCAGGAAGGCAGGCAGGCAAGCAGTTGGGAGCCAGTAGTCCTAGCTTGTGAGAGGGATTCTAGTAGGATCAGGCTAAATGGGCAGTCAGACAACCCTCTAGGGGTACCAGATTGGAGAGGGTTCAGGCTGGGCTGAGGGACACACCACCCCCCTGTGCAAGAATTTCGTGCACTGGGCCTCTAGTGATTTTATAAATATTACTATTTTTCAATTTAGTTTCCAATTGTTCATTGCTATTATATAGAAGTACAATTGATATTTTTATGTTAACCTTGTGTCTTCTCACCTCACTAATGGTACTTATTAGTTTTAGTAGCCTTTTGGTAAATTTTATAAATTTTCTACATTGACAATCATAATAATAATGATGATGATGATGATGATGATGATGATAACAATAATAATTTATAATAATAAAAGGGTAATATGCTAATTAGACCTGACATCCTTCTGGATGAAGTCAGGGGCCACAGGAAAGCCGCCTGGATCCTAGGTGATAGAAAGATGCTGGTGCCGGCAGCCAGAGGAAGAAAGGCCTATTCTTGCATGAATTTTCGTGCATCCGGCCTCTAGTTTTATGAATAAAGGTCAATCACTCCAGCTTCTTCTGGCACCATGTTCTATTTTAAATTCTTATTACAGGCTCATTTTTTTTTCTGTCATGTTCAATCTTGACATAAATCCTTGTTTTTCTTTTTGTTTGAGACCTTTTTCCTACACTCTTTACCAACTAAATGCTTATTCATGCTTCAGATTCTCAAGTCAAATATAACTTCCTCTAGAACAATTCTCCATGTTATCCTTTACATTATTAATTTTCATTAATTCAGCTTATAAATATTAATTGCCTAGAATTGCTAGGGTCCTTACATAGTACCATATAGTTTTGTTTTCTAGTATTTATCATTATTATAATTTTACATTTATCTCCATAATTATTTGATTGTTTTTTCTGTAGATTGTAAACTTCATGAGAACAGACCATGATTATTTTTTGTTCTCCTTTGATGTCCACAAAAGATGGCAGGTACTCATTAAATATTTATTGAATAACTAATGAGCCAAAAGAGAACACCAGTCCAGAAGATGAAGGAAGTGTTTTGGGGTAGGGTTGTCAGCTCAAATTATTCAATACACATTGCTCAAATGATTTTTCACTAGCTTTATAGTAATAATTCAATCTCTGTACATAAAAATGTATCAGAATCATTTAAATGTAATTTTTTAAAATTGTGCCGAAACCAGTTTGGCTCAGTGGATAGAAAGTCAGCCTGTGGACTGAAAGGTCCCAGGTTCGATTCCGGTCAAGGGCATGTACCTTGGCTGTGAGCATATCCCCAGTAGGGGATGTGCAAGAGGCAGCTGGTCGATATTTCTCTCTCATCAATGATTCTAACTTTCTATCCCTCTTCCTTCCTCTCTGTAAAAAATCAGTAAAATATATTATGAAATTTGGAGGTTGGGCTATAGACTCTATATATGAGGAATTTTAAAATTTACACATAAAGCATTTAGTGAGGTAAAAACACTCTGGGATCTCAGATTTGAAAATAATTTTATATTTTCCTGCCAGATAAAAAGAAATTAAGCCCATAGACTACTAACTGTCTCAAAATTATAATAGTACCTTTTCTAATTCATGAGCCATTAGGATCTAATTGTTTCAAAATAAACAGGCAAATGAAATAAACTTAAAATGACTTGTGCAACAAGGCCTTGAATTTATAGTAAATGGTTTGGTTTTGTACCATTTTGGAGACGATTAAATAAAATAAACTTAGCTTTGTTTTATCTTTCAAACATGAAAAACATGATCTGAATGCTCTGATCTGAGTATGATATCACATATTTTTTTAATAGAAGACAAATTACTCAGGCATAAACAAGTTTGATTTGAAAGGCATTATTTTTCAAGTGGTTTTAACACAAACCACTCCTGTCATAATTTACTGAGCAGTTTTATCTTATCTTTAATTATACATTCACTGAATACCTCATCTCAGGTGCAAAGTAATTCATCACATTTTACTCATGCTTTAAACACATTTACTTTTCTGTTACATTTATCAAGAGTATCTCTAACAGATATGGAAAAAATTAATGTCTCTCTAAAGAATCCCTTTTCTTCTGCATGAATCTCAATGTCAATACTTATTAATAAATATAAATAATGCAAAAGAAAGAAAAAATTATTGTTCTGATTTATAAGCACTGATTGAAATAGCCTTGTCATTTTTCCTGACACTTCAAGAATAGAGTGCCAGTTCAAGTGTCATAGAAGTTCAAAAGCAGTGAGTGAGCAAAGTGTATCATTTACCTGAAAATCAATGTTTATTTAAAGGCATTGTTCTTCTCATGTATGAGAGTAGATGATGTCCCTAACATGTGACTATTACATTCAAGGAACACTTTAAACTGAATTAAATATGAAATCAATGTGACTATTCTGATAATGAATCATAGATCTTTCAAAAATATTTATAGAAAATTTGTAATACCCACATTTTTAAATTAAGCAAATGTTAAAAATTATTCAAGCCAGTGTCCTTAAAAATACACAAAGAAAGCCTTTATATGAATTGAACCATTACACTTGAATTTCTATTATCACACCAGCTAATAAATTCTAAAATTAAAATAACTAAGAATCCCAAAATATGAATGTGTTATTGCATCCCAAGAAAAAACATGGTGGCTTTTTGTGTAAGAGGAAAAATACCCACAAGCTTTATTGTTTTTATTTGCAATTAAAATGTCAAATGCAAGAATTCACATGTCTGGGGAGAGTTGAAGAAAACATAGGTACCTAATTCACAAGCTAAAAAAAACAGTATAAAGGTGACCATGTGGGGAGAGATGGCTGACTTCATTTTCCTATGAATTTACTGTCTGCTTCATATTTATCCTCCAAACTCTACATTCTGACCTTGAAAATGCATCTACATATTTTGTTTCATGGATTTCCTTATGAACATAAATGCATGTAGACCTAATTATGCAAAGAATATTAATACAACGAAGAACATATTGTGTTGTATTTTACTTAATCTCAGTTTGACGATTTTTTAAAAAGTTTTTGTTTCTGGTGGCAATGCCTTTTCAGCCTTTCAGCTGTTCTGTAAGTTCTTACATTTTTCCTGATACACTTGCATGTGCTGACAAGCACAGTTCTAACAAACAAAGGTTTCTCTGAGAACACGGGGCTTGCAAGAAAGCCCTGAAGGTACATCTCTGAGAATGTCAAGGACAGAAGGTTTAAATCTATTATTATAATCCTGATGTGGACACAGTGGATCATCATGAAGCAATACTCACAGGAGGAATGACAAAGCTAAAACAGGGAGGAATCCCTGGCTTGTCAGAAAACACTGACTGCCCACTGACTATGTCAAGATTTCTGAAGGATGCATTACACTTTCCTGCCATGCTGGAATTAATATGCTTAACAGAAAGAAACATTTTTTACATCACTTTTCTTTTTATATCTCAGCCTGAATAGTGAAAATTATGCTACTCACACTAATAAAAAGGTACTTATTTTCAAGTACTTGTTGCTGTATCTTTTCTGAAACTAGTCTTTTGCTTGATTCCTGCTTTTTTTATCAAAGAAATCTATAGCTATTAGTTCTTCAATATCCTCAATTTATGTTCTAACCATTTCAAGATTATTCTCCAGCACTATAGACTAGTATTTGTGCTTCTGAAACTTGTTTCCAGCCTTAAATACTGTTCCTAGGTCAAAACACCCTGATTTTTAGTTGTCCATTCCCCCAGCATTCTAAAGCTAATTGTGCTAAGCTAAATTCAATGTTTCCCTTTTGATTTTTTTCTTCCTTATTTCCCCATCTACTAGTCAGTAAGGCATGCCTATTGTTATCTCTTTCTCCCTTTCCATTCTCACAACCCCTCTGAAGTCCAGGTCAGGTCACCTAGATTATAACAATAATATAGTACATAACTGTCAAACTGTTCCAACAATAGTAGGGTCCCTTGAACAAAGAGTACCATATCCCACAAGACTTTGATATTCAAAAAGTCTAGCACAGGCTACAGTAAAGGAACATCTTTAAGTTTGTTTAACCCAATGTTGGGAAACCCAATATTTCCTAATTTACCATGCAATCTTTTTTTCAAGATTCATCCAATAAAATACATCAGAATAATGTTTGTAAAACACTGATTTTCCCCATCCATTCAATTCTGTAATCAATTTTTATATTAGTTAATAGATACATAACTCAGATCCTTTCCCTTTTCTGCTCAAAATTTTCAAACATTCTCAATTACCCATCAAAGCAAGCTAAGCACCCCTATGTATCTGCAACCTACATGTTTCATCTGATCTTTCATGACTGTATCTCTGTAGTTAGCCAGATGTCAAGCTTAGGATATCATGTTGTACTACAACTGCTCATCTTCCTATCAAATAAATGTACTGCATCAAATAGATGCATGCCATCATTTAGCAATGAATCAAACTTTCATACATATCTATGGTACTATAAGCATCTCTTTAAAGACTTGATTTCTTGATGCTCACCAAACTTAAATCAGTCTACTTTGCTGAAGAAAAATATATTTACTTTATTTTCTCCATTGTTTGACAAATGCTGCTATACATAATTAAAGCAACCTGCACTGAATATTTTAGCAAATTAATTTGCATATTTCAGGTTTTTTTGAAATAAAAATGGTATGTGGAGCTTAGCATAAATGAGTCAGCTAGGGAACTGGTAAGTAGATATGGACTGATCATATTACCTGCAATCACTTCCTGCTTTCACCAGTGTCAAAATACATATTCTTGCTGAATTTTTTAAAGTAACATTTATTGAAAGTATTTCTAAACCATAACAAATTTTAGGTTATAATTTTATAAATAGTATTTATTTGTTCAAGAAATATATCAATGCTCATACGCTTTGGGTCAAGCACTAGACTGCAAAAAGCAGTCAACAAGATGGACATAGTTGTTACCACATATAATACTTACTATGCTTACACACACAGGAGTTTCAAGCATGTTGAGAATTATATCTCCCTCCAGCTAACTTACTATTTCTCTACTCCCTTTGAAAGTCATAGTTCTTGAAAAAGTTGTTAATACTGTCTCTAAATATCTGTATCTATCCCCTGCTGAAATTACTCCAATGAAGCTTTCACCTGCTATTTCAACAAAGTGTCACGGACACCAACGACCTCCACAGCTAGACACAACAACTTCAATTGCCAGAGGACATCTTACCTCACTCCTAGCATTTCACCTAGCTAATCCTTCTCATCTTCTTCAAAGTTTCTGATCACCACTCTCTTTTGGATTTTATCCCTGGCTGGTGCATCATCCTCATCTTCTCTATCTTTAAATGTTAGAATTACCCAGAGCTGAGTAATCAAATATTGTCTTTTTATCCTCCAGATGGCTTTTTATCCTTAAATGCCATCTATATGTTGATATCTCTGTCCTGGACTTTTCTCTTCAGTTCCAGAAATTTATCTACAGCTGCCAACTCAAATTCTTCATGTGGATATCTGATATCTTAACGTGACCGAAATCTATAGTCCTCCTAAGACTAGCCTCTCCCCCTATGCTCTTCTATAACCTTCCCAATCTCATAGAGTGAAACTTCCCCTTTTCAGGCACTCAGGCCAGGCACCCAATCCATCATCCACTCTTTGTTTCTCTCAAACCCTGTTTTCAATCTTTCATCAAATCCTGCTGGTTACATCTCCAAATGACCCAGAATTTGGCCACTTATCATGACCTTCCCTGCTACTACTACCCAGATCCCAACCACTTCCACCTCTGATCTGGATTCTTTTCATAACTTTCTAACTAATCTCCCTGTGTACCCTTTACTCCTTGGTCAAACATAGCAGAAAGAGTCTGCTCAAACTAAAATCATTCTTGTGGCTTTAATATTTTAGCTTAAGAGTCAAAGGGTCTAAAATAGCAACCCCAGCCTCACCCAGTCCATGGGCGAGGTGTCCTACCTCCAGTGAGCAGTTCAGCTCCACAAGAATATCCATGCCGCCTTGCAGGAGGCCCTGAGCAGGCTCTCAGCAGCCCATCATAACTACTGGAGGCCGGTTAGCCACAGCTTTTGTGTGGTGTCCTCTCTGCCCGACCACCACCGCAATACGGAAAAGAGCTGGTGCAGATCTGCTGGGAGAGCTGGGCTGGACTCAGCTCCAGGCGTGGCTCTCATTTCTGAAAGTCGCAGATGCAGCCTGCGGCTCCCTCTCAGCTGTTCCTGGGCTGCACCTTTAGGAACTGGGGTTCCCAGGACTATCCTGCCTAAGCTTGCAACCTGACCCTTGCCCTCTCCCCTGCCTATTCCAGTGAGGACTGTGAAGACTAAAATGACATCACTGGTCAAAAAACAAGTTTTTAAAAAGTCTCTCTTTGACTTCATCTGTTACTACTACCTACCATTTCTTTGCTCACTCCACCCAGCCACACTGGGCTCATTCCTGTTCCTACATACCTTTAGAGATTTAGTGACTCTGACATTTATTAGTACACTTGCTGTTTCCTCTGACTCAGGTCTTCCCAGTTTTCATTGGGCCAATCCCTCAATTCCTTACAATTTATCTTTTAAAACATCTAATACAACCCTGACTGGTATGGCTCAATGGTTGAGTATAGGCCTATGAAGCCTATGAACCAGGGGGTCATGGTTAGAGTCCTGCCTGGTTTGTGGGCTCAATCCCTAATGGGGACGCAGGGGGCAAGAGGGTCATGCAGGAGGCAGCCAATCAATGATACTCTCTCATCATTGATGTTTCTATCTCTTTCCATCTCTCTTCCTCTCTGATATCAATCAAAATACATTTTAAAATAAAAACAAAAGATAAAAATTAAAACAAAAAAACACCCTTATCTAATGTGTGACAACTTCTGGGATCCTCCACGTAAAAGGGCAGACCCTTATTTCCTTGGCTCTCTCTGCCCATAATCCTGCTTCATGTTTTTTTTACACTCCTATGATTTGTACTGTATACTTGTTTATTTACTTCTTATCTGCCCTCCACCCCTGCTCACTAGAATATTAGCTTCATAAGAGTTGAGATCATATCTGTGTGTTCACTACTGCATCCCCTGGGCCTAGAACAGGGGTTGGAACATAATAGGCACTCAATAACTATTTGTTGAGTGGATCATTGAAGGAATTTGAAAAAGAACATTATAAGATGCTGTAGAAACATAAAACAAAGGAATCCAACCTAGGCTGAGGGAACAAGAAAAGATTTTAGGAATTAGAAACGTGAATGCTTAGAAGCCAAGTAGAAGTTTCCCAGGATAAAGTGGAAATGAAGAGCTTCCCACAAAAAGAACAATATTTCCAAGACCCTGAGTTTATTTTTTCATTCAAAAAATATTCACTCGACACCTAACATGCACCATGCTATGGTCTAGGCATTTCAAACATAAGAAGTAAAGAGGAAAGGGCCATATGCAAGTAAAAAAAATGTGGATATGGTCAGTTAATAAAAATGCTATGAAAACAAATCTGGGATGGAAAATAAAAAATGTTGAGAGTAGGGAAAGAAGACTGCTTAAATATGGATAATATTTCCCAGGAGATAAAGCTTGAGCAGAGACTGAATGAAGCTCATTATTATCTAAGGAAAAAGCATTTCAGGCAGAAGAATAGCAAATTCAGGAGAGTATACTTACAAACGGAAGGAACTCTAAAACAGTGGCCATACAGAGTGGCAAGAGGGAGGCTAGAGGACAAAACTCAGGAATCCCACTCTAGAAAACTCAGCTGGCCAGCTGTGTTAAGAATCTTGGACATCAAGAAGCCACTGAAGAGTTTAATGAACCGAATGACACGATCAGATTAATATCTCAGAAAAATCAAAACCGAACACAACCCTCATGAACAGTTCCTGGATATTTTAATACTTAACCCACAATAGCTTCCTCTCAGCATCAGATAAAATGAAAATGGTGCTATTTAAGTGATATTTTTCTTGTATGTAATGATTTTGTTGATAAATGCTTTTAAATTTTTCAAAACTTTAATATAATTTAATGTCATTTTATTTTTCAAAAAATTTCAGCATTCTTTCCCCATATTTTTCAATAATCTTTTTTTAAAATCACCTATGTTGGGTGTCATGTTCTTTTCTTATAGTTTCCATTCTCTTGAAATATATTATTAATAATTATAAATATGCTTATTTTATAGTCTCTGCTTTCTTCTGTCAAGCTTTTTGTTTGTTTGTTTTTCTGACATACTTTCTTCTCTCTGAATTTCTCTTCCTTCTGCCAGAAATACAGGGCTCATTTACATTCTAGTCTGTTGTGACCACTCCAATGTTTTATCGCTTTCTGTTGCTACTGTGTAATTAGCTGTGAGCATGCCTGTGTCAGAGATTGTATAGTCTACAAGAAACCAATGAAGCTAGAAGTTTCTGAAAAGTGCTGTCTTTCATTTACTTCCTTTGATCTGTCCTAGCTTAGGACTCATTTTATGTATGTTTCTTGGGAGAAACTTTCCTGAACCAACTCTGTGGTGTATATTCAGACTCCAAGCTAAGCAATTCAGACTGGGGGCCTAGAACAGGGGTTGGAACATAGTAGGCATTAGATAACTATTTGTTGAGTGAATCATTGGGTAATTCACTCAACAAATAGTTATCTCACCCCCCGGTCTTGCACTGCCTCCTCCCCCCCCCCCCCCAATGGACTTATGCTAAGTCCGGGACCATTTGGCACCCTTTTTATTTCCCTCCCTCACTTTTACCAAGGTGTCAGGTCAATATCACTATGGTTCCAGTCTTCACTTCTCTTTGCAATTCTGGAACCTAGGGGTACACTTTTTCATTTGCAATCTAAAGCTATAGATAGTTTTTTAATTGTTAAATTTTTTCTAGCATATCTCAATGTTTATAATGAAGGAGGTTCTGTGTTAGCTCAGCTTGCCATGTTACAGATTCATTCAAATTAGTCTCTAAATTGGAATTTAATTTGGAATATGAGCAACAACATAAAGACAGTCTGCCTGACCAAATAGTTGCTCAGATGTGCAAATAAGTAGCAAAAATTGGCCAGGCTGCAAAATGTTTTCGAAATCTGTCTTCCCAACTGGGAATAAAATGTCTTATTCAACTATGTCAGTGTGCATTATATAGCTCACGCAGGATGAGTTAATTTTGCAAAACAGTAAAGTATATAAAAACCCGTCGTAGCAGAGCATGGGCAGAAGAGATGTCATACAAGCTGGTAGAAAGAATTCAGCTAAAATTAAAAACAAATTGATGAAAGTTCAAATGTGAGCAAGTATGAGAATATAGGACCTCTGTGGGTAGTATTGGCGGAATTTTTTCCACAGACTTTCACTGAGAGCTCATAAGAAAGAATGGATGAGGGCAAAGACTAGAAGTAAAGACCATTACAAGTGGGAGAAAGTAAAAGCAGATCCTCAGTGGTTCTCAACCTTTCTGATGCTGCGACCCTTTAATACAGTTCCTCGTGCTAGCGGTTCTCAACCTTTGAGAACTGCTGCTGTAGAGCCTAAGACCATGGGAAAACACAGATATTTACATTACAATTCATTAACAGTAGCAAAATTACAGTTAAGAAGTAGCAACAAAATAATTTATGGTTGAGGGTCACCACAACATGAGGAACTGTATTAAAAGTTTGCGGCATTAGAAAGCTTGAGAACCACTGCACCCAAGGACAAGGACAGTGAAGGCAGAAAACAGACCTATTTCCAGGATCCTGTACCAATATACTATTAGCAGCCCCCCCCCACTGGCCAGGGAACTCCTCCATACAAGACCCTCCACCCAGGAGAATAGAGTTTGGTCTAGTAGACCCAAGAGAGGCAGAATCACTAATACAGCCCATTCTTGTATGCAGGCGCAGGGCCTTGCTGAGTCTGAGGCTGGGGCAGGACAACAGAGAGGCATCTTGATCTCCCAGCACCAGGCTAGTAAGTACCAAATAATAAGCAACAACAGCCTACCCCTTGGGGGAGGTAGAGAGCAAACAGACAACACCATCTGGGACACAGGTACTCAGGGACGACTGGAAGCTGAGCACAGAGCTCCTCAAATAGTTAAATTAAAGGTAAGTAGAAAAGACATTTTCTCTTCTCATTTTTAATGCTCTAAAAACAGAGGTTGGTGCGTATTTTTTCTGAGTCAGACAGTACCTAGTTTAAGCTTTACAGACCAAATAGTCACTGTTGCAACTTGCCATTGCAGCATAAAAGCAGCCATAGACAATATGTAAATTAATAAGCATGACTATGTTCCAGTAAAACTTTACTTATAGACATTGAAATTTGAATTTAATATAATTTTCAGATGTCACATATTTGAAAAACATTCTTAGCTCACAGGCTGGATTTGGCCTGTGGGTTATAGGTCATGACCTCTGGTTAAAAGCAAATTAGTAGCAATGAATTATGGGTTTATAGACTGCATATGAAAATGGTACAAATGATGAGAGGAAGCAAGTGGAAGTTTATTGATAGATATAAATAATGTTATTTGAAGGGAGAATGTGACAAATTAAACATATATATTGTCAACCCTATGGCCACCACTACAAACAAAACAAAACAAAACAAAAGACATGGCAAGATTAGCAAAGTTCACCATCATTATTAGATGAGTAAAGTATTGCCCAGCCAATATGGCTCAGTGGTTGAGCATCGAACTAGGAACCAACGGGTCACCAGGGACTATGTCTTAAAAAGCAGACATTTATTTCTCACAGTTCTGGAAGCTGGGAAGTCCAAGATTAAGGAGCCAGTAGATTCTGTTTCTGGGGAAAACCTTGTCCTGAATTATAGTCTTCTGCTTTCTGGAAGTGTCTTGACATGATGAAAAGAGAGTTTGTTCTGGTTTCTTTGTCTGAGGATATTAACCTCATCATAAGGGCCCACCCTTATGATCTTATCCTAAAGACTCAACCCCCAAAGTCTATCGCATTGGGACTTAGGGCTTAAACACACGGATTTTGGAGGGGATAGATAGGGGAGACACAAACATTCAGCCCCTAGCATCCAGTTATCATTTGGATGCCAAACTGGCAGTACTCAGAAACCATGTGATATCAGAAGAAATAAGTGTCTGCGTGGTCAGAGAATACCTCATTTATCCAGAGGCATCTATCTGTCAACCTCAACGAACTAAAGTGGGTCTGAGAAGCTGGAGTGACACAGAATTTCCCTATGAGCAATCAAAATAAACATCTTGGCATTGCTTCTGTAATGTGCATGAGGTTTTACCACCCTATTTGTCTTAATGTCCACTATCCCTTTATAAAACTCCATTTTCTAGAGAACATATGCCATACCAGAGAAGAAAATGAGTCCTCTATTTTTAGGTTAAAGTGTTTTTAAATTAATAAATTTTGGCTTAAAGGATTCAGCTTGTAAGTTTTACTTAAGTAGAACATGTCTTATACATTTAATGTTAGACAAATACGGGATTACTTGATACAGTGAAATATATATTAAAACCTCAAGACATGTATTTTAATGATGATGGGGAAGCAGAGAGTGCTTATGCCCTTCAGGATATTTAAAACTCATCTTTTTTTTTAATTCTCACCCAAGGATGTTGTTATTAATTTTTAGAGAGAAGAAGGGACAGAAAGAGAGAGGGGGGAAAATAACAAGGTGAAAGAGAAACACTGCCTCCTATACTTTCCCTGGCTGGGATCAAACCCACAATCTAGATATGTGCCCTGACCAGGATTGAACTCGCAATCTTCTGGTGTACAGGACGACACTGCAACCAACTGAGCAACCTGGCCAGGGCAAGAGCTAATCTTGATGGGAAAAAAAGAAGTCACAAATATATCTTCATGCTGCTATGTTCTCAAATCCTTCTCACTTACCTTAACTGAAGGCCAGGGTTGTAGGGAAAGGAGCTTTGGGGCGCTGGTATCAGAGTCCAGGTCTGTGGAGAAGCTCTGCCCATGCATTACAGATCACTGAAAGGTAATCTGAATGTCACAGCCATCACCATTTGGGTCACTGGCACAGCATGGGAAGAAGGAATGAAATATTGCCGGCACTTTCTTACAATTCTATCTATGGACATTTTGATTTTTAGGTTTAGAAATTAATAGCTGCCATGAATTATAAAGACAACCATTTATTAAACACCTACTATTTTCTAATAATTGTACTAGACTTTTAAAATATATCACATAAATTGTATAAAAATTCTTTATTAATACTTAATTTACATTTTTTGTAAGCATTGGACAGAGTTCTTTCCCTTTTGTCCTTGGCTGTCCCGGTGTGCCTCCTACCTGTCTGCCTGTTCTTTGAAGCCTTTGCAGGCACTTCTGTGTTGGTGCCCTTACAAGTTCAAGTTCTCCAAGGCTTGTTACAGACCCTGTTACAGACCTATGTACTTGCTTTCCCCAGTGTAGTATGGTGATTAAGCTTAAGGCCTCAAGAACCAACCAACCTGAGCTCCGATTGCTTGCTTCTGTTGCTTTATTTAGCCTCTTTATGCCTCAATTCCCACATCTTCAAAACACTAACCGCATCTGCCTCAAAGGCCTCTTGTGAGGACTAATTGAAATGAAACATGAAAAGCATGAAGCACAATGCCTGGCATGTTGTGAATGCTCATTATGTGTGAGCTGTTGCTAAAATACTCCAACTATGTTATCATAAGTTAACTGTCTAATGTCTACCTTCCCTAGACTGCAAGCTTTCCCCTTAGCCCTTGATTTGGAACCTGACACAGGAGATTCTCATTCACTTTTCCTTGAATGGCTAATTGAAGGACGAATCAAAAGAGTGTATCACCATACAAAGTGGGCATCTTTAATCCCATACTAAGAATGAAGAAAAATGAGGAGAGAGTAAGCAATACTCTAAGCTTCCATAGACAGTAAGTGGCAGAATTGCAATTCATCCCCATATCTGTCTACTGCACTTCCCATTTATTGCACTGGGAAAAGTGCGGGCTCTGGGGAGAAGCGGGGAGGATAATCACTCATTACTGAGCACTTAACTATAGACCTGGCAGAGCTCCTAGCACTTGCATATGTTTTCTCAGTTAATTTTTACAGCAACCTGAAGAGATACAGAGCATTATTACATTCAGTTTCACAGCTGAAAGTGAAAGTACAGAGAAGATAGGAACAGGCCAAGGTCACACAGCTCGGAAGAGGCAGGGAGAGGAAGGGTTTGGATCCAGACGTCTTGATCCAGAGCTCACACCCTGACTGGCACATGTTTGCTACTTCAGTGTCTCATGATGTTTTATAACCAAATAGCACTGAAGAGGGATAAAAAAGTCACTCTTGGTTATATTTTCCCCAGTCAACTATTTACTACACTTTTGATATCTTTATATAAATGGAATGAAAACATTGAACATCCACAAAACATCTAATCCCTATCCTAAACTGTTACTGAATCTTAGTCTGTAACAACTTTCCCAATTTGTCATTTAATTTTTGCCTATATGTTTCCAGTAATCCAGTAATAGGATGTGCACTAATTCCCAGAAGAGAATATTTTTATAAATATTTTTTTACATATGTGTCCTTATTCCCCCATTAAGAATAAATTTTGAAGAGAATATAGGAAATTTCTTCCTGAATAAGAATCTGTCATCTTGTATCTCTGCTCACTTACCTAGTTTTAACCCTGAAATGATGGAACACTTAAAGACAAACCACTAATATAGTCACACACATTGGAGCACTTACATTTCAGGCACTGCAGTGGGCAATGGGTGCACAAACATGTGTGTAAATAACTTATGGTGTCAGAGTGACAGCAGTGTAAAAGAAAAATTTAACTTTGTGTATTAAGTGCTCTCCCAGGATTATATAAAAAATATTACTGGAGCATCAAGAAATAAGTGATTTTGGGGAAGAGTGAATTGGCAGATTAGGTGAGTATACAGGAACCTTTGTGTTTTGACCTGCAAGACGTCCAAATGCTCCCTGCTTCTAGAGAATACGAAAATATTAGTAAGCAGGTTCCTTGCCTCTAAGTGTGTCTGTAGGCAACAAGCATTATCTGTCCCTGCCTCTGGCAGCGGGGTGGAAGTACATGTCTTCTAGGATTCAAGGAAGAAATAACTTTCATTGTTGAGTAGTTAATATGTCAAGACTGTTCTAAGTTTTTTCTTAGTACTTTAATTTATTCTTTCAATATTAACTTATTTAAAGTCAGTTTCCTATAAGGTCTGTACTATTTTTATCATTTGCCATTTTACAAATAAGAACACAGATTGGAAAACAGCCGAGTGTTTCCAATCCAGGCAGGCTGGCTCTGGAGTGTCTATTTCCCATTCTAAGCCTCTCCTGCCCCAGCCCAGGACTGTCCCAATGGCCTGACCTAGGGCCAGGCCCTGTAGGAAGTTTCCAGTATGCTTGAGTGGAGTCCTTGCGGGGTGGTGTTTCCTGGGCAATACAAATAAGAAAAGTAAATAGCCGGGGCTGGCTCCCTTTTGCTGATGAATGAATGAATGAATGAAAATCACATTTCATTTCCACTGAATTTTATCTCTTTTATTGTAACCTGCTATTATAGACACACACACACACACACACACACACACACACACACACACACACCTCCATTCTGGCACACACACACAAGTGCCAAAATGGAGGCATTTTTGCTAAGCTATGTCACCAAACAAAAACTTAATAAGTAACCTGATTGCAGTTTCAGCCTCTCCTAGAACTGGAATTTTAAACCAATCAATCTGGAATTTCCTGATCAACGCTAGTGTGGTCATCTGCCTGGTTAAATCCCCGTCCTTCCCTTAAGGGAAGCTGTCCCTGCCTAAAATAATCTACTTTTTTAACTTCTTAGTCACCCTCTTTCTGCTTACAAACACCTTCCATTTTGTGTGCCTTTCTGGTTGCTACATGGGATGCTACCAGATTCAAGAATCACTTAATAAAGCTAATTAGATTTTTAAATTTTCCTGGTTGGATTTTGTTTTTTAACACTGTCATTCAAGCTAGGTAGAAATTTAGAACATTTACATGGTTGGTCAAAGCATTTGCTATTCCATCCAATTCTAAGACATCTCTAAAAATCTTCTATTACCCTAATACAGAGGCTGGCAAACTCATTAGTCAACAGAGCGGCAAACTGTGGCTCACGAGCCACATGTGGCTCGCAAGCCGCAGTTTGCCGACCACTGCCCTCGTACAAGATATTGATAATAGTGTTGAATAAGACAGAGAAGGAAACTGCCTTGATTCAATGTTTCAACCACTTGAAACCTAAGAGAGCAACCATCCCTTCACACATCTCCACATTTTTGCACAAGAATTGTGATGTCATGAGTATAGTATGGCTATCGCACATGCTTAAAATTTTGACAGGACCTTTCCTTAGTGATCCCATGAAAGCTCTGTGGGATTACCACTTTCTTTCTAAATGCCAGTATCCCACTCTTGTATGAATATGCCTCAGATTTTTCTGACAGGTAGATTGGATTACAGTGTCATCTACCATCCTGATTGCTCTTGGTGTTTTACAGGAACCGGGGGATAAAAACCAGCCCGCCACCCTCTCCGCTTTGTTTCACTGTATTTTCATTTTGCTTTTTGGAAGCCAAAATATTTGTCTGTGAACAATTATTGCTCTTCTCCAATAGTCTTCAAAAACCATTTTCAGTGGTCTTTCTGCCATTCTCCAAAACTCAGCTGTCATTTTTTCCCCACCTGCTTTGGACATTTAAATCTTATTGCAATTCTGTGATCCCCATTATTCTATCCTTTTTGTTGAAAGATAATTCTTTGATAGAAAAAATATATTAAGTATTAATACACAAGGCCAGTAAACAAAAATTGCAAAACCAGTTGGACTTGAAATGGCCATAGTGTTTTTAAGAGGAAGTTACCACCAGTTTAAATCAGAAGTTCTAGTTTTCTGTCCTAGACAAATGACTATCTAAATACAGCAGCAAAATAATTCTCAATCAACACAATTACCAAGTTGTCCTTGACCATATATACTTTTATTAGCAAGTCTTCAAATTTAGCCAGCATACTATTTAGTAAACTCAATCATATGGATGACATTAAGGCTATAGATATGACTTTAAGGTTATGCTTACATTTGCAAATACAGAGTGATTTCAAATTAAATTCACATTAACTTGTTTATCAGGACTTAACTTTATCATTCATCCATTTGTAGTTAAAAATAAATAAGATGAAACAGAGTATCTTGTGTATGTGTGGTGTTGGGGGGGGGGTTCTACTAGGGCCCCGCCCATCCACCTTTTTTTTTAAAACCTTTTCAGTTGTATTCTGGCATTAACTTGCCGGATTTAATAACAAGTTAAGACAGCATGCACATTCAAGCAATGGAAGTGGAGCTACAAACACCAACACCAACCCCTTGCCTCTTCTCTTGGCCCTGGAAAGCTTTCCACTTTTAGGAGTCTGCTACACACACAGAGGCTAGGTAACAACCTAAGATAGCCATTGCATTATCATTGGTTAGAAGACTTTTTTTCCCATTAAGAATGACTCTCAGGATATTGAGTCCAACTAAATCAACTTCATTCATTCCTTCAACCAAAAGACAAGTGTTGACTATGTCAACCATATGCCAAACAATGTGTTGGGATCTACATCTCTGATCTAATGAAAACTATATCCTAATAGAAAATATTAAGGCTTAAAATAAAAATTAAAAAAGAAAAACCTCTAAGCAGTATTGGCTTTGTATCTATAATACAATCCCTAATATCCAGTATGCATTTTCTCACTTATAGCCCCCTTTCCCTAGTTGTGATTCCTGAAAAAAACACTCCAAAAGCAAAATCATTAATTTCATAACTGAGCAGAGCATACCAAATCCATCTTAGGGCTTAGATAGCTGACACACCACATTAGAAGGTACTTGCCACATTTATTTTTCTTTTTCTAGAAACTGTCATTAATTTCTCAATTTCTTTTCCATTTCAAAGCTGTGTATAAGACTTTCATTGTATGCAAAATACCTTTCTCTAATAATGAAATTGGAAATTTCAGCCCTTCTCTTTCCAACTTTTCATTATCAAGAAGGAAAGAAACGGTAAATGTGATAGAATTATGACTCCAGGAAAATGGTCTAGTACTACATAGTGAGAAAATAAACACTCAAATATTGATTTGCTATTTTTAAAAAGTTCAATAATTTTTAATGTCTAGTGACACCTACAAAAACATGAGAAAGCAAGCAAGCAAGCACTTAATGTTTGCAGACTAAAACATATCTGACTGCTAATGTGAGAAGGCTTTAGGATAAGAGACAAAACATATAATCAGACCCTCTCTCTGGGGGAAATATTTTTAAAGCACCATAAGAACTTAATTTTTACTTTTCTTCTTGGTTAATCTCTCCTAATGTTATATATATAACAAGGAAAGAGAGGAGAGAGAAGGGGAGAAAGGGCAAGCCCTTTTGGACTGTGAGCAAAAGCAATTTCCAGGCAAATGCAGATCTTATAAAAACTGGTGAATACAGCTTATTAGAAAAGCTATGGGCTTGCCCCAAGGCTCGAATCTGGATATACATAAAGTAATAAGCTCTGCATGTGTTGAAAAGTGAAAGGAAGAGAGAAAAATTTTAATGTATCAAAATGCTATGAAAAGCGTAGTGCCATGAAATTTTCATTTGCATTCAATTCTTGGTCTCATGTTATTTTTCTCCATAAGGTTGAAACCTACAACATAAAAGTTCTTGGTTTTAGAATTTTTAAAGGACAAAAATTTTAAAGAGGAAACACATCAAGAGTTGTTTAATCAATATTTTGATATATGACACTTTAGAAGCCAAGAAATCAAGATTTCCATTTACACTTATGCAAATTATCCAAGTTGAATTCAATTCACAGAAAAGTTAGATGATGGTTGACAACAACATTTTCTCTTATATAAGCACCAAATGAAGATTGTAAGCTACTGATCATTTCATAAACAGTCTCAAATATTTAAGATAGCACAATATTAATTACTCCTCAAACTTGTCCTCATAATCCATTTCTCTCCACAAATTGGCTTTATATTATTTTTATAAGCCATTATTTTTAAGCCATTCTGCTGAAAATTAGAGAGAAATTGTAGCAGAAGTGAAATTTTGAAAAATTTTATTGTTACCTTTTTCTGACCTTGAGATAGAAAGAGAAAGGAATGTTGGAGCAACTGGACTTAAGAAAGTGCCTGAGTCCATGAAATCTTTTACATAGTGACCTATTCCCATGTTCTTTGTTATGAAGGTGTTGAGTGTCAAAGCCAGTACCTTGCTTTGTTCCCTTGAGTTTAACTGAAGGTCATTTCTGATTTTAAAGACTGAAATCTGGGTAAACTAACCTCTGCTGTAGTGAAGAATTGCTGTGAATGCTTTAAATTCTGGAAGGGAAGATCCACACTAATCTCCTTATCAGCATCTTTTCTTTGCCACAAGGGTAACTTTCAAGTGCTACTTTCTACATCACTGTCTAATATAAAATACTACAGGCCTGGTGCATAAATATTCATGCACTGGAGCGGGGTGTAGGGGGGGGGGGGGGGACTCAGCCCGACCTGCCACCTCTCACAGTCTGGGAGCCCTCAGGGGCAAGAGGAGACCCAGCAATAAGGGGAAAGCAATGTCCCATCACACCTCTGCTGCTGCTACTGCCAGCAGCGCAAGCCTCAGCCAGCCCTGGTTACCTGAGCTTTGTATGGCCCTGGGTAGCTGTGCAGCTGCCATCCGAAGCCTGCCTGTGCCTTGGGCCAGCCCCAGGAGGCTGGGAGGCTGAGGGGAATGGGGGACTCTGGAGGCAGGTGTGCAGAGCGACCGGGCCTGCCTGGAAGAGGGGTGGGCCTTGTTGAATGCCTGCCGCCCCAGTGGGGCTGAGGGGACTGGGTGCCACCATCTTCTGGCTGTGGGCACAGCATTCAATTAGCATATTTCCTCCTTATTGGCTGTGGGTGCTGCCATCTTTGGGACAGCGTGAGGGTCAATTAGCATATCCCCACTTTATTAGACAGGATTAAAATGAAAATGAGTATATGGCATATTATGACTACTTAGATTTCACATGTAAATTTATGCATAGTGATATCTATTTAATTTACATTTGAAAACCTAGTTATAACATGATGCTTTAGCTTAGGAAAAAGAAGCAAAACACAGATCAATAGGTTTCTTGGTATACTTATAACCAAGAAAGGATACATAGAGTATTATTATTCCTTGGCAATATTTTTTAATAATTTGATTTGTTATAGATGTATTAAAGAGATAATAGTTGAGTTGTACATATGAAACTGCTATTATGTGTATTCTTCCCTCTTTCCAGAATACTTTTTTTCCCTAAGTTTCCTCAGGTCTCTTGAATGTCACCAACCCAGAGGACCTTACTTGACTATCATACTTCAAACAGCAGCCCCCACTGCCCTCTTGGAAGCAGTATTATTTTTCTCACTGGCATTTATAGCGGTATATGTATGTGTTCAATGTGCAACTCCTTTAGAACTTTGTCTGCTTTGTTATTTAGCACTGCCACATTGCTTAAAACCATGCTTTCCATAGACTGTCACTCAACACTTATTTGTTGAATTAATTAATTCCTTATTTATTATCTGTTTCTCCCACTAGACTCTTAAGGACCATAAAGCAGGAACATTGTTTCTGATATTCCTACAGCATCTTATATAGATTAGGTTATAAATAAATGATGGTTTGCTTATATATGTGCATTTGTGTGTGTGTGTGTGTGTGTGTGTGTGTGTGTGTGTGTGTAATCTTTCTCTCTGGGAAGATTCTAATTACAACAAAGATGAATTATGTCTGTTTAGCTCACCATGCATGCCAATCACATAGTGGGATCTCACACATAGTAGACATACAATAAATAAATGAAAAATCATCAGGACTGGGACTAGAATGAATAGGAACTTATTCTGCCAGTAGCTGCCCCCAGAGGCCTCCACAAAGTTACTATGAGGTCTTCATGGCAGATGAAAAGAGTCTGGGACAGACACAAAGAAGTGAAAACCTCAAATTGCCCTTTCAGGGCCCAGCCTGGTCCTGGCAAAGGCTTGCTTCCCAGACAAGACCCAAGAAGCTAGCACATACTCTGCGTGTCTTCCTTTTAGACACCTTTTGTGTTCTTGGAGGAGTAAATCTTAATTTCAATGCATAGCTTTGATTAGTTTGCTTAGAACCTTTGCCATGAAGATTCCAGATAAATCAATTATGGTGCCAAAGGGCATCAAATAAGAAAAATTAGATTGTAACGTAAAATCTCCCAGTAGTATCCTGTCCTTTCCTCCATGTTCTTCATTTGAAAAATGAAGATGCTAAAAAAGAACTGGCTCTCAAATGATGGACGTGGACCCAGGTTTGCTGAGATGTCCTTGGAGGTTTTGTCAAACATCTTCCTTCCTCCCTCTTCGTTGCCCACCTGCTACAATCCCCCGTGGTCAATAATCACAGCCTTGGTGAGCTATGGTAACTGACAGTAATTGTCAAGTATGTAGGGAAAACGGAACGTTAAACTGCCGGCCTATGTTCTCCCTGCCATCCTTTCCAGAGCCAAAACGTTGTAAATCTATAAACTGTACCTCAGTTCCCTGCCAAATCCCTATATTTTAACGGTGATTAAGTTACTGCAGTCCTTAGTTCACTTACACTAACTTACACTAATGTGTGATTTTTCTACTGTGATCAGCGTCAAGGTCAGACACTGAGAACACAAAGATGAGTTCAGAAATGGTCTCTTCCTTGAAGGAGCCCTATTCAATGAGGAGCCAGATGCAACAGTGTGAGAAATGTTTTGATGCAGCCAAAGCAGCAGGTGACTTCAGTGCACATCAAAAGGCATCAAAACAAACTGAGCAACTCGGGTGAGCTGGAAAAGCCTTCCAGTGGGTGACCAGAAACTGAGTCCTAATGTTAATAAAGCAAATTAAAGCCGCACAGTGTCAGAATCATCTCAGCCAAACTCCTTACGTTGCACAGTGGAAACCTGATGACCAGAGAGACTAACTGGCTCACCCAAAGTATCAGAGTTACAACTAGGACCCAGATAAGTAGTATTTGGATTCGTCTTTTAAGAGACTCTTTTTCCCCCCAGAATTTTTTATTTCATCAGTGTAATGATGAAATTAAACAATTATATTTTAATGACAAAGAGATAAAAATACTTTTATATATTGACTTCGTGCTCAGCAATCCTACCAATAACCCATCATCAGTAAATTGTAGACTTTGCACTGAGCTATTGGTAAATTAATTTATTCAGCTACAACCACTGTCTCTCCCAGCTTGCCTCTTGAGCTACTGATTGCATGAAACTGATCCCACTGGGAAAGACAGGCTGTGAACGAGAACAAACTTGAAGAAGAGATGTTGGTCAGATTGCATTTCCTCTCCACAACTGAGGGAGGCATCTAAGGGCTAAGGTAAATCCAAAAAGTGAAATATTTTCAGTAACATACAGTTGCATATAAATTGCTCAGGTATGCAATTTTCTTGGAGTTTTGTTTTCTTCTTCTCCTACTGTAGTCGATTTCCTTGAGCTATTTAAAGACTGATTAAGGAATGAGACAACATAAGAGCTCATTACATTAAAACAAAAATACTTAGAAAATACATAATTTCTCGTAGCTTGCCATCTGTTTGGCTCTTAGTGGCAATGGATTTATCATGCTTAGTGCAGATGATGCTACTGGAGTGAAATCATGAGTTATACAATGGATTTCCGTATTCTTTTACTACTGTTATTAATTTACAAGTGTGCAAATTAACATTTCCCAAAATAAATTTTTTTTTCAACTTTTACCCCCGAGCCAAGTTGCTATAGGCACCAAATAAGATCTGTTCTGGCGCCAACAGATTGCCTGAAAGTCACCCACAATCTCTCCAAATTAAAAACCTCACTGGCTTTTTCGCTGTACTCGCAGCAAGATGCCCTTTTGCCTTGTCCCACAGTCCAGTGTAAGCCGCTAAAAAGAATATTTTTAGAGGCACATCAAACTAAATCATTTTCGTCTGAACACACCGTTTCCAAACGGCCACCCAGGGTCCTAAATCCGGCCACTGCGGAGGGGGACAGGCAGGTGTCCTCCGCTGCAGGGTCGCGGGACTCAGCGCCTCCACAACTGGACAGGGGAAGCTGGAAGGAAAACCCATCACTGGGTGACAAGTGCCACCCCTCACGGGTGCGGCGGAGAGGCCCCGATCCGAGCGGATGTCTTTCCCCTCAAGCTTGAGGAGGACTCGAGGAGAAAGCAAACACCGCTTCCCCATCAAGTCAGAGAGCTGGGCGCACAGGAGGATCTCAGGTCAGAAGTTGAATTTCAATCCAGTCTGCGCTGCGTCCCAGCGCATCCCGCAGCCCGGGCACCGCGGTGGGTGGGTACGGGGGAGGAGAACGAGGCTAGCGGGGCAAGGGAAACTGAGGGCTGCCACAGCCGGAGAGCACCGGGCGGTGGGGATAGAGGCGACCCCCCTCCACCTTCGGAGCCAGGAATAACCGGACTCAGCTGCAGGGACGATGCGCCCCCGGCCTGGGCACCGCGCTGCCCGCGCTGCGCGTTGCCCTTTTGGCCAAGAGCAACTCCCGCCGCAGTCCCGCCGCCGTGCGCCCTGGCACCGTTGCCCCGGGGTGCGCCTGGCCCGCCCCCGGGCAGCCGCCAGGGCACCGGGAGCTGGACCGACCATCGCCCCCGGCGCAGGGACAAACTTCCTCCTTCCTGGGTCCCCCACCACCACCACCACCACCACCATCAAGCCGTGCTTTCCAGGTCTCGGGTGCAGGCGCCCCCGCCGGGCACGGCACGGCGAGCTTCCTGCCTGCCCCGCTGCAACCGGAGCCCCGGGCGCCTGGCGGTCGCCGCGCATCCGCTCCAACAAAGCCAGCGGCCCCAGGCGACCGGGCGAGGGGCTGGGAGTGGCGGCGAGGGCTCCCGGACCGGCGAAGGCACCCCTCGGCCGGCCCGGCGGGGAGCGGCAGCCAGAGAAAGGGGAAGAAAGTCTCCTGCTCTCCGCGCGAACCGCCTCGCCTTCTTCGCTCGTCCTTGCTCGCTCGCTCGGTTCCCACCCCCGCCCGAGCCTGTCCGCTTGTCCCGGCGGCAGTTGGCGGGGACAGCAGAGGAGGCAGAGGGGAGGCAATGGCCTGACGGGCGGGTCGCTCCCTTACCTCTGTCCAGAGTGAGCGGCTGGACCGCTGTCAACGTCGCCATGTCTGCGGTGGGAGCCCAAGTGACGCTGGGCTTCAGCAGCAGCAGCCGTTTTTTAGTGAGAAAAAGAGGAGGAGATTGGGGGCGGGGGTGGGGAGGGAAGACGGAAAGGAGGGGAAGGAGGGGAAGGAGGGGGGAGGAGGGAAGGTGGCGGCGGCGGCGGAGAAGAAAGCTTGGGTGGGTTGGCAGCCAGATGGAGACGCAACTGTTTGGCTGCGGACAGACCTTCAGATGCCGCGCGAGGCTGAGCAGGTAGCGGGGCTGCGGCGGCGCCGGCTCCGGGGAGGAAGGCTCTGCCCGGGAACTTCGCGGTTCCAGCCCGGGGAGCTCACAGGGGTGCAGCCGGTGTGTTGCTTTCTTTCAACTTTCCAGTGACAGGAGCTGGTCAGAGGATGTGTGCGCCAGCGGGGAGAGAGAAGACTGAAGAGGGGTGGGGGCAGGGAGATAGATAGAGAGGTGATTTTTTTTTTCTCCCCAGATTAAGAGAATTTGTCAAACCTGTAATCCCATCTCCTGGGGAGAAAATGCTTCTAGTTCAGAAACGTTGGGATTTATATGTAGTTGCGGTTAATTTCTGTTATTTATTTATTTATTTATTTATTTATTTATTTATTTATTTTGGAATGTTGACTTATAACAGTATCAAGATAACTGACTTCAGGCCAGGGTTCCATCACGAGGTCTCCATGAAAGACCTGAGCCTATGGCTTAGAAAATAAATTATCTTAAAAAGCAAACTTCTTTAAAAACTGGTTTTAAATTAAAATAAAATAAAAAAACACGAAGAGAAGTTCCATTCCTAAGTTTGTAAAACATGTCCCTAGCAGGTTTGCAGGTTGGTCTTGGTAGCCCGTGGTTGTTCAGATGTCACTTATGAACATGTATGTCAGGAATAGAGCGAGGAATGCTACATGCCATGCGCCATGGCCTGATTTAGTTCCTACTTTCCTATAGCTTATGATTGAGTGGGATGTGATCTTATTGAAAGGGTAACTTTAGAGTCCGTGGATCAGAATTCAGTTACTAAAACCTTCAGGTACTGGCCATGACCCCTTCAACTGCCTTCACTATCTTGCCACTGTAAGGACTCCTTTCCTGGTAAAGAAATCAAGTAGATAGAAATCTTACGTAAGCAGAATGGTGATGACCATGGGTTTAGATTGGAAAGGACAAAACTGCCTCCATTCCCTTGCTTAGAACAGAGCAGAATTGTTTTTTGGCCAGCAATACATTCTGTTTTAAAGCAAAATATTTGTCTATTATCCATATCATTGTCTTCTGATGACAAAATGGATGGTTTCTGGAGATCTTTTGCATCCATGGCCTACATTTTTACTTATTTTACTTATTTTTTAATATATTTTTATCGATTTCAGAGAGGAAGAGAGAGAAACACCACTGATGAGAGAGCAGCATTGATCAGCTGCCTCCTGTGCAACCCCTACTGGGGCTCGAGCCCACAACCCAGGCATGTGCCCTGGGAACTGAACCATCATCTTCTGGTTCATAGATTGATGCTCAACTGCTGAGCCACACCGGCTGGGACATTGGTCTACATTTTTTTTAAAAAAGGAAACAAGATTTCACCAGTGATTTAGGAAAGTAAAAGATGGCCATCCATCCAACAGACCCTAAAGACATCCCTGAAATAGTTCAATGTGCCTATATTTTCACTGAGTGTTTTAGAATAAAAACCTGATCTTGAAATTCAAGTCTTAGTTATCTTTTCTTTAGAAATCACATGATTCCTCACTGATCCCCAGTTTCTTCATCTGTCAAGCATGGGAATAACCTTCACTCTCACTGAGAGTCTGAAAAGAGGAAACTAACTCTATCTTTCAATCTCGCTGAGTTTTGTGAGGGTCTGAATGTGCTTTGAAGAAGTCAGGCACACACAAATGTATACATACAGCAACATACATCCCACCTGAACTGTGTGGCAAGCACTCTGTAGGCTCTGGCCTTGCAGAGATTAATGAGAGGTTGCCCTGTCCCTGGACAGTGCTCGGTCCAGGCTGGGAGACAAATAAGCAAGCTGTGCAGCAAGTGCTCTAAGCATCCCAGAAAGGAAGTACTATGGGACTGAGGAAGAAACAACAATTCTGCTTGATTATCGTTATTCACATCCCCTAAATCAAACAACGGAAAGGAGTTGAATTATGCACAATAAAAGCACAGTATGTTCCAAGGCCTTGCACAAAATGTCAACCCTCATTAAATAATTGAGGATGAAAAGAGCATACAAATCCCCTGGCTACTAATGAAGTTCTTTAAGAACATACTTTATTATGAATATGTATTTGAGAAGCTTCATTCATAACTCTAAAAGCTATAATTGTATGTATTTCAACACAAATCTGAGATTGGAAGGCCCGTGATAGGTTTTTATCTTTGGTTTCTAATGTCTCCCCAATACCAAACATTTAATAGTATGTTTCTAGACTTATGCCTTGAGCTCCCTAATTGAAAATTTGTTCTATCATTCTTACTGCATTGACAATGCAGGGTTTTTGTAGAGACTGAAAGTAAGAGGAAGCATGAATAACCATACATTAATTGGTTATTATTTCTAATAGCGGGAAGTTCAATGCCTTTAGCTGGTGCCTATGTAGGTATAGAAATGAGTAATAAACAATCATTACCTATTAGGATTTATTTTTAATGAAGTATGAATAACTAACTACTGTCTCTCCAATAACATATGTGAATTTCTATTTCAGACATAAGAAAATTTCTGTAATCTCTTCTTTTGCTTGGGTAGATGTGACCATACTTAGGTCTCTTGAATAATTGCTTGGACCACTCCTATGCCACCAATAATGTTTCAAGGTCAATGTGCTTGATCTATTCGTATTTATGCTGCTCTGTTGATTGTATATTAATCAGGAAATTGTTAAAACACATATGATTATACTTTTAGCTATTTGGTTACACAATCATTAATTACTAGGGGCCCAGTGCATAAAATTCATGCACTGAAGAGAGGGGTCCCCTCAGCCCAGCCTGCCCCCTCTCACATACTGGGAGCCCTCAGGGGATGTCCAACTGATGGCTTAGGCCTGTTCCCCATGGGGAGCAGGCCTAAGCCACAGTCTAGCCTCCCTTTGTGGGAGGTGACCAGGCTGATCAGGGAGCCCTATCACCCCACTGCTACAAGCCACTGCCAGTCACCACAGCCACCAAGGTGTTTTCATCAACCCAGACTCTGGTCCCTTCACCATGAAAAAATGACAACTTTCTTTAGGCATTTTCAAGATGTCTCTGTCATAGGATATGACATTTCTTTATTTTTCTTTTTTTTATCCTCACCTGATGATATGTTTCTATTGATGTTTAGAGAGTGTGGAAGAGAAAGGGAAAGACAGAGAGAAACATCAAAGTGAGAGGAATACTTTGATTGGTTGCCTCCTGCATGAGCCCTGACCTGGTCCCTAGCCAGGGAGGAGCCTGCAACCTAGGTACATGCCCTTGATCAGAATATAACCCGGACCCTGCGGTTGGCACTATCCACTGAGCCAAACTGCCTAGGGAAAAGATATGATATTTCTTAGCCCTCTAGCAGCAGACCTTTGTTTTTTTTCCTCCAGGAGTGTGGTAGAAGAACCCTAGATTACTTTTTTGGATTCTTATACCCAAGTTACTAAGAATATTACCAGTGGTATACACGGAGCTTAGCCAATGAGAGGTCAGAAAAGGTGTTTCCTCTACAGTTCACCCCTATCTCTTCTGATCTTCTGCTCCACGCCTGCCAAAGCCCCAAGCCTCTGGCCAAGGATCCGAGGTCTAGGGCAGGGGACTCCCAGCGCCCTTGAACGCCCTGCTCTGCCCCTGGTCAAGGCCCCAAGCCTCTGGCCAAGGATCTAAGGCTCGGGTCTAAGGTAGGGGACCCCCACCACACTTGATAGCCCTGCACGAGGATGGGACCCTGAGCTGTTGACCCCCAGTAGATGTGGTCATCCTGCTGCCTCTGTTTGAGGCTCGGGCCATGGGCAGGGGACCCCAGCACGTGCCATTGCCCTGCTCCACCCCCAGCCAAGGCCACAAGCCTCTGGCCCATGCTCTGAGGCTCGGGCCCTGGGCGGGATACCCTCAGCACCCTGCTCCACCCCAGCCCAGCCTTGCCCCAGCCCTGGTATTGCACCAGCCAGTGATCCCCCTGTCATGATGCCGATTGCTGGCTCTCCAAGCCCGGGCCTTGCCTCAGCCAGGATTGCCCTGTCATAGGGCAAATTGCTGGCTCCGCCCCAAAGCCTCTTGGCTTTTTCCGGCCTTGGGCAGCAGCCATCTTGGTTGGAGCATATCACTCCTGATTGGCTGGTGGGCATGGCTGGTGGGCATGGCTTATTTAGTGTAGCAAAGGTACAGTCAATTTGCATATTACTCTTTTATTAGATAGGATTATTTTTCATTAAACTATAGTAGTTTAGTTCATGGCATCTGTATTTTTAATGGAATTCATGCATTCAATATATACCTGCTGAGCACTTTATATGTGCCAGGCATCGTGCTTGCCTGTTTTCTCTTTCCTCCTCATTTCAACCCAGAAAAAGTAGTATTGTTATTTCATTTTATAGATAAGCAAAACTGAGACTCAGAGGTTAAGCAACACATGTTTAGTAATGCCTATGTTGTTCATTAAGGAAAAAGATGTTAGCCCAGCCAGGTGTACTCAGTGGTTGAGAACTAGGAAGTCACCAGTTCAATTCCTGGTCAAAGCATATGCCCAGGTTTCAGGGCTCTCTCCCCAATGGAGGGCATGCAAGAAGCAACCGATCAATGATTCTTTCTCATCATTGATGTTTCTATGTATATCTCCTTCTCCCTTCCTCTATGAAATCAATAACAATATTTTTAAAAAGAAAGAAAAAGACTTTAGCCGGGCCAGAGTGGCTCAGTGGATTGAGCATCATCCTCTGTCCTCTGCACTGAAAGGTTGCTACTCCCCAGGTTGCAGGCTAGATCCCCAGTGGGAGGGGGACAGGTAGGAGGCAGCTGATTTATGTTTCTCTCTCTCTCTCTCTCTCTCTCTCTCTCTCTCTCTCTGATCCCTCCCTTGACCTTCTTCTCTCTTTAAAGTCAATGAAAATACATGTTTTAAAAAATAATAAAATATTTTAAAAAGACTTTATTTTGTACTTTTGAAGATTTCGTGATTTCAGCATTGTATTTCAGACTTCCTTTCTCTTTTGTTGTTATGTTTGAGATATATTTAAAAGAGGGAGAATGCATATAAGAAATTTAAGTTAAAGTAGAAAAAACTATTATAGAGGATTCATATTATATAGGTTAATATTAAAATGACTATTTCAAAATATAAAATCTGTTCTTATAAAAAATAAAGCATTCAGAGCTACATTAAGGTTTCTTTTACTTCGTTGAATCTTTTTTAATTATGTCACAAAACCAAGAGGTTTGCATAAAATGTTAGCATAACAAAAAATGTGTTTAGTTAGGTTATAAATGGAGTATAACAAGCACAGTTACATATGAAGAAAATAACACCTTCAAACTGGAATTCTTTCAGTCTTTGGTGTTAGAAATTATTTTTGACTGATTCAAAATATCATGTTGTCTTCCATACCAGTAATTCTCACAGCTTTGTCAAAATAACACTAGATTAAGCTGAGGTGCCAACCTATACTTTGGAACACAAATGGATATAGGTGGTTATTTTTTAAACCATTATCTATAGAAAAATTTACTATAATTTCTTTATCCTTAGATTGGTTTGATAACTATTTTTTTCTGCTCATTCAACAAATACTTAATGTAATTACCATCTATGCACTGTTTTAGGGACCAGGATTTCAATGAACAAGAAAAGGCCCTGACTGTGCTGGGGAGAAAGAGATAGTAAACAGAGTAATAAACAAACAGGAAAGAGAGTAATGAGTGATGTCTTACTATGGAAAGAATGGACAATTTGGCATTTGAATTGGGTCTAGAATAATGTCAGAATCATAAAAGATGGAGATAAAAGGGCATTCCAGGAGTAGGAGAGTAAAGCCAGAGACAGGAGAGCAGGCATGTTACATGTCTGAGTAAAACAGGTAGTTCAATTTGGAGTATAAGAACAACAAAGCTACAGATAGCCATTGAGAGTCAGATTGCGATAGTATAATGAACAGAAATAGAATGAACTTTTTTATTAATAACTTTGTGTCCACCATAGAAGGAAATGTACAAATACAATCTGGGCTGAGAAAAAACAACTATATTACAGCAACTGCATTAAAAGTTACTAACAGAATAAAATGAAGAGTTAGTAATTCAGAATTGAATATTAGAAAATTGAAGATGAAATGTAAATATTAACAGTAAATTCTGATTTTTATTTCTTTCAAAAGAAATAGAAAATAGCCTTGAGAGAAGAGAATATGTCATCTGAATAATTCCTCAGTTGTAGGATTTTATTTGCATTACTAGAAGCCCCGTGCATGAAATTTGTACACGGGATGGGGGGTGTTCCTCAGCCCAGCCTGCACCGTTTTCAATCTGGGACCCCTCAAGTGATGTCCAACTGCCTGTTTAGACCCGATCCTGGTTGGCTCGGGCCTAAATGCACAGTTGGACATCCCTGTCACAATTCAGGACTAATGGCTCCCAACTGCTTGCCTGACTGCCTTCCTGATTGCCCCTAACCACTTCTACCTGCTAGCCTGATCACCCTCTAACCATTCCTCTGCCAGCCTAATTGATGTCTAACTGCTCCCCTGCTTACCTGTTTGCCCTCAATTTCCCCCCTAATTGCCCTCCTATGCAGGCTTGATCGCCCCCAACTACCCTCCCTTGCAGGCCTGGTCCCTCCCAACTGCCCTTCCTTTCTGGCCATCTAGTGGTGGCCATCTTGTGTCCACATGGGGGCAGGATCTTTGCCCACAAGGGGGCAGCCATTTTGCATGTTGGAGTGATAGTCAATCTGCACATTACTATTTTATTATATAGGATAGAGGTTTGATGCATGGGTGGGGGCCAGCTGGTTTGCCCTGAAAGGTGCCCTGGATCAGGTTGGGGGTTCCCTTGGTGCATGGGGTTACTTGGGGGAGGGGCCTGTGGAGGTTTGCAGTCTGGTCACGCCCCCTGGCGATCCAAGTGAAGGCCCTGGTATCTGGGATTTATTTATCTTATACAATTGAAACTTTGTAGCCTTAAGCAGGGTGTGTGGAAAGCTTGGCTTCCTCCATTGCCAGGGGCAACCCTAGTCACCAGCTCTCTCCAGTTCAAGGCTGCCACTATTTTAAATGAAACTTTGTAGTGGAAGCCTGAACCAGCCAGGGTGTGTTGAAAGCTTGGCTTCCTCTATCACCAGAGAATCCCAAGCTCCCTCCTGCTTTCTCCATGGCTGCAGCCATCTTGGTTGGGGTTAATCTGCATACTCACGCAGAGTGACTAGTGGGTTTGGCTTGTGGGTGTGACTTGTGGGTGTAGCAGAGTGATAGTTAATTTGTATATTATTCTTTTATTAGATACTAGTGGCCTGGTGCATAAAATTCATGCACGGGGGGGCGGGTGTCCCTCAGCCCAGCCTGCACCCTCTCCATTCTGGGACCCCTCAAGGGATGTCCAACTGCCCATTTAGGCCCGATCCAACCAGGGCAGTTGGACATCCTTCTCACAATCCAGGACTGCTGGCTCCAAACTGCTCACCTACCTCCCTCCCTGATTGTCCCTAACTGCTTCTGCCTGCCAGCCTGATCACCCCCTAACCACTACCCTGCCAGCCTAATTGATGTCTAACTGCTCCCCTGCCAGCCTGCTTGTCCCCAACTTCCCTCCTCTGCTGGCCTGGTCACCCCTAACTGCCTTCCCCTGAAGGCTTGATCACCCCCAACTGCCCTCCCTTGTAAGCCTGGTCCCTCCCAACTGCCCTCCCCTGCAGGCTTGATAGTCCCCAACTGTCCTTCCTCATAGGCCTACTCCCTCCCAACTGCCATCCCCTACTGGCTTGATCATCCACAACTTCCCTCCCATGCAGGCCTGGAACCTCCCAACTGCCCTCCCCTACTGGCCATCTTGTGATGGTCATCTTGTGTCCATCTGGGGACAGAATCTTTGACCACATGGGGGCAGCACTCTTGTTTGTTGTAGTGATGGTCAATCTGCGTATTACTCTTTTATTAGATAGGATGATTTTTTTACTAGAGACCCACTGCATGAAAATTCATGCACAAGAGGGGGCTCCCTCAGCCTAGACTGCCCTCTCTCACACTCTGGGATGAGAGTCAACCCGGTGATTAGGGGAAGGTGACGCCCCATCACACCTCTGCTTCTGCCACTGCTGGCAGTGCAAGCCTCGACCAGCCTTAGTTACCTGAGCCTCAAGTGGCCCTGGGAAGCTGGATAGCTACTATCTGAGGCTTGCCTGCACCTTGGGCCAGCCCTGGGCATCTGGAGGCTGAGAGGACTGGGAGACTCTGGAGGAAGGCACATGGCAAGGCTAGGCCTAGGAGCAGGCCTGGCTTTGCAGAACACCTGATATCCCAGCGGGGATCAGGAGACTGGGAGCCACCTTCTTGTGGCTGTGGGTGCTGCCATCTTTGAGGGTGGGGCATTCAATTAGCATATTCCCTGCTTATTGGCTGTGGGTACCACCATCTCTGTGATGGCATAAGGGTAGATTAGCATATTCCCTCTTTATGAAATAGGATTACCAGTTGTCATAGAAATCACCCTATATAATAAAGAGGTGATATGCAAATTGACCATCACTCCAACACACAAAATGGCCATCCCCATGTGGTCAAAGATGGCTGTTCCCATTTGGACACAAGATGGCCAGCAGGGGAGGGCAGTTGTGGGTGATAAGGCTGGCAGGGAAGGGTAGTTAGGGTTGACTGGGCTGGCAGGAGAACAATTAGGCATCAATCAAGTTTGCAGGGGAGTGGTTAAGGGGTGATCAGGCTGGTAGGCAGAAGCAGTTAGGGGCAATCAGGGAGGCAGGCAGGCGAGCATTTGGGAGCCAGCAGTCCTGGGTTGTGAGAGGGATGTCCAACTGCCCATTTAGGCTCGATCCCACCAGACAGTTGGACATCACTTGAGGGGTCTCAGATTGGAGAGGGTGTAGGCTGGGCTGAGGGACACATACCCCTGTGCATGAATTTCATGTACCAGGCCTCTAATAAATATAATAATTAGCTTTTCCTCTGGTTCCACCATAGGGAATAGTACATATAATAGGTGCAAATTCTTTTTGATACTAGGATGGTTTATTTTTATTTATTTTAAATAATTATGTATTGTTAAAGTATTATATATGTTCCCTTTTTTCCCTAATTGGCCCCCTCCAGCCCACTCCTACCCCAGGGTTTCATAACCTGGAACTCATCTACCCTCCCCTGCCTTCCCTCTGAGATTCCACACTCTGTTCCATGTTGTGAGTCTCTGGATCCACCCCATTCATTAGTTTATTTTGTTACTTGGATTCTACATATGAGTTTGATCATGGGATACTTGTTGTTTTATTTAGACCTATTTAACTCATCCTATCTAATAAAGAGGGAATATGCTAATTGACCCTCCACACCATTGCAAAGATGGCAGCACCCATAGCCAATAAGAAGGAAATATGCTATTTGTCTGCTCCTCCCTCAAAGATGGTGGCACCCATAGCCAATAAAGAGGGAATGAGCTAATTGACTGCCATGCCCTCAAAGATCGTGGTACCCACAGCCACATGATGTCAGGGCCAAGTCCCCTCAGTCCCCACATGGGCCTAGCATTCCATATGCCTGCCTCCAGAGTCCCTCAGTCCCCACAGCCCCATAGCTGCTCAGGGACACCCGAGGTTCAGTAACCAGGGCTGGCTGGCTGAGGCTTGCATTGCCAGCAGTGGCAGCAGCAGAGGTGTGATGAGGTGTTGGCTTCCCCTGATCACTGGGTCACTTCCCCCCCTTGATGGGTCCCAGACTGTGAGAGGGGAAGACTGGGCTGAGGGTCCCCCCACTCCAGTGCATGAATTTTCATGCACTATGCCTCTAGTAGAATATAAAATTATGTTTTCGTTTTAGTTGGAAATGCAGATTTTCTGAATTCAAAGTTTGAAGTTATGATAGATTTTTTATACTGAAATATGAATTTAAAACACATTTTTTTTCTTTCCCGTTATGCATCCCAACTTCATATGGACAGCACTGGGAAAGCCCACATGATAAAAGAGAGGCAAGATAAAATGATTTTTTTAAGTAACTCTGGACTCATCTTTTTTCTCACTTACATTCAAGAGGTATTTCCAGACTTTTAGAGCTCAAAATCTTTATTAGTTTAAAAAAATTATCACCATTACTGTGGAACATTAAAAACTGAAGACTTTTAGTAAAAAAAATTATTTTTATCCAACACATGTTTATTATGACCTGCTATATGCCAGGAGTTTTTCTGTGCCTGCGGAGATTCAGTGTTAAAGATTTTAAGATTGTCTGTCTTTATGGAGCCTAGTTTTTATGATGGGAGACATAAAATTCAAATACATAATAAATTGGGTAATCCTAAATAGTAGTAAGGACAACAAACAGTGATATTCTAAAGCCTGTTATTGAAAACCCAACTGTGTGCATTTTGTCCCAACATCACTTTTAGGGACAACACATTGGTATTTTCATATGAGCCATGGTGGGACTATTTACACCATGGTGACTGGGAAATACAATATGTAATATAGCTTTCCCCCCCGCTGGAAAGCCAGTTATTAAACATTTACCAGGATACCACAAAGTCCACACACAAAAACAAGAAGTTGTGTTGAAATATGCAGCAGTGGAGGAGGCTACTTCAGAATGGTCAGAAAACAAGTTACACTGTACATGATAGAAAAAAAGAATTAAAATAACAAATTTACACTGTACTTGATGGAGCGCTGACTAGGATATTGGACCTGAGATGGAGTTAGAAGAAATAAAGACGTTTGTGTTATTTTTGAGGAGTTTACAAAATATTTGGAAAGGAAATAGAACCATCAATGAAAAAGCATGGAATTAATTATAAAATGTATCAATAAGAATCAGTGATTTTATAAATGTGTATGTGTTAAAAGTATACAGGAAAGAAGGAAAGTTGGGATTCTGTGAAGGCGTGCTGGAGGCCCTTTACAATCACCTTCAGGAGAAACTTGGAGGTATTTCTTTCCTGTATGTAGATAATAAAATATTAAGCCTTTGAGCAGAAAGCTACTCTTTGCAATTTTGAACTGAAAGATTGCTAACTGGTCAACCAGAATCTTCAAAGACATTTATTTCATGAGAAACTAAAGAAAAAGGGGGGATATCCTATCTAATAAAAGAGTAATATGCAAATTTGACCATACCTTTGCCACACCCACAAGCCACACCCATAGCCACGCCCACCAACCCATCAGGAGTAGCCAGCTTATGCAAATAAACCCCAACCAAGATGGCTGCCACCACTGAGAGCAGGAGGAAGGCTTGGGTTTCCCTGGCAATGGAGGAAGCCAACCTTTCCACCTGCCGTAGCTGGCCTAGGCCTCCACTCTAGGCTACAAAGTTTCAAACAGAAATGGCTGCTACCATGGAGCGAGCAGAAGACTTGACTCTGCTCCAGGCTACAAAGTTTCAGTTGTAGACATAGATTAATCCCAGAACCAGAGCCTCTGCTTAGGTTTCTGGGGGGTGTAGCCAGCCTGCAAACCTCAAAGGTGGGAGGGCCCAGGTCTGCAAGGAAGGGCAGTTAGGGGTGACCAGGCCAGCAGAGCAGGGCAGTTGTGGGCCATCAGGCCAGCAGGAGAGGGTAGTGGGGAGGGACAAGGCCTGCAAGGGAGGGCATTTAGGGGTGATCAGGAGGGCAGTTAGGGGTGACAGGCCGGCAGAGGAGGGAAGTTTGGGGCAAACAGGCTGCCAGGGGGGCAGTTAGACATCAATTAGGCTGGCAGAGTAGTGGTTAGGGGGTGATCAGTCTGGCAGGCAGAAGTGGTTAGGGGCAATCAGGGAGGCAGGCAGGTGAGCAGTTTGGAGCCAGGAGTCCTGGATTGTGAGAAGGATGTCCAATTGTCCGTTGTTTAGGCCCAATCCTTTCATACATCCCTTGAGGGGTCCCAGATTGGAGAGGTTGCAGGCTGGGCTAAGGGACATTCCCCACCCCTTGTGCACAAATTTCGTGCACTGGGCCTCTAATGATCATTATAATTGAGTATCCATTTCGCTATAACCTTGATCTTGGAAAAAATCACATTGTTCATTTCTTTGGGACTTTAGCTTCATTTACAATATGGATTAAGTGGCTTTTTTTTCTTAAATCACCTCAATTCCTGACTTTATATTTTTAATCCAGCTAAACTTACTTATTTCTGATTCTAGTACTATGAAATTGATTAAGGATATTCAGCAGGAATAGATTAAAAGGCCACCTTCAAACTTTTCCCAGATTATGACAAAGGATAAGAATTGAGGCTAGTAACAGAATTTAGTTGTGATGAGGGACATGCATGTCAGTAATTAGCAAGTTTAAGAGTAAAATGCATCATTAGTATGGACAGCACATTCAGAACAGACTTCCAAATGCTTATTTTTGTCTGCTTATGCTCTAATGTAAAGCATAGATTACTACAATTTTAATTAGTTTGCATTTAAGTCTGATATGCTGGGCCCAACCTGAAGCATAAATCATCTCTTTCTTAAAACTTACCAGTGGGATCAAATTATGCTGTTAAAATAAGTTCATCACTCTCAGATTCTCTGCCTTCCCTGCATTTTTATCCCTTAACTCCTTGTACATGTAGGTGGGACTTTCTGATGCTTATAATCTTACTATGCCATTCACCAAGTCTGCAGTTAGGCAAGGTACATCTGCTTCCTGAAGTGCATTGTCTCTGAGAAGTTTCCAATTTGAAAGATTTCTTAATTTTCTTGCTCAAAGCATTAACTTACAAAATAAATAACATTATGGCTTTATTTTGGCCTCTGAGAATTTTACTAGGATGAAAAAAATGGACACAAATAAAGATGGCTTTAATTCTGAATATCTTCCGGTTCCTGTCACTGGATTTTGCATAGATCAGTAGTGGTTAATCAAGCCAAACACATGCTTTTATTTAACTCCCAAATCAAAGCAATCTCAAACAAATGAAGAAAGAAAGCAAATCTCTGCCATTTTTATCTAGGATAGGCAAGTATTCTATTTAATACTTGATATAGTATACATGACTTTTAGTTTAGATACTTTAAGTGTAAAATAAAGCACATGGAAAAAAAATCCCAAAAGGTATTACAAAGGCCCAATCACCACATGAAACTAATGTTAATAGGGTTCTTTTTGTGTGTGTATTCTTTCAGAAAATCCATACACACACACACATCTTTTCAAAAATTCAGTAGCATTACTATAAACCGTATTTCACACTTGATTATTATATCTAGTGATATCTTCATGTCAACACATATAGATTAAATAATCCTTCTTAGCTTCATAGAATTCCATTCAAATTGTTTCATGTCGATCCACTTTAAGGTGTTTTTAGGTCTTCATCATCTCAGACAATGCTACAAATGAAACATTTTTCTTGTTTATATCATATTTAAATGCATGAATTCCATTCAGTTATGGCCCTGTACTTTTGTATAATATGGCAATTTTCAGTAATATGCTTCCAAGTTATAATGCCTGTGGCCATTTTATTTTTATTTCATTGTATGCATTCTATCACATGCCAATTGATAGCTCAATAGTAATGTGATCTTTGAGTTTCTAAAACTGAAAATGGTAAAACGATTGGGAAAACAGCAACTAGTTGCCATAGACCATTTAATTCTCTTTAAAATAAGTGGTATGATGCGGGAAGCCAGACGTTGCCTCACCAAAAGAGATGTAAATAGAACAAACAGGAAACCTGGTCAAAGCTTAATGGATCTGTTTACTCATTGCTTAGGTGAGACCTTAGTTGCCCTGCTTTAGTCTTATGTTAAGTATGAACTGTTTACTCATTGTTTAGGTGAGACTTTAGTTGCCCCTCCTTTAGTCTTATGTTAAGTATAAACTATTCACATATTGTTTAGGTGACACATTGGTAATTGTAAAAGCTTCCACACCTTTTGTCTTATGTTAATTCTTGCTGGTTGATTTCATTGTTGGAATTTCCTGACCTAAAGGACATGGATGTATCACTTGGCCCTAATAAAAGGGGATAGGAAAACCAGAGCGGTGGTGTCCTCCCCCTTGAGGTGGGCTCCTGCCTGGCCCCCATTATTCCCAAAAAATTAATGCTTTTCGAGTCTCTATTCATTTGTGTGCGGCCTTCTCCAGACACTGAACCCTGGCATTGGAACCCTGGACACACGGGACGAGAAAAGGTTTTCCACAGTATGATACAGCATCCAGCAATTTAGTAAGTCAACAATGATTACCATATTTTTCAACTAGGAAGCTACCAGCATATATGTCTAAAGCAAGTTAAAAATATTTTAAATCAAAAATCTAAAAAGAAATCTACTTTTAGATATTTGATTGTCTTTTATTTTCATAAAATAAAATGAGATAGGAACACAACAAAAACACAAGGAAATGTTTAAGTACTTTATTTTTCAAACAAAATAGTACATAAATTCTAATTGGTGAAAAATATAAGTAAAAATTAAAATGAGAATTTTTTTTCACTCAATGTTTTTAATAGTTAGTACTTGAAATAATATTTTATAAGTGCATGTAGTGCTCTCTACTGGTCTTATCTTTATTGCAACTAAATCAATGCCAAATTTGTATATGTAGGGGGGTCCATGAAAATCATTTCTAGCACAAAAGACTACTAGTATTTTTATTTCTATTTGGCTTCTATTTTAAATGCATGTGTGTGAATGTGCACAGAAACATTAATTTCTCAATTTTTATACTGAATTCAGTTTTGAACTCTGCAAATGAATTGTCAGAATACACTACGACAAATAATCTATATATATAAAAGGCTAAGTAATCAATTGTATGTCCATCTGACCATCTGACTGACTGACCAGCTGGTATATATGACGCACACTGGCAATTTAAAAATAAACATTGACTTGCACATGCATGATTCATATAAAGCTCACACTGGTGCCAATCACACACGATGTCAGATGTATCTGAAGATCAAGTATTGGCAGTTTTTTGTTGTTATATCATGTTGTTGTTTATTTAATAATCAACTTATCAATCATTTTTATCAATGTTGTTTTCATATCATGATATTTTTATATCATGTCTGTTGTTTTTATATCATGTTGTTATTGTTAATTTATGCATCAAATTATACACTATTTTCATACACATTTACTAATTTTCTTTCCTCTCTGTCACTTCTATTTTAGAGAAAGGGCAAGTAGTGATATTAAAATATTTTGTATTTTAATTTTATAATACAATATTATATATGCTATTTTGACATGTAATTTTTTTGCAATAATGTAATTACTGCAGGAATCTTTCTTCTAATTAATTTCCTTTCAATGTGCATGAATCCATGCACCAGGTTACTAGTTATATAATAGAGTGATAATACAAGATGGATGTAGATCTTTAATATAAGGCATAATGTTTTTCCATTCTGTTAACAAGCAGTAACTGCATGTAAGGTTGTTGCTTTCCATAGGCCCTATAGATGACAGATGAAAGCCTACCAGGAGGAGAATGGGTGACTTTATACTGTGCCATGCTTAGGAGACAGTGGCTACCATCATTGGCCCTCTCTTTTGTCCTCTCTGCCACTCCTTCCTATACCACTACCCAAATGATAAAAAATCACCTTACTGCTGCTGTTTTTAAAACTAAGCAGGAAATTTTGTTACCAATAGTTCTGAAAGCCATTCGTTTTAGAATAGTCTGTGTGGGTGGGGAAAGGAGGTAAGAAGGTAGGGGAAGGAGGGAGAGAGAGAGAGAATATACATTCTTATACATTCATTCTTTCATTATATGGTTTCATGTCAAGTGGCTACTATGTACCAAGTACTGTATTTGCTAAGCACTAAAGCTAAAACATATTCAACACCATCAGTACTTTACTGCAATTATTGGTATTTGTGGAATTATATCTAAATTAAAATAGTTATAAACACTATGAAGGAAAGTACATGATGCATAATTAAGGTATTTAAACTAACCTGGGAATTCCAAACATACTTCTCCAAAGATGGGCAGTTTATGGTGTGCTAAGAAGACTTGAGCATGTTTATATCCTGGGGAGAAGTAGCTAGCAGAGACAGAGGGTTGAAGATATAGTAAAAGCTGTAATAGATAGCGTGTAGTTACCAGGAAGGCAGGTAAGGGAAGAGGGACTTAGAGAATAGGTGGCAAGAGAGGCCTTGGTGAGAAAAAGATATTTCCTTCCATGGAACCTGAAGAAGAGATGATGGACACCATTGCAGGTAGGTTTACAGCAGTTGTTCTCAACCTTTCTAATGCTGCAACCCTTGAATACAGTTCCTCATGTTGTGGTGACCCCAAACATAAAATCATTTTTGTTGCTACTTTATAACTGTAATTTTGCTACTGTTATGAATAGCAATGTAAATATCTGTGTTTTCCAATATTAGGTTCTACAGCAGTGGTTCTCAACCTGTCTCTCGACCCACCGGTTGAGAACTGCTAGCAGGGTCGCCTAAGACCATCAGGAAACACAGATATTTACATTATGATTCATAACAGTAGCAAAATTACAGTTATGAAGTAGCAACAAAAATAATTTTATGGTTGGGGGTCACCACAACATGAGGAACTATATTCAAGGGTTGCGGCATTAGAAAGGTTGAGAACCCTGCTTTATAGAATCTGTGAAGAGATTGAGGGAGATTCCGTTGGAAGGCTTCCATAATTTTGATAATGTCCTACATGTGTTGGGACCAAATAGCATTTGAGAAGAGTAGAGAGTTTTTGAAATAATGATCAAATAGGGTTGACAAAAGTGGATCAAGGTCCATGTTTAGTCAGTCTTTTGGGGATTTTCTTCTCCTGAGGTAATTAATAATGCTTGGGTCATGCAATTCTTGCTCTGGAATCCCTTACATACTGGACTATGGACTCTGTGAGTGACTTTGTGATAATTCTCTTTAATATTTATCAAAGAAAAAATGACACACTATAGTTTAGGCATTATTTAGTGTCTTCACTTTCTGCCGAGAGCACTGAACTTTTCAGAGGAAAGTGCTCTTCTCCATCATGACAGTCTGACTGAGTAAAACATGGGTGGAAAGAGGACTTACAACTCTGCAGAAATCCTGCCCAGGATCTTCCAATATGGTCATTTACCCAATGCAGAGATTTTCCACTGGTGTGCCCCAGCACACTGATGTGCCACAAGAATTTTTAAAACATGCAATACCTGACTATTTAGCAATTGGTCTATGTCTGCCAAGAGATGAAAAAAGGTTGGCAATTGCTTACCTAAAGCAATGCATACTCTTGTGGTCTCTTGACTTAAATACATTGATATGTAGAGATTTGGCGGAAATGCTTTTAGAAATGAAAGTAACAACCCAGCCAATGCGGCTTGGTGGTTGAGCACCAACTGACCCATGAATGAGGAGGTCACATGCCCGAGCTAAGGGCTCACTATCCAGTAGGGGGTGTGCAAGAGGCAGCTGGTCAATGATTCTCATCACTGCGGTTTCTATCACTCTCTGCCTCTCCCTTCCTCTGTCTGAAATCAATAAAAACATATTTTTAAAAAGAATAATAAAAATAAAGATCACTTTTTAAAAATGAAAGAAAAATAAAGCAATGCATACTCTTCATGCTATTTATTATTAACTTTTAGTAAATTACACTAGGCTTACTAAAATACTTGTTTAGAGCTTATTTTTATTTCTTTATGACCATTCTATAATTATTTAGCAAAAATCTACATGCATGTATTTGGTTTGCGGGGGGAAAAACCCAACTGCATTGATATTGATATTATTGAATAAGTTGCATCCAGTCAAATAATGATTTTTCTAGGAACCCAAACTGAAACCCAGGCCACAATCAGCCAGTGCTTTATATATTACATTATATTATAATACTAGATTGTAAATTTCATGAGCAAAGTGACAATGTTTAGTTTGCCAATATATACTCATTGCCCGGCATATAATTGATGTTTAGTAAACATTTGCGAATTAAAGAATAAGGAAAAGAACCATACCATCTAGCATTTTACAAAGGAAAATTAGTTCAACTATATTGATTCCTTGCTTTATACAAGCATATTTGTATATTCTTTTGAGATCTATATATATAAAAGCCTAAGTGACCATTACAATCAGATGTTTATAGCAGTGGTGGTCAGTGCACTCCCACAGCCAACCTCCCATGGCCAGCCAATCTCCTGCGGTCCCTCCTGCCCAGCTGCCCGGCCCTAATCGGCCCAATCACCAGCCAGGCTGAGGGACTCCACCTGTGCACAAATTTGTGCACTGGGCTTCTAGTTTATAATAAAAGGATAAATAAAATTTAGATCCAAACCTACATGAATTTATTATCTGCAAATAGTGTAAGCATGTTAAATACAGACTTATGAACAAAGTATTTCATGGAATATGGAAGTCATCATGAAAAGGATGGCATATGCTGAGTCTAAAAAAGGGGGATTTTCTTAGGGAAGGGTAGGATTGAAAGACATTTCAGTTGAACTGAAGGGGATGTGCAAATGTATGGAGTCAGGAAACAATGGTTTTTATTTTTGAAAGAGTCCACTTGACTGAAAAATGAAAAACATGAAAGAAGTAAAATATGAGCCCTAGAAAGAAGCTGGTAAAGAACAGGAATGGTGAGTACTGTAGGAGGCTTCGGAGCCACCTTAACAGAGTTTAGAATTTATTCAGAAGACTTCCCAGGCTTTCTGGGCTGGAAGATGATGTGAAGTTCTTTTAGAAATAGTACATTAAAATCTATTGTAGAAAAATGATTGCAAGCTTCAATTATATATATTAATAGAAGGTCAAAATTATTCATTTCAATGGATGATGTTCTTGTCACATCTGAAGATTACAATCCATTCTGAGGCCAGAGAGACACCGTCTAGTTCATTGTTTGGAAGCACCATTCTCTTCTATGTTTATCATCCTATATAATAAAAGAGAAACATGCAAATTTGACCATACCTTCGCTCCTGATTGGCTATGCTGCCAGCCAATCAGGAGTGGGGGCAGGGCCAAGTGGCGTGAGTGCAGAGCCCAGGGGGTGGAGATGAAATGGCATTGGTGGCAAGCACCCCGCCCCCCGGGGCCTGGTGGTCGCAGGCAGCCTGGGCTGACATGAGCAGGGTGATGGCTGGTTAGGCTTTAGGCCTTGGGCAGGCTGGCAGTGAGCCATCAGTTGGACATCTCCTGAGGGCTCTCAGTATGTGAGAGGGGGCAGTTGGGGTTGAGGGACCACCCACCTCCAGTGCACGAATTTCATGCACCGGGTCCCTAGTGTTAGATAAGAAAACATATTACTTTTTTGAGGGCTGATGATTTGGGCAGTAAAGAATTGTTAGCAGCCAAAACTGGTTTGGCTCAGTGGACAGAGCATTTGCCTACAGACTGAAAGGTCCCAGGTTCAATTCCGGTCAGGGCCATGTACCTTCGTTGTGGGCACATCCCCAGTAGGGGGTGTGCAGGAAGCAGCTGATCAATGTTTCTCTCTCATCAATGTTTCTAACTTTCTATCCCTCTTCCTTCCTCTCTGTAAAAAATCAATAAAAATATATTTTAAAAAATTGTTAGCATACAAAGATAAAATACACAGTGGCTTAAGTTTGAAATACTGAGGACTCAAGATTTCCTAACAGCCACATTCTTCTTAACATGTCATGTATATGCCTCCAATAGCTCTGCTCATTTCTGGAATGATAATCATAGTAGCTTGCTAGTATTTTATCTCTAAATACTATAAAAAGAGCAACACTCATATAATGAGGAAGAGAAGAGAGATTTTTATGCAGCTAAGATATAAACAAACACTGGTATTACATAAAAGATGACATGTCCATTAGGGAAGGCTTTCAGGGATGATTGAGAAAACCTCTTGATTCAAGATAAGTTTTGTAATAATGATGATTAGATAATTCGGTTGAAATTTTTCAAAGAACATGAACTAGACAAAGAGAGAGTGCTACAGAGATTTAAAAGGTGGTGCGCTGAGTCATTTATGTCATTTCTGTTATAATTACTAGTAACAGCAATTTTAAAATTAAAGATAAAGCTTGGAAAAAATATAAAATGTCACTGAAGCTATAGCATTTATACACGGGGTTGGCAAAAGTAGGTTTACAGTTGTGACTACAAGAAACACATCACTTATTCTTGTACTATTACTCATTATTTATTGCCTTATTTGTGTTACAACTGTAAACCTACTTTTGCCCACCCTGTATTATCAGGCAAAAGCATCTTTCTCTCCTTACCTCATGCCTTAATGTAGATAACATTTCTA
This sequence comes from Antrozous pallidus, assembly GCA_027563665.1. NCBI lineage: Eukaryota > Metazoa > Chordata > Mammalia > Chiroptera > Vespertilionidae > Antrozous > Antrozous pallidus. The sequence goes on along the minus strand of CM050513.1, from coordinate 40,738,324 downwards.
CCATTGTAATGTGTTTATACATAGTGACTGGTTTTTTTTATTCAGACTAGTGGATATGTAAGATAACGATTCAAGTGTGTAGAAGACATTTTAATCATAGATATGAGATTTATATTTTATGTTAATATGGGATATATATAAATATTATAGCTCTTAAGCCAAAGTATTTGCATTTGATGTCAGGGGAACTTTCACATTAGTAGATGAGATAAAATATTTAGGGAATAGGAGAGATGGTAAATGAGCAAGTTAACAATTTCGTGTTATGTGCAGCTCATAATTGCAGCTCTGTGAAGAGCTCCCACTGAGCCAATGAAAAGTGTGGGTGGAGGTTGGTGCCACGTTAATTGTTGCATTCAACATCAGACAGGAGAAAAAGTGGAGCTAAAATTGCAGCATTTATATTTCTGCCCTTCAATTTTCCTTCATCTCTATACTTGTTATATTTTCTTCACCGGTTATTATTTATAGACCATGTCTGATTTTTTTCCTCCCCTGACTCCTTGGGTTATTGAAGAAATATATTCTATAAAGTTGGCTTCCAAGGCATTTTAAAAATAAAGAAACTACCATTCATCTCTTCATTTTCAGTATAAAATAAGAAATATAGTTCCATGGAAAATATTACCAAATAACCTCATTGAAATATAGATTTTTGTGAGGAAAGAGACATTTTACTAGATGTCTCCATTGCATGCACCACCAATGCTAAGCCGACATGTAATTTTAATTATCACCTGACAGGTCATTTTTCTCTTTTAGTAGTTTTCTAGTCCTTTGGGAACCACCTAGTCATTGACTATAGAAATTGTTTTTTTTTTTTTTCCTTTTTCTATAGGGAAAGAACTTCTGACTCCAAATATGCAGCTTCAATAATTTGGTTTTTATATTCCCCTGGGTCCGCATCTTTACAATGTGATTTAGATGTGGGATACAGTTAAGAATGTGTCAAGGTTGCTACTACCTAACTGTCATCAACCCCTTGTTTAAATTTTCTTTACATTTGGGGCTTCAGAATACTATCTACTATCAACACTCTTATAGTACTTTGTTAATTCAGAAAGTTAATATTTGTAAATTAAAGAATGCCTGTAGTTTTATTTTCATCTACTAATATATTCTTTTCTTCATGCTCTAATTTTTCAAATTTTCTACTCCTGTATTGACTTTTACTTTCATTCTTTTTATAAATATAAATATTGCCTTCCCAATTATTTTATATTTTGAGATATTCCTTTGCTAAATTTGGAAAGCAATTACACAAATCATAAGGGAACTGAAGGTAGCAAGGAGAAATATAAAACAACCTTCTGTGGACTGTAAATCATCTTATTAAATAAAAAAAATTCTTTTTTTTAAAAGGGGAATAAATAAAACTTTTATATTTTGTCTTCATTTTTCAAATAGAGTTCTAGAAAACAAACTTTATCAGGTTACACATTTTATTGTATAGTTTAGTGAAACAAATACAAATTAAATTTGTAAGCTTTTGAATCACATATAAGTTTAAAATTATGGGCAAAAGTAGGGATGGGGGCATCTAAAATGGTGTAAAAAAATTTTAAATGGTCATTGCCTGACTTTTAAAAAATCACATAACATTGTCTTTTAATTTTCACAAACCCAAGTGCATTCTATGTTAGAAAGGCTTATCCTATATAATAAAAGAGAAACATGAAAATTTAACCGTACCTTCGCTCCTGACTGGCTATGCTACCAGCCAATCAGGAGCGGGGGTGGGGCCAAGTGGCTCAAGCTGGCGAGCGCCCAGCCCCCAGGTGCTATGGGCGGAAGTGGCAGCGAGCGCTCAGCCCCCGGAGGCTTTAGGCCTTGGGCAGGCTGGGGGTGAGCCATCAGTTAGACATCCCCTGAGGGCTCCAAGTGTGAGAGGGGGCAGGTTGGGTTGAGGGACCACCAAGCCCCAGTGCATGAATTTTGTGCACCAGGCCCCTAGTATAATTATGTTGTTTATAGGCTTATTTATGGTTTTGATTTTTTCTTTTATTTATATGGAAACCATGACTAAGACATTCATTTTCCTGGGCATACAAAGTACGTGTTTTATAAAATCTAAACTAATTACAGCATGTTAAGATGTCCTTCTAAAACTTGGCAACATCCTTAACTCCATCAGATAAACTCTTCACAATGGATATTACCTTAATGCACTGAGGGAATAGAAATGTTTCCTTCAGAATGAGAGGTAAGTTGAGCTTCGTCATCTTCTTGTCTGGGATCTCTACTTCCTACAATATTCATCGAATAATATCCTGATGTTACTCATGACTTAGACATTGTCATTTAGATACCATAGTGCTTGGGCATCAAAATATTTTGTAATTCTATTTGTATCATTAGCACATTTAAAAGGTAAAGTCAGGAACTCTTTTAAAGAAAATATTAAATGTAGCAATATAAAAATAGAATATAGACCACTGAAATTTAAATTTATAGACCAGATTTTATTCAGCAGCAAAAGAAGTTTCACATCCACCAGAGTGGCTTAGTCTTGTGCATCGAAAATTGCCTGTTCAAACCCTGGTCCAGGACAGGACATATGCAGATTTGGGCACATATGGAAGGCAAACGATTAATCAATGTCTCTCTCTCACATGTTCTCTCTCTCTCTCTCTCTCTCTCTTTCTCTTTCTCTTTCTCTCTCCCCCCACTCCCCACCTTGCTCTCTCTAAGCATGACCTCTGGTGAAGATTAGAAAAAAAGAAAGTTTCACAAAGTAAACAAATCTATTTACCAAATTCAAATGAGACTTTTATAAACCTCATCTTGTGCCAGAATTGTATTCATTAGAGTTTTAAAGTGTAGATATCAAGACATCATTCTATACATCTAAAATTTTTTCTATGGCTTTAGGCAAAAGACCTAGTTAATGCTGGGCCTGTTGCTGACAGTTAAACCAATCCTGGGAAATATAGATGTTCCTTACTCATTTAAAGCACAAAAACTGAACATGGACAAGACTATCTTTGGGTTTTGTTATCTTTTGTCCCCACATCTAGCATGTAAGATTGGGTAAAAAATGCATAAATGGAAAGAAGAAAGGGAAATAGAAAATGGACAAATAAATGAATTTATGAAAAGTTATTAAGGCTTGTCTGAATAAGCAACAATACTAATAAAGTTATCTTTCTAAGTACATATTTATTTTATATCTTAAACTAGAGGCCAAGTGTATGAAAATTCATGCACTGGAGGGCGAGGTCCCTCAGCCCGGCCTGCCTTCTCTCACAGTCCAGGAGCCCTCAGGGACAGTAGGCAACCCTGCGATCAGGGAAAGGCAACACCCCATCATACCTCTGCTGCTGCCACTGCTGGCAGCTCAAACCTCGGCAGGCCCTGGTTACCTGAGCCTCCAGTGACCCTAGGTGCCTGGGTAGCTGTCATCTGAGGTTTGCCTGTGCCTCGGGCTGTCTCTGGGCAGCTGGGGGACTGAAGGGACTGGAGCACTCCAGAGACAGGCATGTGGAATGGCTGGGCCCCACCTGGGTGAGGGCTTGGCTATGTCTTGTTCCTGCCGCCCCAGTGGGGCTGTAGGGACTGAGCACCACCATCTTGTGGCTGTGGGTGCTGCCATCTTTGAGGGTGGGACCGAAATTAGCATATTCCCTTCTTACTGGCCGTGGGCGTCGCCATTTTTGCCACAGTGTGAGGGTCAATTAGTATATTCCCTCTTTATTAGATAAGATTGTGTGTACTAACTGCACTACAGCAGGCAGAGTAGTCTTACCTAAAGCTTCTGAGAGCTAATGACTATGTAAGTTACCTGTATTGGGCACATTCAAGCGCACTGCTAGGGAGGGTGGACTTCTGCTTACATTGCCTCTGCTTTGCAGGCTGACTGTAATTTGCCAATTACAGTGAGATTGCTTCTTTCCAGGGTTAAGTTCTAAAGGCATCTGGTAAGGCAAAATTGCCCTTGAAATCCTTTATATCACTCATAAAACTTTATTCAGGATCTATACTTGCATATAATAATTCATAAATGCATTAAAATTTGAAGAGTCCAGTGCTAAACTTCAAACAAAGTCTAAACCCTTGGCAAGATTGAACCAGTGCTCAGTGACAGAATGGCTTGGAGGTTAGGAATTTCTGCTTTGAAATCAGTCTGTGAACATGGAATCCTAGATCGATTGCTTACTACCTGTGTGGCCTTGGCCAAAGGACTTAATGTCTCTTGCTCTGTTTCCACAGCTGTAAACCTAGATTATAATTGTACCAATGGAACAGATTGTTCCGAAGATCAAATGAGAGAATCTGTGTCTAGGTTACAGTAGTTGTGTTTGCTATTCCTCCTGACTTTATGTTGACTATAAAGTTCCTAGTATAGAGCAAATGATTGATGAGAATTATAAAATGTTTCTGTTTGCCTGAAGGATTTACTCCATTCTGCTTTAATAAATCAGCTTATATAACTTAATAAATATAAATAAATTGTTCACTGGGAGGAGGTAATGAGGAAGTAATGAGATAAAGTGTCCCCTGGCACACAGTAGGTAATGCATGCTGGGTTTTCATCTAAATCATGAGTGAGCAGATGGACGTGCATACTATTCTTGGAAAAGATATAGAAGTGACCTCAACTTCCTGCATCTGTCTCTTTAGTTTGTCAGTATATTTTGAGGCCTCACTGAACAGGAGCTAGTCTCATGATCTTTAGCATTCATTGCATATCAAATGGGGGGTTAGGCTATAAATCCATATGAAAAGTTAAATGTATAGTAATATACATCCACCTCACTACGATCTACCAGCTTACTTCTACTGTATAAAATGTTTTCACTATTGGCCACAAAGAAACCTCCCTGACCATTGTACCTAACCAAGTTTCAATCACATATCCTCACATACCCAACCCAGACAATCTAGAATTCCCAAAAGAGTGGTTTCTTTAAGTGCTCTGCCTTAAAACCACTAGTTCCATTATCTACACACACACACACACACACACACACACACACACACACACACACACACCACACTACACACCACACCTTGTGTAAGTCCAAATATTTAAACTTGACCCCTTTGCTGCCAGCCCCTCCATTGAGCTTTTGTCTAGTAGAAACATCAGATATGGGGTTGTCCAACTCTCTGTTGTATAAGGGCAAGTTGTATCCTTTCCTACTGAAAGGGGTGGCAGATGGGTTCCTTGCATACACAGTCTAAATATATCAATTATTCAACCAATATTTATTCAGTGTGTCTGAGTTTATGTGGTATACTTAGGATGCTAAAAGGTGAAGATACACTGATTTCATCACACTTGTGAGTTGGCAGAAAATTATACTAATGAAAATTTACTGTGATATAAGTCACTAATGCAATTCTGTAGCTAACTTTCCTTGTAGGATGAGCAGACCATAATGCTTCCTACATAATGTGAAAGACCAGTGAGCATTCAAGTATATATACTATTTGTATATGAGTGGCAAATATAGTTATTTGAAAGACAATCAGGTGTGTTTTTGTTGTTGTTGTTTTTTTTTTCTTGTTCTACTTTTCATCTGTGAAGGAGAAAAGGAACAAAAGAATCTGACATTTTTGTCTTCATTTTTCTCATTCTACCACAGTTGTTGTATGATCTCATTTGAGGTTAATATTTTATATTTATTTTAAATTAGACAATGAGGATAACACTGTTTCATAGACACTGCATCTGTGTGCCACATTTAGGTAGAGATTATTAATTTTAATCACTTTTCCTCAAAGCTTATTATAATGATTTATAAGTATCTGGACATTGTATAATGTCACAACAATATTTTTTCTTCTGATGCTTTTCATTGTTATAACGTAAAATTCTATCATCACAAATAGAATAATAGTTACTGTAATTGAAGGCTTATTATGTGCCAGGTACACTCAGAGTATGTACTAACATTTTAAAATTTAAACTTTCCTTCATCTCTATAAAGAAGATATTATTACTCTCTATTTACAAATAAATAATTCAATACACAGAAGCTAAGGAATATAACCACTCTCTCTCATAAGCCTGATTTCAAAGCCCACTTTCCTTTTATTCTGCCTTACACATACCTCTCAAAACTCTACATTTAAAAACCTACCATGGACCATATCAGCTTTTCATCCACTGTTTAAAAGTTAACTAACTCATCTATCACTAGCCCAGTCTTCCTTTTCTGTAGTTCTGATATTAGTATTCAAGGTTGGCAATTGTTTAAATGTCATGGGCCAAGATTACTTCTTTGAATAAGACTCTAATGTGGACAAAGCAAGACAGAGAGAATATAATTACATAAAACAAGAGAATCAATTAGGAGATTGATTTCTTTGATGCTACAGTGGATTTCTTATAAAAACTAACACACCCAAAATGCTTGCTTTAGCTTTTCTTGCAAATGCATTTAATTTACCTTTAGAATTGAGTTGTGATTTGAATGGATCACAAATATGGAATAAAATGTTTCTTTTTCATTTAAATCTATTTATTCATACAACCTGCGCACATCTTTAACTCCTCTTGAAAATCCTTGAGGCATTCTCAAGGCACAGGACCAATGTCTTAAAAACTATTTGTCTTTTGCATTTGGCTGTTTCAAAGACTATGAAGCACTCCCTTTAGTTCTTGCTGTCTTAATGCTTTATCTTGTTATCCAAGTGCCTCTGAAAAGTTTAGTAGTTTGGGAAACAACAAAGGACCATATGCTTTAGTCTTCTTAGCTGGCAGGTTTCACTTACTAGTATTTCCTGACTGCTTTAAAAGTAACTTTTGAATATTTATGTTCTCTAACATGAGAACTTTATGCCAGTGTGAACTAGGGATATTATGTAATACCTCTAGGATGTTCCTTGCAATCATTTCCTCATTGCATCCCATATCTCTCCTACTTTGTTTTTATATTCATTTTTAAAATTGTACTTCGTAATTTTATTATTGCTATGGACGCACATTCTCTACAAAATTTATGTGTTGAAATCCAACTCCTCCCCCCGCAATGTGATGACATTTAGATGTGGGGCCTTTGGAAAATGATTCAGTTATGAGATGGAGCCCTCATGAATGAGGTTAGTGCCTTTATAGAAGAAAGCCTAGAGAGCCCCCCACCCCTCCCACCATGTGAGAGAACAGAGCAAGAAGATGGCCGTCTGAGAACCAGGAAGCAGACTCTCACCACACAAAGAATCTTCCGGTGCTGTGATCTTGGACTTCCCAGCCTCCAGAAATGTGGGAAATATATTTCTGTTGTTAATAAGTCATCCAGTCTGTGGTATTCTATTATAGCAGCCTGAAATAAGACAATTATAAAACTTTCTATTTCTCAACATATTTAAAAGAAAACTTTTTAAACTTGTGTCCAAAGTTATTATCCTTTTTTAAAATACCAAACATTCAGGATTATCATTCTATCTTTTTTATTTTTAACAACTTTATTAAGATAAATCACATGCCAAAAATTCAACCACTTAAAGCACACAATTAAGTATATTTACAGCCATCACTGCTATATAATTTTATAATATTATCATCATCTCTAAAGAAAACACCATACGCTGTAGCAGCCATTCCCCGTTTCAGCTTCCTCAAATTCCTAGCAGCCACTAATCTTCTATTTCTATAAATTATATATTCTGGAAATTTAATGTAAGTAAGATCATATAATATGTGACCATTTTGTATCTGCATTTTTTGTTCACTTACCATGATGTTTTAAGGTTCACCCATATTATAGCAAATATCAGTACTCTATTTCTTTTTATGGACAAATAATAGTCCCTGTATAGATATATTTTTATCCATTCTTCAGCTATTTTGGGTATTTCTGCTTTGTTGCTCTATGATTAATGCTGCTGCATATATTCATGTGTGAATTTTTGTGTGGACATAAGTTTTCATTTCTTCTAGGCATATACTTAAGAGTGGAATTATGGATCTTTTGGTAAATTCATACTTAACAATTTTAGGGTCTGCTAAAGTGTTTCTAAAATGGCTGCACTGCTTTAAAATCTCACCAGTGAAGTTACTTTCTTGGACTAACTCAGTGTGTTCTTTGTTGTGCGCAGCTAGTGAAGTCTCTTCTCAGTTAACATACGGATCAGCTAATGATTTAGACAGAGATTTTCTCAAAGACACTGAACCAAAAAGTCTCCCAGTGTTTGCCAAGGGCCCTGCTTGAAAGTTGGGATATGCCTTCAATGCTCCAGCACACATTGAAAACTCCAACTTAATCCCCACTTTCTACTTGGGCACAGCATTAGCCAAAAGTAAGAAATTAGGGTCTTCTCAAGTCATTTCCAGGGCATATGCATAACCCTGCATATGTGTATGATCTTGTACATTTTCAGGAATAAACTGGACCTTTACAAATCCCCCCATGGATATCTCATTCTCCCATTTCCCTTTCCAAGATTTTTGATCAACCTCTTCTTAGGTGCAGCTCGTATCCATGATATAGGTAGCTGCAATGTTGGACAATGACCGCTGTTTTTTTCTACAAATACACTAGTGATATAACACACAAGGGAGTTTTGAGTTAGGTCAAATAAAGGCAATCCTAAAAATGTAGCTTGACTTTTAGTAGCTGCTAAGTTCAAATAGTAGCTCTTCTCTTGAGATGAGGCTTTAGGAAACTCCAAACCCTCTCTGCCCCATCCAGTGGCTGCTAGGCTGCTGCTGTTACAGCTGTATCTTTGTGAGCCTGGTGTTTTCAGTGCTGCTATGCAGCTAGGAAGAGGTTGTCATGAGCAAGGCAAGTTGAAATGCCACAGAGCTCATTGTTCTCACTGAGATTTAGCCATTTTTCTTTCCTGAAATATTCTGTCCTTTTTGCAAGCTCTGCTTAATTTCCAGGTTAAAAAATGTTGCTTTGAACAATTATTGTTGATATTTTTATTATTTTTATAGGGAGCAGATTTTCAGAGATTCTTACTCTGCCATTCGGATAGTGGGTCATCCCAAAGTTGACTCATTTTCCTCTACATCATCTTTCTCCACATTTTAATTTTCTTTTCTACTTTGTTTCAATGAACAGCCCCAAGACCCTTCAGGCTGCACTAGTCAGGAATTCAGAGGCTAATTTTTATACCTGTTTCTCTTTCTTTCATCTCCCATCGCCAAGTTCAGTGCATATTACTTCCTAAATGGCTCTCAAATTTATCTACCTTCCCATAGTTGGGGGGCGGGGAACAATTCTCAAAAACTGACTCCTGGATTTTATAATAACTTTTTAACTAATCAACCTGCATCCAGAGGAGACATATCTGATCATTTATCTATATGATAGACTGCATGACACTTTTTAAATACAAAAATAGTTATATCACTTTTGATTAAAACCCTTCAGTGCTTCCCTGTGCTTTTCAAATAAAAGCAAACATTCTTACTATGATCTTCAAAGTTCATACATGGTTAAAACTATGTTCCACCATAATTAATATCATATATTCTTCCCTCTACCTGAAAAATTCTCCCTCTTCTCTTGGTCTAGTGAACTTTTATTTACTCTTTTCTAGTATATCTGATCTCAAGTGTTACTCTCAGAGAAGCTTTTTACAACTCCTGCTAAATCACATAGCATCATGCACGTATCCTTCCCAGAAATTTCTACGAGAGCAGTTTCACATTTGTTTATATGATTTTGAATATTTGTCCCTTCTATAAGCCTATAAGTTTTTGAGGACAGAAATCCTTTCTGATTTTGCTCATGGTACTATCTCCAGAGTTTTAGTACAATGCCTGATACAAATTATGTGATCAATAAACTTTGCTTAATATAAATGAATCTTGATAAATGATCTGTGCTAAAGATATATGGAAAAAGCAAAATTAATTCCTTATCTTTTAGTCAAGACATTAGACAGTATAACTATCAAGCAGTCAAAGGAATCAACCTGTTTCACCTTTAATGTTTTACTCTTCATTAAAATAAATATTAGTTACTTTAAAAAATATTCAAACTATAGACATCAAGCCAAAACAAACATATGTAGAATTTATATACTCAACTTGTAGTTAATTGATATAATCAGATTTTGAAAATCATTTTGACAATAAAATTCCTAATTGTATAGATTTCTATATTTAAGTATTAACATAGAGTACCAATAAGCTAATAAAAAATTTTTCTATTTAACTGATCTAGCATCATAGAATAGATTAAGTTACTTTATTATATTTAATTGTTTTGAGGACTGTCTGTTTAAAAATTTTCTGGGCAAGGGGAGGGTGATTCTTATTTTTTTATATATCAGGGTAAGCCATTGAAATAATTGATTTGTGGTTAACTCATTTGCAAAAATATGTCTTTTGAAAGGAACATCATCAGTTTTCTAAAATATTGCATTGTTTTCCTAAATTTAAATAGATTGAAAATGATATTTCTTGAGGATTGAGTTAAAGTTTATTAATTTGCTTCTAAAATCAGAGGTCCAGTGTATCAATGATAACTTATTTCAACATGACCTAACCTAGCCCTTATGAAATATCAGTTTCTCTTTCAGAAAGATTGCCAGTATGGCTTAATTTGGCTTAGAATCATCATTTATAGCTAAGCATGTCATCACAAATTTAAAATGTTTCTGATGACAGCTTTGAATTTATTTGCTTAACTTAAAGCATTCAAACTTGAATGATTTCTAGAATAAATGGTGTGTCAATTTTAGTTTCTTTTTGACATAGACTTGCCCTTGCAGTATAAGCTGCACATTTTTCTACCTCAGGATAGTTTATTTCTTAGGGAAATACATTGTAGGGTTAGAGTATTTTTTTCCCTTTGAATGACAGAAAAACTTGTTTTCTTTCTTAGGATGTTGATTTTCCCTTCCAACTATACAATCAACTGCCATTCTATTGTATTAATCACTCTAATTTTCCAAATGTTGTGCTAAATCTTACTGTTTTGGGACAGTTTCCAAACTACAATGCCTGAATTAAATATGTCTCCAGTAGATTTTACCATTTAACTATATCCTTCTCTCTTTTGTACTGCTATTATATATAACATCTGAATGACTTTATTATATTTCAGAGCATGACTGTTATTTCCTGCTATTTTGTCTTTTCTACTTGAAATAGAGTTTCTTATTTCTCTGGTATTTTTAGTATCAAAGTCTATTAGTTACAAATTCAAAAGCTGAATCAATTTTCAAGTAAAAGTACCAGTATATTGCTGTAAGGGAATATATACATTTGGAGCTCTGTTGTTCATTTTAGTATGCTTAGTTATAGCCATATGGTGAAATAATTTCTACATTCAAATATATAAGATCTGGCCATCTAAATACAATAGCTGTTCAGGTATTTTTCTGCCAAATTTTTTAATAAACATTTTATTTTAGAATAGTTTTATATTTACAGAAAACATATTAAAATAGAACAGGTAGTTCATATATTCCTAAACCTCATTTCCCATATTATTAAAAACTTACACTTGCATATTGGTTACAATAAATATAGCAACAATATTGATACTAAAGTCCATAGTTAATTCATATTTCCTCAGTTTTCACCCAATATATTTTTTCTGTTCCAAAATTCTTCCCAGCAAACCACTTTATATTTGGTAGTTATATCTTCTTAGCTTTCTCTTGCCTGTTAAGGTTTATCAGATTTCCCTTGTGTTTTGATGATCTTGACAATGTCAAGTAGTACTGGTCGGATATTTTGTAGAATGCCCCTCAGTTGTATTTGTTCTTGTTTTTTTACATTTTTTTCTCATGCTTAGACCTGGTTTACATATTTTGTGGAGGAAGGTCACAAAATAGCTTTCTCACCCCATCATATCAGAGTGCATACTCTCAACCTGACTTATCATTGTTAATGTTGGTCATGACCACTTGGCACAGGTAGTGTTTGTCAGGTTTCTGCTCTACAAATTACTCCCTTTGCCTATTTTTCATACTGTGTAAAGGAAGTCACTGGGCACAGCCAAACTTAAGCAGTACACCAGTATATTTCACATCCTTGAGGGCAGAATATCTTTAAAAAGCATTTGGAATTCTTTACTGGAGATTTTTCTATTCTCTTCTGTTATTTATTCAATCAGATATGTGTATTAGTATGGCCTCACGGAGATTTGTTTTGGACTTTGAGTTATAACTCAATACAATTACTTATTGATTCACAATATTTCAGCTTTAACCATCAGGAATACCTTTCATTTCTTGTTGTTGTGTTTTTGTTTCTTTTAGCACTTCTTTACTTTCCAGCACTATAGATGCTTCAGGTTTATCATGTACATTTTATTCCCCGGCTGTAAAATGAGCCATTTTTCCAAGGAGTCATGGTTTCCTTTTTGCTGGAAAAGGGTATTAGAAACCAAGATCTGGGCACTAGATGTTCTGTCATATTTTTTCAAGCTAAATGGATGGAACTAATATTTCTTGAGGTTCTACTATAAATCAGAGATTAGCAAATGCTTTCTGTAAAGAACCAGAGAATAAACATTTTAGGCTTTGAAACTATATGGTCTCTGCCTTTGAAGTGAAAAATCAGCCATAGACAATATGTAAGCAAATAGGTGTTGTTTACCAATAAAACTTTATTTATAAAAGTAGGCAACAGGCTAACTATATGCCATATGTGTGGCTGCTGTATACTGGAGGAGGCCTAACGTAGGGGAGAGAGAGATAGAGAGAGAGAACTAGGAATTAAATGATTAATCTTTAGAGCGAAAGAGTTGGAAATTAAGCCCAAGTGGTCTGATTATAAAGCTGGTGTTATTTTTATTTCACCTTAGTGTCTTTCCGTTGACTCTGCAAATTGTAGCCCTGCAGTCCTTTGTGTTTTCTTTTTCCAGCTTTCAGAAAGTAGTAGACTGTTTCATGTATAAGCTAATCAGATGTCAGAAGTGATAGATCTGTAACAAAGAGGTTGGTTCTACATGCAGCACTTGGATGTTAATCATACTTTTGGTCACATGTTGTACACTTATAAAACCCAGGTTATTAATAAATAGATCAACCTATACACAAAGCTGTTTGCTGAAATATGCTGCTGAAGAGAGTCACTCAAAGTAAATACATTTTCCTGCTAACATGGTTTTTGGCCCGTTAGGTATCACTGTAACTGTTTAATGAGGAGCTGCTTGTTCACCAGTAAAAATCAGCATGTGAACATGACAAATTAAACAATAGTCCTCTCCTGAGACTAGCAGAGGAAACAATGAGGAAAGATGGATATGACAATTGCAAGATGGACTTAAACTGCCAAAGAAAGGTGAGAAAGAAAAATGGAGACACCCTAATGTGAGCCAAATTGATTTCTTAGAAAACTGTAAATCCATGCCAAGCCAGATACTTTTCCTGTATATGTTATGCCTTTTCCAGACCATTTTTCAAATTATTCTTCAGTGGTAAGCCCTCACATTCACAAATCCTTCTATGAATTCGTAATTCTAGATGCAACGTTCCTCTTACCAAGGCATTCCAGCTACTGGAAACAACAGCATTTGCTTCAGCTGTAAAATGGCCTAGTGTGTGATGCATATTTACTCCCTCAAGCTATTATAAGTCGTGAGTAATCAATAAAGCACTGGAGAAAGATAATGTATTAAAGGCAAATCACAAATACTTCTAGATGCATTAGCCTTATGCAGAACATAAAAATTCTCCTATTATTGATTATACATTTTTCTAATTGTTAAAAATCTGTTCTCCAAAATACCAATGATTTTTCTTAGACTACTATCAAATGAAACAAATTTCTCCTCCCACTAGGCCATTAATCAGTGATAGATATAAACCTATAGTGGTATATTTAAATGAGACATCAGCTCATGTAACTATTAATCATTCATTATATATATCTGGGTCAAGGACAAAGTCTGTGGGGAGAAGACCTAGATAGAGGATTAGAAAAGATGCATAGGAAGGTCACATGGTTAGATTTTTTTTGTTACTAGATAACGTTTCAGAGAATTGATATTAATAATATAAATGATATAATAAAACATAACATAGGATAAAATATTAACAGTTGTGTTCAATAGTCAGAAAAGCATAAACTACTCTAGGTATTTCAAATGCAAAGAGATTTGTGCATTGAATTAGTTACAAAGTTGTTGGAACTGAGAAATGAACAAAATACAAAGATTTACCTGTTGATCCAGAGTTGATGTCACTCCTGTGCTGATACCCATCCTTGCCATTACTTCGTTGGAAGCTCTGTCCCTGGAGTTATTGCAACTTATTGGGAACCTGAGAGGTACATTTCAACAAAGAACCCGCATGACAATGCTGCTACCACTTCTGCTGAAGGCATCTCCAAGGGCACCTCTCTTCCTCTTGTTTTCCAGTCTTCTGAACCCAACTAGCAAGGAAAATACAGGTTATAGGCTATCACTCCTGCAATTCAAAAGTGTGTATAGGCAGGCAAATCTAGAGCTATGCCCGTAGAAATAACCAAGATGCATACAATATGATATGCAACAATTTATGTATTTTAAGAGCTTAGAGAGATAGACAGACAAACAGACAGACAGATAGATGATAGATTCATTTAGTTCTCATAACAATTCTGTATGATAGTTATGCTTTATACCTATTTCACCAGTGAAGGAACTGAGGCATAAAGAAACAAAGTAATATCAAATTCACATGACTATTAAGAAGTAAAATTTAGATTTGAACCAAGGTAATATAATTCTAGAATTCATACTTGCAATCATTCTATTACAAACCAACAAACAAGGTGCTTTGGACCCTCATTCATTTGCCCAAAGAAAATAAACTAGTTTTTTTCACAGGTCTCCTTTCTGAATATTTCTGAAACATACCTGTCCAGGAATCACATATGGCCCCGATCTTCATGTACCATTGGCATCATCTAAACTTGATCTAGATAGCCCCTCCTCTTTGTATAACCAACAATCTCAATGGTAAGTCATTTCAGATGGTTTTCTTGCCAGTTCACCTTCCCTTGAGCAGCTGCTGCTACCACTACATTGGCTTCAACATGAGGAAAAACACTGCTCCTTGCCTTTCTCATACTTAACATGAACACCTCACCCAATATGGAGCAGTTCCTCTCTTTAATTTTCCACAACAAAGCTAGCAGTGAGACTACCACTTGGCAGGATTTTATAGTAAACTGGACATAAAGAAAAGGCATCAGAACACAGGATAAATTACAATTACAATGAAATGAGACTGCTTTTGGAATGGGCTAGTCAGGCCTGTCCTTAAAGAGTCCCGTCACAGGGCATGCTCTGGCCTGGTTTCTCACCTGCCTCTCAATAGCCAGAAACAAGTTATTCTTACCATATGGTATGTTTCTGAGTCTATCTCTATTCTTCAGAGTCCTGGCCCACTGTTTAAGTTCCAGTTAGAGAAGGAGTCCTGTTCTCACCCAAATTTAAGATTGAATTTGCCAGATTTTATTTCCCTTCCTTTACTAAGAAAAGATATCCAAAACTTTGGATGCAAAGGAATAACTGCATGGCCTTCCTATGTCATATTCTAACAGTGTCCAATGGGTCTGTGCAAAGCTTACCTAATTCTCTAAGATGATTCAATTTGTTTGATTTACTATTGATAAGGTTTCATTCTCTGTGCAGTTAGATGTTAACCTTTAGAAAATTGTTAAATTGCAAATGAATTTCATTCAGTTTAGACACAAATTATTTCTGTATGATAGAAAAGATAACCCCAAAGGTTATGTTTTATGGTCTTGGAAGATATTAAGCAATTTAGTATTTCATCTAACAATGCCATATCAGCATTTTTCCCTTCTTGTTCCTATACATACTTTGACCTTTCCTATACTCCATCGGACCAGTTTAACCTCTGGCTTAATCTTTAAGTTAGGTTTTCAAAATGAGCTTACTTTATATGTTTCTGAGTTCTGCTTGCTTTGGCAGCACATATACTCTTTCTCATGAGTTATATTTTTAACTTTTAGAGCATTTTATTTCCATACTCTGGTTTCTAATAGTATTAGTAAAAATAGAAGTGTCCACTTCCTTTACCAATTAGTAAGACAAATTTTTGAATAATTTGGGCTTTCTAATGCAAGTTGCAGACTAATTAACTTCATTTATCAAGAAAATGATTTGGTATAATATTTAGATCTGTGAAATACAGAAATTCCACAAAAGTTTCCTAAAACAGAGCAAGATATTTCTTAGCACTCCTTGAGCTAATTTACTTCTTCTTGGAGAACCTTTTTGTTTATCTTAACTCCATTGTTGTGCCTTATTTTAGCAGCATGTGAAACATGTATCCCTCTCAAGCATTGCACCCACCATATAATTCCTGGTTAAAGGTCAGATACTCATAATCATAAGAATCAACTCTTTTTATTTATGAGTAACTTCCCCAAGAATAATACACAATCTTTACAAAGGCAAATACTTCGCTATCGCATGGCATCTTTTGTGACTATGTGGAGAGAGAGAGAGTGAGAGGGAGAGAGAGAAGACATTTTGGACAAAGGAACAAATATTTAAATAGAGCTCAGAAGACCCAAATAGTTTCCGCAGTCTCTGTCAAGAATAAAGAGCAAGAGGCAGAGTACCTGCTTTGTTTATATTTTAACTGAATAGCTTGATAAGATGTTCCCACTTTCTAACAAAATAGCCTGTGTACGGACTATCCGAATTCCACCCTTTTTTCCCCCAAGTTTCTTTCTAAGCCTGTTTTTCTAATTTTCTCTGACCTCAGAATACAAGTGACATTTTTTTTAAATGAGATCTAAAATGGTTAATGAGTATTTTTTCAAGTCATTCATTTATTGATGTAAACTTAATTTACAGTGCATCTGTTTCATCCCAACCACTATTCTTGTTGCTGGGAGCAAAAGTGCACAATTGATGCTTTTGGTCTTTCAAAGGATCCATGCAATTGTCTGGCTCATTTATTTGTCCAAATGAAAATATTTCTGTAGGCAAGGTGCCTTGGGACAACAGGATAAAGATCTATTAGACAAGCAAGCAAAGTATCCATTCCCAGTGCTATTTCTCCAGAGTAATGAGAATTAAATTCAATTCCCAATATTAATCTACATTCATTTTCTGACTGGTCGTGGCCTTGAAACCATGAATAGCCATAATTTAACTGGGGGGCTGGAGAACCCAGTTGGGATTCCCCTTTAAAGATATACTAAATCCATAGAAAAAATAAATTCAACCCAGTTACAGCCACATTTTTTTCAGTCACCACAACTGCCCCCACCCATTGCACACAGCATAGTTTATTCTGCTGGAGGGATCAATGGATTATCTGTTGTTTCTAATAACTTGCATCATTGCTCCTCTCTATTGTGGATAAATTAGGGGGCTGAAAATAGCACAATTAAGGCTGAAGATAACACAATGGCTTTTAGAAATCAAAGTGAAAGATATAATTTGTTTAGTCTAGATAGCCATTGACTTAACTGTTTGTAGTTGTAACACATGGTGGAAAGGTAGAGGTGTGCTTCTGAGGTTAGCAAACAGGCCAGAAAATACGCCAGTGAGAGCTGGCCCATGAGGAGTTACTAGAGTGATCAAAAATAATAAAGTCAAAAGAAAAAGAAATCAATAGCTCTTATTCTAAATCACCTGAATCAGGATGTGATAAATCACTGATTCTTATGTTGAAAATATATAGAATATGTTCATGACATCTTATTTAAATTAAAGTGTAAAATATTATTAAATATTCATTGTACAGTTCCTAAGAAACAATTAATGTTAGCCAAATTTTAATTAATATGTAATATATTTGTATTTTTAAAAGTCTTTCTATATATAGTCTTTCAAGTAACCCAAAGCATACTCACATATATTATCCCATTTATCTTCAAATAGCCCCTATGAGATACCAGGGGTTATTATTATTACCAGCTTGAAAATGGTAAAGTGAGGGGACAATAGGTTAAATGAGTAGAAGCAGGCATAAATTGAGTTATAGCTTCAAAGTCCTGCAAAATAAAACCATGCTTAGTTTATAATTTTTTTTTAAATTATGGTTTCCCAGGTTTTTTTAAGATAGTATTCATTACCTTAGACTTTATCTGATAATTGTAAAATGCAGTGGTTTTTCCATTACCCTAGAGGCTCATTTTTTATTTCTATAGTTATAGTCCACATGAGAAAAAAATAATGCCTGAATTATGTGTATTTAACCATTCATAAGATTTTGGTCAATAATTCATATGTAAAGAAAATTCAACAATTTCGATTTATGCACAACTGCTTGTGTAATTAATTTATGGATAAATGTTAAAATGCAATTCACATTTTCTTGTATGGGCCTTCCTACTCTAAATATACCTCAGATGATTACTTGCTTTCAAATGTGTCATATTGAGAGATTTCATGAGGATGTAAAATGACTAATATACAATTCAGATCACTTTTATAGCCTTGGTTCAAATTAAAATTTGAGGGGAAAGTCCAATATACATTAGTTACAAAAAGGAACAACAAAAATCCAGACAATAAGAATCTCAAACCTTGCCTTAATATTCAGTCTGCTATTGTGCATCAACCATGGGGAATGGCTTAATTTATGTTCCTGCCTGAGGGGGTACTCCACAGAGGCACCCAACTTGTGTTGTACTATTTGGCTCTCACCTTCAGCTCCTTCTAGTATTTACATTATCTTTTCTTTGCTGATCTTACCATATAAAAAGCTTTTATTAAAACAGAAGCAAGAGGTTAGAATCCTTTATTTACTTTCTTTTCTATTTTTTTTAAAGGAAAGGGGTTATGTATGTATAATTTGAATATGATTATAGCATAGCATTGAATATGGTTATACCATTTCCTGAATATAGATTCTAGAAGGGGATTCAGTAAATGGCACCTTTAGCCATTTATCAACTTGTATTTACTTCTTTTCTGAGGATATGCACACTATTCTCTTGCACTGATAACTATTCAGAGAGCTGTGTGGCCTCCACAGCTATGTCCTGGTAAATGCTACACAATGACTTGAACAGAACTGAGGAATCTATATCAGGGCAGAAGTTGTTGCCTGGTGAAATATTCCAATTGGAAATGAAGGACACCTGGAACAAGGCAATACACATAAAGGAGCAAGCACATTGCCTGGGCAGCCATCAAAGACACTAAATAAACCCTGGTTACCCTTCTTCCTTCCTTTTCAGATGGTAGGTGGCAACTAAGCCACTGACCAGTTTATGGAGTGTCAGCCTCTGTGTCTGTGAAAATATCAAATGGAGAATTTTTAGATTATTGTGCACTGAGGCTCAATAATGGCCCTTCTAGGTGGCAATGAAAGACTTGAATCCACCATGCATTTAGTTGTGTTGACCAGTTAACCATGCACTAGTAGTTTCTCTAAATGACTATTTCATTTGCTGTCAACAAAGAACAAAATGTCTTTGGTTCTATAAGGCACTTGAACTTCTAATGGACCTTTTTGAAATTTCATGTTGATAAGAATAATTCTCTTTTTTTATATATGTCAATAAGAGCACTGTGATAAAAATAAGCTTGTTTAATGAATACAATAGTAATGATTTTTTTCAGTGCTGAATTGGCTCTGCAGCTCTTCATGCCTGGAGCATCACTCAGAGCCAAATGCAGAAAGTCAGATGGTGGTGTGATTCACTATATTCATAAACCCGTCTTACTCTGATGTTTGGGCTGGATTTGGACAAGGCCTGAATAATGGAAGGGGGTTATGGTGTGAGCAGCAAAACAGGGGGAGTTGAGCAGGTCCTCTGAAGTCAATCTTCCTTCCCAAATTTACTAATACCTTTGAGGACAATTTTCTATTTTTTGCTACTTGTGTTTTTGTTTTGCACAGCATCCAAGGCAGTGTGAGCTCACCCGGAAGAGCACACTGTGCTCACATTAATAAAATAAGGAGTCTCCCCTGACCACCTAATCTAAAGTGACTCATGTCCCAGGCACTGCATAGCCTAGGGCCCTGTTTAATTTTATTTGTAGCCCTTATCATTGTCTGGCATGTAGAAAACTGCCTGAACTACTATCTTCCTGAAAGAAAAATTCTGTTCAATGAATACATAACTGAAGAATAATAAGGTTTTTAAAGTTTTCTTCATCAGAAAAGTAATTATTGTTGTCAGACTGACCTGTTTAATTTTGTGTAGAACTATAGACACATCCCTGGGAAATAATGAGACAGTTTTGCTCTTATCACTCTTAATTCCCAGAAATGAGAAAAAGCAAACCAGAATGATCCAGCCTTCTACTTTCCTTAACATCTGTTAGTGCCATGAAACCAAAGGAACTGGACTGTGTCAGAACTCAGGCTGGTACTGAGTTCAAATTATTGTTAATAGCAATTGTTTGGAGGAAATAGAACTTATTTGTAAGAAGGGTACTGGACTAGAAAAGGATTGGGTCATTAGAATCTGTCTTTCATCATATAAAAGTCAGAATAGATAGAAATAAGGGGTGTTCTCCTAGTCATAGCTGTAACTCAATTCTTCTCTAATACACAACCCTTCTTACAAATAAATTCTACTACCTCAAAATTGTTATTAATGGTGTCTACTAAGTTCTCTTTCTCTGTGGTCTAGTTGGTGTAACAGGATCTTTTATTGAACTAAAGGAGTGATGTCTCCATGTGTATAAAGAAAATGGGTGTCTATTATTTAGAATATGCAAGGTTATGTTGCAGTAGTAAAAATGATTAAAATTGCGGTCACTTAAAATACCTTTTACTACTTACTTATATGTGAACATGAGTTAGCCTAAGAGCTGAGCATAACATGAGGATTCAAACTGAGAGACATTCTGCTAGCTTACAAGTCAAATCACCCTTACAATGTGATCTTCCCCATTTGCTTTGGCAGGGAAGAAGAGTGCAAACATTTGCTCCCCACTTTGACATGCTAATATCCAAAAGAAACAAAGACACTGTTGCTCACATTTAATGTACTAGACAGTCATATGGGCATTCCTAACTTTAAGAGGCTATATTTTCTTTTTGTCCTTCCCAGAAAGTTCTAGTTACCTATAATAATAAAAGGATAATATGCTAATGGACCGAATGACTGAACAGCAGAACAACCATCCAGTCAACCTTCCAACAACCACACTATGACACCCAGCCAAGATGAATGTGTTGTGATTGGTTGGGGTCCTGGCTATCACTCCATGATTGCCCTGCAGTGGGAGGCCCAGGCCACAGGTCGGTAGGGTGATCGATCAATCAGGGGACTTCACGATTGCCCCAAAGAGGGAGTCCCAGGCCACCAACAGGAGGGCTGCAGCAGATGCTCAAGATGATCCATCATGGAGCCCAAGATGGGTAGGATTGATCATAAGGCTCCAGCATAGTGAGAGGGCACGGATTTTGTGCACTGGACCTCTAGTCTATACATAAAAGGTTGATATGCAAAATGTCCCCTTGGAAGTTGGACTGGGAAACAGGGAGTTCAATTGCTTGCTATGATGTGTACTGACCCCCAGAAGGTGGCATGGAATGAAGGAAGGCTGCAGCCTGTGACTGGCAGCTGGGGTAGGGAGGCCCCAGCTAGCATCAGGAAGGCACCAATCTGCCCTAATCACATGCCAGGCCTAGGGACCCTACCCGTGCAAGAATTTTGTGCACTGGGCCTCTAGCATCTTCCATAATAGCTTTTAGCATAAAAGAATGGTTACAATAGAAATTGGTTTTAGCAGGGCAATGCAAAAAGATGTGGAGAAAAAGAAACCTTCACCAGAAAACAACTCAGAGAAATAGGAAAGAAGAAAATGAAAAATAGGTATGTTGCAGTCAGTAAAAATGAGAAATGTTACTTCCCACCTCCTTTGAGGACTCCACCCATGCACGAATTCATGCACTGGGCCTGTAGTAAAAGAATAAATACTGGTACATGCTACAAAATGGATGAATCTTTAGAATATCATTGTAAGTAAATGAAGCTAAATAGCTAAAAAATTATTAAATAATGTTACATTGAAAGACATTTGAGGGAAACATAAGTTTTCATAAATATTATGTTTCAACTGATACAAAGAAAATTATTCCTGCTGAGACCGTTTTGGCTCAGTGGATAGAACGTTGGACTGGGGACTGAAGGGTCCCAGGTTTGATTCCGGCAGGGGCATGTGCCTTGGCTGCGGGCACGTCCCCAGTGGGGGGCGTGCAAGAGGCGGCTGATCGATGTCTCTCTCTCATCAATGTTTCTGACTTTCTATCCCTCTCCCTTCTGCTCTGTAAAAAATCAATAAAATATATTTTTTTTTAAAAAGAAAAGAAAATTATTCCTACAACCAGAAATATTGTTCTAATTTATAATGTAGCATGAAGGTGACTAACTTTACTAGGAAAGAATGATGAATTATTCAAGAGAAATACATAATTTTTTCACAATAATGGCAACTAAGAAAATAAAAATAATGAATCAGCATTTAGAATTTTAAACATTTACATGAAAATGAACATTGGACACATTTGAATTTCAAATGAAATCTATGATTTTCCTGTAAGATGTCATTTTTCATATAAACCAGCCATAAAGGTTTTCAATACTTAGAATATTTTCCCTTTCATAGTTAATTAAAAAAATAATTAAGGTAGATAAAATAACTCATATATAGATTACTCTAACATTCTATATCAATTATCTCTCTAAAATTTAAGTTCTTACTTTTTCTATCCTATGATTCCACCTTGCTATCTTTTGCATGACTACTTGCTCTTTTTACATTATAATTTTCTTCTTAGAAATCACGTTTATTCATCTGCTTTGTTTTATAAAGCTGCTTATTACATATAAAAATATTTTTCTTTTCACCCAATTTTATGTTTTCTTAGACCACTCATTCACACAAATAAAAAACCTATAGCTAGTCTTTGAAGTTAAACCTAGTAAAGAATATTACTAGAAGAAGTTTTATTTTACTTACCAGAGTTATTTTAATATTTCTCTACAGGAATCTTAATAATTTCTCCAACCCATAAGATTTGGGGTTTACTACACTGATGACATCCTCTTTGGCTCTGGTTGGCAAGAATCAACAAAAGTCCTAGATGCCATGCTGTGTCACATAATATGCCAGAAGCTGAAAAGTAATATTTATAAAAATTCGGGAGCATGTTACCTCAGTGAAGTTTCTAATGTGCCAAGTGGCCCATGTCATATTAACATACTCCCTCCAATGCAAAACATGTGTTTCTACACCTTTTACTCTGCCACCATTGACAGAAACGTCTTTTAGATTCTGTAGGCAACAAGCATCTCCACCTCTTCCTCAGCCTGTACCTGTGACCTCATGGGGAGTTTTTTATGACCAATTGTGTGAGAAAGAAAATTTTCAAGATTGGTTTACACATTAAAAAGATTTGCAGCCAGTCAAAACTATACTACTTCACTCAATTGGGATCCCGGAAGAGAGTGGGAAAGAGAAATCTTTCTGGTGGGCAGAACTTTGAGCAGTACATACACAGTGTTTCATTTTGCTGGTAAAGGAGATGACCAGTTATATGGATTAGATACCAATTGGAATATGATTTCAATGGATTTACTGAATATTGAGGAACATGGAAAGGACTTGACTGAAATATTAGTGACAAGGAAGTCTCGGGAGGAAGTAAATGGGAGATGAATAGAAGAAGAGGAACTCTTAGATCATTACTGAGTGTGAGGATATTTGTACCCCATATATATACATCCTCAGTAAAGGGTATATACATGGCATAAAAGACTCTCAATAATAATAAAGTAGACAAGATGACCTGGTCTGTGGATGTTAATCAGTCTCTTTCAACAACTATGCCATTGTTTGCTCAGTGATTTCAAAAACAGTGTCCAAGGCAGGTCAGATGGAAGTTATGCAAAGTGAAGTCATATAGTGTAATTTCTCCAAGATGAACACTGTTTGTTGGTCAGTGAACACGTGCTGTGTATCTGGTTTGTCAGGGCTGAGATAAAAGCTGAGTCCCCAGTATGACACATTCCCTAGGACCACCTGGTACCAAATTGATATATTAAATGTTTATATTTTATGAAAGGGAGCAATTTGAGCTCTTTGGAACTATGGATATGTATTTTCCTTCCAATTCCCATAAACTTTTGCCAGCAGTGTCACCTTGGACTTACTGTCATAGGGTCCCAAACACTGTTTCTGACCAAGGAACTCAGTTACTGTGCTACAAGCGAGAAAGTCAACTAATATCCATGGGATTCCCTGGTCTTATCTAGTACCCAAGCATCTAGTACCCATTAAATAATAATATAATGAGAACACATGTGTCTAGAGCGAACCAGAGCAGCTCATCTCATCACTGATGTGCCAATTCCTGTCCAACAATGTTGGCTCTCTGGTTCCTAGGGAGGAATGCTTCTACCAAAGGAAAAAGTGAAATTTCTATGAAACCAGAAGTTGAGGTTTACAATGAAACATCACACAAAGAAGCGGTTTACTGAACAGGTTGGAGTGATTAGTCTTGATTATTAAGGAAAAATAAGGTTTTTGCTAACCAGTGGAGTACCATGTGAAATAAAAGGGATTCTCTGGGAAACTCTTACTATGTCCATCTGCGGTAGGAGGCAATAATGGAGGACCAGAGCAATCAAATTCATGTGGGACCATTAAGGTCTCGGGCACGCTAACAGGTAAAGAATTATAAGCCAACTGAGGACAAAGATGACATCAAACAATTAGGATAAAAAATAAGTTACTGACATTAATTATTGGTTCCTATTTAAGTTTAGTACTCAGAAATACTTTCTTGATTAATTTGTTATAAATATACAGGGTTGGGTGGAAGTAGATTTACAGTTATTTGTATGGAAAATAATATGACAATTAGTAAATAATAATATAAAAATAAACTGTTTCATGTACTCACAACTATAAACCTACATTTGCTTCACCCTGTATTTACATATTAACTTATGTCATTTTTTTCCTTTCTCATACTATTTTACTAAAAGTATTTCGGTGGCAGGAAACTATAATTGATTAAGTTTATCAAAAACATTGTGATCAAACTATAAAGATAAGTAATATCCTGATTTGGATAAAGTAACTAACAGAATTTGGGATCTTTTCTCAGGGCGAGAGTGATCACACCTGCAATTGAATAAGAAATAATTGCCATATGTTAGATTTAAGAATGTTGTTATTTTATTTTTAAATTTAAAGGCAGGTAGGCAATCTACATGGCTGCTAAATGGGCAAAAGAGTGGCTGCATTGCATATTATTTCTTCTAGAGTGACCAGCGTGCACCTTTATTTCCTTTTCTTGGTGTCCTCAATAGTACAGTGACTGCAAGTTTAGAAAATACATTTCCAAGAATATTTTTGCCAGTATGCTTCTGGTTTAGAGTCTGCCAAGCAGAGGCCACAGAATTTGAAAGAAGCAGAAACAATTATTCTTTGGTCAGTAAGGATAACGCATAACTTTCAACAGATGCAATGCTTTGCAGCTTCTTCAGATACCCTGGCACTTGTCCATCTGTGTACTGTTGGCTGCACGCATTAGTGGAAGTTTCCTGGATTCCTGGAATGTCCTCATCCTCTCAGGTGGTGATAAAACTGAGAAATAGTGAGTAATCCTTAGTGCTTTCCCTAATTGCTCTCCTCTCGCCCTAACTATATATGTCTAAGCCACTAGTTCACAGTATTAAATTTCTTTCTGCTTGAAATCCCAAAGTGGCTGCTTTATTTTTCTGATTCCTAGCTGATACCATGAAATGGTTTAAATCAATCATGAACATTTGAGATTTGCCAACACTGCTTATTTTATCCTGAGCTTTTTCAATGAAAATGTGATCAGATCTTACCACACTGAGCAATATTCTTAAATAGGCATTACAGAATAAGAAATAAGAACCTATTAGTTTGGGGAAAAGGATATCACAAATCTCTGATAGTGTATAACAATTAATTTGAGCTAATATTTCTTGAATGCTCATCTTGTGCTAGACTCTGTTCTAAGAACTTTCTGTATCTTATTTCATTTAATTATCACAACTCTATAAGGAGGCACCATTATTACCCCTATTTTAAAAGTGTAAAAGCAGGAGATCAGTGAGGTAACTCGCCTGACATTGCCCAGCTCAAAAATGCTAAAGATTGCATTTGTATCCAGGCATTCTTTAGTCTCCAGTGACTTTATTCTTAAACATTACAATGTGCTGCTTTGTAATGCAATAAGTAAAGGTCAACCAAAACACACATAGTCAATAAAAGTGGTTAAAATGAATAAAGTAGTTGAGCATAGGTTTTATATAAATTGCAATGTTTTCATAGGCTGCCTGTGTAACATGAATATGATCCTTTCCTCATCTATCTGCCTGTGCTTCCCAGTGCCCACTGCTATTCTGATATTGGGTACTTGTTAGAAATGTGATGATGTGTATATTAATAGCTCACATTTATTGACCAGATATTGGCCAGGCACTGTGCCAAATAGTTCACAAATGTATTTCATCCACTCCCCACCAGAATCTTATTATTGCTCACATTTTACAGGCTGGAAAGTTGAGGCCTAAATGATTAAATGATTTTTCCATATAGTGATAATATAAACAATAACCTAGCCTACCCATTCCAGAACCTGGCACTTAGCCACCAGGCTGTCATGTTTAGGAAGCTGATACTGTGAAGAAAATGCATTCATGGTCCATAGAGAGAGTCCTGATATCTTGAAGGCATTGGAGAAATTCAAATCTAAACTTCTCTGTCTTTTCTTCTCCTCTCCAGAAATATCTCTGTGAAAATAAACTCATGCGTAGGATCTAAATTAAATGAAAGTGGAAAAGAAAATGAGGCCACTATTCTAAAAGAAAATCTGTTTCTTGTTTTGTGGAAAGTGGATTTGAAGGAGAATTCTGCTTTTGAAGGAGAATTCTGAAAGGATTTCCTGAATGTTGAAAATTTTATTATATTAGTTTAAAAGAAAATGGAGCTAACAAGGAGAAGAAAAGGTCGTGCAGATGTAAGGCAACATTTTGGAGATACCTTGATATTTGAAGCAACCAGAAGACATTTAGTTACCTTTTCATCACTCTCTTTCTCAGGTGACATAAAGACCTACTTTGGACTGGCGAGGGGATGAAACCTGGATCCAAGGCCTTTGAGGGTTCAGTCTCCAGAACTCCAAGAAGAAACAAGGACTAATACGCATTCTGATGCCAGCAGGCTGGAACCCCATCTTTTCACCCTTTATCCTGTGCTTCAGTTTGAGCTGCATGAAGCACATCAGCTAGAGAACAGCCCAGTGCCCATCAGCTGCCAGACTTAATGCGATCCAGATCCCATCTCTAACACACCTCTGAAAAATACATTACTTCTCTAGAGGCCATTACTTGGCAGGTGTCTCCTTTTGTGTTCTCCTAGCATCTTATTAAACTTTGTGGCACTAAACACAATGGTGATATATTTGTAAAATTATTCCTTTTATACTTGTCTTCCTCTCTGGCCTGGGGATTATGTTATACTATAGACTAACTAGAGGCCCAGTACACAAATTCATGCATCAGTGGGGGCCCTCAGCCTGGTCTGGGGAATCAGGCTGAAACTGGCTCTCTGACATATCCAGAGGGGTCCTGGATTACAAAAAGGCACAGGCCAGGCCAAGGGACCCCACCGGTACCTGATCTGGGCAGGGGAGGGACATGGGAGGTTGTCCAACTGGGGAGGCACCACGGGAGGGCTCGAGGGCGTGTCTGGCCCATCTCCCTCAGTCCCGATTGGCCAACCCCAGAAGCAAGCTAACCTACCAGTTGGATTGTCTGCCCCATGGTGCTCAGTGCACAGCATAGTGAGCAGTTGAATGGCCTTAGCATATCATTAGCATATTATACTTTGGTTGTTGAATTGCCAACTGAATGACTGGACACAGTATATTAGGCTTTAATTATATAGGAAGAGGTTGGCTTAGTTATAATTGTTGTAAATTAATCAAAGGCAATAGCCACATAGTTTATTTTTTTTAATATATTTTATTGATTTTTTACAGAGCGGAAGGGAGAGGGATAGAAAGTCAGAAACATTGATGAGAGAGAGAGACATCAATCAGCTGCCTCTTGCATGCCCCCTACTGGGGATGTGCTCGCAGCCAAGGTACATGCCCTTGCCAGATCTGTCACGTGGATATTTGGGCAGGGAACTGTCAAAACACTGTTCCCAGTATGCCACAGTGCCCCTGGGTTAAAGATAAGTTTAGTTTGGAGACACTTATTATATGCATATTCAATGATGATATAAATAATCAATCCAGATAATACTCAAATACCTCAATTTTACAAGTGAAAAAGGTATATGCTCAAAGTCACACAATTATTCAGTTTCAAAGCCTTGATTAAACAAGCATATTCTAATCAAGATCAGCAGTACCCTTTACAGATAATGGAAGACATTACTAAGTTTCATAAATGTATGTCAACCAATGAGTGCCCTCTATTGTGAATAATAAAAATGAACTCTGGTTAACTTCAATAAAAAATTAGATCTACAGAAAAAATTTCAGGAATTCTGAAATAAAATCTCTACAAATCAGGCTTCCATTGGGCAGATTTTGACCAGAACTCCACCAGCTTTTTGACTACAGTGAGCTCTCCAGACCACAGGGGCACTGTGGCATACTGGGAACTAACTGGACTTGCTTACCCAATTCCCTGAAAGGTCTGGACAAGTTATGGAGGTAACTAGTCACAACTTATTTTAGGAAAGCAGGTAATTAGACACATGTCAGCTGGTTGAGGTAACACACTGAATCAAGATCCATGGAGGTGTGTTCTTATTGATACCTGCAGCCCAGTTTCACTCCCTCTTTTGTTGAGCAATCTTATCATCCATTTCCATTCATGTTCTTACACATTTACAGACATAAATATCAAAGTTCTGAAATTCGATGAGCTTGTAGGAACCATGTTGATACGTGGTTCTAATTGGAAGTCTGGAGACCATGAAGGATGGACCACTGGCTATCAAGGAAATTGGCTTAACTGTTTATGTAACACTCTCATGAAAGAAAGTTATAATGTTTTAAGCAAATGGTAAGGGGTTTATCTGGCAAGAAAAGGTTAGTGGGACTGGGGAATGAGGTGTTTCAAATCTTCCCGAATCTTATCAGTACAGTCATCATTATTTTGTCCTCACTTTTTTTTTCAACAAATGCCTTAATTTGTAAGCCAGAAATGTATCTTATATAATTTAATTTTTTCTAGTACCGCATTTTTAAAAGTCAAAGAACCAGATGAAATTAATTTTTATCATTTATTTAACCTAATACACCCAAATATATTATAACATATAAATAGCATATAAATTAACAATCAGATATTTTACACTCTTTTTTTTAAAAAAAGCACTAAGTATTTAATATCCAGGGTTTATTTAGCTGTATGGGGCTAGTGGTACCATAATGAATAGTGCAGGTCTTATTCTCTTTCTGTTTATTTAACCTTTTCAGTGTAAATAACTATAGTCATCCCATCCTACAGTCTTGAATTCCTCATGCCTGCATACATTTGTTGCCAGATTTCTACCTGTGAATAGTAAGAGGAGATTTTACTCCCACTGAGTAGTCTTTAGGCCATAACCAATCCAAGAATCCTCATTTCTCTAAGCATCTGATATTTACATGGAACAGAATGGAGACTCCAGAAATTGACCCAAGACTTTATGCTCAAGAATAAATACAGTGGAATAAGTGTTTTTTCTTGTTTATGGCAAAGAAATTTATGACTCATAAATGTGCTGAATAAAAACTAAGCGCTTACTAAATAATTCAAAGTGAGAGTTTATTTTGTGATCAAATTTATATTACATATTTTAAAGTTCAAAAAGTAAAATTTCTGATTTTAACAAGTCAAAAAATTTTAAAGGTACAATCTGTTCTAAGATAGTCACTATTAATAGTTTGAAGGATGTTTTCAGTGCCAGGAGTAATGTTTTAGAGCCTCCACTGACTAAAGTATTTTGAAATGATAAGAAAAAGCTTCGATCAACAATTTTTACTCTTAATTTTGATGTTGTCAATGCATTAAAGTCTCTAAGAAAGGAAATCACTTAGTTCTGAGAACAGCTTTTTAAAAGCATAAAAATATTTGTTATAGTGTCAAGGCAGTAGTATTCAACCTTTATTTTTAATAAAAGAGGAAGATAGTCACTGCATTCACTATTTACATTACTTTTAATATTACCATACTAAGACTCAAGAGGAATTTTTGTTGCTATTTGACGTGTCATCAGTTTCAAAGGTTAGAAAAATAATGTATACTATGCCCCAATCTTGCCTGTCTTTCATTTTCTCAATGTAATGAAATGAGAAAATGGGAAAGACAGGGAACTCTCTGGGATCAAGGGACTGTGTTAAACCTCATCACAGCCAACCAATAAAGCCTCCTAATGAAGAGAAATGTGTGCAGGGCACAGCACAGCTGAATGGTGATCCAAGAGCTGGCAGACACATAGCAACGGAGAACAGAAATTTAAAAATAAGGTACAATCTAATCTTGATTGACTCTAGTGGAAGAATGACACAAGAAAATTCAGTGCCGAATGTTATAAGTTTCAGGCTATTTTTCTTAATTTTCTCAGCAAATACCTTAGTATACTGGTTTTAGGTTTTAGACTAATCAAAAACATTCATTGATAACTAACACTATTACAGGGTTAGAATGCAAAAATATATCTAATATTACCAAAAAATTTCAGCTGTGATTTTACTTGTTCTATTTTCACCTCAATATATAGTAATATTTTTATTAAGTGCCTATGATGAGCACATTCAGAATACGTAATATTAAACCATATAACTAGGTAATTAATGCAACTTCTTTATAATGATTTGGAATGCCAATTTGACAAATGTGTCCTGGCTGATTATATTGGAAGCAATTTGATGTAATCAGCCAGCTAAGTGACTTATCTCCACCTGGCATATTGCTACTTCCTTCATCCTACATTAGGCACTAGTGCCAAAATGAGCGATGATTGCAGCTGCTTTGATATTGATATCCATAGCTACTCACTCATAGAATCCTTTGCTCCATTAGACACTTAGAGGCACCTTAACTCGTAGAGAAACCAACTATTTTGGGAGTCTTTATTTCCCAGAGTACTATGTATGCCAGCCAGAATATTGGGGGGGAAAGCAAGAGACAAAGCTGTCTGTCTAGGGTTTTACGTGCAGGGTGGTCTTGGCACTGAAAAGCAAGACACAAAGAGGATGGCTAAATGAGACAGCATCTGAGGGGAAATGGAGAGGCAACCTACCACCAGCACATCTGGTTCAGTTTTCTAGCTTCACATTATTCCAACCCCTCACAGCAAATGCTCGGCTCATCATTTAATATCTTCATTGTAAACATGAATCCAGAGTACTGAGAATTTCTTTCTTATTTCCTGTCTCAAGATTCTGCCATATATTATGGCTCTATACAACTGTGTATTACAAGGGAGTACAGAAACTCATATATACTGACTTTTATTGTCAAATCTTACTAAAAATATTAAACAGCATCTATATACTGTCTAATAAAAGAGTAATATGCAAATTTGACCGTACCACACCACATCCATAAGCCACGCCCACCATCCATGTCCACCAGCCAATCAGGAGCAAATTATGCAAATAAACCCCAAACAAAATGGCTGCCACCACAGAAAGCAGAAGGGAGGATTAGGTTTCCCTGGCAACGGAGTGCTGACCTAGGCCTCCACTCAATGGTACAAAGTTTCAATTATAAAAGATACATAAGCCACAGAGCTGGAGAGAGAAGAGGCTAGGGTTGCCAGGCGATGGAAGAAACTAAACTTCTGCAGCCCTAGAGCCTAGCCCTCCACTCTAGGTTACAAAGTTTCAAACAGAAATGGCTGTCATCATGGAGTGAGCAAAGGCTTGACTTCGCTCTAGGCTACAAACTTTCAATTGCAGAACATCAATTAATTTCAGATCTCAGGGCCTCTGCTTGAGTCACTGGAGGTGTGTGGACAGCCTGCAAACCACCATAAGCCCCTCTCCCAGGCCGCCCCATGCCCTAAGGGAACCCCCACCCTGATCCAGGACACCCTTCAGGGCAAACCAGGTGGCCCCGCCCCATGCACCAAGCCTCTGTCTTATCTAATAAAAGAGTAATACATAGATTGACCATCAGCTCAACACACAAGAGGGCTGCCTCCATGTGGTCAAAGATCCTGCCCCCATGTGGACACAAGATGGCCACCACAAGATGCCCAGCAAGGGAGGGCCATTGAGAGGTTCCAGGCCCTGCAAGAGAGGCCAGGTTTGGGCCATCAGGCCATCAGGAGAGGGCAGTTGGGAGGGACCAGGCCTTCAAAGGAGGGAAGTAGGGGACAAACAGGCTGGCAGGGGAGCAGTTAGATATTAATCAGGCTGGCAGGGTAATGGTTAGGGGTGATCAGGCTGGCAGGCAGAAGCGGTCAGAGGCAATCAGGGAGGTAGGCAGGCGAGCAGTTTTGAGCCAGCAGTCCTGGATTATGAGAAGGATGTCCGACTGCCCGTTTAGGCCTGATCCCAATCAGGTCTAAATGGGCAGTTGGACATCCCTCAAGGGGTGCCAGATTGGAAAGAGTGCAGGCTGGGCTGAGGGATGCCGCCCTCTGTGCACAAATTTTGTGCACCGGTCCTCTAGTAAAGTATATAAAAAGCCAGTGATCAGAACACTATAATGACCAGAACAACTGGTCATAGAACCAACCCAGATTGACCCCCACCACCTCATGGACCCACAGCCCCTTCCCCCAGCCAGCCTCACCCCATATCGTCCCCTGACCCTGATCAGGGGCAGGGCTGCCGGCCAACTGCCTATGGCCCCTCCCCCTAGCCAGCTCTGCCCTCAATCAGCCCCCTCACTCTGATCAGGAGCAACTACCCATGGCCCCTCACTACAATCGGCCCCACCCTAAATCATCCCCCAACAACCCAATTGGTCCCCGGCCCCTCCTCAGGTAGCTCCTCCCCTGATTGGCACCCCCACCTCATTTGGGGCTGGGCTTCGCCAGCCTACTGCCCACAGCCCCTCCCCACAGCCAGTCCAACCCCTAATCAGCTCTTTCCCCACAGCTGGCCAAACTCCCACCATCTCCTCCTCCCAACATGCCCACCCCCTATGCGACAATTGGGGCTGAGCCAGCCAGACCCTACCCATGCATGACTTCATGCACTGGGCCTCTAGTATTCTATCTAATAAAAGAGTAATATGCAAATTAAACACCACTCCACTACACTCACAAGCCACACCCACCAGCCACTCCCATTAGCCAATCAGGATTGAGTATGCAAATTAGTTTCAACCAAGATGGCTGATCTGGGACACCTTTCAAAGTAAACCAGTTGGCCCCCACCCATGCACCAGGCCTCTATCTTATCTAATAAAAGAGAAGTATGCAGATTGGCCATCACTCCAACACACAAGATGGCTGCCCCCAAGTAGGTCAAAGTCCCCCCCCCCCCCGCATGTGGACACAAGATGGCTACCACAAGATGGCCAGCAGGGGAAGGCAGTTGGGAGGGACTAGGCTGGGAGAAGAGGGAAGTTGGGGGCAAACAGGCTGGCAGGGGAACAGTTAGATGTCAATCAGGCTGGCAGGGGAGTGGTTAGGGGGTAATCAGGCTGGCACACAGAAGCAGTTAGGGGCAAACAGGAAAGCAGGCAGGCAAGCAGTTGGAAGCCAGCACTTCTGGATTGTGAGAGGGATGTCCAACTGCCTGTTTAGGGATCGGGTCTAAACAGGCAGTTAGACATCCCTCGAGGGGTCCCAGATTGGAGAAGTTGCAGGTTGGGCTGAGGGACATCCTCCACCCCCATGCACAAATTTCATGCACCGGGCTTTTAGTAAAATATAAAATTTCAGAGGATAATAAATGTTCCAGCAAATAGTCAGGTTAGAGGCAGAGGACATTGTAGGAGTATTTTTAAACAGGATGGCCAAGGAAGGCCTTGCCAAGAAGATAACATTTTAGTTAAGACCTGAAAGAAGAGAATGATCAAACAATTAAGTTATTAATAATGAAATAATTTGTATGACTAGAGGCGAACTACATAAAATGCAATAATGCAAGTATACAACAATAACTAAAGTGTTGTTGTCATATTTTGACAGAAATATTCATTTTACTCTTTGAAGCAGATTCCATATAGCACCTGTAAACTATTAATCAAAGAACTTTGAATTAAAACTGTGAAAGAAAAGTGCAAAAAAAACCCACAATATGCTGAGTTCAAAAATGTAACCAAAATTGACCAAGAAGAAAGTATCAACATTTAAAGGTAATGATGTAGGATAGTTGAAATATACATGCAGAAAAGTATTATTAAACAGGTTAGTCCTTTAAATAAATATATCACTAGAATTATTTGAGACAGTTTTGTTAGTTGGAGGAGAGACTCTACAGATGTGATAAATATAAATTTAAATATAGAAAGCTGACATGTAGCTTGGATAAGAGCAGATCAATCTTGTATATTGATCATTATTTATAGCTTAAAATAAAAGAAAACATGAAAGTTAAAAACCTGATAATAATTGTCAATTGAGCTATTTTTATACCTACAATAATAGCTATAAATGAACAGCCTTTCATACACAATTTTGACTTGACCATACTCATAATCAGACCAATCTCATAAAAACATCAAAGAATAGGTCATATGAATAATAAATTCATGATAAAAAATAGATCATTCCAGTTAATGATCTATGTTAATTTTTTAAATATTGAAGATATTCAAGAAGAGAGCTCACTGTGTTTTTCTTTGGATTCATTTTACTTTTATCATTAACCACCAAAGTACCTTGTAATCCAGGTACCACTGTTGGTACAATTCCCTAGGTGTAAACTCAACTTAGCTTTTAAAATGTTAATCACACACTCTTTGAATAGACACAGGATGCCTGAAGATCTATTAACTTAAAGTTAAATTAGTTGATGAAAAATTTTAATTTAACATTAACTTTAGTAGTGATGAGATGCTATAAAAAGTATATTAATATATTTAATGAACAGAGATTTTAGTGGAGAGAAAAGATCCATTCTGTCATAGCAGATTTATTAAGTCACTATAAATATTTTATAAGTTCAGTCTCTGAAAAAACGGACCAATGGCTTATTACTTATCTTCTCATTGCTTTCCTAGAAACAACATAAAGAATCAAGGGAGTGAGAAGAGAAAAGGGAAATTCAAACACTCTATGTTCTATAAAACTAGAGAGCATGGAAATTCTGAAAGCTGTTGTATATAATAAAAGGCTAATATGCAAATAGACTGAATGGTGGAACAGCCAGAATAACTGAACAACCAGTCGCTATGATGTGCACTGAACACCAGGGGAATTGTGTTGAACATGGCTTTGGCCATGGTGGGATCATGGAGCAGGTGACCAGGAGTGCCAGACCAAGGCAGGGCACCAGTTACTGTCATCAGGGCGAGCCTCTCATAGTTACTGAAAATTATCTGCTCCCACGTGCCACAGTCCTGCCCGGCGCCCACACTCATTGCCAGCACCAGCCCCACTTGCACCTGCAGTTGGAGCCAGAGCCACTGCTCACACTCGCTGCCAGTGCCCAGCACAGATCCCAATCACTTGGCACCATCAGCAGAAGTGAGCCACAGCTGCTAGATCTGATTGGCTCTGAGGGCTTCTCCACTTCCCCCTGTTCCTGAGGGATGGTTAGGGCAGCAGCTACCACTCACACCTGCTGACAGTGATGGTCCCACTTGCACCTGGGTGCTGCTGATGCTGGCCTCAATTACTCTGTGGTGTCAGCGGGGCTGGCGCCATCAGTGTATGGGAGCTGCAACTGTGGGAGCAGGGTTGCAGCAGGAGGGGCCGGGTGGGGGCATGGAGGATGGGCCAAGACCCACTCCTGTGCTTACCGCAACCTCATGGCCCACTGTTCCTTTCAAGGTGCACGGATTCATACACTGGGTCCCTAGTATGTACATAACACAAAAGCGTATGAGACCAGTGGGACTTGCACGAGAAACTGTCATTGCAGGATGTCAGGGAAAACTGGGGCCTTATTATGGGCAAGTAACCAGACATTAATGGGAAATAACCTTTCTCAAAGGAGGACCAAAGGATTCTATTCTATTCATGAGAAGTTTATATTCTATTTTGAATATTTAGGTAATTAAAATACAGAATAGAAAGTTTAGGATTGTAGTGAATTTTTGTCCTTACAAAAACCAAAAACAAAACAAACAAAGAAGCAAACAAAAAATCATACAGCAGTGCCAGAATATTTCCAATATTTTTTTCTTGCAGGCCATCGGTTAAACCATATGCCAAAAAAGTGCTTGTTAATGCTTTTTAAGTTATAGTGTGTCTGGAAAACAAAGGTAGTAATATTCAAACACATTATACCATGATGATGTTTAAGTCTCTAAACAAAAGCCAATTACTTGGGTGCTTCAGGCAGCGACAAAAGAAAACCATATCTCTGTCAAGGGAAATAGCTGGTTATTCAGAATTTCTGTTTCTATAAAAGAAGGTCTCATTCACTCTCTAAATAGTGGCCAAATGTTAGTTAAATTTCTGGAGAGTACTGGTGATCTTTTGTCAGAATTTTCAATTGCCAAGGAAAACAGAATAGGATTCATTAAACAATAATTGGGAAAATAAAGTTGGAGAATGAGGTGTTGATAGCTCAGATCACTGGTCTAACAGCACATTTTAAAGTTAATTACAAACATAGATTTTGAAAAAAATTATTGAGCACTACCTTGTAAAAGCTGTTGTGATATGCAATGAGCAGAATACAGAAAGGAATATGAACAGTCTGCCCAACATTTCTTGAAATGAAAATCTTTGAGATGAATTCTATCAGTTTGGGCTTATCTGAAAAATGTATTTTATCTTTATTGTTAACTAATATTTACGTAAGACATAGAATTCTGATTTCTGTTAATACATTAATGGTGTCATTTCATGTTATTCATTATTTTCCTAGTGAGAAATCAGTCCATCAATTCATATTGTTGTTCCCCTGAATGCAATATATCTTTTCCCTCCTCTTGCTACTTAAGACACTGTTTGTCATTGATACTGATTTATGGTTTGATTATGTTTTTCCTCAGTGTACTTTCTTAGCATTTATTTTGTGTGGTGTTTAGCTGAATTTCTTGTGATGCACCAAATTTGTAAAAAATTTCTACAACTATTTTTTTGCTCTATTCTCTCTCCTCTTTTTCTAGAACTCTAATCCCACGTATGCCACACCACTTTTTTTCTTTAAATAACAGTTTACTAAATGTCTGCTCATTCTTTTTTACAAGTTTTTCTCTATCTTCAGATTGGATAAATTCAACTGTTCAAGTTCACTGATACACCTCTATTGTCTCCAGTCTGCTGTTAACTCCACTGAACAAATGTCCTTCCAATGAGTCCTGTCCCTGCTTCTGTTAAGTCTGGTTCTTTTTATTACATGTTAGACATTATGAGCAAAATTTGTAGAAACTATGCACTCGGCTATTTTCCTCTGAAAGTGTTTCTCTTTTGTTCTAGCAGTTAAATTATTGGTTATTCTTCTTGACCTTGTGAAGGTTTGGTTTAATACTTTGCTACATAGTTTTAATATCTGAAATTTATTGTTTTAGTAACTGATATTTCACTAAATATAGCTGAGATATTCTTGGGAGTAAATATAATGAGAACAACAACAACAACAAAAACCCCTAATTAATTCATACATAGATTTAAACAATAAGAGAGAAGAAAGCAAGCCAGCTTGCCTTACCATTGCCCAAGGATAAATGCAATATCCTGAGATTGAAATACATTTCCCTTTCACAGTGAAATCCCAGATGAATTTACCAGTGTTCTCATTTCTGCTATATTCTATTAACATCCAGCAGTAGAATCAGACTCAGCACAAGACTCAGAGCTTTTTGCAAATGCTGTTTTCTACACCAGGGATACTACATAGCTAATATATTTTAAATACTGTTCATATGTTACTCAGGAAACCTGTCCTAATTCTATTAAGCAAGATTAGGTCCTGCATCCTGAGACCTTCCACAATACTTCATTTCAAGTCTCAGTTACAGATTCTATCTCTGCATATCACTTCTCCAGAGGATTTCTTCCTGAGTAGCCTTTTATTTATTCAACAACAGCTATTCTACACATAAGAGGTGCCAGGCATTAGTTTGGATACTCAGAATGAAGTAATAAATACAATGCGAATGATTTGGGGCCTCAGAGTTTAGTGAATGTTGTATCTGGATTTTATCTTGAGAAACATGCTAGACAGTGATTAAAGGAAAGGACTTTGGAACTAGATTGTATTGTCTGAAGCCCATCTCTACCATTTATGAGCAATGTGCCCTTGAGTATGTTACTTAACTTCTCTGCATCTCATTTTCACCATTTGCTAACTATAGATCATATATCATAAGTTTCTTGTGAGCACAAAATTAATTAAAATGTGTAAAATATTTAGAATTGTACCTGGCATATAAGAATTCAATAAATATTTGATATTATGCTTGCCTTTCATACCTAGTGTGATTCTAAAAATAATAGGTATAAACCACATACTGTTGAATGAATAAATGAATGGATATCTATGCTTTTGGATTAAAAATATATCAGATATTGAAGACATTTTTATATTGCTTTTCTCTTTTCTAACTATGTTTTACATAAACAGCCCTGGCTAGGAAATGTTCTAAGTATTAAAGCAATAAGTCTATTTGCACCTTCCCTACAACTACTGCCATTTGCTCAGTCATTCCTTCTAATTAATTAAAAACAAATAATGTGACATTCCTTTTCCTTAGGCATTTACAAGAGAGATGGAAAAATGGTATGTATTTAATTACATATAATAAAATGCAGTACACAATGAGTACATGAGGGAATTAAATAAATCACACATTTGAAAGCATACACTAACTGGTTGCCAAATGTTAATTTGAGTTATATAAAATTACCAATATTTTGATGACTTTCATTATTCTAATGGAAATTTTCTACGGCTCAAAATAATAGCAGATAATAAAAACATATATTCCCTGTATGCAAATAATATCAGTTCAGAGGAGGAGAAAACTTTCAATCAGGATGACCATATAAAATTTTAGAAAAATAGGCAAATATAATGTGAACAAAAGGTAGAAAAAAAATCAAGTGGTTCAAAACAGTGATTCTCAAAATTTGGTCTCACAATTTTACATAAGCATAGAATTAATGATCAAAACACAGCTAACCTGAAAGAAGAATGGCTATATATTTTTTAAAAATAGTTCTTTCATTTCATTTACTTTATTCTTTATATATATCTCTTTTCTGAAGTTGGAAGAGTGAGAAAAAATTGCTCAAAACAGAATATTGTTCTATCTCTAATAAACATTCTTATAATTACATTTTATAGATATAATTTTGTAGATCTAATAATTTAAAACATCTGAGTCTATGTACAATATAATAATACTTCCCCCAAGTATTTTTCACTTGATATAACTTGTAAAAATCCAAGTGACTGACTAAGCTGTTTTTCGATTCTCTATTGTATAGAACTAACATATTTTCTGTTAAATAATCCTATCTAATAAAAGAGTAACATGCAAATGTGACCGTACCTTGGCTCCTGATTGGCTATGCTACCAGCCAATCAGGAGCAGGGGGCAGAGCCAAGGGGCAGGGCCAAGCCGTGCAAGGGCTGGGCCCTGGGGGTGGAGACTAAGCAGTAGCGGTGGCGAGTGCCATAGTGCCCTGGTCACCTAAGCTTGGAGATAGCCAGGATGCAGGGCAGGGCGAGCACAGGAGCACTGCCACCTGAGCTTGGACGTGGCCGGGGGGATGGGGCGTGGCAAGCGTGGGAGGCGGCCAGGGGGCGGGGCAAGTGACCAAGGCACGGGAGCGGAGGTTAGCGCTCAGCCTCTAGGGCCGGGTGGTCACAGGCAGTTGGAGCTGAGCTGAGCAGGGAGATGGCTGAGTGCCCAAGGCCTAAAGCCTCGCCAGAGGTTTTAGGCCTTGGGCAGGCTGGGGATGAGCCATCAGTTGGATATCCCCTAAGGGCTCCCAATATGTGAGAGGGGTCAGGTTGGGCTGAGGGACCACCCCCCTGTTAACTGGACAAATTTCGTGCACAGGGCCACTAGTAAATAAATAAATAATTTGCTCTCCTTAGACTTTTACTTAATAAAATGCAACAACATGCATTTCAAGGCTTCAGCTCTTTATTCAAAATAATATATTGAATGAATAGAAGGGCACCAGAACTGCAGGACACACAATATTAAAAACACTGTGTAAAAACTGTAAGTAATTTAAACTCAAAAGATACATTGTTTATATCTCTCACTTGAAGGCTTGAATTTGTACTTTTTTAAGGAGAAATTTTCTGTACAGCCAGTATCTCTCAGTGGTTGAGCATTGACCTATAAACCAGGAGGTCAAAGTTTGATTCACTGTTAGGGCACATGCTCAGTCCCCATGAGGGGGAATACAGGAGACAGCCAATCAATGATTCCTTCTCATCACTGATGTTTTTCTCCCTTTCCCCGCCTTTCTGAAATCAATAAAAATATATATACATTTTTTTAAAAGAATAAATTTTCAAATGATGTGTGTGTGTTATCTTACCTAATAATAGACAAACATGTAAATTGACTATACCTCTGCTATGCCCACAGCCAATCAAAGTGAGTATGCAAGTTAACCCAACAAAGATGACAGTTAATTTGCATATGTAGGCACCAGCGGCCTGGGTCCTGGGAAAATCCTTGACACCCAGGTCACTCAGAGGTAGGTCCCACATGGGCCCTGAGCAGCCTGGGAAGGGCCTGAGCCAGGAGGCCCCGGAGCAGAGCCAAAGGGGAGCCCCTGCCAGGTATAAAGCCTCGGCCAGAGGCTTTAGGCCTGGGCAGAGGCTGAGCTGGTGATCAGTGGGAACTACAGAGGAAAAACCTTTTCTGACTGCTCATTGGCTAAGCCTCCTGCATGCCACTAGTAAGATTCTTAGTAACTGGATAATAAGAATCCAAAAAGGTGATCTAGGGTTTTCACACCACACTCCTGGAGAAAAAAATGAAGGTCCGCTGCTGGAGGGCTAAGAAACATCATATCCTGCCCTAGCCAGTTTAGCTCAGTGGATAATGCCTCAGCCTACCAACCACAGGGTGCAGGTTCGATTCTCATCAAGGTCATATACCTAGGTTGCAAGGTCCTCCCTGGCTGGGGCCCAGGTCAGGGCTCATGCAGAAGGTAACCAATCAAAGAGTTCCTCTCACTTTGATGTTTCTCTCTGTCTTTCCCTTTCTCTTGAACGTTCTCTAAAAATCAATAGAAACATATCCTCAGGTAAGGATAAAAAACAAAATAAAGAAAGAAATGTCATATCCTATG
Organism: Antrozous pallidus; assembly: GCA_027563665.1. Lineage (NCBI taxonomy): Eukaryota > Metazoa > Chordata > Mammalia > Chiroptera > Vespertilionidae > Antrozous > Antrozous pallidus. Next base: position 40,697,087 of record CM050513.1, on the reverse strand, counting down.
AAAGATACATCTTGAAAATGCTTAAAGAAAGTTGTCATTTTTTCATGGTGAAGGGACTGGAGTCTGAGTTGATGAAAACACCTTGGTGGCTGTGGTGACTGGCAGTGGCTGCAGCAGTGGGGTGATAGGGCTGGTGCTTTCCCCTGATCAGCCTGGGTGCCTCCCACAAAGAGAGGCTAGACTGTGATTTAGGCCCACTCTGGGAGAGGGCCTAAACCATCAGTAGGACATCCCCTGAGGACTCCCAGTATGTGAGAGGGGGCAGGCTTGGCTGAGGGAAACCCTTCCCCACCCCCAGCCAATGCATGAATTTTGTGCACAAGGCCCCTAGTTTATGATAATGGCAATTATCCAAGGAAGAATTTTGAGTATATTTCATATAAATTTTTATGGTTTTAAATGCTGATAATATTATTTCAGTATCTTTAAATGACATAAAGGTAAACAAAATAGCTATTCAAGTTTTGGAACAAAATATTATACTAAAACAATGTGTTTTGTCTGAAGTACTTACTCAAAAATCAATATACTAACTAAGTTAAACATTATTCATTTATAGATCTCAGTTTGATTCTTGAAATAAAAACAAATATATAAGGGGCAATGGCATTTTACCAGTAATGTTGTGGAATCACCTCTGATTTAGATCTGAGTTGGGATGTAGCTCTTTGTTCATCACCTGGGGAGTGAGAAAAGTTAGACTGTCCTTATCAGCTATAAGGTTCACAAAGAATTCTGAAACTACTTAACATTGACTTAATAGAAAATGCAAAAGACTTGCCAGAAGATAAGCAATGTGCCTTATCTGTTTCTTTTACATAGTTTAATATTAGCCTGTACACATCTCTTATGTTTAGGGAAAAAAATCTTTTATACACATAGCAGATATATTAGCTTACCAAAAACCCTTCTGAAGACAGCAAAAAAGAAATATAACTCTCCTCAACATTTAAATAACCTATGTGAAAGGATTAAAAACGTAGTCTTTAACTTTGATCAAAGTATTTATTTTTCAGTTACTCCCACCTGTAAAATAAACATGATTTATAGAAACAACCTTAAGCAAATCTGTGAAGAATGGAAGAACATCTTCCTGCGTCCCCAACATTTAATCTTCATGCTGGACTCCTCCTTCCATTATCCTGCTTATCTTTCCTAACCTTGGCAGTTGTTTTCCACCAGTGCTGAGACAGGCTTTCAACTGATTCTTTTCTTTATGGCAGGTAGGCAGCAGTTTAAGGTATGTCTACATATGAAACATCCAAACACATAGATAATATTTATGAGTTTATTTGACCCAAACTGATAACAATGGCCAGGAAGCAAAGTTTCCATGAATTAAGAAAGTACTCTGGAGGAGATCCAAGATGGCAGCATAGGTAAACACCTATCTTGCTGCCCCACACAGCAATTTCAAAACTACCACTTAACGAAAGAACAAACACCATCCAGAATCACCAGAAAGCTGGCTGAGTGAAAGTTGCACAAATAAAAGAGAAGAGAGGACACTGTGACTCAGAGGAGCAGCTGAGTACAGCATCGAAGATACGTGCGGAGAGAGGTTTGGAGCACGCGCCAGTGGATAGGGCAGGCGGCTGAAAACCCGGCCAGTTTTCTCTAACGGGGAGATAAAGACATCCCACTGGACTGATTCCCCAGCTCTGGGCAAAGTCCAGGGAACCCACAATCATACGGGGTCAAAACTGGGCAGTGGGAGGGCACACCGAAAGCTCGGATGCTGCAGGGGTCTGCCTGCTTGTGGAGAAGGCGAGCGTGTGCTGAGTGCGCGTGACTTGCTCTCTCATTCGGGAAACCGTCAGAGTGCATTGTTTTGCGATGCTTGGTGAGACATTGGGTGTGCAGACTCATTTGGGGAGAGTCTGAATTCTCCAGCAGTTGGTGGGGCTCGGCAGCGGCTCTCTCTCAGAGACCCTGGGGCTGCATAGGGCAGAGCTGACACTGTCTGCTTGGCTCGGAGACTCCACCCATCCAACCTGAGCACAGCTGAATATCACAGACAATTGACCTGGAGGTCAACCCCTCCAAGTGCTAACAACGATTAACCTGGGCTTAACTTCAACAAGACTGTGCAACCCATATCCATCTCAGGTAACTGGGGAGGTTGAGCCACTGTCCCTTGTAGGACATCTATCACAAAAAGCTAATTGAACAACTCAGGGAAGCAGCTACCATGCAGAGACATGGAAAGAAATCAGATGTGAAAGAAATGGAGGGGGAAAAAAACGACTGGACATGGAATTCAAAACCACAGTTAAAGGGCTTTTCAAGAGGCTCCTAGAAAAGGCCGAGACCTACAAGGAAATAAGCAAGACCTATAAGGAAATGAATGAGCCCTACAAGGATATGAACGAGACTCTCAAGGATATGAAAAAGGACCAACCAGAAATTAAGCATACACTGACTGAAATAAAAAATATTATACAAAGACCTAAAAGTACTCTTGAGCACCCCAAGAACCAAGTTAAAGATTTGAAATACAAAGAGGTAAAATTCACTCAGCTGGAAAAGCAAGAAACCAAAAGAATCCAAAAAATTGAAGATAGTGTAAGGGGCCTCTGGGACAACCTCAAGCATACCAACATCCGAATTATAGGGGTGCCAGAAAAAGAGAGAGACCAAGACAATGAAAACCTATTTGAAGAAATGGTGACCGAAAACTTCCCACACCTGGTGAAAGAAAATGACTTAGGAGTCCAAGAAGCACACTGAACCCTAATATATAGTAACCCTAAGAGAACCACACCAAGGCACATCATAATTAAAATGTCAAGAGCAAAAGACAGAGAGAGAATATTAAAAGCAGCAAGAGAAAAACAGATGGTTACCTATAAGGGAGCACCCATACAATTGTCAGTGGATTTCTCAACAGAAACGATACAGGCCAGATGGGAGTGGCAAGAAATATTCAAAGTGATGATTAGCAAGAATCTACAACCAAAGTTACTCTATCCAGCAAAGCTATCATTCAGAATTGAAGGTCAGATAAAGTGGTTCGCTGATAAGAAAAAGCTAAAGGAGTTCATCATCACCAAATGAATATTATATGAAATGCTGAAAGATATTCTTTAAGAAGAGGAAGAAGAAAAAGATAAAATTGTAAATTATGAACAACACACATCGATCAACAAATGAATCTAAAATTCAAGTGAATTAATAATCTGATGAATAGGATAAACTGGTGAATGTAACAGAATCACGGACATAGAGAGGGAACGGACTGACAATTCTTGGGGAGAAAAGGGTGTGGGAAGTGCAGCAAGAGACTGAACAAAAATCATGCAACTATGGGAGAGGATAGTGTCGGGGGTGAGGGTGGAGGGTAGGATGGGTACCTTGTGGAGGGGAACTATGGAGGGGAAAAAGGGAACAATGTAATTAATAAACTGAACAATAAAGACTTTTTAAAAAACGAAAAAAAGAAAGTGCTCTGGAAAATGGCAAGTGTACAGTTTATTTTTTACATGACAAAAAAAGGAGGAGAGGTAAGGAAGGTTACATAAAATCCATTGGTGGTAGATTAAAGGGGCTGGAGAAAGCAAAGAGGAGAAATTTATGAGACTGAATGAAAATAAAACAGAGAGACACGCCTTTTTCAAATTGGTGGGTAAAGGATAGTTAATGATTAACACTTATAGCACATAGAGAGGGCATGTGGGGAACAAGATAGCAATTAGAGGCTCTATGGTGAATGTGTCATGAGGGGTATGGAAGAGGAGTCTCTCACAATAAGGAATGATGCAAAAAGACACTGGACAGCCTCACTTAAGATAAAGACTGAAACTTTGTCAAGAAAGCTGCAGGTCTAGGACATGGCTGCCTACCACTGACCTGTATTTAGTTACAAATCTTTATGTTCAAACCATCATATGTGACTACTTTGGATATGGAAAATGAAAGGCCCATCATGCTGGCCTCTCCAGAGCTTGCCAGGTTTAGTATGTAGCTCCTTTTTTATCCATGGGCATGATGCTACCCAGTGAAAAATACATAGATTTTAACACTGAGGACCCAAAGAAGCGAATACCTAAATGATGAAATCTCAATGTTATTGTGTATTTAAGCTGAGCTCTCAGTGGTTGAGCATTGACCTATGAACCCGAAGGTCACAGTTCAATTCCCAGTTAGGGCACATGCCCAGGTTGTGGGCTTAATTCCTGGTATGGGGCATGCAGGAGGCAGCTGGTCAATGATTCTCTTTCATCATTGATATTTCTCTCTTTTGCTTCCTCTCTGGAACCAATAAAAATATATTTTTTTTTTAAAAAGAAATTGAATCAGTAACTTAAAATCTTCTCAAAAAAATAAAATAAAAAGTCAGCCTTTCCTGGTAAGTTCTTCTAAACGTATTAGGAAGAAGTAATACCAATGAAAACAAACCTTTTCTGGAGTATAAAAAGAGGGGATACTTCTTAATGCGTGAGGACAGAATAAACCTGATATTGTTGCCAGAGAATTGAAGGGGTGAAATTTCCCCACCACTCATGGGAATGGGATTCTTGAGATATCTTGAGAAAAAGAATTTTCTGACTTATACGGAAAAAATGAGTGGGTGTTATTTTCATAGAGTTATATTCTTCAGTTTGCAAAATCCCAGGTCTTTTTAAAAAATATATTTTTATTGATCTCAGAGAGGAAGGGTGAGGTAGAGAGAGATAGAAACATCAATGATGTGAAAGTATCATTGATCATCTGCCTCCTACATGTCCCCTCCTAAAGATTGAGCCCACAACCTGGGCAAATGCCCTTGATCAGAATCAAACCAAGGATCTTCAGTCCACAGGCCTACGATCTACCCACTGAGCCAAACCAACTAGGGCAAGTCTCATGTCTTTTAAAACAATACTGGAAAAGGTGTGTCTGGGAGCTTCAGCAGAGTTTCTGTCCCATGGTGGAGTTGAGTCTGGCAGAGCATTAGGCTAGATTTAGTCCATTAGTCCATTGTGCTGGTTTCACATGGCCATGAGCCATGCAGGCAAATGCAGGGAAGCATAGTCCCTGCCACAAGATTCCCAAGAGAGAAAGAGGGCCAAGAGTACAACAGAGCAAGAAAGGCACTCCCTTTGTTTAGGAGTTTAAGTAGCACATCTTTTTGAGTTGTCAGTGGCCACGCCTATTTTGTCCCCTGACTTGTTCCCAGGTGTGATTGACAAATAAGCCTCTTTCCATGTCATCCAGATCTCACTGGGCATGGGTCTGTTGTACAGTCCCTTCCCACAAAAATCTACCGGAAACAAATCGAAAGAGTGCTAATCTAGAGCATTCTGGCAAAGCTGTACAAATGGCATGCCTTCCCTTCATTTTTTTATGTTCATTAATAACCAGATTATTACAATTATATCAATATCAAAACCTGACAAGGATAATATAAAAAGAAAAATTATAGGCCAATATCTCATGACATGCAAGCAAAAACCCTTAAATAAAATTAACAAATTAAGTAAAATATGATATAAAATATATTATGCATTATCATGATGAAAAGTAATTTATTTCAGTAAAGTATGGTTGGTTTAATATTAGAAAAGTTATCAATATCATTAACCACATTAAAAGAATAAAAATATAGCCATATTAATATATGTCAAAAAAGAATTGGGTAATATGCAATACTCAGTCTAATAAACATACAAAATCTCTTCACAAATTACAATGGAAGGGAAGTAAACCTACACAATTGGTAAATACAGTTTAAAAAAAAAACACAGCATCATACTTAGTGATGAATTTAACATTTAACATTTAGGTCAGGAATAAAACAAGAATAGCACTATTACCACTTCTATTAAAGTTTGTGTTACATGTTCTTTTTCACGAAAAAAAAAGTATATCAACTGGGGGGAGAGAATTAGCTAAAATGATTTTGTATATATAAAATCTAGTAATATTTACAGATAAACTAGTAAAAGTATCTGGGTTCATTTAGCAAGATTGCTGGGTTCAAAGTTAATATGCAAAAAGTATTTTTTTTATTTCTATATGTTTAAAATAGAAATTAAAAAGATAATACTAACATATAATGGTAAAATACAAAAATATATAATTCCTAAGAAAAAAATTTCCAGTAGATGTGCTAAACCTCTGAAAAGAAAACTACAAAATATAGGTGAAAAATTTTGAAAATGGCATAAATAGAGAGAATATAATGTTCATGGGTTGGAATATTGACTTCTTCATTTTGTGCAATGTTGTGGAGCAGACGCGAGTGAATGACCACTGGAGCCCAGACCAAATTAAAATTTAGGGAGCCTTTAATAGCCAGCCAGCATCTGCTCTCCGCCCTTCTCCACGCAGGGAGTCCAGAGAGCAGCCCAGACCCTTTGTGCAAGACCACTTTTAAGCACATTAACCACATCCTGTTTCTGCACAACAAACAACCCAGGATAAAACAGTTTTTCCCAAGCAACATCAGAGTCATGCCATTGACAACCATGCCACCCACAGTGACATCCTGTTCTTCAGAAAGCTGACAGTGTTCTATCTTGCAAGACCTATGTGCTGGGAAGGGCCCATGAGACCATATTTCAAGGCCTAGCCTGGTGTCAGCACTGACAACTCTACCTAGGGGATAGTCCATGGCCTCAGTAGTGCTCAAAAATTCCCACTCTCCAACATGCAAAACTTAAAAATGAGCCCTAATGATTGACACTTTTCCATAATGTTCTCCTCATGGCTGTGGGCAGGTCCTTTAACTTGCTTCTCCCTTAGACTATGTCAAAGGCTCAGGAATTTCACATATAATTAAGGTCCCTAATTTGCCTTTTAAGATAAGAAAAGGGCAATTATCCTAAGTGAGTCCAACTAACCACATGAAGTCCTTTAAAGAGGTTTTAGAAGCAAACAGGGAAGAAATCAGAGATTCTTTCCTCTGATCTTAAAGAAGTAAGCTGCTCCTCATTCTACGTAATCAAAGAGCAAATACTGATTTCTGACCTCTGACCCCAGCCTCAGGTTAATTGGATATAAGTCGTATAACCAATGAGCTGGTAAGGATATTCATAGCACTTACCATGTTTAATGCAGCAGTAGAGGTGAAGTTATACTCACAATGATCCAAGCCACAATCCACTCCAGGATTCATCTTACACTAACAGTCCAGGAGATCCCAGAACTCCTCAAGAACATCGAGGCTGATGACTACATCCAGTTCCAACCTGTTGAGTGCCTCTGATCCCTTTCTGTCAGCCCCTCTGACAATCAGCCTTGGACTGCCAGCTACTCCATCAGTCATACCATCTGTCTTCCTGGAAGTCAATTTTGTTCCCCAGGTATTTCTATTGGCAACACAGACAGCAAACCCTATGTAAATTTCACCACAGGCATTGGTTGGTTAATGCCATGTACCCCCCGTGTCAGGCATTCAGCAGCATTAAAGGAATCAAGGAGAAAATCTCAGTCCAAGCCCACAAAACACAAGTGAATTTCACCTTTTAGTTTATCCAAACTGCTGACGCAGACAGGGGTCAGTTTCTCACCTGCACAAACTCTGAGGTGGAGCCAACTGGATTAGGTGCGCCTGACCTTGGGCCAGGACTCACCCAAGGGGAAAGCCGTGTTGATGAACTTTTGGTCAAAACGACATTGTAATACATCCCCACCCACCTTGCTCACTCATACACTCACCTAAGAACATGGCCAGGTGGTAAGAAACAGCCAGCAGGAATCTGGTTCTCTCTTTCTCCCAATCTCTCCATCTTCTTGTCTCTCTTATCTTAGAGGTTGTCTTGTACTATTTATTTAATTATTCCTCCCTCCAGGCCTGACTTACCAAATGCAGATTTTGAAAATTTTCATCAGGTTTTACCTGCCAGAGGTGTTTAATTTAGGGCTGCCTTCTCCAGGACATACATATTTCTTCTTGCTCTAACTTCCTTTTCTCCGTCCCATCCTCCTCTTCAGCTATCTCTCCATCTTCCCTTTTCTGTCTCACAACCCTTTTCCTAACCCCCAATTTATTTTACATCTAGAACAGGATGTAGTCAAATTATTGTGCTACCATAATTTTCACAACAATTAATTGAAATGATTTATGCAGAAAGAAAAAAGGAACAAATACTTGGAAGCAGATCCCGAGCCTCAGATCAGACAGATGTAAGTCCCTGCCAATAGTTTGACTGCAACCTTGTGAGCCCTGGTTCTGGACAAAGAACCCAAAAATACCATGCATACCCTTGAGACTTTGGAAAAATAGATAATTAATGTGTTGTTTTAATTCCCTAAATTTGTGGTAATGTGTTATGAAGCAATAGAAAACTAAAACACTAAAGATCTTATACCCCATCCAAATTAAACTATCAATTAAACAAAATCCTGATAAAAAGTTGAGCATATTTTAAAATGAAAATTAACAAGCTAATTATAAAATTTATAAGAAAATGCAACAGATTTATATGGGTCAAGAAAATTTTGAAGAAGAATAAAAATGGATTACTTAAATTACTGTATATTATACACATAAAGGTATCGTAATTGTGAATTTGTGATATTGTCAGGAAAATAGATATGTAGATTAAGGATACACAACAGAGTTCAGAAATAGAGTCCCAGATATTTACTCATCAGTTTTGTGATAAGAGCAACATTGGAGTTTGTGATACAAGGATGGTCTTTTCAATGAGTGCTGCTAGATCAGCTGGATATTTATAACTAACTAGTGACCCAGTGCAAAAAATTCGTGCATGGGGTGGATGTCCTTCAGCCCAGTCTGCACCTTCTCAAATCTGGAACCCTTTGGGGGATGTCCAACTGTCAGTTTAGGACTGATCACACTAAACCAACAGTTGGACATCCCTCTTGTAATCTGGGACTGCTGGCTCCTAATTACTCACCTGACTGCCTGCCTGATTTCCTTTAACTGCCTCTGCCTGAGTGTCTGATTGTCCCTAACACCTCTGCCTTCCTGCCTGATCTCCCCTAACTGCCTCTGCCTGCCTGATTGCCTCTAGCCACTCTGCCTGCTGGCCTGCTTAACCCTGAACACCCCCTTGTCAGCCTTCTCGCCCCTAACAAACTGTGCCTCAGCCCTGCCTCCATGGCTTTGTCCAGAAGGATGTCCAGAAGATCTCCTTTTCTAATTAGCATAATACCCTTTTATTGGTATATATACTAGAGGTTCAGTGCATGAAATTCATACATGGGAAGTCCCTCAACATGCCCTGTACCATCTCCAATCAGGGACCTCTTGGGGAATGTTCAACTGATAGTTTAGGCCCTATCCCTGGAATGTCCAACTGCTGGATCAGGCCTAAACCAGCAGGCAGACATCCCTCTCACAATCCTGGACCCCTGACTCCTAACCGCTCACCTGCCTACTGGCCTAGTTGCCCCCCAGTTGCCTCCCTGCTGGCCTGGTTACTCCCTAACTGTACAGAAGGAAGTCAGAAATCCAGAAGATGTCTGGTCACCCATTCTAATTAGCATATTACTCTTTTATTAGTATAGATGAGTGAACCTTGATCCCAAAAAATTAATTTGAGATGTATCATAGAATTAAATATAAAATGTAAAATAATAAAGCTTCCAGGATAAAGTATAGGAGAATGTCTTTATATGCTTGAGGTATGCAAAGATTCCTGAAACAGTTCTCAAAAAGCAAACTATAAAAGAAGAGATTGATAAGTTGATTTTTATGAAATGAAGAATAGCTATTCCACAAAGGACACAGTTATAAACCAGTGACTATACCAAGATAATTAATTATATACATCCACCAGAAAAGTTGTCTTCACAGAACTTTTCATAGCTTCAAAGTATCTCCCTTTCCAAATATCTATCCTATCTAATAAAAGAGAAACATGCAAATTACTATACCTTTGCTACGCTACCAGCCAATCAGGAGCAGGAGGGCAGGGCCAAGCTGTGCAAGGCGGAGGGCGGGGCTGGGCTGGGCTGGGCAGAAATGGCATCCTTCCCATCAATCACAGCAGTGGCTGTGGCTGGCCTACAGCTAGGTTCACAAAAGGCCTCTCCCCAGGGCAGAGGCCTTTTGTGGACCGGGCTTTAGGTGGCTGGGGCAGGTGGAGGGCAGGCCAGGCTGGGGAGTGATAGTGGTCCCCCACCTCATCCATCACAGCAGCAGTGGTATCTGGCCTACAGCCAGGGCGGGCTTGGGCCAGGGCCAGCCAGCCAATCAGTGGCATTGCAGCAGGATCTGCTGGGTTTCCAAGGTCGGGGGCTGGGGGGGGGGGGGGGGAGGTGCAGGGGGGAGCCTCTCTCAAGAGGCATTTTCCCCTGCCTTGGGGCAGGCTTGGGTGGGGGCAGGGCCAGGACCAGGCAAGGGATCACCACATGGCAGGGTGATTTGCTGGGTTTCCAAGGCTGGGAAAATAAAGTCTCTTCCAACAGGCTTTTTCCCCCAGGGCCTTGGGCCAGGCTTGGGCTGGGGCTGGGGGCGACCTAGCCAGAGATAGCTGGATCGCAGGGTGACCACTGGGGTCCTCTGGCCAAGGTCCTCTGCCCAAGAATTAAAGCCTCAGCCAGAGGAGTTAGGCCTTGGGCAGGCTGGGGGTGAGTGGTAAGTAAGACATCCCTTCCCCCAAACCAGTTTGGCTCAGTGGATAGAGCGTTGGACTGCAGATTGAAAGGTCCCGGGTTCGATTCCGGTCAAAGGTACGTACCTTGGCTGCGGGCACGTCCCCAGTAGGGGGCGTGCAAGAGGCAGCTGGTCGATGTTTCTCTCTCATCAATGTTTCTGACTTTCTATCCCTCTCCCTTCTTCTCTGTAAAAAATCAATAAAGTATATTTTTTTTAAAAGACATCTCCTCAGGGCTCCCAGTATGTGAGAGGGGGCATGTTGAGCTGGGGGACCACCCAACCCCAGTGCACAAATTTCATGCGTGGGGCCCCTAGTATAAATATATAAAAGCCTAAGTGACCATTCTAACTGGTTGACTGAATGACCGGTTGCTACAATGCACACTGACCACCAGGGGGCAGATGCTCAAAGCAGGAGCTGCCCCCTGGTGATCAGTGTGCTCCCACAGCCAACCTCCTGTGGTTGGCCAACCTCCTCTGGTTCCTCGCCCCAGACTGCCAGACCCGATTGGCCCCAATCAGCCCTGACCATGGGCCAGGCCAAAAGACCCCACCTTGGCATGGAGTTTATCAATATTTAAGGGAAAAACAGTAACATTATATTGAAGAAATATGTCAGTCACTACCTTAACCAAGTGACCAAAGTTAGTATCCCCAGTAATAGGACAGAGCAACATCATTCATATATTGATAAGACCCACTGAGAAGGGCACATAACCTCTGTGGTAAACTTCCCCAAAACCCATAGCTTGGACCTAATCATCAGAAAATGTTAGACAAACCAAAACAGCATACCTGACAAGTACTCCTCAAAGGCAGGAAGTTCAAAAAGACAAGGAGTGGGACTGAAAAATTATTACAGGCTAGAGATGACTAAATACCGTGTGTTATTCTGGATTAGATGCCAAAACAAAAAGAAAAGGGGATATTAGTAGAAAGTTGGGTGAAATCTAAACAAAATCTGTAGTTTAGTTAATAGTATTGTGCCAAGGTTTACTATTTATTTTTTACTAGAGGCCCAGTGCACAAAATTCATGTACAGGGGGCAGGGAGGGTCCCTCGGCCTGACCTGCACCTTCTCCAATCTGGGAGCCCTCGGGGGATGTCCTACTGATGGCTTAAGCCCACTCCCTGCGATTCTCTGCTGTCTTCGGGGTCCACTTGGCTGCTCCCGGGTTGCCGCTAGTGACGGCCATGCAGGCCTTGCTTTCAGCGGCCACTCCCCTGGACTAGAGGACTCCAGTAAGGCTGAGAGGACTGGGCACAGCTATCTTGTGGCTATAGGCGCCACCATCTTTGTGTTGGAGTAATGGTTAATTTGCTTATTACTCTTTTAGGCAGGATAGTTGTACAGTGGTCAGATAAAGAAAGCTGGATGAAGGGTAGACAGGACCACTTTATGTGTGTAATTCCTTTGTAAGTCTAATTTTTTTTTCAAATTGGAATGTTAAAAACAAAGAAAAATGTAATAAAGAAAACTTGTCTTTAGAATACGAATCTTATTTAATACCTACTTAATAAAAATATTGAGAAAAATCAATCAATAAGAAAAGCATAAATCTCAAGTTTATAAATTAAGACAAGACAGAGGCATAAAAAAAGAGAGAAGATTTAGTTGACCAAAAACAACCAAGCAAATGAACAGAAAACCTGAAAATCTGTTCATTAGGGTAATGAAGCCAGCATTACCTTAAACCCAAAACCAGATAAAGACACTATAACGAAAGAGAAATATGTCAGTCACTAATACGTCAGTCACTACTGACATATTTCATCTCCTAGGACAACAGAAACCAAGGAGAAAAACAAATGGGACTACATCAAAATAAAAAGATTCTGTACAGCAACAAAACCATCAAAAAAACAACAAGAAAGCCCACTGCATGGGATGACACATTTGCCAATATGACAGCTGATTAGGTTTTAATCTCCAAAATACATAGGGAACTCATACAACATAACAAAAGGAAGATAAGCAATTCAATAAAAAAATGGACAAAGGACCTAAATAGACACTTTGAGAAAGCAGACATACAGAACGCCAAGAGACATCTGAAAACATGCTCTAAGTCACTAATCATCTGAGAGATGCAAATCAAAACAATAAGGAGATACCATCTCACACTAGTCAGAATGGCTATCATCAACAAATCAACAAAGGATAAGTGCTGGCGAGGATGCAGAGAAAAAGGAACCCTTGTGCATTGCTGGTGGGAATGCAGACTGGTGCAGCCACTGTGGAGAACAGTATGGAGCATCCTCAAAAAACTAAAAATGGAACTGCCGTTTAACCAAATAATCCCACTCCCTAGGAATATATCCCAAGAAATCAGAAACACCAATCAGAAAGAACATGTGTACCCCTGTGTTCATAGCAGCACAATTTATAATAGCTAAGATTTGGAAACAGCCTAAGTGTCCATCAGTAGATGAGTGGTTTAGAAAACTGTGGTACAATCTATACAGTGGAATACTATGCTGCCATAAAAAGGAAGAAACTCCTACCATTTGCAACAGCATGGATGGACCTGGAGAGCATATGCTAAGCGAAATAAGTCAGTCAGAGAAAGATAAATATCACATGATCTCACTCATTTGTGGATTATAATGAACAAAAACAGATCCAGGGACAGAGAAGCATCAAAACAAACAAACAAACAAACAAACAAACAAAAAACAAACCCTCAAACCTCAAAGGGAAGGCAGGGGAGGGGATGCGAATGGGGGGAGACTTTGTGGGGAGAGACAACCAAAAAACTTGTATGCCTGTAACTCATAGCTCTCTCTGCCAATATTTACAGTAGAAATTATAGACACTAACTAGTTAGCTTCTGGGAATAATTCTGTGGAGAGAAAGATCAGACATGCTAAGAAGAGAGAAAGAGCATTGACAGTTTCTGACAGGAGCCCAGAGTGTCAGCTGCTCTCTAATGCCAAACACAGGAAGAACTGCCTACAGACACCATGTCCAGGGAAACGATGATTGCACTTCTGAGTATGAGTCCTGAGTTGTTTTTGTTTTGCTTTCTTTCTATATTTGCTTTCACTTCTGTGCTTGTAGAAGGAACATTTTTTTTAAAGAATAAGGATAATGACAGAGTACTTCCACACAGCAATATTTTATTACTGCAGTATTCTGTAAGGCTTGCTAATTAATCTAGTCTTCCCTCTGAGTATAAGAATTTTAACTACAATTTCTGATGGAAGCTCTTACTCCCATAATAATGTTAGGAAGATTTCTTGGACTCAAAACATGAAAAATTGAGTAAGAATAATTCAGTTCACACTACGAGAAAACCAAGTGTACCAGGCAGTTAAACACAATTAAATAACTATAAATAATTCACAATTTTTTCATTTTCCTCATTAAAGCACTTCCTCAGACCTTTAGACACAAAGCAAAGGAACTGGCTCTGTAAAGCATCTTTTCTTTTTCTTTGTCTAGCCTCTGCTGGTTTCTGTATGCCTCCATGTCCTCCAATTCCACTAAGCACTGATATAATGCTGCTACCTTTCATTAGGGAGATTATTACTCATAGCAAAAACTGATCAGTCTATGATAGATTTAATCCTTCTCCCTTGCTTCCTCCATTTTTTTCCTTCTCCTTTGTTTTAACCTATAGGATATAACTCCTGGATATAGGTAAATGAATCACTTACAGACATTTAACCCTAGCTGGGACAATCAGATTCCCTCTTCCAGAAATGTGAAACAATGATTCAGAAACATGTGAGCAGTCTTTGTGTGTACATAAATATGAAATAATATCAAGAACTATAAAGTTCTTGTGCATGAAGACCCATGCTAGTTGAAGAGCTCTAGATTTATCACTTAGTAGTGAGGTGTGTGTGTACATGTGCACATGTGTGTTGGGGACAGCAACATAAGCATTCTTTCTTGTGGTGATCTATTCAAACTATATAAAAAAAAACACTTTGAAGCATAAATTTCTATAGAAGAGGCTTATTGAAGAAGTCACCATAATCTGTGCTACTACGTGAAGGAACCTAACAGTCCTTCACAAGGAATGTCGTAATTTGAGGATGAAAAGAGTTAATGCATATAAAAAGTTTAGAACAGTCTCTGGGAAATAATAAATTTTACCTATTACTGTAATTATGAAAAGCTGGGTTTAGTAAAACAACAGAATGTCTTAGAATTAAAAGAGGTTTGGGGAAAGAAAGAGTGAAGAAAAGAGGAATGACAAGTTTATCAGAATATGTGAAAACTGTCTTGCTAGTTCAGGAGTGTGGTCAGAGTAGAAAATAAAACTACATAATGGCTCAGTTCTGAAGACAATAGTTGAGTAATTGAGCAATGAGGATTTTTAAGCTCTTGAATTTCATGAAATGAGTTTCTGAAAAATCATCCATTTTTTTTTCAGTCCTTTAAAGTATCCAGCCAAAATTGATCCATTTGAAAGTGTATCACAAATAGATGCAATGAACTAACCAAAAACCTTAGTGAAGTTTTTGTTGCCAAATCAACCATTGCTGGATGATTAATTTAATTTATAAATATTTTTTCATGGGAAAAATGAGATAGGGCAAGAGCAAATAATGTTTTTTAAAATATATTTTATTGATTTTTTCTTACTGAGAGGAAGGGAGAGGGACAGAAAGTCAGAAACATTGACGAGAGAAACATCGATCGGCTGTTTCTCTTTCATCACATACTGGGGATGTGCCTGTAACCAATGCACATGCCCCTGACCAGAATCGAACCCTAGACCCTTCAGTCCGCAGGCCAATGCTCTATTCACTGAGCCAAACTGGTTTTGGCAAGAGCAAATAATGTTTGAAGCAAATTATATGACTTGGCTCTCTGTACGGGCAATTCAGCACATAAAATAACAACAGTCCAATCCAGACCTGTCCTTTAGGAAAATTATTTCCAAGATAATTTGCATTATATTTCATTTTTTCTGCTAATAAAATCATCAAGTAAAATGAAAATAAAGTAGTAAAAGTATTAGAATAATATTACCTAATGTTTATGTATCTTTTATTGTGTGTCAGAAGCTCTAGTGGGTATGTTACAGAGATTATTTCTTTCAATTATTCTTTACCACCCTATCAAGGCAGGCTGTAGGAGACATTGATTCTGGCATCCCCAGCCACTATTCCTGTCTTTTTCCTCATTGCGAAGTCACTATGTGGTCTGTTTCAAACTG
Organism: Antrozous pallidus; assembly: GCA_027563665.1. Classification (NCBI taxonomy): domain Eukaryota; kingdom Metazoa; phylum Chordata; class Mammalia; order Chiroptera; family Vespertilionidae; genus Antrozous; species Antrozous pallidus. The sequence goes on along the minus strand of CM050513.1, from coordinate 40,681,361 downwards.
AGCCTAGCCTTAGATCAACACATTGGCCGAAGTCAGTAAGAGTACTCCTTCCTACTCTTTGAGTTAAAAATAACTTTAAAGGGTAGGCATGGGCACCTAAGCTAATTAAATCTGGATGAAGCTTGAAGGGCTAGTATTTGATGGGTATGAGAAGAGAAAGGCTCTCTTACTCTGGCGTGAGTAGTGTAATATGGGAAGCTTACCACTAAAGCAGCCATTTGCTTACGCTGAAGTAAGCCAACATTGGCACAAAATTTAGAAAAATGGAGCCAAAGCTTTGAGCAAAAGCATTTCTGAAACGCCTGAACTCTTAATTTATGTGAGCCACTAAATTTTGTTTTTTAAGTTTGTTTTCAGTAGCTGTTCAAAACTTACAGTCAAGCTTCCTAAATGAGTCATACACACATTATTATTCCCATTACATGGCGAAAGTTAAATTCAGAAATGTTATCCTCATCTCATGGGCTAAACTATGAAAATTCCTGTATTAAAAGAATTACTTTGCAAGACCATTATCATTAATGCTTTTTATTACCACACTAGAGGCCTGGTGCACGAAATTCATGCATGGGGGGTGCGGGGTGTTCCTTAGCCCAGCCTGCACCCTCTCCAATCTAGGACTCCTCAAGGGATGTCCAACTGCCTGTTTAGCGCCCAATCCCAGTAGGATCGGACCTAAACAGGCAGTTAGCCATCCTTCTCACAATCCAGGACTGTTGGCTCCAAACTGCTTGCCTGCCTGCCTCTCTGATTGCCCCTAACTACTTCTGCCTGCCAGCCTGATCACTCCCTAATCACTACCCTGTCAGCCTAATTGATGTCTAACTGCTCCCCTGCCAGCCTGTTAGCCCCCAACTTTTCTCCTCTGATGGCCTGGTAACCCACAACTGACCTCCCTTGCAGGCCTGGAACTTCTCACTGTCCCTCCCTGCTGGCCACCTTGTGGTAGCCATCTTGTGTCCACATTGGGGCAGGATCTTTGACCACAGAGGGGCAGCCTTCTTGTGTGTTGGAATGATGGTCAATCTGCATATTACTCTTTTATTAGATAGAAGAGAGGCCTGGTGCATGGGTGGGGGCCAGCTGGTTTGCCCTGAAGAGTGTCCTTGATCAAGATGGGGGTTACCTAGAGGTGTGGGGTGGCCTGGGAGAGGGGCATATTGTGGTTTGCAGGCTGGCCACACACCCCCAGTGACCCAAGCAGAGGCCCTGGGATCTGGGATTAATTTATGTTCTACAATTGAACCTTTGTAGCCTAGAGCAGAGCCAAGCCTTCTGCTCGTTCCATGGTAACAGCCATTTCTGTTTGAAACATTGTAGCCTGAAGTGGAGGCCTAGGCCAGCCAGAGCTGCATAAGCTTGGCTTACTCCATCGTCCCGGCAACCCTAGCCTCTGCTCTCTCCAGCTCCATGGTATCTGTCATTTCTGTTGGGATTATGTATCTTCTATAATTGAAACTTTGTAGCATTGAGTGGAGGCCTAGGCTGGCAATGGCAGGCTGAAAGCTTGGCTTCCTCTGTTGCCGGGGAAACCCAAGCCTCTCTCCTGCTCTCAGTGGCTGTAGCCATCTTGGTTGGGTTTTATTTGCATAATTTGCTCCTGCTTGGCTGGTGGACATGTCTTGTTCAGAGGTACAGTCAATTTGCATATTACTCTTTTATTAGATAGGATAATATTTAGTGGTCATGCTCAACCAACAAGGTCAACAGAAACTTGTAAATATTCTGCTAAATAATACACTATAATACTTTTCCCCCCCTAGTACAGTAACACTTGAATAACCCTTGTTTCCTTTATTCATATAATTTTTGCAAACTGGGGAATAAATGAAAATGCAAACACCCAAGAAAATATTCTTTTAGAACTAGGATTTTGATTCTTAAAGTCAGAATTCCAGAGCCATGAGGTTTAACTGATTAGATGGCCTTCCTAAATGACAAATGGAAACATTGCATTCACTAACAGCACATTCAAGGACTTTTTAAAAAGAGTATAGTATTATTATTTTTTTATCTAAGTTTTTCCCACGTTGTTAACTTCTTTGGGCAAAGTGAAAAGACTGAGATGGCCAGCTGGGAGTGACTTGGGTGCCAAAGAGATTGCCGGGACCCAGGTATGTATGCAAATTAACCCAACAAAGATGGCGGTTAATTTTCATACTCACTCTGCCATCTTTGTTGGGTTAATTTGCATACTCACTCTGATTGGCTGTGGGCATAGTGGATGTATGCTCAATTTACATATTTCTCTATTATTAGGTAAGACGAGGCCCAGTGCACAAAATTTGTGCACTTGGAGGGGTGTCCCTCATTCCAGACTGTGCCCTCTCATAGTCTGGGAGCCTGATGAGTGATTACCCCAAAGAGGTAGGCCCTGCCCATCTGGCCAGGGATTTGCAATGTATTGTCCCCACAGAGGGAGGCCTTGTTCCCTGAAACAGCCCACTGGCTAGTGCCTGGGCCTCCCTCTGCAGGGTGATAATGGAGTGATAGCTGGGCCCCAACCCATAGCATTGCACCCTCCTTGGCTGGCCTGGTGCTAGTGAGTATCATAGCATAGTCATTGGAAGGTCATCTGGATGGTTGTTCTGCTGTTTGGTCAATTTTTATTATAGAACTAGTAGCCCTGTGCATGAATCCGTGTGCCAATAGCTCTTTGTGGGGCCTGGCCACTCCACTTCTGCTGTCCAGAGGCTCTCTGCTGCCCAGAGGCTTATCTGCAGCTGGGCACAGAATGCTTGCCTCTTCTCAGGGGCAACGACACAAGCGTTCAGCAACCTGGCCAGGCCAGAGGCCCATCCATGGCCAGGCACAGAACACTTGCCTTGTTGCTTCAGCTGATGGTGCTGTCCAATCTCAGTGGCCACCCTCCCACTCCCGGGACTGGGGGACTGCAGTGGGGCTGAGAGGACTGGATGCCGCCGCCTTCTTCTGGCTATGGGCACCACCATCTACCATCTTTGTGACAGAGTGATGGTTAATTTGCATATTACCCTTTTATTAGATAAGAAAAGTATGAATAATTGCTTTAGTTCTCTATTTTTTATGTGCTTCATAGATCATAAAATTTATATTTAAATTTCACTCCTTTACATTAACTTTGCTTGCTGTTCGAATAGACTAGCACTGCAGAGCATAGATTAAATGTGTTTTTAAAAGTTACTTTATAATGCATTATCTTCACCAAAGTAAATTAAGGGGCTCTTTCAAAGAAAAAGAATGTCTGTATAGTATGCTAATAAGTTAAATGTTTATTTTTATGAAAAGAGGCCCAGTGCATGAAATTTGTGTATTGGGGGGGGGGTGGACTGTCCCTCAGCCCAGCCTGCATGATCTCCAATCTGGGACCCCTTGAGGGATGTCTGACTGCCCGTTTAGGTTGAGCCTAAATGGTCAGTCGGACATCCCTCTCACAATCCATGATTGCTGGCTCCCAACTGCTCACCTGTCTGCCTTCCTGAATAGGCCTAACTGCTTCTGCCTGCCAGCCTGATCACCCCCTAACCACTACCCTGCCAGCCTGATTGATGTCTAACTGCTCCACTGCCAGCCCCCAACTTCCCTCCTCTGCTGGTCTGGTCACCCCTATCTGCCCTCCCCTGCAAGTTTGATTGCCCCCAACTTCCCTCCCTTGCAGCTGGTCCCTCGAGCTGCCCTCTCCTGCAGGCCTGGTCACCCTCAAATTCCTTCCTCTGCCAGCCTGGTCACCCCTAACTGCCCTCCCCTGCAGGCTTGATCAACCCCAAATCCCTTCCTTGCAGGCCTGGTCCCTCCCAATTGCCTTCCCCTACTGGCCATCTTATGGTGGCCATCTTGTTTCCACATGGGGCAGGATCTTTGACCACATAGGGGCAATCATCTTGTGTGTTGGAGTGATGGTCAATCTGTATATTACTCTTTCATTAGATAGGATAGAGACCTGGTACATGGGTATGGGCCAGCTAGTTTGCCCTGAAGGGTGTCCTGGATCAGGAATTGCCTTGGTGAGGAGCCTTTAGTGGTTTGCAGGCTGACCCCATGCCCCAGCAACCCAAGTGAAGGCCCTGGTATCTGGGATTTATTTATATTTTACAGTTGAAACTTTGTAGCCTGGAGTGGAACCACGCCTTCTGCTGGCTCTATGGCAGCAGCCATTTTTGTTGGAATTTATTTATCTCCTATAATTGAAACTTTGTAGCCTGGAGTGGAGGCCAGCCAGGGCTGCAGAAGCTTGGCTTCCTCCATCGCCTGGGCAAGCCTAGCCTTCTGATCTCTCCAGCTCTGTGGCTGCTGCCATTTCTGTTGGGATTTGTTTATCTTCTATAATTGAAACTTTGTAGCATTGAGTGGAGGCCTAGGCTGGCAAGGGCAGGCTCAAAGCTTGGCTTCCTCCATTGTCAGGGAAACCCAAGCCCCTCTCTCGCTCTCAGTGGCCGCAGCCACCTTGGTAGGGTTTATTTGCATATTTGCTCTTGATTAGCTTGTGGGTGTGGCTTGTGGGCATGGCTTGTGGGTACATTGGAGGTATGGTCAATTTGCATATTACTCTTTTGTTAGATAGGATGTCTCATTTCTATTAGTAATAACAATGGCTCTTTAAAAAAAAGAAAAAAGAAAAGCAGAACAAATTAATAGTCAAATAAAATCTGAACAAGTGCAGAATAAGGCAGTATTCAGGGTAGACTAATGGCAATCTCTGCCTTTAGGTATTTATTACTTATATGTTTAGTATTTGTACAGTGTCTGTAGATTAATTTTTACAAAGTAAACCAAATCAGAAGTACAAGCCTCTCTAAAGAAGATGTATATTATGTATGAACAGCTATCATCTTGTGCCCCTAAAATTCTAACAAGGGGCCTGCAGGCACTTGTGTTATATTCCTTTTCCAGTTTTTGTTCTTGGAATGAGGTATCCACATAAAACTCATTAAACCTCCTATTTCTGCAGGTGACACTCCACTCAGGCATGAATAATCTAAGCAGTAAATAGAAAGTTGATATAAATATGCAGGCATTTTTGATGAAACACTAAATAATAGGTAACTAAATAATTGAAAGTGACTCATCAACACAATTTTTTTTTACTTCTATTATGTTTAGTTATAAGAAACTCTAATCTGGGTTTTAAACACTGAAATGTATGTTAAAATTAAAATTGCCTAGTGTTCATACAGACCTAAGATATTATTAGTATTATGGATATTTAAACATGGTGATGAGAACATTCAAATGAATAATGGTAAGTTTATTTTCCTTGATTATAGTTAAATCATGTCTTAGATAAGAGGCAACAATAGGAGAAAGGGGTCATTATTTAATAAGTTCTTTGTGCATATTTGGTTATCAGTCTGAAAGACATAATCTGGGATTTACAAATCTTGTAAACTCAGAGAACAGATCATCCATTTTGAAGAAGTAATTATGTAATATAACCCAAGTAAACAAACCGAAAGGAAAAAAAGTGTCTTTATAAAATGACTACTGATAGAGCAATTAACATTAATCAGATTGGTGTAAATTAATATTTGATGACATTCATAGGAAAGTAGAAGTCAGACTTCATTGGTGATAGTGTCAACTTGAAAATTTCCTTAGAAAAATAATTTGGCAGTAGCTAATGAATACAAAAATGAGCACACTCTTTACTCCAGTACCTGCACTTCTAGGTGCTACCTTAGAGGAACACCTGCCTTTGAGCACAAGCATGCCATTTGCAGCATTGTTTGTATTAGTGAAAAACTGTTTTCCATGTGGTTATCAAAATACTAATTAGAACCATACCTCACATCATACTTCATAAAATTGAGTCCACATGGATTAAAGACTCAATTATAAGAACAAAACTTTATAAAATGTTGAAGAATGTATAGGACATTTATATTTCTTATTGGGACAGAAGAGAAAAAAAACAGAAAAAACATTAACACCACAGGAATATCTAAAAATTTGTTGAAATATATACTATATAAAAATACCAAGTTTTGTTTCAAAAAGAGACACTGACATTGAAAATAAATAAAAAAAAATCTGGAATTTAAAATAGGATATATAAACATGCATGTAGCAGAGTAGTGTTTTTCAGAATAGGTAAAAGAATTATTACAATCAAGTCCATTTGACCCTCAATGGTTGGAGCATCAAACCTCATACCGAGAGCACATACTTGGGTTTTGGGTTTGATCCCACCCTTAGGAAGTCTGTGGAAGACAATCAATCCATGTGCCTCTCTCACATTGGTGTCTCTCTCCCTTTGTCTCTTTCTCACCCCATCCCCCTTCCTTCCACTCTCTCTAAAAATCAATTTTTAAAAATCCTTAGGTGAGCCGAGACCGGTTTGGCTCAGTGGATAGAGCGTTGGACTGTGGACTGAAGGGTCCCGGGTTCGATTCCGGCAAGGGCATGTACCTTGGCTGCGGGCACATCCCCAGTAGGGAGCAAGAGGCAGCTGATCAATGTCTCTCTCTCATCGATGTTTCTGACTTTCTATCCCTTTCCCTTCTGCTCTGTAAAAAATCAATAAAATATATTTTAAAAAAATCCTTAGGTGAGATTAACAACAAAAACAAACAAACAAACAAACAAACAAAAAACTCAAGAAGAAGTAGGGGAATTATTACTATCAATGAGAAAAAATGCAGAAGAAAATAGGTAAAGGATGTAAGTAGGTAATTCAGAAAAAATATGATAAAAATTGTATTTAAAATGCTAAACCTCATTAGTAATCACAGAAATAAAAATTTAAGTGTTTTGATATAATTTCACACAAAATGGACTGGCAAAATTATGACAGTCTGACCATAAATATGTGGATGGTATAAGTAGAATTGTTGGATCTCCTAACATATTGGTGTGAATGTAAACTAGCATAACCATTTTAGATAACAACTTGGCGATATTTAGTCAATTTAAAGATGTACACACACTTCGATGAAGCAATTTTATATCTAGGCATATACTTCAGTGAAACTCTAGCAAATGTGTTCCAAGTTATAGGCACAAAATATTCATAAGAGCATTTAAATAATAAAATATGATTTATTAAAAATTCTGTTATCTCATTTCTGAATTTTTTGAAGTCCGATTTTATGTGGTAATTTTATGCATTTATTTCTTATGTAATGTTCTTGATACTTTTATCTCATTCTGAGATAGTAGGTAAGGTTCTAATATATATTTGTTTATTTGTCTACCTATCTATTTAGAGGATGTCTTTTTTGCATGCTTATTTTTGTGTGAAATTCTCTTTTCCCAGCCTTTCAAGGGAAGAATTGACTCAGATATGTTGTCTAATTTCACAGAGCTTCCTCTTCTGTAGTTTTTATAGTGCCTTGCTTCCTGATATTCCTGGCTCTGCTCTCTGTTCCGCCTTTTACCTGGAGAGACCCTTTCCTCCTCTCTGTTACCCATATATGCCATACTAAGTCTGAATTCCATTGCCAACACTTACTCCCTGTGATCCTGCCCTGAAAATTGGCTTTGGTAGGTCATGTTTGAACCTTATTAGCATATTCCTACTCCTTTAAGCTTCTTTACCGCAAGCCCTGGCATTTACTTACATTTGGAATGTGCCAAAACTCTACCTCCTGTCAGTTCCGGTTGTACTGTCTTACAGTGCTTCCTAGTGAACATCTGTTGGCTGCTTTAGTTTTCTATTTTCATACTGATGCATGTGCATCTATTATTTTATTTCTTATTCTTTGCAGCTCTCTGTGTATTTGGCATTATCTCTCTCGTAGAGACCTTGCTGTGGAAGAAGCAAGCTGCCATATTGTAAGTTGCCCTATGGAGAGGTCCATCTGGCAAGGAAGAGAGCAAGGCCTCCAGCCAACAGTGGGTGAAATGGAACATACATAATGCTACACTAAGAAAGGATAAAGGATGCCTTTTATGCACTGATATGAAAAGAAAATCAATTTATTGTACTTTAAAAAAAGCAATGTACATACAGTGCATACATAGCATAATACCATTTATTTATACATCTAAGACATTTCAGGAAGGCTTCACAAGAAACTAGTAACCATGGGTACCTATTTTTGGTGACTGAGGTGGGTGGATGGAAACTAGGTGGCCAAAGTACAGAGGTGGGAGGGAGACTTTTAACTCTGTTAGTAGTGTTTGATGCTTATTGACTTTGGTGGCATATGAATGGATTACCTACTACACAAATTAGTTAATTGTTTAAATGCTTAAAGGAAAAAATAAAATATATACCAGAAATGTACGTACTTTATTTAAAACAAAACATAACGTTGAATAAAAAAAAGAAAATGCAATTTTATGTGGTATATATATATGTTTTTTAAACAGGCAAATCAATTATATATAGCTTGTTGATACTTGCTTATCTATAATAATAAAAGGGTAATATGCTAATTAGACTGGATGTCTTCCAGACGTCATTCTGGACATCCTTCCTGACCAAGCTGAGGCCCAAGGGAAGCCAGCCTGGGTCCTGGGTTCCTGTAGGTAGCTGGAGTAGGGAATCAACCCAGGTCCCAGATCCCAGGTTCCCGATTGCCAGAGGAAGGAAGCCCTACTCTTGTTCAAATTTTCATGCATCAAGCATCTAGTATAGTAATAATTCAAAAACATGCATAAGAATGATTCAGTACAAATTGTAGCTAATGGTTATTTTTGGAAAGAGAAAGAGGTGAATAGAATTGGGGAAGGAGTCCTGTTTGGTGGCTAAGTTGGTTGGAGTGTCGTCCAGTACATCAAAAGGTTGTGGGTTCAATCTTTAGTAGGGGTGTCTATGGAAGGCAATGGATCGGAAGGCAACCAATATCTTTCTCTCTCCTTCCTACTCTTTCCCTTTCCCTTCCTCTCTCTCTAAATCAATAAAAACATATCCTCACGTAAGAATGTAAAGATAATAAAAAACTTAAAATTGGGAAAGGGGAAGTCAGGTAACTTCAACTGCATTTTTTTACATAGTTATTTCACATTAGGTTATATAGATTTAAAAAACATAGAGATGGGCAGAAATATGGAATTACTTGGTATTTTTAAGTAAGTAAAGGGACTATTTTAGAAAAATCACTAAATCTATTTTAATGATACTAACATTAACTAGATTCTGTAAAAAAATGTATAAAATTCAATTGAATAGTCATTGGACTTTTTAAGAAGATTCATATGGGGGGAAAAAGCTCATGTATCTATTCTTAATATTAGGAACTATAAAAATGCTCTTATTAGTAATGCCTATTGATTGCTAATTATTTTACCAAGGCAATTTCATTTTATATTCATAACAACCAATCAATCTGTAACATAGCTGAAGTTTGCTTTGAAAAGCAAATCATTGTAAGCTCACTGCAACAGTAAAAACCAAACCACAGCAAAACAAATATTGTATTTTCAAAGAAAGCAGAGCCACTTACATATAAGATGGATAATTTTCATAACATCAACTTAAAATCCAAGAACTTTCCTGGAATTTAGAGGTCTTCTAGTTCAACCTGTTAATCCAATGTAATCTCTTGGAAGAATGGAATTTCAGTTTGCATTTTTATCCAATTGGTCCTGATAGACCTTCAAAAACAATGCAGAGCAAACTCAAATTCTCACTGCATCAACCCTTTCAAATATTTGAAAATTGTTTAAAATATGTTTTAAATTACCATTTCTAAGCTGTACATTCACAATTCCTTCAAGTGTTTTTAATTACAAGTAATAAAGACCTTGAGAAATTAATTTTTAAGTGCTCCAGTTTGGCAAATTCCTTTTAAATTTGATCCTCAAAAGTTACTACATTACTACTCTAGCTGCATAAGTAGAGTCAAAATGTCAACTCCTTACCAGAAATCGGAAGATAAATCAGGATTGCTGGAGATCATGATGAACTAGACTGCCTACCACTGTCTAAAGTGGATGTATTAGTCAGGATAGATTAAATGATGTAATAAATAATGCCCAAATTCTTATGATTTATAACAACAAAGGCTTACTTACTATTTATGTTACAGTGAAAATTAGCATGGGTACTCTACTCCAGGTAGTAGTTCAGGGATTCAGGCTTCTTCTAGGAGGTGCCTCTGTCATCTCTTATGACCTTGAAGTCTTCCAATCATATCCTCTATAGTCAGACATACAAGGTAAGAACTTGAGCATTGAGAATCACATATAGACAACTTTTTCAACAGTCATGCCTCAAAGTGACATAAATCACTTTTAAATACATTTGATTTGTTGAACTCGATCAAACATGCATACCTAATTTATTGAAAAATATGGCTTGGTTATATGCTCAGAAAAAGAAAAGAAGGAAGGAAAGATGGAAAGAAGGAAGAGAGGAAGGAAGGAAGAGAGGAAGGAAGGAAGGAAGGAAGGAAGGAAGGAAGGAAGGAAGGAAGGAAGGAAAGGTGAAGGAGGGATGGAAGGAAAGAAGAAAGGAAGGAAGGAAGATTGATTTAGTGAACACATAGCATTTTTTCTTCCAAACAGATGACAAATACTCAGCTCATGCCTATTAATAACATGTGAACATGTTGAACCAGGTTGCCAGACCTTTGAATTTTCAGGAGAACCCAGAAATTCAGTTTGTTTGCTTGTGTTTTTAACATGGCATCTCCTGATTTTTAAACGTTCACTACTAAATCACTCTTTTAATGACCTTGTATGAACCAAAAAATATATATCTAAAACTAGATCCAGTCTGTAGGCCAACAATCTGCAAACTTTGACTCTATTAAAACATCATATGATTGAGCACTGAGGAGAGGATCAAAATTCAAGATTTCTTCTTCTGTGCATCCTGGTTGCAGTGTCCCAACATGTTAGTTGGACTCATAAGAAGAGTTGGTGTATGGTTCTATTGGAGGTGGAAGGGGGGATGAATTTTTGTAGATTAGTGTGTAACATGGTTACACCCAGTAAACCAGGATGAATACTCAAAGGTCGTTTGATTTAGCAAATCACAAACCAGGGCGAGCTACAAGCCAGTAGTAAAGTTGTGCTTCCTGGCCTCTTGAAATCTGTAATGCAGGTACGGAAAGACCGCACACAAACAGAAGTCAGTGTCTGTAATACAACGTAAGCTGGAATTTGTGATTTGACTGAATACATCACAATTCAGAGAGCTAACTCATCATTCTGAGGGTTGTAAGTAGGGAAGACTTGACATGGAACATGACAGATTTAATAATGAAGAACTTGAGAATATTCACACAATAAATGGAAATGTGGTAAGGAAGAAATAGACAAGAATTCTAAAGAGCTGAATTAAGTTTAAAGTTCTGTCTTTATTAGCTTCCTGAGTACAGGAAGGTGCTAATTATCTCCTAATCACTTTTTTCACTTTCTTCTCAATTTTTTCCTGGGCATACAACTTCCTTGCCTTTAGGTTTGGTTATGTGTCTAAATTTTAGCTAATGAATATAAGCAAAGCAGGGTGTGCAACTTCCAGAAAAATGCTCTTAATGAACATCCTTTTCTTCTGTCCTTCCTGGTTGCTGTTTAGAAGGAACATCTAAAAGCTAAAACCACAGAAGCTTTCACAGGACCATGAGGTGGCCTTGGGAAAAGAAGCCCTTTAACGTGTCAATAAGACAGAAGCCTGGGCTGCAAATCTTTGGGCTCCAAATATGGGAGAGAGAGAAAAATTGTCTCATTTCTACCACAGTATTCTTTTTTGTTTATTATTGTTTTATCTCAATTTTTGCTTCTCCCCCCAATAATCAAACTTGAACATATTTTACCTCAGTGAGCTGGAATTTCCTTAAAATTTATTAAATGGCTCTATTGACATCTTCATACTTCACCATACATTGATTCAGCAGGAATTTTTTAAAACAATCAATTTAAACAATCGTACCATGTCACAATTTGCATCAACATGCCTCAGATAGAAATGTAACAAATTTAGTCATTTACTCGGATATTTTTATTTTTAATAAATATATTTTATTAATTTTTTTACAGAGTGGAAGGGAGAGGGATAGAAAATCAGAAACATCGATGAGAGAGAAACATCGATCAGCTGCGTCTTGCACACCCCCTACTGGGGATGTGCCCACAGCCAAGGTACATGCCCTTGACCGGAATTGAACCCGGGACCCTTCTGTCCGCAGTCCGACGCTCTATCCACTGAGCCAAACTGGTCTCAGCTACTCGGATATTTTTAAATGTATAGGGATTTCTCTTTGAGAAAAATGCATGATGATACACATAGTATCTAAAATAGACTGCTTTCCAATAGAAATTGGAATAGAAAAAAATTCCAAATCTTTGTGTTCATTAATACAGCACACAAAACACCTTAATGATAGTATTGAAATTTTTGTAATTGATTTTTTAAAACAAGTGGTTACCATTAGCTTCTACCAGGCCAACATTCCCTAAGTACATCGGGTTGAATATAAACCTTCAGAAGAAATCAACAAAAGATGTATGCTGGGGTGAAATAACAGTTCACACTGCTTTTATCCATATTTTCTTTTGAGGCATTCACCCAACATTAAAATAGAAAAAGCTCTGGGCCATCTCAAACAAGCAGATAAACAAAAACATTTATCTTCGTTTAATCAATTACTGCATTTCTATAACACATTTGACCACAATATTTTCCTTCAGAAGAAGGCATGGAAAACAGTTCTAGAAGGCATTCTTTGCCAGAATTCTCTCTGTATGTCCCACTGCTTCTCCATTTAGGGAAGTAAACAAAGCCCCAAGGTAACAGATAAGTTAAAATCCATTTGCTAGTTCACAGCACATTCTGCTAGAAAGCTGTTTGTACACCACAGCTTGAGGTTCTCAGAGAAAAACAAGAACGATCAGGGAGCTCAGCTTAGATATTGCACATATAATTTTGCCTTATGGACTGTGCCTTTAGTAGCAAAACAGCTTTGATTCTGAAGACTCATTATCATGTTATGAGAATCAGTCAGGCATTTGACATACAACCTGGACTTTATGTCCTTAGAAAGAGAGTTTAAGAAGAGAATTTTAGTGCTTGCTTCTAGGCCTTTGCTTGGTCATAAACCTTATAGTTCATGTAGGCAATAAATATTTGAGTTTTTTAATATTGGTAAAAGTGGAAGCAGGGGACTAACTTCAATGAGAAAAGTACAATACAAAAATAAGCAGCTAGGACTTAGAAACATCTCCATTTTTGGTGCAGATTAATTTTTTGTTGTTCTTTCAAATGTTTTGTCTACCAAGAGAACAGGAATCTTCAACAAGGACTAGAGGGTGCCATCTGGTGATTTTATACAATATTATTACTAAAAAAGATCTATTTTTCCCAATTGTAAAACATCTAAAGACTCATTCTTTTGAGTTTTTGTGATTATGCCACAGTAAGCAAATTTTTCTTTTAGCATTAAAAAAAAGAAGCTAAAAGCTATTTTCATTATTTAAAACACCTCCATAAGTTTGCAATAGAAAAGTAAGAAATGGAAAGAAAAACTCATACATATCAATAGTAAATTGATAATGATGCTGAGAATCCAAAATACATATTTTGGGAATGCTGTAAAAAATTATCTTACTATATTTCTCCTTGAGTCATAACTATTAAAAGGCTACTGAGGACCATGTTATAAACATTTGGATTTTGAATAACAGAACAGATGACAGGTTTTTATTTTACTCAATTGCTTTATAAATGGATGAATCAAACATTTGGTAGAATTTTTATTTTTATTTCATTTGCACTTATAAATATAATTACATAAAATGGGGTGCTAAGAATAGTTAACAGAATAATTTTATAGAAATATAACAATACTGTAGGATTAATGACTTAAAACTGTCATTCCTGGGGAAAGCTCAGAAAACAAGAAATGGCAAGTAAAATATGAAACATTTGCTCAGAAACAATGTTCACCTGTACATTTCAAAATACAGAGATGGTCCTGCGTAGCTGTTTTGGGTAGTGATTAGCACTGATGTATGTTGACAGGTTAAAACAAAGGATAGATTGCACAGGGAAGAAAGAAAGAACATCTGTGGGAGATCAGACAGCAGACTGCCAGTTTTGGGTTTTAGCCAGATTGAACTTAACTTGGTTGGAGGTGACCATTTGTGCTTAATTTTGGAACCTATGCATTTTGTAGGATAACAAAATGTGATAGTGCATATGCAACGCAGACTGGAAAATATGTTCAGTCTTAGACCTGAGGATTTTTTTTCAAGTTTGGTTGAAATGTTGACCTGCCCACAAGAGTATTTCATGAAGGCCTTGAACTTCTGAACCCATGCCATTCTACATGGCTGGTTTAACATGTTTAATGTTTGATTGTTTTCTCTAACCACTGACATTAGTTTGTGTACATAATTCACAATATTCTACTTTGAAATCCAGCATAATATTTCATTTCAATTTACGGATTTAGTCCTCTAGGGAGGACAGAGACCATTAAATTTTCAAAGCTTCTCAGTGCTATTCCTGTAGCTAATAGAAATAGCCGACTGAAAATAACCTATGTGATTTCTCCCGGGAATCTTGCTATACCTTATTACACAATGCCCATTTTCTGAGACATAATGTAATTGTAATTAATCTCCAGCTTATTGCATTGCTATTCTGGCCTTTAGAGATGACTATTTTTATGAGAATAAACTCTAAAAGTTTCTAAAGAAATAGAGAGACAATGACATTATTATTGCCATTCCTACTGTGATTGTAAAATGCATTGCTTCAATAAATGAATTACTTATAATTTTTTTCTGTAAGTATCAAAGGTAATATTTTCAACAATATGTATTTTAAGTTATAATCGTACTAAAGAGAAAAAAAATCTTACTAAAATAAAAAACACTTACCTACTTGTTTTCAGGAACAGAAAATATCAAATATAATTTTGCTCTTCTTTTAACAATTCAAAGTAATTTTCATTATCACCAATTTAACCCATGGCTTTAGTATGGATATTTTTCTATGTCTTTCCTTACTATTATTTAGTTATAAATCATTTTAGTTTGCTGAGCACATGGGAAGCTTAAAGAAAATACTTGCAAAATGAATGAATGCATTCTCAAATGAAGCTTTCAATTCTACTCTTTCTGATTTTATGTGGACAGAGAAATAAAATAGTAAAACTTGTTGGAAAAGTGCATTCATTGTATTAATGTTGAATCATGTATCTAGCCAATAAACAACATTGATGGATCTTAGAATACCAAATATTTCAAAAGATCAGAACTTTATCCACTTATTATCAGGTTCTCAGATTTGTTACAGATATTGAAGTTCCCAAAAGATTGTCCACTACAAAATAAAAATCAATGTTATTATCAATGAGCAAATGGCATAGATAATAATGCATTGTGTTCTTGATCAATACTATCATGTTAGTAAATGTAAGCACTGTCTTGAGAAGTTTTTACATTCTATACTAGTGGCCCGGTGCACGAAATTCGTGCACTGAGGATGGGTGGTCCCTCAGCCCAACCTGCCCCCTCTCACATACTGGGAGCCCTTAGGGGATGTCCAACTGATGGCTCACCCCCAGCCTCTGGCGTGGCTTTAGGCCTTGGGCACTCAGCCATCTCCCTGCTCAGCTCAGCCCCAGCTGCCTGTGACCACCTGGCCACTTCCACACTCACCTCGCCCCAGCCCCCTCCACGCCCCATGCCCCAGCCCCCTCCATGCTCTGGCAGCCGGGGCGCCATGGACAGCCGAGGCGCACCCCTGGGGACCAACCCTCATGCCACTCGGTCCCGCCCCTCAGCCCCACCCCCTGCTCCTGATTGGCTGGTAGTGTTGTGGAGGTACGGTCAATTTGCGTGTTACTCTTTTGTTAGATAGGATAATAAAAGGCTAATATACAAACAGACTGAACGGCAGAACAACTGTTTGCTATGATGCACATTGACCACCAGGGGGGAGGCACTCAGTGCAGGAGCTGCCCCCTGGTGGTCAGTGGGCTCCTACAGCGGGAGCTTTGCTCAGCTAGAAGCAGGGCTCATGATTGGCAAACACAGCAACAGTGGCAGGAGCCTCTCCCCCCTGAGTGGTGCTAAAGATCCCTTGGGGGATATCCAATTTAGGTGGGGAGCAGGCCTAAACTGGCCTAAGCTGTCAGACCTCCCCTGAGGGGTACCAGGCTGTGAGAGGGCACAGGCCAGGCTAAGGGATGCACCTCCCCCCCCCCCCATGCACAAATGTCATGAACCGGGCCTCTAGTTTATTTATAATATAGATGAAAAGTCTCATATAAACTTCAGAATCTGCTGTCTTCCCACATGTAAGGCCACAATCAGTCCTAAATAATAGTATTCTCAGAAGATAATTGAAAACTGCAAGATTAGTGAGCATTCCCTTAGGAACTCTCCAAGTTATGTTATATAATCCCAAACTTTCATCTGTGATTTTATTCTTACCAATATTACCTAAGATGACTATATTGATACTTTGTTATATCTACACTACAGACCCAGTGCACAAAATTCATGCACAGGAGGTGGGGGATGTCCCTCAGCCCAGCCTGCACCCTCTCTAATCTGGGACATCCTTCTCACAATCTAGGACTGCTGGCTCCAAACTGCTCACCTCCTTGCCTCCCTGATTGCCCCTAACTGCTTTTGCCTGTCAGCCTGATCACCCCCTAACCACTACCCTGTCAGCCTAATTGATGTTTAACTGCTTCCCTTCCAGCCTGTTTGCCCCCAACTTCCCTCCTCTGCCAACTGCCCTCCCTTGCAGGCATGATCCCTCCCACTGCCCTCCCATGCTGGCCTGATCACCCACAATTGCCCTACCTTGCAGGCCTGGAATCTCCCAATGGCCCTCCCCTGCTGGCCATCTTGTGGTAGCCATCTGGTTTCCACATAGGGGCAGGATTTTTGACCACATGGGGGCAGCCCTCTTATGTATTGGAGTGATGGTCAATCTGTAAATTACTCTTTTGTTAGATAGGATAATGGCCTGGTGCATGGGTGGGGGCCAGTTGGTTTGCCTTGAAGAGTTTCCCAGATCAGGATGGGATTCCTTTGGGGCATGAAGCAGCCTAGGAAAGGGGCCTGTGGTGGTTTTCAGGCCAGCCATACCCCCAGCAATGCAAGCAAAGACCCTGGGATCTGGGATTAATTTATGTTCTACAACTGAAACTTTGTAGCCTGGAGACAAGCCAAGCCTTCTGCTCACTCCGTGGTGACAGCCATTTCTGTTTGGGTTTATTTAAATTCTATAATTGAAACTTTGTAGCCTAGAGTGGAGGCACAGGCGCTATGGCTGTAGAATCTTGGCTTGCACCATCATCCAGGCAACCCTAGCTTCTGCTCTCTCCAGCTCTGTGGCTGCCACTATTTCTGTTGGGATATATCTTCTATAATTAAAACTTTGTAGCATTGAGTGGTAGCCTAAGCCAGCAAGGGCAGGTGGAAAGCTTGGCTTCCTCCATTTCCAGGAAAACCCAAGCCTCCCTCATGCTCTCAGTGGCCACAGCCATTTTGGTTGGGATTTATTTGTTTCTGATTGGCTGGTGGGTGTGGCTGGTGGGCATGACTTGATTGGAGGTATGGTCAATTTGCATATTAGTCTTTTATTAGATAAGATTATAGAGAACTAAGATAGTTTCTAAAATTCATTTGTTTTCAGGTACTAAAATCCTCTTCCCAGTCCCCAATGATGTTGAATTGATTAGGTCAGTGATAAATGAGAGAATGGTGATCAATCAGAAACAAAAAAAGAATCAATGTTGTTAGATAATCAATTTTAGAGATTATGGTTACTGGGGCAATAGTCTTTACATCCAGATTGTTGAAATACTTATAAAAATAATATAATTTCATTGGTACAATTACTATATATTTTTCATGTGTTTTTTCTTTTCTTCTAGTTTTGATAATTTATTCTGTAATAAAGTTTTAAATAATTGATACTAAAGGACTAAAACTAGTTTTTAATTTTAACCTATGATGTTGATGGTAATAATTTTAATTTTATTTCATTATTTTTCCTGAAATTTCTAAATAAAATGACAGATAATTTAGAAATGGGTATATATTTTTATTTTAAGTAGATATTAGTGAAATATGTTTTATAAGGTATAGTATAGACATTCTGTTGTGCTGATCTAATCTTCAGTTGACACACTGTCTTGGGTTTATATAGTATCTGTTTAAGAGCTAGAAAGCATAGTTTATAGAACCACATTTTGGTTACTATCTCTCCTTCAGCCTCCCCAGATATGAGAATGTTTCTATCCTTTTTACAAAAATCTGTGCTTGGGTGGGATGGAAAGCTGGTGGGGGTCGATGGAGAAAAGAGAGGACATATGTAATACTTTCAACAATAAAGATATTTTAAAAATCTGTGCTTCATTCTGTGTGTGGGTGCTAAGTGTTGATTTGCTTATTAATAGTCTTCAGCTCAACAACTAATACCTAAGACCAAGAAAAAAGGAGGATCAATTCCCTACATTCTAAAACATGCTAAGAATAATTAAGAGGTCTTGAACTCCCTGACAGCTTATTATAATGCAAATAACTCAGCCATTCCTGATCATTGCCCTGGTGTGTATCCCAACACCAATTATTTTTAAGTGAAAACTTAGAGAGTAGGGAGAGCCAGAATTGATCCAAGTTATGAATTATTAACCCAGGGAAGAAACTGTGGTTTTTCCCTTCTTGGCTTTAAGAGTAAATAAATAATGCTCACCAAATCCAAGAGAGAAGGCCTGAGGAAGTGCCATCCTCAGAAATTAAAGAAGTCAACAGGGTATCTTATTCAGCACTTACTGATATATTCCTGTCTATTCAGGCACAAGATAATTAGATTATGGATACAAATTATATTGATATATTCAAAAATTTTTATAATTTTATATCTAATAGTTATGTTTTCTGAATTGAGCTATTTCAATATGATATACAATTCATCATAAACAACATATTTAATCAATGTTATCTCAAAAACTAAAAGTAAAATTTTATTATAAATTAAAATATTTATTAGAAATGAATCTACTAATGAAATTAAACTATTTTAAAATATTAACATATGCAAAGATATATGTTACTTAATGTTAGACCGCAACAAGTTCAGGATCACCTCTACTTTGATTTTTCATTTTTATAATTGTACAGACCAAAAAATTGGTTTCATTAATATACTGATAGGAATGAGTGTATTTTTTAATATAACTTAATTACTTGAATTTTTCCTGTTAGAAGTAAACTCATAGTAATCTATCATCAAAAATCAGTATTAATAACCTATTTACACTCAGCTGACATGGCTCAGTGGTTAAGCATCAACCTATGAA
Source organism: Antrozous pallidus (assembly GCA_027563665.1). Classification (NCBI taxonomy): domain Eukaryota; kingdom Metazoa; phylum Chordata; class Mammalia; order Chiroptera; family Vespertilionidae; genus Antrozous; species Antrozous pallidus. Next base: position 40,662,168 of record CM050513.1, on the reverse strand, counting down.
CCAGGAAGTCATGATTCGATTCCCAGTCCCAGTGCATGCTTGGGTTGTGGGCTCGATCCCCAGTAGGGGGCATGCAGGAAGCAGCCTATCAATGATTCCCTCTCATCATTGATGTTTCTATCTCTCCCTCTCTCTTCCTCTCTGAAGTCAATAAAGATATATTTTTTTGGGAAAAAAAATAAAACCTATTTACTAGTAGGTCAACTAGGTCCTCCTTCAATTTTATCAAAAGCAAATAATTTGAAAACTATTAACTTCAAAAGAATTTGTTACCTAGTGGTCAAAATAATTTACTTTTTCTGTTTCTGGAAAGTACTCTGCAATGGCTTTTCCAAGGCTTATTAAGCAGCTATTATCTGTAACTGTTACTCTTATCAATGGCACCTAGTTTAATTGAAGAAGAGCTAAGAATTCTACAGTATAATTCTCACCATTTGCCAGGCATCGATTGTTCTAAGAACTTTATTAGTTTGACCAGGTGAAACCATTGTCTCTAGAGGTTAAAAATGGTTGAACATGGAAATTTTATTCAGTTTAACCTGACTATTAACCACTCAATCTTCATCACAACTTTAGGCCCTGATTATATCCCATTGTAAAGATGAAAATCAAAGTATAGACAGGTTAAGTCACTTACCTAAAATATCTATTGAATTTAGGATTTGAATTTAGGTTTTATTACTCTGCGTTGTTCTCTTATCTACTAAATTACAGCTGCCGCCGTCCCCTTCCATCCCAGCCCCAATATACTCAGAAAGCTTTGGAAAATAAAAACATTCTTAATTTTAACACACATTTTCCAATATAATATTCTAATAATAGATTTTTATCTTGCCATGTGCTTTAAATAAAATTTATAAGACTTTGGAGTTACAGATTTATCTAAATTTAATTACCAGGCAATTCAATTGGTAAAGCCAGTACTCATTGTCAAGCCAAAAAAGCCATTAATGAAAATACTTTCTAACAAGGAAAATCTAACTTCATTTTTTAATTTAAATAAGAATTCTAATACTCATTTTGAAAAATTTTTGCTTAGGTTTTTCAAAAACCACTCTGAAATATGATACAGAACATGTCTTCTTAATAAGAGGATATAATAAGTCCTCTTAATCAAGACCTCATTAATTCATATAATTTATAATAACTTGTAAAACAAAATTATAAATCAATATGGTATTTACTAGAGATCCAATGCATGAAATTCATGCAAGAGTAGGCCTTTCTTGCCCCGGCTACTGGCACCAGCTTCCCTCTGGCACCCAGGCCCTGGGCTTCCCTCACAGCCCCAGCATCATCCAGAAAGTCCTCTGGTCTAATTAGCATATTACGCTTTTATTATTATAGATAGATGAGTACTTACTAGAGGCCCAGATTCATACACTGATGGGGTCCCTTGGGCTGGCCTTTAGGGATCAGGCCAAAATGGGCTCTCCAACATCCCCTGAGGGGTCCCAGATTGCAAGAGGTCACAGGCCAGGCCAAGGGACCCCACTGGTGCACTATCAGGGCTGGGGAGGGACAGTGCAAGGCTCTAAGGTGTGTTTGGCCCCAGGGTGTATCTGGCCTATCTTGCCCCGTCCCAATCAGCCAGACCCCAGTAGCAAGCTAACTTACTGGTCAAAGCATCTGCTCCCTGATGGTCAGGGCACATCATACCTTCCAGTTGAATGGCCAAATGGTTGCTTAGGCTTTTATATATATAGATTTTTAAATAAAATAATCTTACCTAATAATAGAGATATTTGTAAATTGACCATATCTCCACTATGCCCAGAGCCAATCAGGAATAGGTATGCAAATTAACCCAACAATGGTGGGTTAATTTGCATATGTAGGCACAGAGCAACTGGACAGGGTGGGATGTTTGCTATGAGGCAGAGAGGCGGCAGAGGGAGCTATAGGAGTGGTGCTCCAGCCGGGAGTGGAGACTTGCAGGCTCCTGGGCAGCCAGGGGTGAAACCAGGGGAAGGAAGGCATATTCTTGCATGAATATCATGCAACAGGCCTCTCACTCAAATCATAAGTTATTTATTTACTCAGAAATAATTTTTTTTCTTAAATAAGTTTACATACATGTATCAAAAATTCTGATGCTTAGCCATTGAGAGTAATTAAATTAAATTCTATAATAATAAAAGGGTAATATGCAAATTAGATTGGATGTCCTTCCATATGAAGCCAGGGCTAGAAGGAAGCCTGGGTCCTAGATGCCAGAGGGAAGCTGGTGCTGGCAGCTGGAGGTAGAAAGGCCTACTCTTGCACTAATTTCATGTATCAAGCCTCTAGTAATGTATAAAGACAGAAAGAACTCTATTAATTTTATTAGCCCTGATGATTAAATTTTCTTGTATCTAAATAAAGAGAAGCTTCTCTATTACTCAAAACTGAGCAGTCTGGTAGATAGCGTGCACACACACACACACACACACACACACACACATATATATTTAAATATATATTTATTGATTTCAGAATGGAAGGGAGAAATACAAACATCAATGATGAGAGAGAATCATTGATTGGCTGCCTCCTGCATGCCCCCCTCTGGGGATTGAGCCCACAAGCCAGGCATGTGCCCTTGACTTGAATCGAATCTGGGACCCTACAATCCACAGGCCAATGCTATATTCACTGAGCCAAATCAAAGGGCAGTATATTTTTATTTTTATTAATAAAATATAAAGAATATAGTCATTTTATGTGATAGAATAAGAGGAAGATTAAATAATTAGAGTAAGTATTTCATGATGTGACTTGACACAATTTCTTACCTACTTTATTGAATAATATATACTAATTCAGAAAAAAGTTATAAAAATTTTATCCACAGATTTTTACAATGTCTCTTGAAAATGTTTGGTAGTCTCAAAATATATTCCAATTATAGTAAAATGGTTGTAATTCATTAACCTACTAGGTATACTGCTTCAATTCTTCAAAGTTGTTCTTTTTTTCCCCAGATAATGATAAGTTTCAGAGATGTGTGTTGAGAAAATCTGAAAGAACTGCTTATCTATATTCTATATACATAAAAGCCATTACACCCATCTGAGCTTCTGAAAAAAATATAATAGCCTTTGCTTTGCTGTAAATACTTATTTTGGCTTTCATAGAAATTTAATAATTTTGTTGCATATCCTAATTACAACTTAATTATAATGGTTTTGTCTTTTTAATGACCAGAAATACATTTACAATGCTAAGGCTTAAACTTATCTTCCTTCTACAGGGTCTTCAGGAGTGCTAATATATGTAGCACTGTCAAAATCAATGGGAAATGCACATATGGTAGACAACGAAGAAGTATATAGGAGCAAAGTTAGTCACTTTTCTATGAATGTTTATCTAAACCTGACAAGAAAAATGTTCATATGTAAAAAAAATTTAGCATTTTAAACTAAGTCATTCATTCAAGTATTGACATCTCACAGATGTCAGATTCAGGAACTAATGATTATAGCAGTGATTATCAACCTTTTACATCTGATTAGCACATAAACTAATACCTAAAATTCTGCTGCACACCAAAAATATATATTTTTGTTAACCTGACAAAAAATGTATAATTTTGATTCCTTCACACTGGACAGCTATTGTTGCGTTGGCTATTGTCATTTTAAAAAATATATTATTTTGACAATATAAGGGGAAAGAAATTGGTATCCCTGACAAAATAATCAGGTATTGCATGTTTTAAAAACTTCTTGCGGCACACCGGTTGAAAATTGCTGGGTTATAGTAAAGACCAGAATAGAAGGCTCAAAATTTTAAAACTTTATAAGCATAAATCAGATATCCCTTTTGTTTTTAAATTCATTCAATCTCTGTATTTAGAGTAAAATCTAAACTTCTTGCCATAGGATATAAGGTCCTTCATGATCTAGTTCCTCCTCTCATTCTAAATCTCTCTACCTTTTAAGTTTCTTCAACATTACCAGTCAACTTTCTAACTCCCATATGTGCCAACCTTGTCCCAACCACAGAGATCTTGTGTTTGTTGGCCTCTCTGTTCTATCTAGAGTTCTCTTCCCACAGGTATTCACATGGCAATTTTCCCCCATAAGTCAGGTCTTAGCTTTAATATCACCTCTTAAGGGATATTACTCACTCACCCTTTACTTTTTAAATTTTCATCATAGGCCACATCCTTATATAAAATATTATTTATCTATTTTTATAATGTGTTAGGATATAAACATTTATTTTTAAAGGTTTTTTTGAAGTGTGCACTATTATTATATGAAGGCCAATTTGCACCTTAACAAGAGACAATGGAAAAGCAGAGTCCCGGTTAAAACAAAGCAAATCAAGCTTTCACATTGTAAAATTACCTCTTCAAAACCACAATCCTGTGCATACATATTCACAAAGAGACAGCATGCCACTAATTAGATTATTAATTCAACTAACTTGTATTGAGATATATTTACTATGTGCAGGGAATGCATAAGGTCTGAGACACTGAGATTAAACTAAGACTATAATACATTGCTGTGCAAGGGGTTAACAGCCTTCTGCAGGAAAAGGGTTGGTAAAGGAATAATCACCGCAGTATAATAGAGCTATAACAACTGTATGAATAAGGCAGAGAGAAGCAAGGGCTCATCTGCTTAATGTGATCAGGGAATGCATCCAGGAGATGAAGATATTTGTACAAAATCCTGAAGAGAGTGTTTGAAAGATTGCCAAGGCGAAGAAGGCACTGGAGCCAGAAGGAAGATTTGTGGAGATCAAAAGAAATTGCATTTTACAGGGAATTGGGAGAAACCAGATACAGATAGAGCACAGATGTGTATAAGTAAAAAAAAAAAAAAAAAGCTAGTGTACTCAAAGTGTAGAAAGGTTATTTGGCAACACGGCTGGTAACTTGATGAAGGACTATAATCCTTTATTGTGCAACGTGGTGGGGCGACTTCTATGACGAGTTGCAAATGACCACGGAGGCAGTTACGTTGGTAATAAGCAGGCAAGGATTTATTGAAAACTGGCCAGGATGGTCAGAGACCTAACACTAAACGACCGCACTGCCCCGGGTGCAGACAGTCCTTTTAAAGGGGTCTGACCCATGAATGTTATTGCCCTGCATTTGGCGAACAGCCCCCAAGGCCACATCTGTAGGAGGTGGGGAGGTGGAGATACATTTTAAGCAAGAGATGTTGATTTATGTTTTAGAATGATTCCCTTTGCTTTGAACACAGTGTCTTCCATTCCATTCCTTGGTCCTCCGCTGCTGCATTTTCACCTACCTCTTAAAAGGCTTAGCAAACTACATGGTAATTGTTTATTTGTTTCACTCCTGCCTGGATCTTAAGCTTCCTGCAAACAAAGTTGGATTCTTAGTTGTTTATTAACCATCCTTTGTGTCCCTGGAAACCTGCCTGATGAGCATGTTGAGAGTCACTCAGTATTCACTTGTGATTAACTTGTGATGGGAGGTAGGTGAACCTGCAGAATTGGGTTAGCAGGCTAGTATATTAGTTCACTGGAGAAGTGATAAAGAAATGTACCTTAGAGGTGGTAAAGAATAAGAAAGTAGTCATTTCACATACACACACACACACACACACACACACACACACACACACACAGTAAGTTTTTCAGGTGTAATCCTCTATCAAAAACCCTAAACCTTTGTACTGTCTATTTGTGTTGTCATAGCTCTTAAGCAGAGATAAAATGAGGAGATACTGTTGGAGAGTGGGAATTTTTGAGCACTACTGAGGCCATGGACTATGCCCCAGATAGAGTTGTCAGTGCTGACACCAAGCCAGGCCTTGAGATATGACCTCATGGCCCCTTCTCAGCACGTAGGCCTTGCAAGATAGAACACTGTCAGCTTTCTGAAAAACTGGATGACTCTGTCAATAACATGGTCGTCAATGGCATGACTCTGACGTAGCTTGGGAAAAACTGTTTTATCTTGGGTTGCTTGTTGTACAAAAACAGGATGTGATTAATGTGCTTAAAAGTGGTCTTACACAAAGGGTCAGGGCTGCTCTCTGATCTCCCTGCATGGAGGATGGCAGAGCAGTCTCCAGGCTAGCTAATAAAGGCAATGTCAATTGGAATTGTTTTATACACAAAATTCTGAATGTATTCTGGAGCACTCAATAAATTGTACAAAAATCCCTTTAACATAAATATCCTAAGCAACTGTAAATATGTAGTTGTTCACATCTAAAATCAGTTAGGAAATGCTATCAACAGATAGAATATGAAGGTACCACAAGAGTCATCTAAGCATATCATCATTAAAAATAATGGTCGTGGAGAGGAAACCAACATGGTGGCATAGGTAAACACCTAAACTGCTGCCTCACACAACAATTTCAAAACTACAACTAAAAGACAAAACAGACATTATCCAGAACTACAGGAAAGCTGGCTGAGTGGAAATTCTACAACTAGAAGGAAAGAGAAAAGTACACAGAGACTCAGAGGAGCTGTAAAACGCTGAGGTATGGAGACACATGTGCAGAGAGGACAGGTGGCTGAGTGCCTGGCTGGATTTCTCTAGTAGGATGGTGACAGAAGCTCCAGACTGCACTGAACCTTAGTTCTGATTGCATTGAACCTCAGTTCCAGATGAGACCCTGGGGAACCAGGCTCAAACGGGGGGGGGGGTCAGGGGAAGCTGGACTGTCAGGAAAAGAGAAAAGCACTCGGAAACTCAGGGGAGCTGCAAAAGGCAAAGGTCTGGAGGACTGACTGCCAAGTGTGCTGCTAGCTTTCTCTAGCGGGAGGGAGACAGAAGCTCCCAACTGCGCTGAACTCCAGTTCCGGGCGAGAATCTGGGAATCCAGATTCATTGATAGAGAAACTGGACTGTCTGGCAGCAGGGAGAACTCAAGGGCAGTTTTCTCTCAGGGGTGATTTCAGCAATTACCAAGGAACACTGAGACCCAGGGGCCTCATAGGGCAGGGCTGACAGGACACCAAGGCTATCTGCTCAGCTCTAAGACTCTGCCCAATCCAACCTAAGCACAGAGGCTTTTGCAATTTTGCAAGTCTTGTCTCATAAGGCTGTCTCCAGCACAGAAGTTCTCACATCATAGACACAGCTGATCCTGACAGCCAATTGGCCTGGAGGTCAATTCCTCCCAGTGATACCAACAATAATCAAGACTTACCCACAAGCTTTGGAAAGATGGCGGAGGAAGAGCAAAGAAAAAAGGTCCCTTTGGTTCCAGAATATCTCCTGAAAAAGAGGAAGGCTTATCAGGCCCTCAAAGCCACCCAGGCAAAGCGGGAACTTTTGGAAAAGAAGGAGCAGAGGAAAGGAAACGACATCAGGTTTAAGCGACTGGAATGGTTCCTACACGATGCCTGGCAGCAACAATGGGACAAAGTGCGCCTCAGACGACTAGAAGTGAAACCTCATGGTTTGGAAGTGCCAGATGAACATTCCTTGGCCTTTGTTGTATGCATCCAAAGGATCAGAGGGGTGAGCATAATGGTACAGAAAACCATTGCAAGGCTTCGCCTGAAGAAGATTTTCAGTGGTGTCTTTGTCAGAGTGACTCCCCAGACCATAAAAATGCTGCGTATAGTGGAACCTTATGTGACCTGGAGATTTCCAAATCTGAAGTGTGTCCGAGAGCTCATCTTGAAACGTGGGCAAGCCAAGGTCAAGAATAAAATCATCCCTTTGACAGACAACACAGTAATTGAGGAGCACCTGGGGAAGTTTGGTGTCATTTGCTTGGAAGACCTCATTCATGAAATTGCCTTCCCGGGGAAGAATTTCCAGGCCATCTCAGAGTTCCCGTGCCCTTTCCACCTCTCAGTGGCCCGGCACGCTCCCAAGAATAGAGTGGGCTTCCTCAAGGAGGTGGGCTCCCCTGGTTATCGAGGGGAGTGCATCAACTAGCTCATCTGGCAGCTGAACTAAACCCAGAGTACCGGAAAGCACACTGCATTGGAAGCATGTGTTTTTGTTTTTCGAATTATACAGTATTTTCAAAGAAGATTGTTTTCTGCTATAGCTTCAGAAACCGGAGGGAAAGGGTCAGGGAAAACATGGTGGTGATGTCCTACTTCTAAAGGAAAAGTCCGGTGTGTTTCCCACATTGGCCACTGCTGCAGCCTCTGAAATCAGCCAAGGACTTACGCTGTGGAGGAGATGGGTCTGTGTCACAGATAGGAGACGTCCTTGGTCACATCTCTATACCCAGCCATGAACACAAGACGGCAGTGGACCCAGCCCAGAACATACCTGAACTTGGGGTTCCTAATGCCTTGTTTTGATAAGAACTTGAAATACATTTATACTAGCACAAAAACGGGGCTCAATTGTCTATTGTTTGTCTGTGTTCTGTCTTTTCAGTGACAGCTTTGAAAGCTCTCAGGCTTGGCTGGCTCTAAATTTATCTGGTGGCTTCCTTATCCTAGCTCAGGATTTTAACCTGTTCTTGGATTTGGGAGAAGGGAAGGTCCATTTCCCCAGAAAAACATGCATACACTCTGATTTTTGTTCGAGGGTTTAGGATGTTCATAGACTCTTCTCAGGGACGCGTGCACCTTGCAGGAGAAAGTCCTGTACTATCAGGATTGGTTGTCCATGCCTGGCCTTGCTAATCTGTTTCCCTGCCCTGTGGAAGACCAAAGCTTACAAATCACCTTTTCCTGTCAAACTAATGAGTGTTTCCTGTTAGGAACACAGTGGTAGAGAGTGAGCCCCTATACCATCTTTAACTTGGGTTATTGTCCCCCACTTATTTCTGCTGGGCTTTATGCTCAATTTTCTGGTTTTCTTGATCAGTCCTCTGCTTTAAAAGCCCAAAATCAGGAAAAAAACATTTTCTTGGTTTGGCATTGATGAAATTGGCACTATTTGGTCTTTTAGGCCCTGGGCAAACTTAGTTATACCCTCTTCTTGCATATTCTAGGCTGCAGGCCTCTCCAGAAGTATTGCTTTCTATCCTGCTTGGAATGCTGGAATAGAACATTAAGACACTGTGCTCCTAAAATATTACACTTGAAAAGGGTCTGATCCTGCTTATGTTGTGAAAAGTGAGCCTCTGTCATTCAGTTGCCTCAACCTGTCATCTAAGTATTTGGTGAAGGTGTGCCAGAGCCAGGTTAAGACTTGAAAATATGTTTAGCCAGTGTCGCCTGTTCCCTTAAGATCAGCTTTGCTGCAGTTTTGGCTCATTGGGTCCTCAAACATAACTGGGAGATTGAGTTAGTGTAACAATGCCTCAAAGTGTGCCAGGTTATGAGATAATTAGGTTGGTTGGCTCAGGAGTTAACCTGCCAGGAATAGATGTTACTCTTGCACTGGAGAGCATTGTGAAATCAGATTACAGTGATGTATCAAAGTCATGGGAAAAGAGCATTGTGGGAGCCCAGAGTTTGTATCCCAGATCTGTCTTACACTAAATACAGGAATAAAATTTTCACTCTTACCTGTAAAAAAAAAAAAGACTTAACCACAACAAGGCTGTACACACAGCCCACAAAAGGGTTCACCAAGAGTGCCCACCTTAGGTAACAGGGGAGGCTGAGCCACTGAGCCATATAGGACACCTAGTACACAAAGCTGCTCTACCAACTCTGGGAAGCAGTGGAAATGTGGAGACAAAGAAACAGATCACAAATCAAACAAATGAAGGAAAGCAAATGACTGAATATAAAGTTCAAAACCATGGTTATAAGGTTTTTCAAGAATTTCCTAGAAAGTATCGATAAATTTAGCCAGATTCTTGAGGATATGAAGAAGGACCAACTAGAAATTAAACATAAATTGACTGAAATAAAAATATTATACAGAGACCTAGTAGCAGACTAGAGGAATGCAAGAAGCAAGTCAAAGATTTGAAATACAAAGAAGCAAAAAACACTCAACTGGAAAAGCAAAAAATCCAAAATTTTAAAGATAGTGTAAAAAGGCTCTGGGACAACTTCAAGTATACCAACATCAGAATTATGTGGGTGCCAGAAGAAGAGAGAGCAAGATACTGAAAACCTATTTAAATAAATAATGACTGAAAATTTCCCCCACCTGGTGAAAGAAATAGACTTACAAGTCCAGGAAGCACACAGAGCCCCAAACAAAAGGAATCCAAAGAGGACCACACCAAGGCACATCATAATTAAAATGCCAAGAGTAAAAGACAAAGAGAAAATATTAAAATCAGCAAGAGAAAAACACTTAATTATCTACACTGGAGCAACCATACAATTGTCAGCTGATTTCTCAACAGAAACTATGCAGGCCAGACAGGAGTGGCAAGAAATATTCAAAGTGATGAACAGCAAGAACCTACTACCAAGATTACTCTACCCAGCAAAGCTATCATTCAGAATTGAAGGTCAGATAAAGTGCTTCACAGATAAGAAAGAGCTAAAGGAGTTCATCACTACCAAACCAGTATTATATGAAATGCTGGAAAGTATTCTTTAAGAAGAGGAGGAAGAAGAAAAAGGTAAAGATAAAAAATTATGAACAACAAATACATATCTATCAAGATGTGAATCTACAAATCAAGTGAATAAAAAAATCTGATGACAGAATAAAGTGGTGAATATAATAGAATCAGGGGCATGGAAAGGGAGTGGACTGACAATTTTCAGGGGGAAAGAGGGGTGGGGGTTGCAGGAAGAGACTGGATAAAAATTGTACACCTATGGATGAAGACAGTGGCGGGGAGGTAAGGGCAGAGGGTGGGGTGGGAACTGGGTGGAAGGGAGTTATGGGGGGAAAAAAGAGAAAAATTGTAATAATCTGAACAATAAAGATTTATTAAATTAAAAAAATAAAAGCAAAAAAAAAATCCACACAAAATAATGCTTGCAAAAAAGTGTCAAAATAACCAATACATATTCCATACTTTCCTTTTTTTTTTTTATCTTCAGTGCTTGAAATAAACAAATGAGACACATGGCTTCATAATCTACCTAAAGTATTGTCTTTATCTCTATATTTTATTCCATTTTACACTAGTACTTCAGTTCAAGTCATTGTTTTGTCTGATAACCCCCAAATTAATAACCACTTCCTTGTTACGTAAGAGTAGCTCTTATTTTGGCAATATGGCCTTGAGTTTCATTTAATTTCATATCCTCCCACCATACATACACACACACACACACAACTGGCAACTTAAGGTAATGTTAACAACCAACTACACTTTATGAAAAATATTACAAAGGATATTTTTTCCTTTTCATTGTTTTTCCCTAACAAGATCATTTGCTAAACTTAAAGTTTTGCAGGTGTAATCCTCTGTTATTATAAATATTTAAATGTGACATATTGATTTTAGTTTACGAATATGAAAGAGAAAAGGGGGAATTTCTTAGGAATTATCTAGGCAGAATAATTAAAGTGATCTCTCAAGGATTTTTATGATCTGATTAAAATATCAGTAATTTATTGGATTTTTTTCATCATAACTGTAATGATGAGATATTTTTTCCTCAATTGTTATGCAGATACAGAGAGAAAAAAAACAAGAATTTGAAAACATGATTGGAAATTTTTGCCTGGGTTGTTCCTGTTCAGTTTTTTTCCAAATAGAATCAGCTAAATACTTTTTGTTAGCTAGAAATAAATTTTGGTTACTTTTTTTTTTATCAGCAATAACAATAAACCTGATGGATGAATCCCATGCCTTATTTTATTTGGTTGCTAGAATAAACTGGAGTTGTACAGAGTCTTCCTTTCCATTGGAATGTTATTTGTTTTATTAAAACAATTTTTTATACGCATGCAATTCAATTTATTTATTTTACATCTTATAATTCCAAAGGCTTAACTTGTTTGTTGGTATAACAGCTTCAAAACATCACATGTTCTAACCCTTCAGGATGATACAACATAATCTGGCCCTTCTTTGTAGCTGGAACTCAGTAATGTTTCATTCCAGTGACTTCTGGGACTCTCTTGGTTTCCAGTGCTTAGCACGGTATGTTGTGTTTACAACTTGCTATACATGCTTTCACAGTCCTCCTTTCTCTTCAACATATAAACCATGTTGAAAAGATGTTCTTATATTCAGCATACTTATTATTGTTGTTCTTGTTTAGGAATAAAGAGAGCTCTCCAGACAGCCTAGATGCCCTGCAGGTCTCATGATAAAACCTTTCTTTAGAACTCAGACTACTAGTCTTCCTCTTCCAACTCAGTCACCTGAATCATCTGGAAGAACAACGTTTCAAGACAGCATTTTTCTTCAAACACACTGTCTTACTATTTAAAAATTTGTTCCAGGCCCGGTCACCTGCGTTTAATGTCCGATTCTTGGACTTTTTCCTTGATCTCTTCGTTGTGCAGTGATGACTCTTCATTTACTCAGGGCATTTGCTCAGAGGCTTTCTCAAGCTCTGCATCTGGCCACCAGCTCTTATCACACTGGGTGCCTTCTTCAGCTTGGTTAAACTGGGTTACCCGGGCGGCGGAGAGAATGGCCTATTTCTTCTTCATACACTTCCCCAGGGAAGCTGTCTTCACTGTCATGTGGGTTATCGAGTACACCCCTACTTTCACATGAACCCTGTTGTGAAATCCCATTGTGCTGCACCTGCTGAAGTTCAGTTTGAGTCCCTTAGGTTCTTATCTTTCTCGATAGCCTCTAAGTCCAGGATTATAACATGTAGGAGATACAGGTCTTTAGTGAGGTGTAGTGGGCAATGGGGATTGAGGTACCAGGAAGGCCCCGGTACTCATGAGCACCAATGAACATGTAAAATACAGATTTCTATTTCTGAATCTTGCCCTAGCAAATGAGAATGGACTATAGGAAGAAACTTGGGTGAGTCTGCTGGGCCATGCAATAAAGGGGTCTGGAGTTATTTTCCTCAGAGTGTATGTTTTCTTCTCAGAGTTCATTTTCTAGGCTGTTCTAGCTCGAGATCTGCAACTGGAAGTGTCTACAGTGGCACAGCAACTGTACCACATCACTTTAGAAGTTTTAAAAATATTTTTTAAACTGTGCACATCAGCATAATTTCAAGAAACCCTTTGCTAAATCAGAATAAATAAGCAGGGTTTCTGAAGCCTCAAATTTCAGCTCAGCTTGCCTTTGCTGCAGAGATAAAATACTTAGTGCAGACGTTTCCATGTTTACTTGACAAACTTTCACACTAACCAAGAAGTTAAATACATAGGAACATTATCGTTTTTGTCATAAGCAAAATCTCAGTAGCTCTAATCACTGAGCAATACTGGCCAGGGAAGTGTAGGGAATTAATATATTTTCCAAGTTTTCCTACTTATTAGGTACTAGGATTCAAATTGAGACTTGATTAAGACTCATATGCTTAGTGACCAGACAAGCAACTTTTATTATTTATTTATTTATTTATTTATTAAATATATTTTATTGATTTTTTTACAGAGCGGAAGGGAGAAGGATAGAAAGTCAGAAACATCGATGAGAGAGAGACATCGATCAGCTGCCTCTTGCACGCCCCCTACTGGGGATGTGCCCGCAGCCAAGGTACATGTCCTTGCCGGAATCGAACCCGGGACCCTTCAGTCCGCAGTCCGACACTCTATCCACTGAGCCAAACCGGTCTCGGCAACTTTTATTATTTTATATAATAAAAGCCCAGCATCCAAATGGGAGAATGACCAGTCAGCCAGTAGCTATGATGCTCACTGAGCACCAGGGCCAGATGCTCAATACAGGAGCTGCTCCCTGGTTGTCAGTGTGCTCCCACAGTGTGAGCTGCTCAGCTGACCAGGATGAGCAGCTGCTCCTGCAGTGGGCCAATCCCCACAGGCCATCCTCCACCCCCCACCAGTGCACGAATTCTGTTTCACTTGCCTTTAGTCTTAATATAAAGGCCAATGGTCTACACTCAGGCCCTGGATTGCATTTAAAACTATTTCACATTTCCTTTAAATGTGTCTAGTCTTACTGCCCACTCCTGCTCCACCATATACTACACCCTAGCCTTTGTTGGATTGTGCCTTCACTCATGCTCTTTCCTTGCCCTGTAGCGGAACTTGCATTAACAATCTATTTTGTGCAATTACTAAAAACAAGACAATGGACAGTTGCCACCCCGCACCCCATCTGTGGTTTCTCTTTCTGCAGTCTATTACCCATGGTCAACTGTAGCCCAAAAACTATTATATGGGAAATTACATAAATGAACAATTCATAGCTTTTTCTATTGTGAGCTATTTTGATGAAATATCACACAGTCCAGCTCTATCATGCATCATCTTTAGGAAGATGATGCATCATCTCTTTGGCCAGAGTACCCAAGCTGTACACATGCTTCCTGCCTGTCACTCACTCACTTGCCATCTTGGTTATCAGGATTGTCTTGATATTGTGGTGCTTGTGTTCAAGAAACCTTTACTTTATTTAATAATAGTCCCAAAGTAGAAGAGCAGTAATTCTGGCAATTTGAATATGCCAAGAAAAAGCCAGAAAGGTGCTTCCTGCAAGTGAAAAGGTATGTGTGTATAGCAAAAATATCACATATAGGTTTCAGTACTTATCTATGTTTTCAGGCATCCCCTGTAGATCATTGTACTGCTGAGTCCAGAGAAGATGGTTTCATCCATCAATGTGGGGGTCTAACTTCACCTCACACAATCTTTTAATTAATCCTTTTATTTTTAACCCCTTAACCTTCAGTTTGAACCTTGACAGGAACCCCAGACCTCCAAATCATGAAAAAATCATTTTCTCCTCTAAAAGCAGTTAAATTCAGCACCCATCCCTCCTTTCAAGTCATGGATGAAAAACCTGCCTTTCTTTTCCATTGTTCCATTTGGTTTATTCTCTTCTGTTCTCCGTTTTTTTTGGTTTATTTGTTTGTTTGTTTGTGTGTGTGTGTGTGTGTGTGTGTGTGTGTTTTAATTTTATCCTTTTTCAGTAGGTTTTCTAGATGAAGAAAAACACATCTGGGCATTCAATTTGTCATATTTTATTAGAAGACTAATTTTTTAAAATACAAAGAAAATTAGCCTGGTGGTAAAATCCTGGACTTCAGAATCAGATTCCCCATCTCATTAAAGTCAGGAACTACAGAGAAAATGCTAATATTTACATAGTGTGCTGGAGTAAGTGACAGGATTGAAGCAGACTGTCCCTGAGCAAGGCCTCCACCTTTTTTTTTTTTAATTATTGGAATTAAGAGTCTAGGTCAGTGGTCAGCAAACTCATTAGTCAACAGAGCAAGCAGCTCGTGAGTCGAATGTGGCAAGCAAGCCGCAGCTTGCTGACCACTACATTAGATATTTATTTATTTATTTATTTATTTATTTATATTTTTAACTTTGAAAATAGCCATCTGAATTTGATAAGATGACTCAGTGGGCTAATTTTTAAAAAATAAATCTTTATTGTTCAGATTATTACAGGTGTTCCTCTTCCCTTCCCCAGACCCCCTCCACCCCATCCCACCCCATGCCCTTATCTCCTGCCACTGTCCTCATCCATAGGTGTAAGATTTTTGTCCAATCTCTTCCCGCCCCTTTCACACCCTCTTCCCCCTGAGAATTGTCAGTTCATTCTCTTTCTATGTCCCTGATTCTATTATATTCATCAGTCCATTCTGTTCATCAGATTTTTCATTCACTTGATTTTTAGATTCACTTGTTGGTAGGTATGTATTTGTTGTCATCTTGTTGTTCATAGTTTTTATCTTTACCTTTTTTTTTCTTCTTCTTCCTCTTCTTAAAGAATACCCTTCAGCATTTCATATAATCCTAGTTTGGTGGTGATGAACTCCTTTAGCTTTTTGTCTGAGAAGCTCTTTATCTGACCTTCAATTCTGAATGATAGCTTTGCTGGGTAGAGTAATCTTGGTTGTAGGTTCTTGCTGTTCATCACTTTGAGTATTTCTTGCCACTCCCTTCTGGCCTGCATAGCTTCTGTTGAGAAATCAGCTGACAGTCCTTTGGGTACTCCCTTATAGATAACCAACTGTTTTACTCT
The DNA here is from genome assembly GCA_027563665.1 of Antrozous pallidus. Taxonomy (NCBI): domain Eukaryota; kingdom Metazoa; phylum Chordata; class Mammalia; order Chiroptera; family Vespertilionidae; genus Antrozous; species Antrozous pallidus. The sequence goes on along the minus strand of CM050513.1, from coordinate 40,646,263 downwards.
TGCTGCTTTCAAGATTCTCTCTTTGTCTTTTGCCATTGTCATTTTAATTATGATGTGTCTTGGTGTGGTCCTCTTTGGATTCCTCTTGTTTGGGGTTCTCTGTGCTTCCTGGACTTGTAAGTCTATTTCTTTCACTAGGTAGGGAAAATTTTTTGTGATTATTTCTTCTAATAGGTTTTCAATATATTGTTCTCTCTCTTCTTCTGGCACCCCAATAATCCATTGCTGTTTGGTACACCCTCGCCTAGTGACTCCCTGAGACCCTGCTCCACACAATCTGCAAACCCACCCGACCTGTGCATAGCAGCATTTGCATATAAATGGCCTCGCCTATTGCAGCTTAATCTAACAAACTGCAGCTCTGGTCAGACAGCTCCAAAACCTCCAAACCCCAAGCAAAGAGGAGAAAACTGTAGTTTTCACTGTAGCTCCTGCTGGATCACCTCAGACAGTAGCTGACCTGCACTCCATTGGAGATCCAGAACCTAGTGTATCTAGAGATCAGTGTGAGATGACACCAGAATTCAACTACTCACGTCAATAAATGACACATTCAAGAGGCAGACTTGGTGAGCACCAAAGCCCCACTGAAGCAAGTCCTGCTCCATAGATGTGTCTCCAGTACAGCAGTTCTTCCACTCCATCAGCACAGGGAAGCAGCTAAATGTGGAGACAAAGAAACATGTCACAAATGGAAGAAATGGAAGACATAGAGTTCAGGACCACATTTATAAGGTTACCCAAGGATCTTCTAAAAACCACCAAGGACCTTAATGAGAATGTCAATAAAATGGAAAAAGACCAGACATAAATTAAGCATACACTGTCCGAAATAAAGAATATACAGAAATTCAATGATAGATCAAAGGACCACAAGAATCAAACCAAAGATCTGAAATATGAGGAGCCAAAAAACACCCAACCAGAAAAACAAAAAGAAAAAAAAGAATCTAATATGAAGATAGCATAAGGAGCTTCTGGGACAACGTGAAGCGTTATCAACACCCGAATTATTCAAGTGCCAGAAGAAGAGAGAGAGCAAGGCCTCCACCTTGAGACAGTGGTGATCCATCTCAGGGTACACATGCCTCACTAGGTGTTGGGTTGCTCTAAGCATCAACAAGGTTTGATTCCTGTTTGTCTTGGTAGCTCTATGGCCTTGATCAGGTTAACCACTATTTGTAAACGTGCGGGTGGGAATTATAGTTCCCACTTCTTAGTGCTCCTTTGAGAATCGGAGCGGCTAACATTTGAAAGTGGGAATGCCGTGTATACACACAGTGGGAGAGTGGTCAGCAAACTCATTAGTCAACAGAGCCAAATATCAACAGTACAACAATTGTAATTTCTTTTGAGAGCCAAATTATTTTAACTTAAACTTCTTCTAAGGCCACTTCTTCAAAATAGACTCTCCCAGGCCGTGATATTTTGTGGAAGAGCCACACTCAAGGGGCCAAAGAGCAGTAGGTCAATTGATTGTCTGCTTCCTTTCTTCATAGCTCCTCCTATCAACCTTACCTCCCTGTGTAGGTGCTCACACATTTGTTAAGCAAATGCTAAAGTGGACATCATTGTAATACAATACTTACTTTGGGGTCAGGGGATTTTGTATACAGGAGAGCAGCAATTAAGCAACTGAGCAGAGGAAAGGAGGGAGCCAGGAGGTTAAATAGCTTTGTAACTTTCTCTGGATTCAGATGGTGACAAATGTCCTTGTTATTGGAAATCATTCTGATTTGAGGCCATTAGAAGGAATAAAGTATTCTGCAGGAGTCAGGGAAGTCTAGTGCCTTGTTTCTCAGTTAAAAGGAAATAGCCCAGGTGGCTATAGATTCTCGTTTATTTGTTTTGCAAATAGATTTATCTCTGTACTGTTTAACCTCTATCTTTTCCTGCAGAATAATCTGTTTACAACTTCTCAGGTTTACAATCCTTCCTAGGGCCAGGGCACTCCACTGTTTCTCACTTCAGATTTGGAAATGCACATCTTTCATTTAAAACAGAAAATACCGCCACACCAAAATGGAACGTGTTTGGCATACTGCTATGGCAAATGAGATCGCACATGAATTTCACTAGCAGGTAAAAAAAAAACGGAAGGAGCTTGAAGAGTGGTAAGCCCAGATTCTAATTCATATCGCCTTCCTCTTTTAATTTTCCCCAGCTTCCTCTTTTCCTCGGGTCTTCTCCCCGCCCCTATCAATAAAAGGTCCACAGAAACTCCAAAGAGGCAAATCGGTAGGGAGGAAATGTAACAAGTGCATTCTTCTTTTTGCTTCTAGTCTGGCGGGGAGTCCCGTCAGCAGGCCAAGCCCTCTTCTCAGTGGGGTTACCTACACAGGGGCCTGCCATTCACCCTCAGGAAGCATTTCCCAATTCTGCCCGCAAAACCGTCTACCGCGCCTCCTCCCCCGCCAGCCGCCAGGAAATCCTGGAGCAGTCTGTGCCCTGGAACCGCTTGCGTTTCTAATAATCGGGGACTGAGTTGAAACACTACATAAATAAAACGCACTTCAGGGGCCTCGCCGCACACCGCCCGCACCGCCAGCTCGCTCTGCAGAGATCTGCCCAGGAGGGGGGCACAACACGCTGGCTCGAAAACGGGGTGCGATGGGCCCATGGACCTCATCCCCGGGGCTCTGGAAGGCCGTGCTGCAGTTTGAGGGCCCTCTTCCTGGGACCAGCGAGGTGGGCGATGCAAGGAGAGGTTGGATTTCTTGCAGGGCCGCCGTCACCACGCGCAAGGGCCATGTGACGCCTCCTCCCTCCTCCATCTCACTCTCCGACCCTCCCCTTACTCCCCCCCCCCCGCCCCCTCCAGCCTGTTGCGTCCTCCGAGGCTCCAGGTCGGTTTTTCCCGGCGACTCTAGTGTGACTTCCAAACTCCTAGGCTGCGACTCACCTCGCAGTTAGCCCCCGCCTCCCGCCTGCTACCCTCGGGCCCCAGGAAGTCTCCTGTACCCCAATCGTCGCCCGAGAAGCGCACTCGGGGGGCCGCAGCAGCTCGCAGATCCTGCAGTTGGGTGGGGGCAGCTCGCGGCGATGAAGCCGTCCTGGTTGCAGTGCCGCAAAGTCACCGGCGCCGGAGGGCTCGGGGGACCCCTGCCAGGGTCCTCCCAGGCTCGGGGAGCCGGCCCGGCCCGCAGGGCGTACGTGGCCCCGGGCCCGCGGAGCGCTCTCGGGGGCCGCGGCTGCCGCGCGCTGAGCTCGGGCGGCGGCGGCGGCGGCGAGTACAAGACCCACTTCGCGGCCTCGGTGGCCGACCCCGAGAGGTTCTGGGGCAAAGCCGCGGAGCAGATCAGCTGGTACAAGCCCTGGACCAAAACGCTAGAGAACAGGCACCCTTCCACCAGCTGGTGAGTGAGTGACTCCCTTGCCCACCCCCACCCCTGGCCTCGACGTCCCCGGCACACCGGACACCCGGAGTTCCCGTAGGAATGGACACCGAGAGTGGAGATTTCAGTGTGTGTTTCATTTCAATTTCACAGCTTTCTTGCCTGCTCTTGAAGAAGTCGGTTATCTTTGGGGAGCCCAGTTTCCTGGGAGACAGAGAGTTACCTGTATGCCTGGGCTCTGTGCGGCATTGGGATGTTAAACTGATGAAATCAGGGGCCCATCTCCAGGAACAGCACAGCCTAACAGGGGAGGAAGCCGTGTCAACAAATGCAAGCACCCTACTTAACTAGGGAAATATGGCTAAGTGGCCTTGGGGAAGAAGGGGATTGAGGAAAGACTTCAGTAAATTCACACGCAAGTAGGTTTGGGGAGGGCGAATGTGTCTTCCCGAAAGTCCTCAAGTACCTAAGTCTTAGATACCAGGAGCTGGAAATCAGGTTGAAATTCGACTGATTCTGATTGCGGTAGCTGAAAAGGTGGGAGAGGGTCTGCCAGTCGGGGCTGGGTCCAAGAAGGGTTTTGTGGGTCATGGCAAGGAGCTCCATGGCCCTGTTCTGTGTGTGAAGCTGGAGAACGGAGTGTCCAGAAAGAATGCACACAGAGGCCAGGTGGTGCTAGGAATCATGGTGGGAGCAAAGGCTTTTCTTCCAGAGTGGCAATTATAAGTAGCTACAAACATTTTTTATATTACAACAGTCAGAGATACCTTACAGAATAAACACCGACTTGCTAGAATAGTAAGGGTGAGACACAGCCTGGGGGAACTCAGGGTTGTTGATACTTTTCCCGACATGCGCCTCCCTGATGGCTCTCATCGGCCAGCCATTAGGGAGCAATGTTTCCTGAAAAAGTTTAGAAGCACTGCAAGAAGGTTTCCCACTTCCGAGTTCCCAGCAGTGAGATGGACAGGTTTGCATCTGATAAATGCCTCCTTGTTGAAGGCAGGGAACCTGGAGTGGGAAAGGGTAAGGTGGACCAGAGCTGATCGGTGTTGCCACCCTACCCTGTCCTGTCCTGTTTGAAAATGTTTGAATGGTTTTCCCTTTAGAATCTGAGGGCCTTTCCTCTTACACTTCTTATTTTGACAGTCGTGTTTGACTCATCTTCTTTTAGATGCCTGGCAAGGACCCACATACTAGGTGTACACCAATAAGTAATATGTGACCCCTGCCTTTTGAGAATCATGATGATGGAGAACTGGAACCAGAATATTGGGTTGGAGTTCTGGCTTTTGCAGTTGCTGGCTGTGTGTTCCCAGGCATGTTACTTAATCTCGCTGTGCTTGTTTTCATATAAATATAAATGTAGAAATAGTATGAAGATTAACTAAATAAAAAATTAAGACCATGACTTGAATGAAATAGGCCTTGTAAATGTTAAAGAAGAATAGGTATTTTGCACTCTCATACCACAATTATTTTAAGAGCAGGAAACCCTCCTAGTGTTTCTTAGATCAAAACACAGATATATATTTACTCTCCTAAGAGTGTGTTCTCAAAGTTCTCTGTCCACATATCTGTCATAAAGTATGGTACTGAAATGATTTATGTGACCATTCCTTCCAATACACTGTGCAAAGAACTCAAGAAGTCACTGGGCTAGTCCAAACAAAAAACGAGGCCCAAACGTAAGGCAGTGGCCAAGCATACATGGAGGAGAAAGGACAACAACTGAATGATGTTATTTAGTCAAATAATATTATTCTAACACTACTATTCAGTCAAACACTCCTGGAAAAAAAAAAAGGAGTCTTTAGGAAATATTTAAAATGGGTTCACAATAAATAATAAGGATTAGATGTGAGAAGAGAGGAGGACCATTCCAGACAATGAAAACAGCATTTGCAAAGGTCTTGAGTTATGTACTAGCTTAGTAAACGGAAAGCAGGCTAATGTGGCTGAGGCTTAAGGAATGACAGGAAAATTACCAAGAAATGGAAGAAGAGAACCCATATTCCGAGTGGTCTTAGCAGTCATGCTAAGGATTTGAACATTTTTTTGAACACATCATATAATGTTTTTAAAACATGAGTGTCCTACTCTTTTTGCATTGGAACAAGACAACTGTTAGTTCAACCCTGTTACCGCACTAAATGGGTCTATTTGGCCACATTAAAGCGCAATCAGACACGAGAGGAGTTTGCAGCCAAGAAAGTAAAGTATTAGTTGAGGAGATGGTGCGATGCTTGGAGTCTCTGGTAAACAAATGTTCAAAGATCTGGTTCCCCAGTGGCTTCCAGGGCATGGGTGATATAGGAGGAAAATCATTAATCATGGTGATTAAAAGAATTGGGTCCTGGGTTCTTCTGATGGGTTGGGACCAGGAAAGGGAGGAGTTGATCTTTGTATCAGGCGCTGATGGCAGCCAGGGCACTGTTCTGCCTGGTTTCCTGAGGCTGTGGTCCAGTTAGGGTAGGGTCTTTCTGCTTTCATGGGCCTGGGACTGAAACTCAATGAAGTCAAGATGCTATCCTTACTTTGAAGGAAACTCTGTTTTGTGGTCAACAAACCTGAGTCTTTGTCCTTCAGTCACATTGATACTGAATAGAATCTGATGTCTGAAGGACTTAATGATTAAGGAAGGGAGTGGACTCTGACAGATGGAGAAAAGTTCACGTTTCTTCGAAGTTACAACCCTAGCTCTGCCACTTACCTTGGGCTATCTTCAATATTTTCATAATGGCAGTATCAATTTCTTAGAATTGTATGGAGGGAGGGAGCTTATAAAATGTCCAGGACTGTGCCTGGCACACAGTACTAGGTATTAATGTCTTTATGGGAGAGATAGTCTCATAAGCTAATGTGGTTCAGGAAGTTTTCAGAGAAATGGTAGCTTTTGAACTGATCATAAAGTGGGACTTAGGGAAAAAAAACTTTTTTTTTTAATGTGGGGAACAAACACGGCAAAGGCATGGAGATATGAAAGAACCAAGTGTGCTTGGAGTATATATAGTATTCCAAAAACAGTTGGCTTGTCGTGGTTATTTTGAATTACCGGTAATGGAATTCAGAAGGTAGTTTCAGGATGGTGTAAGAAGACTCAGAAAGTATGCTAAGGCATTTGTGTTCGTTCACTCTGCAGGCTACAAGTCACAATAGGAAAGACTGCAGATTGGTTTCGTTTGATCCAGATGCTGGATATTTTTTGTTTGTTTATAAAAATTAGTTATCAGTATTTAAACATTGGAAGATCTCATCTAAAATTTAAATTTGCTTTAACAAGTCACATTTTGGACTTTTCCTGAAAGGAAAACAAAAAGCGGACCATCTGTCAGCAATGGGTCAGCATTCTTCTGTGGTAACACTTGGCTGGAACTGAGTAGCTGCTGTTCCAGGCAAAATTAGACATAGTAACTGGCTGGCTGGGGTGCAGGGAAGAAAATAAGTTGTGGTGACTGGAAGAATATGAGTCAAAAGTACAAGTGAAGGAATTGGTTGCAGAATTAAATATAATTGGTTGAAAATGTGAGAGGGAATTGATGTAGAATTATGGTTTTGATTATAAATTGCAAAGACATGAGAGTTAAAGCCTGGTTAAGTGTAGGGAGACAAAAAGGAGGAAAAAAACTGTGGAATGGTTGGGACTTGTTCAAAGAAGTAGAAGCAAGAGTAGAGTATTTTTGTGTCATTGAGGCTGAGAAAGAGGAGAGCTAAAAGAAGGGAAGACCATCGAGGTCATGGGCTCTAGAGATGTTTTGAGGCTTTTCAGGATTGAAAGATCAGTTTTAACTCAGAAATCATGCATGACTTTTAAAAATGTGATATCAATGGAGAGATGAAGGCTAAAGCCAGAACAATGAATTTCATAGTGAACTGATGATAGGTAAACACATGGATCTATTTGATAGTGACTGAAGGGAGACAGGATAACAGCATGTGAAGGTGCCTAGGTTACCTGAAAGATAGTTTCCTCACTATCTTTAATTTTCCTCTCTGCTCCATTTAAGAGAAACCCATATTTAAAGGCAGAAGTGAAAAAAAAATCTGTGAAACAAGAATAAATGGAATTTTGCTTATTTGAAACTATTCCTCATCATCAGGTCTCCCTGATTTTGCAAGTTGAACTTTGTGGCTTATTATTATACTAGAGGCCCAGTACATGAAGTTTGTGCACAGGGTGGGGGGTGATCCCTTAACCCAGCCTGCACCATCTCCAATCTGGGACCCCTTAAGGGATGTCCGACTGCCCGTTTAATTATCAGTATTTAAACATTGGAAGATCTCAGGCAGTCGGATATCCCTCTCACAATCCAGGACTGCTGGCTCCCAACTGCTCGCCTGCCTGCCTTCCTGATTGTCCCTAACCGCTTCTGCCTGTCAGCCTGATCACCCCCCTAAACACTGCCTTGCCAGCATGATTGAGCCTAACTGCTGCCTTGCCAGCCTGTTTGCCCTAACTGTTCTCCCTTGCAGGCCTGGGTCCCCCACAACTACCCTTCCTTGCAGGCCCAGTCACCCCAACTTCCCTCCTCTGCCAGCCTGGTCACCCCTCACTGCCCTCTCCTACAGGCTTGATCGCCCCCTACTGCCCTCCCTTGCAGACCTGGCCTCCACATCAGCCTGGCCAGCCATTCCATTTGGACTGAGATGGATTGAGACAAAAAAAGTAACTCCAAATGTTTATTTAATGCAGCTCTGTTTCACCTTCACAGACCTGGTCCCTTTCAACTGCCCTCCCCTGCTGACCATCTTGTGGTGGCCATCTTGTGTCCACATGGGGGCAGCCATCTTGTGTGTTGAAGTGATGGTCAATCTGCATACTACTCTTTTATTAGATAGGCTAGAAGCCTGGTGCATGGGTGGGGGCAAGCTGGTTTGCCTTGAAGTGTGTCCTGGATCAGAGTGGGGATTCCCTTGGGATGTGGGGCTGCCTGGGCGAGGGGCATGTGGTGGTTTGCAGACTGGCCATGCCCTCCAGTGACCCAAACGGAGGCCCTGGTATCTGGGATTTATGTATCTTCTACAATTGAAACTTTGTAGCCTGGAGCAGAGCCAAGCCTCCTGCTCCCTCCGTGGCAGCAGCCATTTCTGTTGGGATTAATGTATCTTCTATAATTGGAATTTTGTATCCTTAAGTGGAGGCCTAGGCTGACAAGGGCAGGCAGAAAGCTTGGCTTTCTCCATTGCCAAGGAAACCCAAGCTTCCCTCCTACTCTCTGTGGCCGTAGCCATCTTGGTTGGGTTCATTTGCATATCTGCTCCTGATTGGCTGGTGGGTGTGGTTTGTGGGTGTAGTGAAGGTGCAGTCAATTTGCATATAGCTCTTTAATTAGGCAGGGTTTTTTTTTAGATACTAGAAGTTCATGAAGGAAACAAGCTGGAAATTTAAAAGATGGAATAATGAACTGCTCAGCAGATCTATATGCTCCTGGTATAGACTGTTCAGCTAGATAATTAAACATTTGATTATGAGATTGGCAGGGAAGAAGAGACAGTGGGAAAGGGATAAAATAATATTTGTTCAATTATCCTAAGATTGTCAGGCAACAGGTCAGTAAGTTGTTCAGAGGGAAAACTTCTTTATCTTGTACCTGGAACTTTTCTATGAGTTTGATATTGTTTAAAAGGAAAACAAATAAGGAAAGTATAATGTGAATTTTATACAACCAGAAAGTAATTTAATTCCCCTATTGAATTTTGGTTCTTTGGCAAACAGTTAGTTAGGCACATTCAACTGTTTAGGGAAATTTAACCTTTTTAAAAGTCTTACCAAGATTCTATGAAATTTCCTTTATATGTTTCAGAATTTAATACTTAATTATTTGAAGGTCAGAGTTTTATCTAAGGATGAAAAATTTGCCCCCTTTTGACAAACTCTAAAGGAAAGGATTTTATTCATAATATTGTGTACAGTATAGGTATACCTAAACTTATTTTTTCTAAATATAAACATTTTTAGAAGACACATGGTCAGCATGAAAATGGCCTATTGGAAATACAGTACACATAAAAAAAAAAAAAACAGTTGTAAAAGATGGGCCTCATTTTATTTCTGAAGGCCAGCAGCTTGGTGCTGTGCTATATCTAATTTTCTCAGTCTGTCCTGCAACTGAGCCTTCAGGACAGAACAGAGTAAACTGCAGGAATGCTGCAATTACATAAGCAAGGATGGATTGCCTGACAAAGGGCACAATCAATGGACAATGGAAATTCAAGCAGCTGCTACCAGTCCAGTACCAGGGTGGGGGAAAGCTAAGCTCTGAGCACCTCCTGGCTTACTTTTCCTTTGTTCATGCCATATACTGGCATTGAGCAAGAAATCCAGTGGTTTGACTCATTTCCTCCCTCTCCTTCTCTTCTTTCTCCTTCTTTAAAAAATAAAAAATTCTACTTTCATAAGCAAAAAGCAGCAACTTCATGAAGGAGAGCATTACTTTTCATTGTGGTGTCACATTTGTAAGAAAAATATGTGGGAAACCAAGGCATCTTTGTGATAATTATATCTAATAAAAGAATAATATGCAAATTGACCATCACCCCAACACACAAGATGGCTTCTCCGATGGGGTCAAAGATGGTTGCCCCCATGTGGACACAAGGTAGCCACCACAAGATGACCCAGAAGGGGAGGGCAGTTGTGGGCGATCAAGCCAGGAGGGGATAGCAGATGGGAGAGTCTAAGCCTGCAGGGGAGGGCAGTTAGGGGTGACAGGCCTGCAGGGGAAGGCATTTAGGGGCAAACAGGCTGGCTGGGGGCAGTTAAGCATCAATCACGCTGGCAGGGGAGTGGTTAGGGCGTGATCAGGCTGGCAGGCAGAAGTGGTTAGGGGCAATCAGGCAGGCAGGCAGGCAGGCAGGCGAGAAGTTGGGAGCCAGCAGTCCTGAATTGTCAGAGGGGTGTCCGATTGTCTGTTTAGGCCCAATCCTCCGGAATCAGGGCTAAACAGGCAGTCGGACATCCCTCGAGGGGTCCCAGATTGGAGATGGTATTTACTGAGCTGAGGGATACATCCCCAGGCACGAAATTTGTGCACCGGTTCTCTAGTGTGTGTGTGTGTGTGTGTGTGTGTGTGTGTGTGTGTGTGTGTATGTATGTATGTGTATGTGTGTATGTGCCTAACTAACTGTTTGTAATAACTTCTCTTAATTATGATTTTAGGAAGTACATCTGAATGTGGAACTTAAATTCTTGATCTAAACTATATGGATAGAGAATTTGTTATAGAAGGTTTAATTATATTTGCTTTCACTGGCATTGTGGCTAACTGATGTAAGAGACAGTGTATAGCAAGGAGAGGTACTATTATAATATCTAGGGAAGTTGAAGTTTTGAGTTTGAAATAGTTCAGTTGACAGTCTTCGAATAGCTAAAAAAGAAACTCTTTCAAATTCTGAGTTAATGTTTCATTTATGACTTTTAAGTATTAAATAGTGACTTTTACTAATTTAAAATACAGATTGCTCTAAGTGGGAGAAGAGCAAGTAGTCTTATAGGTGTTTGATTTAAGAGCTAATTCTGGACAATAGGAGCACCTTCTCCTTAGGTTTTGATGTTAGAATAACAACATCTCCCAAGTATAATCTTTGAAGATTTGTCCCCTACATCAGTTAAGTAAAATAAACTTGGGAAGATTATGAAAAAAGAAAGAATGCTAAGTGTCTACTGTGGACATGACCAATATAAATATTTACAAAGAAAATTTAGTATGCTAGATTGATAAAAAAAATTTTTTTTTTAGCTGGAGGGACATAAAAAATCAGTATCATTGACTACTAGAGGCCCATTGTGCATAGCCGGGGGAGGAGTGGTTGGCCAACTCTGACCCCTGGTCAAACTCCTGGTTGAATTCCCAGTTGAGGGGACAGTTTGCATATTAGCATTTTATTATATAAAACTAGAGGCCTGGTGCATGAAATTCGTGCACAGGGAGTGGGGGTGCGTCCGTCAGACCAGCCTGCACCCTCTCCAATCTGGAAACCCTTGAGGGATGTCGACTGCCTGTTTAGGCCCAATTCACCTGGATCGGACATTCCAGGACTGCTGGCTCCTAATTGCTCACCTGCCTGCCAACCTGATCACCTCTTAACCATTCCCCTGCCAGCCTGATTGACACCTAACTGCTCCCCTGCTGGCCCAATTGCCCCTAACTGCCCTCCCCTACAGGCCTATCCCCCCCAGCTGCTCTCCCCTGCAGGCCTTGTGCTCCCCCAGCTGTCCTATCCTGCAGGCCTGTTCCTTCCCAACTTCCCTCCCCTGTAGGCCTGGTCCCCCAACTGCCCTCCCCAGAGACCCAGGATGCTAAGCCTTCCTCCAACTCTCCTGCTCAGATCTCCCATTAGACGTGGCATCCTGGATTTTCTTGCCGATCTTCTGCTCTGCTCTGGGGCGATCCAGGACACCAAGCTCCCCCCCTCCGCCCCCCCCTCCCCCCAGTCTCCAGCCGTTGCCACCATTTTTGCCCATCAGTTTGCTTATTCCCTCCTTATTGGCTGTTGTGGGCACGGCCATTTTTATTGCAAAGTGACAGTTAATTTGCATGTTAGTCTTTTACTAGGGAGGATTAGCTAAATAACAGTGAAAGTATTGGAGCTTAGAAAAGTATACTTTTGCACTAATCTCACTTTGCTTCCTCTACATTTTTTCTTATTTTTATAGAGCTTCATTGATTCTCAATTGAGAGTTAAGTGCCTTTCTAAACCACAAATGTCCTGTTTAGCCTTCATCCCAACTCTTCCCTTAATCAAAGCTGAATGAAGTTTGCCACTAATACCAATGGAAATATATCAGAGAGCCTATTTTGGTGAGTGAAGAAAAGTTGAGGATCATTATTTGTGGAGAAAACAATCTGATTCTTATTTGTGGGTTAAAATGTTGGCTCCATTCTTTGAACTGCACCTTGCCTCAAACAATCGTAAAATCCTATCTAATAAAAGAGTAATATGCAATTTGACCATACCTCCAAGCCATGTCCACAGCCACGCCCATCAGTGGATCAGGAGCAAATTATACAAATAAAACCCAATCAAGATGGCTGCCACCACTGAGAACAGGAGGGAGCTTGGGTTACCCCACCAACAGAGGAAGCCAAGCTTTACGGCTACAGTTGCCGGCTTAGGACTCTACTCAATGCTACAAAGTTTCAGTTATAGAAGATACATAATCTCAACAGAATTGGTGGCAGCCACAGAGCTGGAGAGAGAAGAGGCTAGGGTTGCCCGGGCAGTAGAGAATGCCAAACTTCTGCAGCCCTAGCCTAAGCCTCCATTCTAGGCTATAAAGTTTCAACAGAAATGGCTGTCGCCACAGAGCGAACAGAGGCTTGGCTCCACTCTAGGCTACGAAGTTTCAATTGTAGAACATAAATTAATCCCAGATCCCAGGGCCTCCACTTGGGTCGCTGGGGGGTGTGGCCAGCCTGCAAACCACCATAGGCCCCTCGCCCAGGTTGTCCCACACCCCAAGGCAATCTCCACCCTGATCCAGGACACCCTTCAGGGCAAACCAGCTGGTTCCCACCCATGCACCAGGCCTCTATATTATCTAATAAAAGAATAATACACAGATTGACCATCACTTCAACACACAGGAGGGCTGCCTCCATGTGGTCAAAGATCCTGCCCCCATGTGACACAAGATGGCCATCAAAAGATGGCCAGCAGGGGAGGACAGTGGGAGGTTTCAGGCCCTGCAAGGGAGGGCAGTTGTGGGCCATCAGGCCAGCAGGGGAGGGTAGTTGGAAAGGACCTGGCCTACAAGGGAAGGCAGTTGGGGGCAATCAAGCCTGCAGGTGAGGGCAGTTAGGGGTGACCAGGCCAGCAGAGGAGGGAAGTTTGGGGCAAGTAGGCTGGCAGGGGAGCAGTTTGACATCAATTAGGCTGGCAGGGTAGTGTTTTTAGGGGGTGAATAGGCTGGCAGGCAGAAGTGTTTTTAGCGGAAATCTGGGAGGCAGGCAGGTGAGCAGTTTGGAGCCAGCAGTCCTGTGTTGTGAGAAGGATGTCCATCTGCTCATTTAGGCCCGATCCGGCCTAAATGGGCAGTCAGACATCCCTTGAGGGGTCCCAGATTGGAGAGGGTGCAGGCTGGGCTGAGGGACACCCCCTGCCTCCCCTCCCCCCCATGCACAAATTTTGTGCACCAGGCCTCTAGTGGGATTATAAAATCTGGGCTGTAATGGGTATTATTGTTCATCAATATCTGTTCTCTACTTCTGAGCACAGAAGAAGATAGAATTTCCCCACATCAGCATGGTTATGTGATTAGCTTAGCTATGACCGTTAGGGGAGTAAGGCGTGTCAGTGCTTCAATGATTAGTCCCCTCCGGTCTGTCACAGTCATTGTGGAAGCACACGTAGTATAGCAATAGTCTGGTTTGCTGAGCAGAAATGCATAGATGACAGTGCTTTGGGAGTCCACTTGAACAGCAGTAAAGCGTAAGTGAGAAATAAACATTTATTCTTTTTGAGTTACAGAAAGTTTACGTTATTGTACTGAATCCAATCCATCCATATTGATTGAGAAGAAATAACAACAGTATAGGATATTTAAAATGATTAAGTGTGCTAATGTACAGAAGTAGTGTCTAGCGTACAGTTAAAGCAGCTAAGCTCTATTTGTATATATACTATGAGCCAGGTACAATGCTAAATGCTTTATTTAATGTAACAACCCTGTCAATTTTTATTTTCATGTAATGGGGGTAAAAATAGAGATGCAGAGACTTTAGGCTGCTTGCCTAAGCTTATAAAACTATTGAATAACAGATCTAAGATTTCAACCCAGGCAGCCTGAATTTAATATCTAGATTCTATCTAAGCACTACATTATCTTGGGCTATAACAATAGCCTCAGTTAATTTTAGTTTTTCTTTCTTTTCTTACCCCTTTTCCCTTGAAACCACTAAAAGCAACTTTAAAAATAGAAATTTACATCTTTGTAACATTTGGAAAATATCACTAGTAAATATAGAATAAGAGGCTTATGTGTGTTGTTTTTTGTTAGGGGGGTGGGAACTATAGTTTATGCATAAAATATTTAAAATATGTACAATAGTCCCAAAGGGGAGGGTTGGGGAGGAAGGCTTTATATTAATTATTACCTACTTTAGAAATATTTCCTGGACAGTAGAAAACAATATTATTCTCCTCTAGTAAAAATGCTCTGTTGGCCCTAACCAGTTCAGCTTGGTGGATGGAGGGAGTCTTGGCCTGCAGACTGAAGGGTCCCAGGTTTGATTCCTTCAAGGGCATGTACCTTGGTTGTGGGCACATCCCCATTAGGGGGTGTGCAGGAGGCAGCTGGTCAATGTTTCTCTCTCATTGATGTTTTCAACTCTCTATCCCTCACCCTTCCTCTCTGTAAAAAATCAATAAAATATGTATTTTTAAACAATGGTCTGTTGGTTTTCTGGCTTAAGAAAAATGTGTAATGACCACATTATTCATTGCTTATAGAATGCTTTAATATTATTGTTATGGGAACATGGTGATAAATAACCTATTTAATTCAGCTACTTATGAATATTTGAAAATTTTCCTTTCTTCTAATCTGTTAATAAAAGGAAATACTAGAACTTGTTGAATGTTTATAATTATGAAAGTTGATGAATTTGTTTATTTTTTAATGCATTCATATATAATATTCTTTCCTGTTTTTCTTTCACATCTTTTTATCTTGATTCTAGTGCAGGTGGACAGGGCTGTATATGTTCATTGTAGAAATGAGTTTCTTAGGAATTATATTGCATATAGCTTTCTTAGTTTGAACATGAACAACTCATTTTTTGAAATTCAGTGTAAGGACCATGAGTTCTGGGCTCGCCCACTTTCCTGTATTATTCCATAGATGTTGCCAAATTTGGGAGAACAAATGATCTCAAAATATTCAGTGCTGCCTTTGAGTGTTTAGGAGGTCTGCCACAAGAAGACTTGGTACATTTACAGAATTTGTACTGGATTAGGGAGGATACTTGTACGTGATTATTCTCTAGTTTGTGACTGAGCTATTTCTTTCCTTAAAGATGATGCCTTATCTCTCAATAATGATTATGACAACAATAGTAACAACTATAGCGATGATAACATCAGTTACTGATTATTGGGCACTTGCTCTAAGTTAGGCCTTATACTAAGATTACATATGCATGTTTCTTTTAATTCTTCCAACAACTTATTACATAAAATGCATTTTTATAGCTGTGTTAACTAAAACACATGTTGAATAGGGGTGGACTTAATTTTTTAACCTAGTGGGTGTCACACCACATAGCTTAATTTCTATATTTAGTTGTAACTACACTTTTAACTTACATCCAGTATCATATGACTATTTAGATGTCAGAACCTAAAGCTGTGATTGCGAACCTATGACACACGTGTCAGCAATGACACACGTAGCCATTTTCGATGACATGCGGCCGAATGCTCTTGCATACAGAGGATATAGGGCCACATGCCTAGAAGGACACTTCATCCTTAGCCACTGCACAGCCAGGTGCAGTAGCCGAGGATGAAACATTTGCTGTAGTGTAGTGTAGACACTCTGTGCCGGAGGTCTGTAGGCCAAAACAACAGAACTCCAGCACAGAGCGTCTAGTTCTGGGACTTCCAGTTAGGCCATTAGGGGATCTTTGACCTCACTTCTCGCCGCGGAGCAGGGAGCAGCGGAATGCCCGGGGGGGTGGGGGGGGGGACGCATCTCTGGGGTCCTGTGATCGCAATTACCAGCAACCACATAACCACAGCGACCATCATCCAATCTGCTGTGGTGTTGTGGATTTCTAATTGACCATCATTATTGGGATAAGTAGGGGGAGGCTGGGAGAGGTGTGGGCCTGTGCTATGGGCGTCGTTTCCTTCCATTAGAAATAGTGGCAGCCATCTTAATTTATATAAGGAATGCCATTTTGCAGCATAGTGCAGACTCCATTTCTCCACTATTACTCTTTGCATCCTCATTAGCCCCTATTTCTGCTTATTAACCCTGCCTTTTCCTAAAAGACAGTTCCATGTGCCATCTTGTGGTCAGTTAGGCTAGTTAACCCCTAATTGCCTGCAGGGCTAACAGGCTATCTATAATTATATCTTCTGTCACTGCCCCCTGATGGAGAAACCAAAAAATAAAAAACCAAGGTTAAGTAAAGGAAGTGGTAGTAACAGTAGCCGGCCCTTTCAAGAGATATTGACAGAGATGTATGACATTATAGAAAAAAATGACAGATCATTTTGCATTCTATGTACTGAAACAGTAGTAAGCAGAACGTGGAATATTAACAGACATTTTGAAGCTAATCCTTCCCAGCTCTTGAAAAAAAGTGAGGATGAAAGGAAGGGAGTACATTTTCAGGCAGCTACACCTTTATAAGAGCCAATCAAATTCCATCCTTAAATTTATAAGAGGTTCTACAAATTTAACATCTGCAAGTTCGAGTATTGTTCACTCCATAGCTCAGCCTGGAAAAGCACTCAGTGAGGAAGAATATATTAAAGAAACTCTCCTAAGATGTGCACCAGTTCTATTTCAGGATATACAGAATAAAGATGCAATTATTAAGAGAATATATGAGTTACCACTCAGTAGAAATATCATGAAAGACCGAATAATGAGACTGAACACAAACATACAACATCAATTAAAGAGAGACATAAGTAATTGTAAATATTTTTCGATCTCTCTTGATGAAACTACTGATGTCATATTACATGCTCAGTTGGCCATTATTAGTCAATATTCTGATGGTCTCACAGTGAGAGAAGAGTTGATAAAGTTAGTATCAGTGCCAACAAGTACGTCAGGAAGTGAAATATGTAAGGTTGTTATACAAACATTCCATGTCCTCAGCATTGATAACTCTAAAGTTGTGTCAGTGACAACAGATGGGGCACCAAACATGGTGGGGGGAAAAGTTGGAGTTGTCAAATTATTTACGGAAGCTATTGGACATCCGATTATGCCTTTTCATTGTATTATCCATCAGGAGGATTTATGTGCCAAGGCAGGATTCACCAACTTAAATGACTTAATGTCAGTTGTTACAAAAATAGTTAATTTAATAGCTGCTTGCCCTCTTCACAAGCAAGAAATTTCTGCACTTTTACTGGAGGTTGATTCCACCTACAGTGGACTGCTGATGTACAATAATGTAAGATGGCTGAGCTGAGGCAAAGTTCTTGAGCGCTTTGTGGAGTGCTTTGAAGAAATTAAGGTCTTTCGTGAGGATACGGATCTGGGAAACTTTTCTCAGCTCAATGATGATAAGTGAGTCAACACCCTGATATTTTTACAGATCTCTCTGTTCATATTAATGAACTGAACTTAAAGTTACAAGGTTTTGGCAGAAGTATTGACGTTATGTTTGGATACATAAAAGCTTTTGAAAGTAAACTTAAAATTTTCAAACGAGATTAGAAACTAGAACTTATAAGTATTTTCCTCAAGTAACAAAGTATTTTGAGAAGGCCAGTGCAGCTGTACAAAATGAAATGAAACCCTTGCATATAAAGTACCAGCATGTTTTAGAGTCATTACTTGACCAGTTCAATGGTAGATTTAACCAATTTAGAAGCCTCGAACAAGTCATAAAAATAATTAAGTATCCTGATGTACTAGTCTACAGTATGGAATTCAATGGTTTCCAATGGATGCAAATTGATGATTTAGAGATGCAACTTGCAGAATTTCAAGACAGCATCTGGGCTCAGGTATTTGTTGACTTGAAGTCAAAGCTTGAGAATCTGGAAAGGTGCCACTTGGAGAATCAAGAGGAGTGTCACTACGAACAGGTTTGCTTAATATTAGCTAGATGTTGAACTTCTGGATATTTAAGCAGGCTTCACTGTATTCAAGTTTTAAATTATTGAATGTTAATAGAAAATTGTTTATTTATGAATGTGTATCTAGTCGGGGAGTTGGCAAAGAGAACGAAGATGTAGTTTGTGACATTGTTCTCAGATTTTTTTTTTAGGATAAGGCTAGAAAAAAAGGCATAATACATTTTTTCTACTTTAACATTTTAATTTATGCTCAATATATAGTTAATTATTTTAGGTTAATCTTTGTAGGTATGTCTATATTTGTTTGTATCTGTGTGTCAGGCTGTTTTCGTGAGAGGTGAAGGTTGAAAGTCGGATGAAAGATATAGTGTATTTTAATTAAAAGATCAGAAATTTTATAAAGATAAAGTTTGAGACCTAGGTTTGACTAATTACTTTTTAAAAATATATTAAAAAGTATATTTTATTGATTTTTTTTTTTTTTTTTACAGAGAGGAAAGGAGAAGGATAGAGAGTTAGAAACATTAAATGAGTGAGAAACATGCACACCCATCTGGGGATATGCCCGCAACCAAGGTACATGCCCTTGACTGGAATTGAGTCTGGGATCTTTCAGTCCACAGGCCCACATTTATCCACTGAGCCAAACTGGTTAGGGCTTGACTAATTACTTTTCATTGATATTTCTTTATTCAAAAATAATTCTAATTAAAATTTAGGTTTATGTTTTGTTTCACAAAGAAGTATTACTTTACATTTTATTTAAACTTAGAAAAGCCAAAATAAAGGGAAAAATTAGCTGTAGTTCAATATCTAAATATATCCCCAGTATATAACTCAGCATATTTCCCTTCAAACTTTCATTTCTTTATTTTAAAATGTTTATTTTGGAATAATTTAAGACTGATAAGAAGTTGCAAAAGTAGTACAGAGAGGTCCTTTGTACTCATCACTCAGCTTCCCCCAAGGGTAACTTCTTACATAATCATAGGACCTTATCAAAACCAAATTGATATTGGCAATAGAGTTCATTAGACTACAACCCTTGTTCAGATTTACCATTTTTTGTATGCACTCATATTTTTGCATGTGTACATGTTTGCCTTTTAAAAAACTATAATCTATGCATTTTTGTCAGTCTGGGCTCTATTTTCCTTCTTACAAAATATATAATTATATTACCCATACTACTTGATATCTCATTTTTTCAGTTATACTAAGTTGTGATTTTTCATTCCTCTATTCTATTTCATGATTTTCAATGTAGGCAGAATATTTTAACTTATTGTTTGGTAAATGTAAAATTATTCACAATCCCATTATGCTGATATTTAAGTGCTTTCTCTCTCTCTCTCTCTCTCTCTCTCTCTCTCTCTCTCTCTTGCTATTATGAACAGGCAGATATACTTGCATCTTTGGAGAGAATTCCAAAGATTTCTCTCTTACTGTCAGTTTGTCTCTTCCTCTTTCTTTCCCTTCTTCCTTCCTACTGAAGAATTGTTAGATTTCTGAGTCAAAGAGAATTTATATACTTTCTGATGTACCTTGTCAATTTTTTTTTCTTAGAAAAAATTAATACATAATGTGAATAAGGTCGCACAGCCTTTTTCCTTAGGAAATATTTAGAGAATAAATAAAGGTAATAATTTAGTGGGTACTGAATACTAGGCTCTGTAAAATCTCAAAATTGTGTCATATTTGCTTTGACCTTTTTATTTAAGCAATAAAACAAAATTGATGCTCCCTTTGTATTTCCCCAATTACATAGTCTTTATAGAAATAATCTCTGAAGAATTTAAAAAGCTCAATGGGAAGAATAATTTCTTCTTAGATATGCTAAAATGATTGATTGTGTGCCTCCTCTTTAATAAGAGCTTGTATTAAACACCTCTCTGTGGACATGAGCTGTGTTGTGCAGAATGAGTTAATGAATGGGGCATTGGCCTTCTGGGACCATCAGCAGCAGAGAAGTTTCATCAGAACAGAAGTGTGCCATAATGCATGAGTTACAGCCATAAAGAGAAATAAAAGGACAACTAAGGCAAAGATGTAATATGGAAACAGAAAAATATGCAGTCCTACAGTCAGTCCTAAGGTTTAGAGCACGTTAGTTTCAGTCTTGACATATTGCTCTCCTCTCTTCTTTCCTTCTCTCCTGGACCAGAGAGAGATTAACACCATGTCAGGAAATTGGCTTCCTCCTCCCCGCATGGTGCTTGGCTGCAGTCTCTTCTCTCTCCCTGTCACCCTTTCATTTTTGTTCTTTCTCCATCACTTCATTATTACTATCATCGGTATTAAGTGCTGACAGACATCTCTTCTCGCCAACAAATAGCAGTTGACATAGTGACTGTGCCTCCTCTTCTGCCCCCTCCTGGTACTCTGGATAGCTTTCAGGGTGCAGGGTGGGCCTCTGTGGGCACCCTGGTCTGTAGGAGGGGTTTTCTGAGAATCTGCCCTGATTTGGAGTTTGTTTCCTTATCATGATTTATTTTTTAATTTGTTCTTGAGTACTGCTGCCCCTAAGAGTGTGTTAAGTGCTCTCTTGAAAAGGGCTGTCTAATGAAGTTTACTTCCCTTGAAAATGCACTTTTAAGTTTATATGCATTTAGGATTATATATAAATTTTAATAAATTTATGATTTGAAATTGAAAGGTGTTTTGATCTTAACTTTTACATTGACCTTTAATATTAATTTAATTACAATTTTATCTTATTTTCTTATAATAAACTAAGTCTTATTTCCTTTTTCTTCAATTCTCTGTTTCCTGCATTCACTCTAGAATAAAAATCAAACAAGGTAAAATTGTGTCCTCACCTTCTGCTTTGAATTTAACTGTCAGGCGTGACTCACAGCCAGAGGATCTTTAAGATGATTCATTTATGCCTTTTCTCTTCATTGACAGTGGATCCAGTTCAGATAACAGGTATTGATTTCTTGAAAGCCTTTATTTCCATTCTTTTTCCTGTTGGCTGCCTGTCTCCCCATTGGCAGTTGACGAAGTTTTAATCCGAGATCATCTGGCCCCAGTGCAGATGTCTGAGCTGTCCTTTCATGTTGAGATGGGGCAATCTGTGGCTGGTGCTGGTGGGATGGGGCCAGCTGCTGAGTGTGTGTACTCATGGATGCAGGATCAATAGGGCTACAGAAGTCTCTCTCTTTGTGTTAGTTTTCTCTGTTAAAATAATTGTCCTATAGAGATACATGCTTTCCAAGTACTTTTTCAAAAACAATACCCCTAGTGGTTAAATTACCATAAGGTCATTATGTTGCCCAAGTAAGCAATTACCCAATTTGGAGGGTTTCCTGGAACAGTCAGTTGATATTGCTCAAGGCCAAGTGTCTCATTTAGATGGGATGTCACTGTGTGACTGAAGCAATGTGATGTCCTTTTAAAAATGCTTAAAGCCTTCTCTGTTTGTGGGCAATAGCAGTCTTTTGAACTAGTCATTGTTTCTGCTGAGCATTTACCTCATGAGACTCTTTTTCTTATTTGTGTTAATGTGTCAGAAGAGTACTACTTCCGTTCACATTCATTCACACCTGATGACATCTATTTAAAAATAATTATTGAGCATTTGTTGTGTGCCATTAATGAGGTAGATAATGGTATCTGGCCACAGAGTATAGTGTCTAGTGAAAGTACAAGAATTTTTCAAAGAAGCTCACAGTCATATAAAATCAGAGATTCATTACATTTCTCTTGGAGTTAGAAAGAACTAGTTTCCAGTCTGCCATGTGTTAGTTGTGTAATTACAGGAAGTTACTTGACTATGCTTGTGCTTCATTTCTTATATGTAAAATCATAGTAACATTGTTTTCCTCAAGGGGGGGGTATGTAAATTGAATGATTTGATGTATGTAAATTACCAAACTCAGAATCTGGCACAGTATTGGTGATTAAAATATGTTAGCTATCTCTCCTACCTAAAAACAATTTTTTTTCTTATTCAAAATTTCCCTTAAAGATAACATATATTTGGCACTCAGACGAAAAAAAACAAAAACCACCCTCCATTTTCTTTGATAACACCCTTCCTCCTACTTCTAGTTCCTTTTGACTTGTTTCTACAGTAGACCTTTCTCCGAACCATGTCCTTACTACATGACGTCCTGAACTTCTCAATTGTTCCTAACTGATTCCATTGCTTCATTTGCCTCTGAGATGGCTCTCAAATCTGACCTGAAATCCGTATTTGAGCAAGACATTCCCCTGCTCAAAATCCTTTAATGGTCTGCCTTTAACAAGGCATTCTTTGAAGATAAGGCTTGCACTGGTCTTTTGTGCCTTAGGTCGTGTTAAGCTCCCGCCCCAAACACACATCTCATATTTCAGTAGCGCTCAGGATCTTGGACTTTCAAAACAGAACCTGAACTTTGCCTTACTTTTGTACTTGTCTCAGTAGTCATTGCCATTGAAAAAACAAACAATATTTTCATTCATTTACCACCCCTCTCCCTTTAGCTACCTACACTTTTCATCCTTTTAATAAAACAGTTAAGATTTGTACAGGCTCAAGAGAAATCAGAGCATCTTCCTTCTCTTTCTTCCTTTATAAAAATATTGATTTTAGAAACAGAGGAAGAGGGCGATAGAGAAAAAGTTCTATGTGAGAGAGAAACATCTGTTGGCAAGTCCTTTATTTGGGGATCAAGCCAAAATCCTGGGCAGAATTGAATTGGTGACCTTTTGTTGCATGGGACTACCTCCAACCTACTGCCACACTGGCCTAACTTCTTGGCCATGTTGTCTATACTCTCGGTCCTCTTTCTTATCCTTCTGCATCCACTGCAAGGTGGGCCCAGTCCTTATTGCCTATCCAAATGACTTTCCCAAAGATCATCAATACCTATTTGTTGCTTAATTCAATGGATTGACTTGAGTCCTTACCTTACCTAATTCATCTCTCTTTAGTATTTGACTCAGTAGACCACCTTTGGTCTTTGAAATTCCTTAAACTGTACTCACTGTCCAGTATGGCAGCCAGTAGCCAAGGTGGCTATTGAAATATAAGTTTAATTCAGTGAGAATTCAATAAAATTTAAAATTCAGTTCTGCAGTCACATTAGTCAAATGTGGCTATTGCACCCTTGAAAGGGGGCTTGAGGAGCTAAATTTCAAATTGTATTTCCTTTCAATTAATTTAAATTTACATTTAACCAGCCATCTGTAGCTTGTGGCTACCCTATTAAGCGTGAAAATAAAGAACATTTCCATGATCACAGAAATTTTTATTGGGCAGGGCCTATTTGCTAAAGTTTTTAAGGGCCAAATAATAAATAATTTTGGCTTTATGCACTATGTAGGTTCCATTTCAACATCTCAGTTCTACTGTTGTTGAGCAAAAGCAGACACAGAGAATATGTAAACAATTGAGTGTGACTGTGTTTCCATAGAACTTTTCCTTTTTATTAAAAATAAATTTTATTAATTTTTTTACAGAGAGAAAAGAGGAGGAAAAGGGATAGAGAGTTAGAAACATCGATGAGAGAGAAACATTGATCAGTTGCCTTTTGCACATTTCCTACTGGGGATGTGCCTGCAACCAAGGTACATGCCCTTGACCGGAATCTAACCGGGGACCCTTCAGTCTACAGGCTGACACACTATCCACTGAGCCAAACCGGTTAAGGCCCACAGAACTTTTCTTACATACATAAGTGGTGGGCCAGATTTGTCACATGTCTATAGTTTGCTGACCCCTCTTAGAGCCCTGGGTTCTTCATATATACCTTTTAAAATTTCTTCCTACTTTTCTCTTAAAATTTTCCTTTTTCAGTCCTCCTATTTTTCAAATCCTTCCCTCCTTTTTACCTTTATCACAACTCTATTGGGAAAAATATCTCTAAACAGTCACCCTCTCTTTGTGCGGTGCTCCTGGCCATTGTATGCATTGCCACACAACTGTGCTTTCATAACTTATCTAAGCCAGTTTCCTCATATGTAAATGTGTCTAAAATGTAGGTATAATGTACTGTCACATTATGAAAACAGAATAGTGGTTGAGACTTGGAGCCTAACTGCTTGACATCAATCCCAGCTTGTGAGACGTCAGCGTGCATCTCGGGTAGGCCACTAAACTCTTTGGTATTCTCAGTTTCCTCATTGGCAAAATGAGGATTCTATTAGCAGATACACAGATTTGTTATGAGAGTTAAATGAATTAATCTGTGTTAAATACGTATAGCATTGCTTTGGTGCAACGTGCTGTGTTGTTGTTTTTTATTTTATTTTCCTGGTTTTAAAGATGAGGAAGAAAGGCCTGGACATGTTAATTTGCCTGAAATCATGCAGCTTATAAATGACATGTCTGAAATTTGAACTCTGGTCCTTTGACCTTAAAGCTCAGGCCTTTACACTCTACTACATCCCTTTCAACATCTACTGGCTCCTTACCATATTAGATTAGTTGGAATTGATCTCTTTTTTGGTCTGTGCTTTCATTATACTTAATTTACATTTGTACAAGGAAAGTTGCCACATTTTACTTCATATTATAGTTATTACAAATTAGTCTACCTTTTGAGAGTGAAGAACATGTTCCCAGTTATATTTATCTTCATTCCTTCACAGTCTCAAGTCTGATCTGCAACACATTATAATTAAATTTGTTGAGTAGAAAAACTTTTAAAGAGAAAATTATTATTGATAAAAATTTATCAATAAATAGCCTGGGATCCCTGATTCCCAGTGCATTTACACTAAGAGCCAGTGACTCCAATTCTTGGCACATGCACATACAGAGACCATGAGAACATTATTATTGATGGAAAATTTATCAATATATAGGTGGTTGAAGTCTTCTGATAAAATAATGAATTGTTTCTTATAAAGGCTACTAGAGCCCAATGCACAAAATTCGTGCATGGGGAGGGGTCCCCTCAGCCCCCCCTTCTCCAATCCAGGACCCCTCGGGGATGTCTTAGGCCTGATCGGCAGTCAGATATCCCTCTCACAATCAGAACCATTGGCTCCTAACTCCTCACCTGCCTGCCTGATCACCCCTACTGATCCCCTGCTGTCCTGGTCACCCCCAATTGTCCTTGTTGACAGCCTAGTCATGCCCAACTGCCCCCCCCCCCGGCTGGCCTGGTTGTCCCTAACTGCCCCCCTCACCAGCCTGGTCACCCCTTACTGCCCCCCCCCCCCCCCCCGCTGGCCTGGCTACCCCATGCACTCTGCTGCTCAGTCATTTGGTTGCCCCTCACTAACCCCCCTTCTGGCCTAGACACCCCACACAGCCTGTTTGGTCACCCATTCAGTTGCAATGGTCACTTAGGCTTTTAGATATATAGATTAGTAGCCCTGTGCACGAATCTGTGTGTCAGTAGCTCTCTGCGGAGCCTGGCTGCTCCATACCTGCTGCCCAGAGGCTCTTCGCAGCCTAGAGGCCCATCCATGGCCAGGCGATGAAGCAAGCATTTTGCCCAGCCACTCACACTGCCCACTCTCAGTGGCCACTCCTCCCCCTCCACTCCTCCCCAGCCCAACTGGGTGACTCCAGTTGGGCTGAAAGGACTGGAAGCCACCATCTTTGTGATAGAGTGTCATTTGCATATTACCCTTTTATTAGATAGGATATATTTATCACTAGTATGTGGATTTAGTATTTTATTATATAGATAACCAAATGCACTCATCATCTTTTTCCTTGATTTATTAAATTTGAAAAATAATCTGACATTTTAAAAAATGAAATTGTGATTAAATGAAGACCCAAATAGTAGGTCATAAAAGAAGGAAATTGTAATATGATCCAAAGAAGGAAGATCATATCAGAAGGTTAATTTTGAGTTGGACTTTCCAGTCATTTAACAATGAATATATGCAGACTACAGAAGTCAGTAGCTGAGCATATAGAGAGGGTACAATGTGACTACTAAATGTGGTTGTGTTGGAGGAGCTTTAACAGTTATTTCATGCAAATTGCAATATGACCCGTCATGAGTTACATGGGTCACACTGAAGTACAGTATATTTTATTCTTGAATTGTGTGGAAGTGGTTGAGAGCAACATTTTAGATTTTATTAATTTAACTTTCCATAGCTGGGTAATCAAATTCACAAAGTAAATGCTATCAATTTTCCCCTCTAAAAGAAGCAATGTTTTTTGAGTGTCAGGTTTTATTTCATTTTATAATGTTTAAAAATTGATTTAATAAATACATGCTTAAGTAACAAAATTTTAGCTCTCAACAGAGGGTAATCTCTGGGAATTGGTGGGGCTCAGAGCTCAAGACTGTGTAACTTGTTAGGCTCCCAGCCTCTTAAAAATCCTTCAGACATCTACCACATTCATTGACTTAACCCGCTGTGTAGGCCAAATACACACTCCACATTTGATGAGCAAGGCCAAAGTAAAACACAGAATGGGCTAAAGTCTGGTATTCGGTGCTCTGAAGTCTGATTCAGGTTAGGCTGCAAGTGAGAAAGAGAATAATAAATCAAATTGAAACAAGATTGCCTTCCCTCCAAAGAGCCATGTCTAAGTTTTATGGTTTTTTTAAAAATATTTTTTTATTGATTTTTTTTACAGAGACAAAGGGAGAGGGATAGAGAATTAGAAACATCAATGAGAGAGAAACATTGATCAGCTGCCTACTGCACACCTCCTACTGGGGATGTGTCTGCAACCAAGGTACATGCCTTTGAAAGGAATCCAACCTGGGACCCTTCAGTCCACAGGCTGACGCTCTATCCACTGAGCCAAACCGGTCAGGGCCTGAGTCTAAGTTTTTATGTTAGATATAAGCTAGTCGGGGTTAGTGAGGAAAAGACAGGGGAAAACATAAAAGTATGTGCAGGAACAAATTCATAAGGAGTTTCAAGAACTTCTTCCTTCGGAGCTCCTTCCCAAGACCCTCAGCAATACCTGTGTCAGTTCAGACACGAACTGACAAATGATAGCACAGCTTGACTCCTTTGCAAGGACATCTAACATTACTGTAGTGACTATATAATTATACTAGTTGAGATTCCTTGTATTTTGGTTGCCCTGGGTTGTATCCTACTGCTTCTCAAATTATGAAATACGACAATTTTGAAGTCTGTTTCAATTTGCTAAAATTGATGGATCTTAAGACTTTTGAAACAGTCAGGTTACACTAGATTTTGCTGCAGAAATAACCCCCAGATCTCTCTGGATTAAAAAGCCCAGGTATGTGTCACTCATACGAGTGTATCTTAGGTCACCTGGGAGATTTGCTCCGTGCCATCCATCCTCACTCAAGGATACCAGCTGATAGTTACCACATGGACTATCACTCATTCTGTGGCCGAAAGAAAGAAGGAACTGTGGTAAACATACATTGGATCTTAAAAACTTCCTTGATTACTTCGGTGGCCATAGCAGACTTTATGGCCATACTTCATTTTAAGTGGTTGTGAAAGGGCAGTCTTGGAAGTGGCTAGAAATGAGGGCAATCAAAACCATGGTAGACAGCAGGGACGATGAGGACAGATTTATAGCAAAACTATGTGATTCAAAGGTTCTATGTAGCCATTTATTATGACTGCTCAGCTGCCTGAGGTTGATTTTGATGACAAAAATAAATAAAAAGAAGGAGCAAAAAATTTATGCCCCAATTTTTAGTTTCTTAAACTGAAGTTTAGATATTTTCGTAAGAAATGTTTCTTTTTACTAGGTGAAGTTGAAAAGAGGTGCTTTTATTTTATTAAAACATTTTTATTAATGCTAATAAATTTTACTGATTATAAAGTTGATTCAGTAAGACCAAAGCCAAACAGTCTTGACTGCTTTAATTTGTTTTTATTGAAATGTATTTAAATAACCCATTCAATACATAAATACATGTTCATAAAAATTACCACAAAAGTATTTATTAGATAAAAATATAGAGTACCTCTTCTCCATACTGTCCCTCAATTTTTTTCTTGCCCGAAATTTACCACTATTAGCATTATCTTGTCAATTTTTCTAGATGCTTTCTTGTTCTTTTATGCCCCAGAGATTAACATAAACAATTTGCTTTGAAAAGTACATTTGGAGATAAATAACGCTTCCTAAATTGTTGAACTAATTTATTTGGTCATCAGCATTATATAAATGCCAGTTTCTCTTTACTCTCACCAACACTATTTATTATACCTTTATATCAATCCAATGGTGGAAAATGGCATTTCATTGTTTTAATGTTCATTTCCTGATTGTTGGTAAGGCTGAGCATGACTATTTTTTTTTTTTTTAATGTTTTAACTAGAGGCCCGGTACATGAAATTAGTGCACGGGGGGCGGGGAGGGGGCAGGGGTGGAGGTTGTTTCTCAGTTTGGCCTGAACCCTCTCCAATCCAGGACTCCTCAGGGGATGTCCCAGCTGCTGGTATAAAACATTCCCCTCACAATCCAGGACTGCTGGTTCCTAACCGCTCACCCGCCTGCCTGTCTGACCTCCCCTAACCACTTTGCCTGCCTGCCTGATGCCTCTAACTGCTCTCCTCTACAGGCCTGATCACCCCAACTGCCTCTGCCTTGGCCTCAGCCACCACGGTTTTGTCCAGAAGATCACCTATCTGGTCTAATTAGCCTGTTACCCTTTTTGTACCTGCCTCTGATTTTGTATTTAGTTCAAGTTTTGAGTGAAGTTTTTTTTTTTGTGTGTGTGTGTGTGTGAGTGTGTGTGAGTTTTATTACATCTTAGCTAAGGTTCATAGGTTTCTCGTGAATATAATATGTGGCTTTGGTTGTGTAAGTTATTCTATACATTTCTTTATTTTTCTAAATATATGTTATTGATTTCATAGAGGGAGAGAGACACAAAAAACATCAATGATGAGAGAGAATCATTGATCAGCTGCCTCCTTCACCCCCCACACTGGGGATCGAGCCTGCAACTTGGGCATGTGCCCTGACCTGGAATTGAACAATGACCTTCTAGTTCATAGGTCAGTACTCAACCACTGAGCCACATCAGCTGGGCCACATCTTTATTCCCTTTCTTTTATTTTGACTTAACTGTGAATAACATGGTACAGAACTCTCTGTGTTAGTGTACTCAGCTCTACCATGTTTCTCCTGATTTCTCGACTTAGTCACCCTGCATCTGTCTGCTTTATATATTTCAAAAATTGCCACTGTTCTGACCAGTGGTAGGACCATTGCTAGTGTTTCCACTATTGTCAATTTAATTTTATGGTGGCTTTTTTTTTATGTGTTTTTTTTTTTTTCAAGTAGTTATAGAGTACAGTTCAGATTACTTAAATTTTTCTCCATAAAGGATATAGGGCAGGAGTGGGGTGAAAAATATGAAATTATTTTTGTTTCTTTCCTCAGTGGACCTACAGTTGAGTTTAAAAAGCTATTCACAAAACTCTATTGACAGCACGTTCCATTAGTTATATCTAGAAACTATCTAGTCCTGACAAAGACTCTATCTATCTATCTATCTATCTATCTATCTATCTATCTATCTATCATCATCTATATCTATCATATATCTGTCATCTATCATCTGTACATATAGAATGCAAATACATATGGAAAGAATGGAGTATCATAAACAAATGACAGTAAGAATAAGTTAAAAACTGATGCGAGAAAAATTGACTACTGATAAATAAAAAATACAATTGTACTGCTGCCTCACAATATGTATGCACACACATACCATATAATACATATGTGTAATACATAATATGTATCATGTTTCATATATATTATGTACATACATAAATAAATTATTGGCATGTTTAAGATCAATAAAAAAAGAAACAAGAAGAGAGTAGAATTAATTGTCCTAGAGGAAAAACTTGCAAAAGAAAATGATGAGTTTGACTACCTAAAAATTTAAAAAAAATTAATGTCTTGAACACCATGAATTAAAATTTGTTAAAAAATTTAAAAAACAACTTGCTATAATGTCAGACTTAAGTTCAATGTCTTATTGTAAAAAGCTTTAAAACATTGGAAAGACATTGTACTTAATAGTAGTAACCAAATAAATCAAAACCATTTTTACTTCTCAAATTGTAGGTTGAGCATAATCTGTGCTTAGAGAAGTATGATGAAACTAGAAGCCCGATGCATGAAGATTCTTGCCAGAATGGGCCTTCCTTTCCCTGGCTGTTGGCACTGCCTTCACTCTGGCCAAAGCTGCCTTTCTGCTACGACCTGGTGCCACCTTTCCACCTTCCTACCCTGCTCAGAGGCCCAGAGCAGCTGGGGGTGGTGTGGAACACCTGCGTCATCACCATGGCATCCCATCCCACCTTGGCCACTCACACCCACGTATGCAAATTAACCTGCCATCTTTGCTGAGTTGATTTGCATACTCCTGATTGGCAGGTGGGCGTTGCGAAGGTATGGTCAATTAGCATGTTACTCTTGTATTAGGTACACTAGGGGCCCGTCAGCCCAACTTGCCCCTTCTCACATACTGGGAGCCCTCAGGGGATGTCCTACTGACCACTCACCCCCAACCTGCCCAAGGCCTAAAGCCTCGACCAGAGGCTTTAGGACTTGGGCACCCAGCCATCACCATGCAATGGGACCAAAGGCTGGCTTCGTCCCAGCCATGCTCCCCCCGACCCTGGCTCAGACCTTTGCCCCAGCATGGGCCTCGGCCCCACCCCCAAGGCCCAGGCCTTCTCCTTGGCCAGTGTGAGCTGGCCACTGTGGCCGTTCTATCTCAGCCCTGCACCCTGCGCCCAGGTCACCTTGGCCCCGCCACCCCAGGGCCTGGGCTGCCTGGACCCCGCATCCCCAGGGCCTTGGCTTCCACAACCCCATCCCCTATGGCTTGGGCCACCTTGGCCCTGCCTCAGCTCCCGATTGGCTGGTGGGGGTGGCTGGTGGGTGAAGCAAAGGTGCGGTCAATTTGCATATTACTCTTATTAGATAGGATGGGTTTCCAGATATTGCTGATGGCAATATAAATTGATTCAATATTTTCATAAAGGAATTTATTTTATTTGTGTGTGCATATGCATATTGTTTGATTGTAGGGATCTAGCCTACAGATGCAATAAAAAGCAATGTAACCAATATTTCTCTAAAAGAAACATCATCCCAGGATAATTTAGAATAATGACAATATTGCTGAAGACAGTTTGGAACTATGTAGAATTAAGTTAAATAATAGAAAATTATAGCATATTTAGGTAATTTCCAAATAAGATAAAAATACTAAAACATTAATTACCAATCATAGATTTATCCACTTTTTGCTTTTTTTTGCAGAGAAATTAAAGCTATTTTGGCTTACTAGTAAACATGTTTTGTGCCATCCTAAAAAATATTTTATAAAAAAGCATGCACCTTTAGAGATTATAAAAAATATTTATGTTTGCTAGTCTATAGAATGTTAATGTAAAAGACAGTTCCTAATTGCTTAATTATTAGTTTTCTCTAGAAATTGAGGTTTCTAAAGGTTAAGCATTCTACTGATCTCATAAAGATATTGAAATAATAAGAGGTACATCTTTGTGTGCAAGTAAAGTGAAACTTATACTTCACTAAAAAGAATTATGAGGAATAAAATACATTTGTTGATGGAAAGTAAAATAATTTTGACCTAAAGAGAGACCAAAAACAAAAACAAACCAAACTTGACAAAATTTGAATATAGAGAAAAAAGAACAATAAGGATCTTTGGAAAGGAATTTATGCAAGGCCAAACTATTTAAGATTGAAATAAATTAAAAGGAGAAAAGTCAACTTAATTTTGTGCATACAAGAGATGTTAATTAGTGCTAAGAAAGTGACCAAAAAGCACTCAGCTTTTATATCTTTTTACCTAAAGGATCAAAAATTTGTGGACATTTGAGAGGACACACACACACACTCACACTCCAAAAAACTACATACACACACACACACACACACACACACACACACTACCCCTCACTTAGGTTTAGGCTTTCATTTGTGAGGAATCTAAGCAACGGTTGGGCTTGAATAGTAAATTACTTAAAAACAAAAGAAAGAAAGTAGCAAGATATATTTATATAGGTTTGCCAGCCTTGACTTCTCTGACTCTGATGATAAGGCTATTTCTCTCAGTCTCCAGGTCCAGGGAGATCTATTCTTGCTTCCAGGAAACAAAGGATGGTTAAGGTGTCTTTGTATTCACTGCTTTTCAATTAACTTTAATTCTAAATAACTAATATGCCAGTGTGCTTGCCTTATCCCTCAACTATCCTAATTTCTGATGTGACCTGATATATCATCAGTCATAATTGCAGTTATCTTCTCATAATGGGTATATTACAGAAATAACAGAATTTTTTGTCAATTTATTTTTGAAAAACTATTTTTTTATTGATTTTAAAGAGGAAGAGAGAGGAGCAGAGAGATAGAAGCATCAGTGAGAGAGAAACATCAATAGGCTGCTTCTAGCACACCATCTACTGGGGATGGAGCCTGAAACCTGGGCATGTGCCCTGACTGGGAATCCAATCATGACCTCCTGGTTCATAGGCTGATGCGCAACCACTGGGCTTTTGTCAGTTTATTTGTGATGAACACTCATCTATCTTTAAAAATGGGCATTTTAAAGTTTTGTCATTGATAGACAGTTACTATTTTACTTTGATGCTTCATCTTTAGAGAAGTTCATGGAAAGGACTCTGACAAATATTTAAGAATGCAAGTCTCTGATAACTTTCAGGTCATACCACTGAATTGCATTTAAGGAGACTTTTTCTCTTAAGCTATCTGTAACTTAAAAGCAATTTGGTAAAATATATCTTTGTTTACAAAAGTGAAACAATAGCTTTTAACTCTACCTTATCCCTCTGGAATTAAAAAACTCAATTAGTATTCTTATTTTCATAGCAATGCTGTTATTTGGATGAGTTCAGTATGCATCTGCTCTCCTTGTAAACAGGCTACTGCATTTCTTTTAGCTAAAATTCTATTACATAAACATATCCCTGCAATAGGGGAACCTCTCTTGAACTTCATAATGACTTGAATTTCACAGTGACTGGAGCACTCCTTTCAACACGTCTATGATGTCTGGCTGGCTCTACAACAGTTTCACTATGCCTTCTCCCTTGAAACCCTTACTTTAGTGAAATCTCATTATCATAACTCCGTTATCTGGGTACCATAAGGATTTATTTTCACTTGTACTTGGCAGAAAAATCTATGGTGGAGTTGCTTAAATTCTTATCCACTGGCATAGTTGGATTACTGGTTATATCCATTTCATTACGTAGTCAATCAGAGACTTAGGATTGGTCATCACCCTTAAATTTACTTCCAGAACAAAATGAGAATTGCCAGATGATGTCTTTGATAATGAAGAAATAAGATTCTTGAGAATTTTATTTCAAGGGTGAAGTATTGGCATAATTGAATAAATAAACAGAAATTTGCCTAAAACATTAGGACTTTAGGGGATAATGCTGAATCTATCGCCAAAGCCATGGCTGTTCTAGACTTATCTTTAAATTTATTTTCTCACATAACTGTATTTCTTATACTATATTTTAGCAAAACAAGGTGATCATGTCTGTGTCACCACCTATGTCCTTGAATAAATTTTTCAGAATAAATTGAAACACAATCTTACAAAATCAGAGAATAAGGCCATTGGTTATAGGTGCCTCTAGGAAAATTTTGGTCTTTGGCCTGTTTAAAAGAGACAGCCTCTTGGTTTAGAATTATTCTACTATTTGGAATTTGGGTCCTGTTTGTAATTTTAAGAATAATTGCTATTATTAAACTTATATCTACTACTAGAGGCCCGGTGCACAAAATTCATGCATGGGGAGACGGCGGATGTCCCTTAGCCCAGCCTGAACCCTCTCCAATCTGGGACCCCTCGAGGGATGTCTGATTGCCCGTTTAGGCCTGATACTAGGATCGGGCCTAAACGGGCAATCAGACATCCTTCTCACAATCCAGAACTGCTGGCTCCAAACTGCTCACCTGCCTGCCTCCCTGATTGCCCCAACATGCCTCTTTGACCACATGGGGGCAGCCCTCTTGTGTGTTGGAGAGATGGTCAATCTGCAAATTACTCTTTTATTAGATAGGATAGAGGCCTGGTGCATGGGTGGGGATAGGCTGGTTTGCCCTGAAGAGTGTCCCGGATCAGAGTGGGGGTTCCCTTGGGGTGAGGGGTGGCCTGGGCGAGGGACCTGTGGTGGTTTGCAGGCCGGCCATGCTCCCCAGCGACCCAAGCAGAGGCCCTAGTATCTGGGATTAATTTATGTTCTACAATTGAAACTTTGTTACCTGGAGCAGAGCCAAGCCTTCTGCTTGCTCTGGGGTGGCAGCCATTTCTGTTTGAAACTTTGTAACCTAGAGTGGAGGCCTAGGCCGGCAACGGCAGGCTGAAAGCTTGGCTTCTTTCATTGCTAGGGAAACCCAAGCCTCTGTTCTCTCCAGCTCAGTGGCTGCTGCCATTTCTGTATCTTTTATAATTGAAACCTTGTAACATTGAGTGGAGGGGTAGGCCAGCAACGGCAGGCAAAAAGCTTGGCTTCCTCTCTTGCTGGGAAAACCCAAGCTTTCCTCCTGCTCTCAGTGGTGGCAGCCATCTTGGTTGGGATTTATTTGCATAATCTGCTCCTGATTGGCTGGTGGGCATGGCCGGTGGGTGTGGCAAAGTTACGGTCAAATTTGCATATTACTATTTTATTAAATAGGATCTTTCACAGTGCTATAAGAACTCCACAAGAATAATGGTAGTACACATTTTGAATTGATTTTTAATCCACATAGAATCTTAGATGGACAATTAAAAGACAAAATTGAAAATGATTTGATTGCCTATGCTGAACTCTGCTAACTGTTATTTCACAGGACTGGATGACTAATCTTCCTCAGTTTTGGCACTCCTATTACTCAACTGTGGTCTAAAGGCTCCAAAGAAAACCAATTTCTTTCCTACATGAATATGACATACCAGGAATGAACATTCCTAGTGACAGGAGATCACAGTGTGAACTCATGAGGAAATTGAGAAAATCCACTCCAATGGTTAATCTGTGATTCTTTTGAAAAAAAAAAAATCTTGATCAGAAGGGGGAAATGTGAAAGCTGACATAAATGGAGCCAATTTAAAATGGAGCTGGAGCAGCCATTACAGAGGAACTGTCTTGTATGTCCTGTTTTCTGAACCTTTGAATGGAGCCAAACCACCCACATTCTATGTTGGCAAGAGTGAGAATTTCCTGTTGACAGGACTGACAAAAGTGAAATTTTACTTAGTGACTCTTTCACTTGACCAGTCAATGAAGTACAAATCTAACTTTGTTAATAGCAGTGAACTCCTTTAAAATCAACTTACCTCAACTTTCTTTCTTTCTTTCATTCTTTTTTCTTCATAAAAAACATGATTCCCTCTTCTTTAATCTGGACACTCTTTGGGTTCCTTCCTAAATCTGTTTACCCTGAAAATTGCCATTCTTGGATTCCCAAATAAATACTTTTGTGTCTTGAATTGGTACTTGTATTTTAGGCTGACAGAATGGGTTATGGGTTGGAGGCTGGCTGAAAATGATTATAATTGGACATATTTTTTTTAAATATTAATGTCCAGAAGGCTATTGGTTATAGTGTATAGAACTCAGAAAGGAGATCAGTGTTAAAGATGGAGATTGAAACCATAGGAGTGTTGAGATTACTTAGAGAATGTATATGAAGTGAGTAAAGGGATGGATATAGAATGTTGGAGCTTACTGTCATTTAAAAATTTGGCAAAGGAAGAATATTCCATGAAATATATTGTTGTTTTGCAACCGACCCCTACACTCACTTACACACCAGAGGGATTGCTCCAAGATTGGACTGGGCTTCTTAATTCTTTTGGGCTCTGTTCCCACCTGCAAATATTTATTCTGGCAGAATAAATACCTAAACATTTTTCTGCAGGGGAAGGCAGAGGTGTCCAAGTGCTTTCAAGCCTCTGCTTGTATAGTGTCTGATGATTAGCCAAGGTAAGTCACATGGCCACCCATCCTCTTCTGATGTAGAGACAAATGACTCAGAGCCAATCCAGCGAGTTTATTTTATATCCCAAATACCAGAAAATGCCACCAAAAGGCCAAGACAAAAGGAAATTATTTGCATTCTTGAATAGGTCTGAGCATTCTTGGTGCTTGACTAGATTTACATATCAAAGACCCACTACCCAACACCTGGCCAAAGGTAAGGGTCAGTGCTGATAACACATCTGCCTTTTTGGTAAGATGTGTATCCAAGATGTGGCTTTGCCTGTAGCCTTGGATTCAGCTGACAATAATTAAAGAAATGCCCATGTGCCTTCCCAGGTGCTGTCTACAGAAATATATATATCTCCTATATAATAAAAGAGAAACATGCAAATTGACCATCCCTCCACTATGCCCACCAGCCAATCAGACTGAGTATGCAAAGTAACCCAACCAAGATAGTGGGGGTTATGGAGCTGGAGCAAGTAGGAAGCTTGGGTTGCTCTCAGTGATAGAGAAAGCCAAGCTTCCCAGCCACCCTGGCCAGCCATGGCCTCTGCTCAAGGCTACAAAGTTTCAGTTATAGAAGATAAATAAATCCCAGATACCTGCTTCCAGCTGGCTCTGGCTTCTATTCAAGGAGCTGCTGGGAGGAAAAAAAATAAAAGGAGGGGCTGAGAGGTTGGGTCACCAGGGGAGCTGGCCAGCCTGCAAACAGCCACCAGCCTCTCACCCAGGCTGGCCACGCCCCTTCAGCGGGGACCCTCACCTCATGGGGGTGTGGCTGGCCTGCAAACCACCACAGGCCCCTCGCCTAGGCTGCCCCACAACCCAAGGGAACCCCCACCCTGATACGGGACACCCTTCAGGGCAAACCAGCTGGCCTTCTCCCATGCACTAGGCCTCTATCTATACTAATAAAAGGGTAATATGCTAATTAGACTGGGAGACCTTCCAGGAGACATTCTGGATGTTCTTCTGGACAAAGCCATGGTGGTGGGGCCAAGGTAAAGGTGGTTAGAGGCCAAGAGGGGAGGGCAGTTGTAGGTGATCTGGCCAGATGGAATGGCAGTTGTGGGTGATCAGGCTGGTGGGGGGTGGGGCCATTGGGGGTAAGCAGACGAGGAGTGGGGTCAGTTGGAGGTGATGAGGACAACAGGGGGGCAGTTTGGAGTGAGCAGGCCAGCAGGGGGCCAGTTGAATGTGAGCAGGCTGGGAGGGGAGGCAGTTGGGGGTGATCAGGATGGTGGGGGAGTATTTGGGGGCAAGTAGGTTGGCAGGCAGAATGGTTAGGGGCAATCAGGCAGGCAGTGAGCGGTTAGGAGCCAGCAGTCCCGGATTGCGAGAGGGATGTCTGACTGCTGGTTTAGGCTCAATCCCTGTAAACCGGCAGTAGGAGGACATCCTTCCAGGGGTCCCAGATTGGAGAGGGTGAAGGCTGGGCTGAGGGACATCTCCCCGCTGTGCATGAATTTCATGCACCAGGTGACTAATATATATATGTTAACCCTCACCTGAAGATATTTTGTTTCCATTGACATTTAGAGAGAGTTAGAAACATCAATGTGAGAGAGACACATTGATTGGTTGCCTCCCACACACTCTCCAACCTGGGCAGGGATCAGCCTACAACCAAGGTATATGCCCTTGACTGGAAATGAACCCACAATTCTTCAGTTCAAGAGCCTGAGTTTTAACCACTGAGAAAACTGGCTGGGTCAGTATTTTTGAATAAGTATTGAAGTTCTGACACTTGGTAATCCATAATGATTATATTAACCACTTCCTGTGCTGTGTGGTAAGGTAGTCAAATTCAGTATTATTGGAGTATTCAGCATTGTTTGATTGTGATGAAATGATCCCTCCCGCTGCTGCATTCTGAACCTGCTTCTTTCTAATGCTGCCACTGTATCTGTAGCTCTTCTTAATTCCCTGCTTAATTTCATACAAGGCTCTTTGAGTGAAGACTTGAAGGTGATGCTCAGCTATTTAAAAGACTTGTTGCTTCACTATTTTCCCCCTTGTTAT
Organism: Antrozous pallidus; assembly: GCA_027563665.1. Taxonomy (NCBI): domain Eukaryota; kingdom Metazoa; phylum Chordata; class Mammalia; order Chiroptera; family Vespertilionidae; genus Antrozous; species Antrozous pallidus. Next base: position 40,608,227 of record CM050513.1, on the reverse strand, counting down.
TGGCATTGTTATGTTTGCTAGTCTGACAAATGGACCATTTTTTTGTGCTTGTATTTTTATTTTAATCCCTTCTCAATAAGTGGTAAATAATTAACTTTTTTAAAAATGAGTTGTATTTTCTTAAAAAAGTATCTTCATCTATATATGATGCCTGCATTTTAATAGGAAAACATTGATCAACTATAAGGTAAAAAGTACTTCACTGCAAAAGTTCTTAAAAATTCAAATTTTATGTGCATGCCTATTTTTTATTCAAATGATGAAGCATTTCCAATATGTGGAAGGAGCTCACCTATTTTTTATGTAATTGGAGATATATTTAATTGAAACTGATGTCCTATCTATCATCTAAATATCTTTCAAAGTAGACTTGAATTTTCCAGTAAGCTTATTTTTTTACAGTCTGTACCCTGTCTTCAGTCATACATCTATCTACCATTTGTTCCCTCAGCCTATTGTGTCTGCACTTATATACAATTCATTTCATCCATGTTGATTATTTTATTGCTCTATACTCTAGTTTCATCCTAAGCAATACAATCCACAAAAATATCACCTAGAAGTGCGAGGTATTTTTTTAGTCTGCATCAAAATAAATACGCAATCATTAAAATAAAATAAAAATGCCTCTCTATCATCTTATATATCCAGTTTATAGCTCTCATTATCTAGCATAACATGCACAGGGAAGAAGTGTTTTTAGGGCAACTCTGCCAAACTAGAAATATACAAAGCTAACTAAACAACAATATCTTTTGAAAAGAGTCATTTACTTTTACTTCCAATTGTTTTTCAGGTTTGTGGAAGGCATGCTTAACATTTGTTATAACGCCATTGATCGTCATATTGAAAATGGTAAAGGAGATAAGATTGCTATCATCTATGACAGTCCTGTTACGAACACTAAAGCAACTATTACCTATAAAGAAGTCCTGGAGCAGGTAATATAAATTTTCTGTATGTTATTTAGAAGTCATAGGGAAATTATTCAAATAGCATACGTGATCATTGTATAACCTTTACTTCTCTGAATCCATTGATATGTTACCATGTTTTTCTTTTGATGCACAGTGGACATAGAGATGTGTTAACTCTTTCAAAGTATTTTTATCCTTTAAAGTTATATTTTGTGGAACTGGAAATTCCTAAAAATGGGTTTTAAATCCTCTCTGGTCTTTGTTTTCCATCTCTGTTGCCGTCACCTCCATCCAGCTATTCTCATTTTAGCTTTTGTACTATTGAGGCTGTCTCCTATAACTTCCTTATTACCCCGTATGCTCTTGTCAGATCTTCACCTAAACTGACACCAGAGATTTTTTTCCTAAGAAACAACGTATTTCTTTACCCCACTTAGAATTTTTTCTTTAAAGATTACTGTTACGCAGGAAGTAAAATATGGACTGCTGTGATTTATAAGGCACGTTGGATTCTGATCACAGCATCCCTCAGAGTTTTATTTCCCAATTTTCGTGGACATGAACACAACTGTATTTTCACCCTGTGTGTCCTATCCCTCCCTCAGGCACTCCTGGCCCTTTACAGCTCTTTGCCTGTGCTCATTCCTTTCCTCTATTGATTCTTTTTTAGTTTTTTCCCCACCTGTATAGTTATTAGGTGAATCGTGATATTGACAGATGAGTTCCGAGACTCTCTTTGAACATTAGGTTAGAAATGAGGTTTCAGAGGCAATCATAACAGTGTCTGGGTATTGTGGACTGGGGGAGAGTTATTTTAGCTCGGTGGGGCATTTATTTATATCTGATGTAAAGGGAAATAGTAGTGTAGGGCAAGGTACCTCAATCTTGACACTATTGACATTTTAAACCAGAGAATTCTTTGTTGTGGGTGCTATTATGTACATTGTAGGATGTTTAGCACCCCATTATCTACTCATTAGATGTCAGCAGCACCTCTCTTGCCTGCTGTGATGGTTATAAAGGACTCCAAATATTGTGCAATGTCCCCTGGCTGGCAAAATCACCACTCCTTAACAACTACTGGTTGAACAGTCTGTCATGCCAGGGTTTTCAAGCATTTGATTTAAATTAAGCCTTTTTGACTCACATTTTCTTCTATTGCTTTAAAAAAAAAACTATTTAGGGTTTACATTCAGTTTTTAGGAAGTTTGCTCAACTTTCTCCGACTCTGAAATTACATCCTTTTGTGTCCACAAATGTTCCTGTTTAGCCTTCTAAGAGAATTCAAGAAAGGCAACTGAGACAAAATGAACTCCCCATCCTACCTTGTTGCTACCCGTCAAGAGAAATAAACAGAAGACAGTTTTGCTCAGACTGGGTGACAGTCCCAGCTTCAGCTGATTTGAAAAACATGGAGGGGTTTATGAAAAGGGAAGAACCAGACACAGAAAAATGGCATGCCGCAAGGTAGAAGGGACAGCAATGGAGAGTAAAGGAGAGCCCACAAATTGTCTAGAAATTAGAGTTGCTCACTTCAGTCAATTTCCTTCTAGATTGGCGGAGTGGGAATTGGGGCTCTGCCTCCCTTTAGTACTCTCCTATGTGGGGAATTCCAATCTGATAAGAAGTGATAGCTCAAAACAGAATTGAACAAAATAGTTCTGAAAATACACTATTGGATACTTTAGATTGGTCTGTAAGCTGGAACTGTGTATTTTCTGAATAAATTATGCAGAGACAGAGCTTCTTTTAGGGCTGTAGAGGATATGCATGCCATTACCAAATGACTTCATTATTACATTTGAGGCCCTGCCTTAATAATTCAGCATCAGTTTCTTGATAACCTGTTATATTTCACATTTTATTTTAGGTTTTCATTTTTACCTTATAGAGAAGGTTTATTCTTTGACTCAAAAGTTATTCCCTCTTTAGGCATATTGTCACACTACCATTTTATATTATTAAGCCTTACATACTAGTAAATCTTAATTGGTATACAGATTAGAAAACTAATTTACATATTAGAAAAATGTTATCTATATCAACATATTATAATTGATATATAGCTGTACATCAGAGTCAAAGAAAAAAGCTTCAGAGAAATCTAAAAACAGAAGAGTTAAATAATGGTTGTTCTTATTTTTAGTTTTCTTTTTAACCAGTGACATATATATGATGAATTCATGTCCACATTTGACTTAGAAGCTGTTTTGCTTACTCAGTCTTGATTTTCCTACATTAACTGTAGCTTCAGACCCTTCTGAGGTTTGTACTGATTTGTTGGTTTCAGTTCAACTTGTCATCAGTACTTAAAAGGTCTGTTTCTGTTACCTGCTGACAGCCTCTGAGTCCCCAGGCTTTGCTTCTGCAAACACTGAAGGAGGATCTGCTAGGCAAGAGGGACGCATTGTGCTGCACGTTGATTACGTTGATTACTAGCTCCTGGCTGCCTGTGGCCTTTATTTTATTAAGTAGAGCAAACAAAGAAGGATTTAGTGTGTAATGCCATTCCGAACAAACAAAAAGAAGAGTCTTTACACTCTCCTTGTCTTAATCTCCCCACTCATTTCTACTGAGAACTTCTGGCTAGGTAAAACTCTACCTAGTATTTCTTATTTAATTTATGAACCAGCTAATGTAAGTCTAAATTGGTTCAGTGACATGAAAGAACTGGAGATTTTACAGAATTGTTCAGAATTAGAGCTTTTTCCAAAATTGCCATCTTTATGTAGACCTGATAATGTAAATAACCCTTTAAGATTTTTATAGAGAGATTTGAGCCTGGTTTGAGATCCAATATTTATTCATCAAATATTTATTTTATATGCCAACCTCGGTTGGAACATACAATACCAGGTAAGTGGACCCATTCCTTATTTTCAAGGGATTACAATAGCATGTAAACATAGTAAAGAATATGATGGGGGGGGTAGTATTATATTCTGTGGAAACACATGAGAAAACCTCAGCTCAACCAGTGTAGGAACCCCTTTCATGTCCTGCGTGGTTCAGGGTTCCAGTTCAGGGTTTGGGTTCTGGAGAAGGCCACACACAAATGAAAAGAGAATAGAAAAGTATGAATTTGGGAATATTGGGGGCCAGGCGGCTGTCCATCTCTAGTAGAAGGACTGCACTGCACTCTGGCCTGGCTATCACTTTTATTAAGACTATAGGATCTGCCCATAGCCTTTAGGCAGGAAATCCAGTAACAGAAATATACAAAAAACAAACAGAGGTGGAGGCTGTTTCAGTTAACAGTTTTTTAGTTCTGATCATTCAGAGCAATTAAGGTTGTTTACCAGCCTTCCTGGCTTCCTGTCCACATATTTCTATTAGCTAGATGGGGATTGGTTTCTGGCAAACCAGGAGTTCATAGTTTTGGCGTGGCAAGAACAGCACCAGGTGTGAGACCAGTGGGGTAAGACAAAACCTGGGTTCAGAAACCTCAGTACTTGAGTCCTGGCTAAGAAAGAATTCAGAGGCAAGACCCAAACTATAAGAAAAGATTTATTTAGAATTTATTCCACATAGGTGGAAGGAATGGGCTCAGGAAACAAGTTACAGAGGCAAAAGAAGAGTCCTTTTGCTTAGGAGAGAGGAAGGTAAAGGTAAAGTGCTGGGGGGGAATAGAAGGAAGATAAAGAGGGGGAATGCCTGGCTGGGGGGTTCCTAGGAGGAGAGAGAGTACTAGTTCCTCTCTCCTAAAGGTTTTCAGGGTGGAGATTTTAGGGGAGGTCCTGGGAGAGGATCTCAATAGAATATTCAGCAGCTTTCCCGGTGTGTCCCTTCAGGATCGGGTCTCCACTGATTGGTCAGCACCAGGGCAGGGGGTCATTATTCATTACCGCTAGTCCTGACCTTAGCCCTGGAGTCCCTTGTCTGGTTTTGTTGCTTTTCTGGGTCTGTAGCTGGAACACAACTGAGACCTAAATGTTATCTCTAGGAAAGTAAGGTCAGGGGGCTCTAAACTGAATGAGCAGTGATATGAAGGGTCAGAGGATCCAAACCCCATGACCAACGATATGCTAGGGGAGGGAAGCTTACTCTGGGGGTGAGGTTCCTGTTTTTCCAGTTTTGCCTATTGCTTGGCACCCAGGGCTTTCCGCCCTGGGGATCTTCTGTCCCTGGTGATCATCTCTACTTGGCCCATCATCTGTGCTCAGCTTATGTCTAACTAGTCAATACCTAACATTAGCGCAGAGGACCAAAAGTGGGAAGGGAGAACTGGGGCGGGGGGTGCGGGGGAGAGTTCTTGCAGCTGAAGGAACAGGACATACAGGGATACTCAGGGAAGAGAGATCCTCGTGCCCACCGTGGATTTGGTGGAAAGTGAAGCACAAGTGATTTTAGGGAGAGAAGGCTGCAGTGAGCCAGATTGGAGGACTGAGGGTGCCACACTCTGTATTTGTACTTTATCCTGAGGGCAGTGGAGAGAAATAACAAAATCCAGCTCTGTGACCTGTGGTTCATTGTGATTTGGCTCTTGTGACCTACTCCTGTGGGCCACCAGACTATACTGTGCTGCCCAGCTGCCCTGCCCTCTACAGCCAGCTCTCCTGGCCTGCTTCATTCCCCCGGAGCGCCTTTGTACTTCCCTGCCCTCTGCTGGAAGTAGTTGAGTGTCACTTTCTCTTTTAGGATGTAAGTTCCATGAGGGCAGGGATTTTTGTTTTGTTCACAGGAACAGTGCATGGTACATAAGTAAACATTTGCTGAATGATGAAGGAATGGATGAATGAAATACCATTTGAGATTTCTAAGTGACTCTAATTTCCATTATTGCAGAAACTTCTTATCTTTAAATTGCATCAGTAATAGAACTTGATTTTTCCAAGTAAATTCTAACTTAATATCTGTAAAAGATTTTAACTTTTTTAATATTCGGCTTAGTAGTTCAGGATGAATATTTCCTCTCTGTATTCCAGGAGATGGGTATATGTTTGTTGGGTCCTTTTTTTCTTAACTCTGTTCAAGTTAGTAGCTATATCAAATGTCAATGAAATAAAAGGTGTGAGTGTGTGAAAGTGTCTTTGTATGTGTTTGTGTATATGATATATAGTATTTATCATTTTTAGGAATTCCTGCATTGAATTTAATTTGTTCAACTCTAATTTTATTTCAAATTTACCTTTGTATCTGAGAAATTTGTTTTATTTATATCAATACAATTATACATTTTTACACATTTATTCACTAAAGAGCATTTGAGAATTTTTAAAAAATATATGTGTGCAGGAGAATTTGATAAAGCCCAGTGTGTGCTAAATTTTCCTGATTTAAATTAAACTGAAAGTGTCTGCTATCTCAACTGAAAGTAATTTTTGGAAATATAATTACAGCAGTGGTTGCATTATGAAGGTTGAATAATTTAGAGGAGACAATTACTCTGAATTCTAGGCTCATGTCCCATGAGAAGTCCTCCTTCCAATCTCTGCCCTTTGGGATGCTCTCTTCAAAGTGTGGACCCATTGTCTCAGAACTATGTCAGAATGAGTTAATATCAGAGCCTTTTGTCTGTCACAGCATCAGTACTTCCTCAAGTAAAAACCTAAAACACAAAATCCAGACAATGCAGAAAATCAGTCCTGCTGGTGGTTGCCTTGTTGAGGGGAAAGAATACAACAGTGTCCATTACCAGTTTCCTTTCCTTAAACTTCCTAAAAAATCAATAACAACTTCATTTATATAACTGTCAGCTCCACTGAAAAGTATCTCTGTACGGTAAATCACCCTCTTCATGCTTGCTAAATAGGTGGGTGACACTGGTATAAAATGGAACTCCTAGAGTGGTATTGTATGATTTTTTCCTAATATGTAATTTGTGAAGACCTTTTATTGAAAGGTCACATACATTCAGATTAGTGCATAGATTAGTGCGTAAGGGTAAAGCTTATAGATTTTCACAAATAAAACATGTGCATGCAAGGAGATCTGTCATATAACCAGAGCTAGAATATGCCCAGCCCCCTAGAAGCCCTTATCATGCTTTCCCTTAGTCATTCCCTCCAATCACACCCAGATGATTATATCCAGACATTAAAAGACAATCTCTGATGAGCTTTACAACTCTTTTGAACATTGAATCTCTCTATATAAAAGGCTAATATGCAAAGTGTCCCCTTGAGAGTTTGACCGGCGGACCGGGAGTTCAATTGCTTGTTATGAAGGTTGCTGACCACCAGGGGGCAGCATGGAACATGGTTGGCAACCAGCAGCTGCTGTAGGGTGCTGAAGGAGCGAGGGAAGCAGGAGACCAGGAACTGTCCAGTGGCCGCGTGAGGGTAGCGAGGGAATGAGGAGGCAGGGAGGCAGGGAACCCATCAACCCTGATCGTGGCCAGGCCTAGGGACCCTACCTGTGCACGAAATTCACCCACTGGGCTTCTAGTAAATTGAATAATAGAATGAACTCTTTTGCATGTAGCTTTTTTCACTCATCGGTTTGTTTATGAGATCCTTTTATCTCATTGCAAGAGGTTGAAGTTTGGTCATTTGGGTAGTGACTAGTTTTGGGCTATGACAAATGCTGCTGAATATATTTTTGTGTGCTGATTTTTGTGATGAAATGTATACATTTGTTGGGGACTGTTCTCAGAGTGAGATGGCTGGTTGATGGAATGTGTGTATGTTCAATTTGAGTAGATAATGTCAAACAGTCTTTCAGAGTGGTTATACCAATGTATATCCCACTTCTGGAGTATGAGCATGCTTTTTGTCACACTTAGCATTGAGAAGCCCAAGTCTTAATTTTGGCCTTCCTGATGAATGTGTAGTGATATTGCAGTATGTTATTATTAGAGGCCCAGTGCACGAATTCCTGCACCATTGGGGTCCCTCAGCCTGGCTTGCGGGATCAGGTCAGAAACAGTTATCCAACATCCCCTGAGGGGTTTTGGATTGTGAGAGGATGCAGGCCAGGCTGAGGGACCTCATCAGAGCCGGGGAGGGACGCTGGAAGGCTTCAGCATGCTTGGCCTCTCATGCGCAGTCACAATCGTCCCGACCCCAGAAGCAAGCTAACCTACTGGTCAGAGCATCTACATCCTGGTGGTCAGTGCATGTTATAGCAAGTGGTTGAGCAGACTTGGCATATCATTAGTATATTATACTTTGGCTGGAGACCTGGTGCACGAAATTTGTGCACGGGAGGCTGGGGAAGTCCCTCAGCCCAGCCTGCACCCTCTCCAATCTGGGACCCCTCGAGGGATGTCCAAGTACCCATTTAGGCCCGATCCTACCAGTATCGGGCCTAAACAGGCAGTCGGACGTCCTTCTCAAAATCCAGGACTGCTGGCTCCAAACTGTTCACCTGCCTGCCTCCCTGATCACCCGCTAACCACTACCCTGCCAGTCTATTTGATGTGTAACTGCTCCCCTGCCAGCTTGTTTGCCCCAACGTCCCTCCTCTGCCAGCCTGGTCACCCCCAACTGTCCTCCCCTGCAGACTTGATCACCCCCAATTGCCCTACCTTGCAGGCCTGGAACCTCCCAACAGTCCTCCCCTGCTGGCCATCTTGTGGTGGCCATCTTGTGTCCACATGGGGGCAGGATCTTTGACCACATGGGGGCAGCCCTCTTGTGTGTTGGAGTGATGGTCAATCTGCAAATTACACTTTTATTAGATAGGATAGAGACCTGGTGCATGGGTGGGGGCCGGCTGGTTTGCCCTGAAGAGTGTCCCAGATCAGGTTGGGGGTTCCCTTGGGGTGAGGGGAAGTCTGGGTGAGGGGCCTGTGGTGGTTTGTAGGCTGGCCACGCCCCCCAGCAACACAAGCAGAGGCTCTGGGATCTGGGATTATTTTATGTTCTACAACTGAAACTTTGTAGCCTGGAGTGGAGCCAAGCCTTCTGCACACTCCGTGGAGACAGCCATTTGCGTTTGGGTTTATTTAAATTCTATAATTGAAAATTTGTAGCCTAGAGTGGAGGCGTAGGCAGTAGGGCTGCAAAAGCTTGGCTTCCTCCATCACCTGGACAACCCTAGCCTCTGCTCTCTCCAGCTCCATGACTGCTGCCTTTTCTGTTGGGATATATCTTCAATAATTGAAACTTTGTAGCATTGAATTGAGGCCTAGGCCAGCAAGGGCAGGTGGAAAGCTTGGCTTCCTCCATTTCGGGGAAATCTAAGCCTCCCTTCTGCTCTCAGTGACCACAACCATCTTGGTTGGGGTTTATTTGCTCCTGATTGGCTGGTAGGCATGGCTTGATTGGAGGTATGGTAAATTTGCATATTAATCTTTTATTAGATACAATTAGTTGATAGATGACTGGACACTTAGCATAGTAGGTTTTGTTATATAGAATTTTTTAAAGAATATTTTGTTGCTTTTCAGAGAGAGAGAAAAGGAGAGGAAGAGCGAAACATCAATGAGAGAGCTAACATCCATCTGCTGTCCCCTGCATGCTGCCTACATGGGATAGAGCCTGCAATCAGGGCCCCTCATCAAGAGTCAAACGAGCAACCCCTGGTGCACTGAACTATGCTCAGAGCCACATTAGCCAGGGCTGCATTGTGGTTTTAAGTTGCTTTTCTCTAATGTCTAGTGAACCTGAGCTCCTTTCCCTGTGCTGCTTGGCCGTTTTTGTTGCACTTCTCTCAACGGCCTATTCAGATATTTTGTCTATTTATTCTTCTGTGGCATTATCACCATCTTAGCAAGCCAAAGGGAGACTTTCTCACGTGTAAGAAAATACTTTATCAGTATTTGAAAACCTTAAAGAAAAAATGAAGATGTTGTAATACAAGTGTTGATGAATTAATTGGTTTTAAGAATGTAAAGCTGAGAAGACATTCTCCTCTGTTTTATAACATTTAGTCATCTCTCCTAGTCTTTTTTAGAAAGAAATTTGGAAGCAGAGGTCCTCCAGGAGAATAGCTTAGAACAGGAAGCATGAGCCCCAGTATTTAAAGCTGGAAATGACCTCTTGAAGATAATGCTACACGAGTACGTTTATTAATATTAAAAGGCTGTAGATATGTTGATTTTGAGTGGTTTGGTTCAACCTTATTTTTTATAAGTGTCATTATTTTTGTGATCTATTTTGTATAATACAAGGCTGCATAACGAGATTTAGCAGAAATACTGTGCAGACAGTCCTCGGGTTACGTCAGACTCGATGTACATTGATTTGTGGTTATGTCACCAACTCCCATTTATATAATAGAAAAGAGCTCCGTCATTTCAAAGAATGTACATATGTGCTTTATGTTTTTTATTATTTATTTGCCACCAGTAAAGGTCAGGAATTGTTATCTGTCTTTCAAAATTTTTTACTGTTTCACTTCATTACTGCTGGGTATGTATGTGCTCCATCTGAGTGACATAGGTGCTTATGTAGGTGGGCTCCGACCAACGGTGAAAATGGCACTGTGTTGCGCCAGAGGTACAGATCTCCACTGTAACCTGAGGACCTACTGTATTTAATTTGGAATGGAAATTGAGTATACAACAACTAATGATTCAAATTTTTTCATCAAGATTCTAAATGGATCCTTGTTTTGAATAACTTTTAGACTTAATGAAATTTAAGAGCACCCCAAGTAAAGAAAATAAATATTAGAACAATTTAGTATATAACATAGGAAGAAATTAAATAAAAAACAATGTTTTAGTATTTCGTAAAATGTTTAGTTTTGCGTATTTAAAACTAAAAATGTCCAAAGATAATTTTTACATTCACCCAAAGCAATCGCAACTCCTTTGTAACCAACTCCTTTGAATTTGAGAACTCAGCCAGGTTTTTAGGGATTATGTTGTTTCTGAAATCAAGATTACTGTTTGAAATGAGAATTCACTTGTTTCCATTTCTCCCTATTCTCAAAGCTATTTCACATGCTTTAAAGTCCAGAACTCTTTACTTGTACCTTTCTCCACGCATAGTTCATTTTTGCTTTTTATTTTACTTATCAATGTCCTTTATTATTAGTGTACCTACTTATTAGTGTACCTCCCAACTGGAGTAAAAACTCCTTGAGGAGAGAGGTAATATTATATTATACTTATTTATTTTATCCACACAGCAACTAATACAGGCTTCATAGCATAAGCTTATATTATAATACTGAGTTCTTGAGTAGAACTTTCAATGCTTCATTTATTAAAAATAAAATAAAAAAAATGTTGTTTACAAAAGCTAAGTATTACCAAAAATACCATTTATGTCCTCTATATTGTGATTTTTTTTTATATTGAGGAATTTTTATTTTTTAATAGGTTGAGACTCTTTCTTGTTTTAATGCATTGCCTGAAGATTTAGATCCTCCCTTACCTTAAGGTCTGCTTAAATTTACCTTACTTGTTCAATCTTAGAAAATTAGAAATCTTCTCCATAGCTTTTGTTCTTACATATATTTAATTAATATATATATATTTTTGATGATTTTGCTTATCTTCAGGGTGGCTAAACTTCAACCTTTTACAGAGTTAAAGCCAAAAAAATCACTAATCTGACTTTGAATTTAATTTCTCAGACAGGAATGATGATGGAGTCAAATTAATTTATTCACAACATATGGTTAGGACACCTAATATATATCTGGTATAGCTGTGGATAGCATGGATTACAGTAGTGAAGGATAACAGCTTTGCCCACAGGAAATTTGCACCTTCATTGGGGAGATATCCTATATAATAAAGAGGTAATATACAAATTGACCATCACTCCAACATATAAGATGACCACCCCCATGTGGACATAAGATGGCTGCCAGAAGATGGCCGCCAGGGGAGGGCAGTTGTGGGTGATCAGGCCAGCAGGGGAGGGCAGTTGTGAGGGACCAGCCCTGCAGGGGAGGCAGTTGGGGGGGGCAGTCCTGCAGAGGGGGGCAATTGGGGGGACCCAGGATTGCAGGGGAAGGCAGTTGGAGGAACCAGGCCTGCAGGGGAGGGCAGTTTGGGGTGGTGCAGGCCTGCAGAGGAGGGAAGTTGGGAAGGATAGGCCTGCAGGAGAGGGCAGTTGCGGGGGGGTCCAGCCCTGCAGGGTAAGGTTGTTAGAGGTGACCAGGCTGCAGAAGAGGACAATTGTGGGGGTTACCCAGGCCTGCAGAGTAGGGTAGTTTGGAGGGATACGCCTGCAGGGGAGAACAGTTGGGGAGCGGGGAACCATGCCTGCAGGAGAAGGCAGTTAGAGGTTATCAGGTCTACAGGAGAGGGCAGTTGGGGGAGGACAGTTAGGGGTGACCAGGCTGGCAGGGGAGGGCAGTTAGGGGCAATTGGACCAGCAGGGAAGCAGTTAAGCATTGATCAGCCTGGCAGGGGTGTGATCAGTGGGTGATCAGGCTTGCAGGCAGAAGCAGTTAGGGGCAATCAGGGAGGCAGGCAGGTGAGCAGTTTAGAGCCAGCAGTCCTGGATTGTGAGAAGGATGTCCTATCACTTATGGTGACTGAATCACATGCAAATGAGCCCCCAGGGCACCTTGGGTAATGACAGCCAGGTGCGAGGCAGAGCTGTGAGCCAAGCTGCAGTTTGGGACCACGCCCCCAGCCCAGCACCCACAATGGGAGTGGGGGTGCTAGCTACCAGTCTCTGGGATGTGCGGAGACCCCGGTGGCCACCACCAGGTGGAGAAAGTTCACAGTGCTCTTGGTTTATGCAGGGTTTGGGGAGCACCAGAAATGCTGGGAAATGTAATTCTGGTGGCAGACCCATTGTTGGAGAGAGTTTGAAGTTCTGTGATGTTTGGAGATGTTTCAGGAAGTTGTCTCTTAAAACAAATATGAGATTAGAGGATTGTGCTTATAGAGAATGGTTAATAAAACTTGGAGATGGCAAGTCAGAATCCCGCCCAGGCGGAAGGATACGGCAGCACACCGAAACAGTCTCCGTTGGCCTCGGATAGCCCTCCCCCGCCATCCCTGCAGGGCCGGGGTCACGCCCAACTGCTTCACTGCAGCGGTGTATGTCAGCGTGCGCATGTTGGGACCCGGGTCCGGTGTGGAGAGCGCTTTGCCCTGGGAGATGGGGTACGGCTGGAAAGGGGGCCTCCCCCATGCCCTTCATGCAATGCACATTCGTGAAGAACCTGGTACTAAACTATTCGTAGACAATCTGCTTCTGGGTCAGCGTTTCCTACATAGAGTAACTCCCTCGCTGTGATCTATTGAAAGTCAGCCCTCGACACAAGGGTTTGTTTTTTTTTAAAGCAAAGAAAAATTTAAAAAAAAAAAGAAAATATATAAAATAAAACAAAACTTGGAGATGGCAAACTTGACTAGCGGTTTTCATTTAGGAATGGATATTATTGAAATTCTCCATGAAATGATTTGTAATGGATCTATTATTGAAGCCACCTTTAGAAATAGTATATCCTCTATAGATAATATTAAAAATATATATAAACTTGCAATTCTTTGTCCAAAAAATAAGCATGTTCAAAAAAATGAAATGAAGAAATTTTGGATATACTCGATGGAGATTTTTACACCTATTTAAGTGATGATTCCATTGACTCAACAGATAATGTTGAAAAGGAAAAATTTACCATTGAGTTTCTTAATAGTATTACTCCTTCAGGAATGCCATGTCATAAATTAAAACTGAAAGTGGGTGCAATCATCATGCTATTGAGAAATCTTAATAGTAAATAGGGTCTTTGTAATGGTACCAGATTTATTCTCAAAAGATTACTACCTAACATTATCAAAGCTGAAGCATTAAGAGGATCTGCAGAGGGAGAGGTTGTTCTGATTCCAAGAATTGATTTGTCCCCATCTGACACTGGCCTCCCATTTAAATTAATTCGATGATAGTTTCCCGTGATTCCAGCATTTGCAATGACTATTAATAATTCACAAGGACAAACTCTAGACAGAGTAGGAATATTCCTACCTAAACCGGTTTTCACACATGTCAGTTATTATGTTGCTTTCTTTTGAGTTCGAAGAGCATGTGATGTTAAAGTTAAAGTTGTAAATACTTTATCCCAAGAGAAATTAGTCAAGCACTCTGAAAGTGTTTTCACTGTTAATGTGGTATACAGGGAGATATTAGAATAAGTTTAATCACTTTATCAGTCATTATTTGCATCAATGTTGTTTTTATATCATGAGTTTGTTATTGTTGTTATATCATTTTGTATTTATTAATGAAATTATGTATTATTTTCATATACATTGTACTCATTACCTTTTATCTGTCACACTTTTATTATAGAGAAAGGGAACTATTAAAATATTTCTTCTAATTAATACCCATTTAATGTGCATGAATTTCATGCACCGGGCCACTAGTATATATATATAAACGCCTAAGTGGCCAAACAACTGAACGACCAGTCATTATGATGTGCACTGACAATCAGGGAGCAGTCGCTCAACATAGGAGCTGTCCCCTGGTGTTCAGTGTGATGGATGGGTGCCAGATGCCAGGTTCATGGATGGTGTGCAAAGCTGTGGCAGCACGATCCTCTCCTGTGTCTGCGGCAACGCTACTGAGTGGTGACAGTAGGGCCTGGATAAGCGGGAATGGCGCAGTGCCTGGGGACTGGGGCTCCTCCCTGGCTGCCTGGCACTTTGTGCACTACTACATCTCTTAGGAGATGTTGGGCTGCCAGCCCAAAACAGATTGTGATAGGATGCAGGCCTGGCTGAAGGACCCCACTGGTGCACGAAGCCATGCATTGGGCCTCTAGTATAATGTAAGTCAAAAGACAATGTAATGGAAGAAAAATATTAAGGTTACAGAGTGACTTGGGCTGCCATTTTTAGCAAGGTTTGTAGAAAAGTTTTTATCTCTGAGAAGAAGACACAGTGGCATATTGATGACTGGAGACAACCATGTGAACATCTGAGTGGCCAGCCTATCAGGCAGAAGTCCTGAAGCAAGAGTAGACTCTGGTCACTGGGGAGAACCAGGAGGTTGGCTGTGGGAGGAGAGCGGTGGAAGATGAGGTCGGGAGAGTGTCCAGGAGTCGGGTCATGTTGGGCCTTGCAGGCCAGGGTAAAGACTATCTCTCATTCTAGGTATAATGGGAAGCTCCAGGATGTTGAATAAATCATTGTGACTTCTCTGAAGAAAAAAAGGCTGTAGTGGGCAGGATTGGGAACCAGGAGGTGATTCAGGTCCAGGAGAAAAATGAATAGGCACCACTTAGTTTAAATCGCCTTAACAGTATCAGCATTTGCGGACCCGTGGGCATTTAAAGGATAGGGTGTGGCTTTTGGCACATGGCAGCTATTTCATGTATGTATCCCACCTTGGATCTCTGACTGCACCTACTGGGTTTGGAAAAAAGTCTGATTCTCCCTATCATAGCGCAGCCACTGTAAAGTTCTACCTGCTCACTGTCTTTCGTGGTGTTTCTCATGCTGCACTCTAAGGAAAGGTTTCTGCATAATTTTCCCATAGAATCCTGAGAAAAGTGCTTTAGTTCTTTTTTCCAGTTATCTTATCTAGTAAAGAGGGAATTTGCCAATTGACCCTCATACTATCACAAAGAGGGTGGTGCACACTGCCAATAAGGAGGGAATATGCCAGCTGACTGCTATGCCCTCAAAGATGGCTGTGCCCACAGCCACAAGATGATAGTGTCCAGTCCCCTAAGCCCCGCCAGGGCAGCATGTGTGTGACAAGGCTTGTGCACCCACATCTGGAGTCCCCCAGTCTCCTCAGCCCCCCAGCCACCCAGGGCTGGCTCGAGGCTCAGGTAACCAGGGCCAACAGGGGCTTGCACTGCTGGCAGTGGCAGCAGCAGAGGTGTGATGGGGCGTCGCCTTCCCCTGATCACCGGGTCGCCTGCTCCCCTGAGGGCTCCTAGATTGTGAGGGGGGGCAGGCCAGCCTGAGGGACCCCCTGCTCCAGTGCATGAATTTTCATGCGCTGAGCCTCTAGTATTACATAAAAAGTCTGCTTGGGTGATTTTCATCATTTAAAATTGTCTAATAACTGACATCACTTTTTTTTTTTTAATTCTTAAATGTTAGGTTGAAGGCTAAGCTGCTAAAACAAAAATACCCAATAGTATAGTGGCTAAATTTTTTCAAAAGCATTTCTCATGCAAAGATGATGAGGGTCAGTTTGCCACGACCCAGATAAAATATCATTGTTCCTTGATTCCCAAGTTCATTGCCATCATCTTTATCTTTGAAGCTGAGACAAAGGTATGGGTCTCCCTGTGGAAATCCTTTTCACGTCCTGCGTGTCCAGGGTTCCCAAATCAGGGGTCAGCATCTGGAGAAGGCTGCACGCAATGAACAAAGACTCAGAAAAACATTAATTTGGAAAAATGGGGGGCCAGGCGGCAGCCTATCTCTAGTGGAAGGACTGCCTCTTGCCTAGGCCTTGTCATTCCTTTTATTTAGGTTCTGGGAATACACCCATTGCCCTTAGGCAGGAAATAAGCCGATTATCTTGTCAGGAAGGATTTACATGATTATCTGGTAGGGAAGTTTCCCTTGCCACCCTTATTTCAATTAGATAGGGAGTGGTAAGCTCTGACCTTTCAGAGCTTCAAGGTTGACTAAGCCTTTTGGATTCCTTGTCCACACCTTCCTATTGGTGAGGTAATGGCTGGTTCCCAGCATCTCCCAACAGTTGGGATAGCAGAGGAGGATGCAGAGTCTGAAGTGCTGTTTTAAGGCCTATACTCAGACCTGTCATACACGATGTCCTGGCACAT
Source organism: Antrozous pallidus (assembly GCA_027563665.1). Lineage (NCBI taxonomy): Eukaryota > Metazoa > Chordata > Mammalia > Chiroptera > Vespertilionidae > Antrozous > Antrozous pallidus. The sequence goes on along the minus strand of CM050513.1, from coordinate 40,591,695 downwards.
ACCATTTGGCCATTGGCTACAAGAAAAGCTGGAATATCTAGTCAAGTTGGAGAAAATTTGATGGACAATTAGGTGTTTCTGCCACAACTATTATTTGCATTTCTTAAAAAATATGTATATTGATTTTTTACAGAGAGGAAGGGAGGATAGAGAGCCAGAAACATCAGTGAGAGAGAAGCATTGATCAGCTGCCTCCTGCACACACCCTACTGGGGATGTACCTACAACGAAGGTACATGCCCTTGACCAGAATCAAACCTGGGACCCTTCAGCCCCCAGGCCAATGCTTTATCCATTGAGCCAAACCAGCCAGGGCCTATTTTTTATATTTTTTAAAGCAAAATAAATACCAGGTCTTATATATAAACTGCAGGCCGGGTGCATGAAATTCTTGCACAGGAGTGGGAATGTCCCTCAGCCCAGCCTGCACCCTCTCCAATCTTGGATCCCCCTCACAATCCAGGACTGCTGGCTCCTAACCACTCACCTGCCTGCCTGCCTGATTGCCCCTAACCACTTCTGCCTGCCAGCCTGTTCTCCCCCTAACTACTCCCCTGCTAGCCTGATTGTCCCTAACTGCCCTCTCCTGTAGGTCTGGTCACCCCTAACTTCCCTCCACTGCTGGCCCAGTCAACCCTAACTGCCTTCCCTTGCCAGCGTGGTCATTTCCAAATGCTCTCCCCTGCTCACCTAGTCCCCTCAACTGCTCTCCCCTTCAGGCCTGGTTCCCCTAACTGCTCTCTCCTCCTGGCCTGGTTGCCCCCAACTGCCCTCCCCTGCAAGCCTGGACCCCTCCCCAACTGCCCTCCCCTGCAGGCCTGGTCCCAGCCAACTGCCCTCCCCTGCAAGTCTGGTTGCCCAAACTGCCCTCTGCCGGCCCAGTCACACCTAACTGCCTCCTGTAGGCCTAGTCCCTCCCAACTGCCCTTTCCTGCTGGCTATCTTGTGGTGTCTATCTTTGACCACATGTGGGCAGCCATCTTGTGTGTTGGAGTGATGGTCAATTTGCACATTACCTCTTTATTATGTAAGATGAGTGTAATCCATTAATGTCAATATATATTGAGCTCAGGAAAATAACTAGAAGGTAAAAATAAAATCTCAATTGGTAGTGTGCTAGAGATAGAGAAGAAGACATCATGGGTGATATGTACTCCTCAGACACATATTGAATGTCTATGATGTGTCATTTCTTATAGTAGGCAGTGGGGTCAGAAAGATGCATAAGATAATTTCTTCATCCAGGAAGTTCATAGTTGGCCTGGAGAGAAAAAGAAGTCCAATCCTATATAATCAAAGGCTAATATGCAGTCTGTCCCCTTGGGAGTTTGACCTACTGGGAGTTTAACTGTTTGCTATGACATGCGCTGAGCACCAAAGGGTGCTGCAGAACAAGGAATGCTCAGCCAACAGCCTGGGGGATGAAGGCCCCCATTGGCCCTGATCGCTGGCCAAGCCTAGGGACCTTACCCATGCATGTATTTCATGCACTGGGCCTCTAGTTGTATGATAAAATAGAAAGAAAGCTTTGAGCATTAGTAGCACAGAAAAAGGGACCAATCTTGTCCTAGCAGGTCAGAGAAGGCTCTGCTGAGTAAGTGATGTTTTAGCTAAGTCAGATAGAAAGACAGAAATATCCGCTATAGACATACCTGCCAACAGGTGTCTCCAAAGGACTGCCACGGGTGTGTTTATTCAAGAGTTTGAGCTCACATCCTTAATGATGAAGCTGTGCACTCTGAAGACAAAACTGATTGTCTTCTCCTGTCAAAGTTCTCGGCCAGCAAGATGAATTAAAGGGGAAAGAAAACAAAAAGGTTATTGAAAGGTAAAGAGGGGAGACAGGCAGTTTTTAAATTCAAAGAGGAGCAGAATAGGAAAAGAAAAAATATTGTTTCTACAAGTGGGAGTGGGAGGAATTAATAACATTTATTTTCTTATGTATTGACTAACATATCTGCACCTTTAATGTAGTCAGCAACTTGAGGAGAGCTGAATGCATCAACACTTTTAGTCCCTGACCTTTGATTATGCATGAAACTGTGAAATAATTTGACATGACATAATTTTTATAGAAAGTAAGGGATAAGCTAATTAACATAAATTGAAGACATCGAGTGGCTTGAGTGATGCAAATAAGATATAAGGATAGATTCATATTTTGAGTGTATGAAACATAACATTTTTTATATAAAACTTTGAAATCAATAAATATGTAGATATGAGAAGTGATAGTGTTAACATTTTATTTCATTTGGCAGTTTTATGCTCACATATGTGCATTTGTAATAATTAAGTAAAATAAATCAATGGAAGGTTTTATTCAGTAGAATTATTGCCAAGATTAGAGAACTTGGGGAAATTGATTATTTATCTTCTCATGCCGTACTTGATTTAAGATGATTTTGTTTCCAATACAAGAGTGAATTACATTAACTTTAACATATATAATTTTTATGAGAAATTTGATCTATTTTTATATGTATTTATTATAAAATCTTGGCATATATGTTGAACTATGTTTGCTTTGTTTATTAGTTACTGGTGTATGCATTATATTGGGAAATTTTTCATTTTAAAAGAAAAATGGCTCATTTTTTTGAGTGATGTTAATGCTATTGTGACAGACCCAGCTATTGCATTGATTGCATGTCCTTGACCCTCCAGGGTATTTCACAAGTTCTCTTTGAGCCCTTCATATATATTGATTGACTTTCAGGATGTATTGACCAATAAAACCATAAAGGTTAACAGGAACACAGACGAATGCTAGGAAGTATGGTTGATGTAGCCGAGGTAGTTGGCATGTTTTGTGTACTGTCTGTAAAAATGTCGGAGGTGTTTGCTTAATTAAAGCTTTGATTAAATAATTAGTGCAGGGTCGATGCAAATGGTGCAAGGTTCCTGTTCACATCTTTTGCTTTTTCTTACTTCATGAAGAAAAACACAAATCATGTTTTTCTCAGAATTGTGAGATATCCAAATACTGTATAAAGAAAAATATTCTTACATAGTTTTTTTGTGTTGGCTCACATTATTTTTATTTTCAGTTGAAACGAGGCTTTGATATTCTTTTTACTAGTAAACTACACATATACAAAGCCATATCTGACTTACGAACAGGATAAAAGCAAATCTAGGAAGTCTCAATCAAGCTCAAATTGACAATATTAATTTCATTGTAGTGAGTGATGTTTTGCTGGAACTAAATGATTTATTGCAAAGTGCTTATGGTTCTGAGTGCTGCACCCTTAATGCTTTACATTTGACCACATTTTTCCTGTGATGTCTTAATTCTCTTGTCATAGTAGTAGTTATAAAGGCCTGAGTACAAAATTTGTGCATGGAGGCGGTTCTCTCAGTCTAGCCGGCACCCTCTCCAATTGGGGACCCCTTGGGGGATGTCCAACTGCCGGTTTAGGCCCGATCTGGGACTCTGGCTCCTAACTGCTTACTTGCTTGCCTGCATGATTGCCCCTAACTGCCCTCCCCTGCCAGCGTGATCTCGCCCCCAACTGCTCTCCCCTACTGGCCTGATATCACCCCCAACAGCCCTTCCCTGCTGGCCTGATTGGCGCTAACTGCCTCTGCCTGCCTGATTGCCACTAACTGCCCTGACCTGCCAGCCAGATCTCACCACCAACTGCTCTCCCCTGCTGGCCTGATCTCCCCTAACTACTTCTGCCTACCTGATTGTCACTAACTACCCTCCCTTGCTGGCCTCATTTCACCAACAACTGCCTTCCCCTGCCAGCCTGATCTCACCCCCAATGGCCCTCCCCTTCCATCCTGATCTCGCCCCCAACTGTGCTCTTTGCCTCAGCCCCCACCACCATGGCTTTGTCCAGAAGGAAGTCAGACATTCGCAAGATGGCCGGTTGACCTGGTCTAATTAGCATATTACCCTTTTATTACTATAGATAGATTATATAGAATAGCATTCCTTAAATGGTGGTGGTGGGGGGTAAGCCTTTTTCAGCAGGAAGAGATGCTTTTGGCAGACAAAAATACATAATCCCTATATATGGACTGATAGCCAGCCATAGGCACTATATTGCCAAACCAGTCATTAAAAAATTGAACCTCTTTCTTACACCTTAAACCAAACAGCTGTTGCCCTTAAAACCCCTACTCAGTCTGCACCTTAGGTTCTGCCTTTGCAGTTCACCTAGATTTGGTTCTGATTGGTTGATTTCTATGCCAGTCAGTGACTCTGGGCCAGTCTCTGGGGCTGATCAGAGAGGCATGCCTGCTGGCAAAGCCTGGAGAGAAAGAGAGAGGCAACGGCTGATCAACACCTGCCATGAAGGCTGCAGACAAGGTTCTGCCTCTCCCCGGCCCTCTCTCTGGGCCTGATCCACAGCCTCCTCAGCAGTCAGTGCTGGGTCACCACAACAATAGCAGTGGCAGTCAGTACTGGTTCACCATGGCAACCCAGCAGTGACTGCAGGCCTGACTTTCAGTAGGCTGAGCCTTTGGACATTACAGACCCTGGGTTTTTATATATTAGGATGCTCTGTGATATCAACTGGCCTTTTATAGGAGACTAGAGGCCCAGTGCACAAAATTCGTGCACGGGGGGTGGTGGTGCGGGGGATGACCCTCAGCCCAGCCTGCACCCTCTCCAATTTGGGACCCCTGGTCGGATCGGGCCTAAACGGGCAGTCGGACATCCTTCTTACAATCCAGGACTGCTGGCTCCAAACTGCTCACCTGCTTGCCTTCTTGATTGCCCTTAACCACTTCTGCCTGCCAGCCTGATCATCTGCTAACCATTACCCTGCCAGCCTAATTGATGTCTAACTGCTCCCCTGCCAGTGTATTTGCCCCCAACTTCCCTCCTCTGCTGGCCTGGTCATCCCTAACTGCCCTCCCTTGCAGGCTTCATCGCCCCAACTACCCTCCCTTGCAGGTCTGGTCCCTCCCAAATGCCCTCCCCTGCTGGCCTAATTGCCCACAACTGCCCTCCCTTGCAGGGCCTGGAACCTCCCAACAGCCCTTTCCTGCTGCCCATCTTGTGTCCACATGGGGACAGGATCTTTGACCACATGGAGGCAGCCCTCTTGTGTGTTGGAGTGATGGTCAATTTGCAAATTACTCTCTTATTAGATAGGATAGAGGTCTGGTGCATGGGTGGGGGCCAGCTGCTTTGCCCTGAAGTGTGTCCCAGATCAGGGTGAGGGTTCCCTTGGGGTGAGGGGCGGCCTGGGCAAGGGGCCTGTGGAGGTTTGCAGGCTAGCCACGCCCCCCAGTGACCCAAGTGGAGGCCCTTGTATCTGGAATTAATCTATGTCTACAATTGAAACTTTGTAGCCTGGAGTGGAGCCAAGCCTTTTGCTCACTCTGGGGCGGCAGCCATTTCTGTTTGAAACTTTGTAGTCCAGAGTGGAGGCCTAGGCCAGCAACAGCAGACTGAAAGCTAGGCTTCCTCCATTGCCAGGGAAACCCAAGCCTCTGTTCTCTACAGCTCAGTGGCTGCTGCCATTTCTGTATCTTTTATAATTGAAACTTTGTAACATTGAGTGGAGGCCTAGGGAGGCAGAAAGCTTGGCTTCCTCTGTTGCTGGGGAAACCCAAGCCTTCTTCCTGCTCTCAGTGACAGCAGTCATCTTGGTTGGGGGTTATGTGCATAATCTGCTCCTGATTGGTTGGTGGGCATGGCTGTGGGCGTGGCTTGTGGATCTGGCAAAGGTATGGTCAAATTTGCATATTACTCTTTCATTAGATAGGGTTATATGAGAGTAAAGGCATGATGCATGAAATTTGCACAAGGGTCTTGGCCCTGGCCCTCGCCCGCCACGAACACAGCTGGGGGCCTCTTCTGCCTCTTCAATGGCTGGGGAGGCCTCTGCTGCATCTACCTTGGCCTTGCCCTCTACGGCTTTTCCCAGAAGTTCTAATTAGCATATTAACCTTTTATTATTATAGACTAGAGGCCCGTTGCACAAAATTTGTGCACAGGGCCTGGGTGGTGGAGTGTCCCCCAGCCCAGCCTGCACCCTCTCCAATATGGGACCCCTTGAGGGATGTCCCACTGCCTGTTTAGGCCCGATCCTGGTAGGATCGGGCCTAAATGGGTAATCAGATATCCCTCTTACAATCCAGGATTGCTGGCTCCCAACTGGTCATCTGCCTGCCTATCTGATTATCCCTAACTGCTTCCACCTGCCAGGCTGATAACCCCCTAACCATTGCCCTGCCAGCCTGATTGATGCCTAATTGCTCCCCTGCCAGCCTGTTTGCCCCTAACTGCCCTCCCCTGCAGGCCTGGGTCCTCCCCCAGTTGCCCTTCCCTGTAGGCCCGGTCATCCCCAACTTCCCTCCTCTGCCCACCTGGTCACCCCCAACTGCCCTCCCTTGCAGGCCTGGTCTCTCCCAACTGCCTTTCCCTGCTGGCCATCTTGTGGTGGCCATCTATGTCCACATGGGGGCAGTCATCTTGTGTATTGGAGTGATAGTCAATCTGTATGTTATTATTTTATTAGATAGGATAGAGGCCTGGTGCATGGGTGGGGGGCAGCTGATTTGCTCTAAAGGATGTCCCAGATCAGAGTGGGGGTTCCCCTGGAACATGGGGTGGTCTGGGAGAGGGGCCTGTGGTGGTTTGCAGGCTAGCCATGCCTCCTGGCGTCTCAAATGGAGGTCCTTGTATCTGGGTTTCATTTTTCTTCTACAATTGAAACACTGTAGCCTGGAGCAGAGCCAAGCCTTCTGCTCGCTCTGTGGCAGCAGCCATTTCTGTTGGAATTTATTTACCTTTTATAATTGAAACTTTGTAGCCTTAAGGGGAGGCCTGGGCTTTCCATGCCAGTTGGAAAGCTTGGCTTCCTCCATTTCTGGATGCAACTCAAGCCTCCTGCTCTCTCCGGCTCTGTGGCTGCCATCATTATCTTCTATAATTGAAATTTTATAACATTGAGTGGAGGCCTGAGCTTGCAAGAGCAGGTGGAAAGCTTGGCTTCCTCCATTGCCAGGGAAACCCAAACCTCTCTCCTGTTCTCTGTGACTGGCAGCCATCTTGGTTGGGATTATTTGCATATTCACTCTTGATTGGCTGACAGGTGTGACTTGTGGTTATAGCGGAGGTACAGTCAATTTGCATATTACTACTAGAGGCCCAGTGCACGAAATTTGTGCACTGGGGGTGGATGGTCCCTTAGCCCAACCTGCCCCCTCTCACATACTGGGAGCCCTCAGGGGATGTCTTACTGACCACTCACCCCCAGCCTGCCCAAGGCCTAAAGCCTCTGGCTGAGGCTTTCGTCCTTGGACAGGGGACTTCAGCCAGGGGACCCCAGCCAGTGGTTGCCCTGCAATCCAGCTATCGCTGGCTGGGTCACCCCCAGCCCCGGCCCAAGCTCGCCCCAAGGCCTGGGGGAAAAAGCCTGTTGGAAGAGGCTTTATTCTCCCAGCCTTGGCAACCCAGCGGATCATTCTGCCCTATGGCTGATCTGCTGTTTGGCCCTGGCCCCGTCCCCGCCCAACCCTGTCCCAAGGGGCTTTTCCCCCCTCAGTTTGGAAACCCAGCGGATTGCCCTGCAATGCGACTGATCCACTGCCGGCCCTCTGCCCACCCGGCCACCTACAGCCAGCCACCACTGCTGCTGCGATTGATCAGGGGGCCCACCATTGCTGCCTAGCCCGGCCTCACCCCCCCTGCCTCATGTTGCTCGGCCCTGCCTCCTATACCTGATTGGCTGGTAGTGTAGCGAAGGTATGGTCAAATTTGCATATTACTCTTTTATTATTAGATAGGATAGGTTATAAAAACAAATACCAAAATGCAATGAAATTGTATGTGTGCTCAAATAACCCAGAATACTCTGTATTAATTTTTAAAATTGTTATCAAATAAAAACACAAAATTTACACATTCTTATGGAGAACTTATGGATCCTGAAAATATCTCCATACACCCCAGAGTCAGACACACTACATTAAACAATTTATTAGATAAAGTGAAAGAAATCTTGCTTTAATTGACAGCATGAGTTTTGCTACTTTGAAAAGGATATTTTCCATTAGGTATTTAACATGGTGTTTATAGCAGCCACACTGTAATTTTTAAAAAATAATAACTTTTTCATTTTACATGTTTATTACTGTGTAAATAATTATGTAGGGAAATATTAATTACCACAGCCTTTATGTTTATGGAAGGAATATAGCCATATCTAGATGACTTACATAAGTTTATACTAAATTGAATGCTCTTTTTTTTAATAATATATAGTATATCCTATAATTTTTAAACATACATTTGGAAAATTTGCATGTTAAGCTCATTATGCTAATTTTTTCAGATATCTATACAAAGATATTTGAATGCCGAATTGTGAAAGTGACTTCTCTATTAGTTGAATTTTGTGTTTCATTTTAGTCCAGCTGGGCTACATTGTAAAAAATGCGATAAAATTTGCGTCAGGACTTGGGATATTTTCTTCAGAAACTCCCCAGGAGACCTACAGAAAGTAATCAACTTTGAAATGAGCTATATTTTAAAAATCCACTTGAGAGAAATGTTAAATTAGAATTTGCACTGTATTCCCACACATATCTATGAATAGTACTTTTCTGAGTGGTGCTTGGGTTCTAATCTAGCCACTGAAGTGCATAACACATAGCTGAAATAGAACGCATTCACAGGGAGATAAATAATAAAGTTAATATCCTGCAATGCTCATACGTAAGGGACAGAAATAAAATATATACAAATTAAAAAGTTTTGGAAAATTGGTGCTAGAGAAAACCAGGTTTAATTAGAGGAACGTGCAGAGTTAAATAGAGACCAATGAGGAAGTTTGGAGAGGTCTTCCTGAGCATTATAGTTAAAAATACCGATGTTCCTGTGAAGGAGGTGAGTGGAGGTGGTCTGTGCCAAAGAGATTGCATGTGGTGGGTTAAGCTGAGCAATGGGGTGGTCAGTGGAGGGGAAGGGGAATATCATAGTAGAATTTCCCCAGGACAACAGGAGGATATGTGAGGATCAGTTGGACACACATGCATGAAATAACCCTGGAGTTAGGCCTTTTTGGGAGACAGGGATGGAGGGGGGCTGGGAGAAGGTGGGGAGGAAGAGTAAAGGACATATGTAAACTAGAACTTAAAACTTTCAGAGTATGTATTTATTGTAAAACTCTGGTATTCTTACACAATGTAACAAAACATATTTTCAGATAGTTGGCAATTTTAGACACAATTTCCATGTAAATACTAAATGGTTCTGACTTTGTATAGTCACCCACTAAGGATCCCTTCTGTTTTCACTTCCCTACTTATACTGTTAGATTCTAAAGTTTTACTGTTACAGAAGACCAAAGAAATATCAAGCATGCTTCCTAGAAAATGGGAGGGGCCCCGTTAATTAACACTAGTGGACTCCGGGAATAATTTCCAAATCAGAGTGAAGAAACATGCAGAGAGCCTGCCTATATATATCCCGCTGGGGTCTTTGTCCTGCAGATATGCACCCTGCCCCCTTTGTGGCCCTGCAGGAAGGCCCCCAGGTGTCATCAGACCACATCCATGGTCTGTCCTGGCACCAGCATAACAACCCTCCTTCCCATCCCCATCCCCCAGGGGAGTGCTTTATTCACAGTTCCATGGCCTCTGCATTTATTTATTTATTTATCTTTATTGTTCAGTTTATCAATTACATTGTTTCCCTTTTTTCCCCCTATAGCTCCTCTCCACCCAGTACCCATCCCACCCTCTGCTCTCACCTCCCCCACACTGTCCTCTCCCGTAGGTGCATGATTTTTGTCCAGTCTCTTGCTGTACCTTCCACACCCCTTTTCTCCCCAAGAATTGTCAGTCCATTTCCTCTCTATGTCCATGACTCTGTTATATTCACCAGTTTATCCTGTTGATCAGATTTTTAATTCACTTGATTTTTAGGTTCATTTGTTGATAGATGTGTATTTGTTGATCGTAATTTAAATTTTTACCTTTTTATTCTTCCTCTTCTTATTGAATATCTTTCAGCAATTCATATAGTATTGGTTTGGCGGTGATGAACTCCTTTAGCTTTTTCTTATCTGCGAAGCACTTTATCTGACCTTCAATTCTGAATGATAACTTTGCTGGATAGAGTAATGTTGGTTGTAGATGCTTGCTATTCATCACTTTGAATATTTCTTGCCACTCCCGTCTGGCCTGCATCGTTTCTGTTGAGAAATCTGCTGACAATCGTATGGGTGCTCCCTTATAGGTAACTGTTTTTCTCTTGCTGCTTTTAATATTCTCTCTTTTTCTTTTGCCCTTGGCATTTTAATTATGATGTGCCTTGGTGTAGTCCTCTTTAGATTCCTACATTTTGGGGTTCTGTGCATTTCTTGGGCTTTGAAGTCAATTTCTTTCACCAGGTGTGGGAAGTTTTCGGTCACTATTTCTTCAAGTAGGTTTTCATTATCTTGCTGTCTCTCTTTTTCTGGCACCCCTATAATTCGGATTTTGGTATGCTTGAGGTTGTCCCAGAGGCCCCTTATACTATCTTCAACTTTTTGGATTCTTTTTACTTCTTGCTTTTCTGGCTGAGTGGATTTTGCTTCTTTGTATTTCAAATCTGTGACTTGGTTCTTGCAGTCGTCTGTACTGCTTTTAGGTCTTTGTATAATATTTTTTATTTCAGTGAGTGTATGCTTAATTTCTAGTTGGTCCTTTTTCATATCCTCGTAGGTCTTGTTCATTTCCTCGTAGGCCTTGTTCATTTCCTTGTAGGTCTCAGCCTTTTCTAGGAGCCTCTTGAAAAACCTTATAATCGTGGTTTTGAACTCTATATTTAGTCATCTTTTTTCCTCCATTTCTTTCACGTCTGTTTTCTTTCCATGTCTCTGCATTGTGGCTGCTTTCCTGAGTTGGTCGATTAGCTTTGTGTGGTAGATGTCCTCTAAGGGACAGTGGCTCAGCCTTCCCAGTTACCTGAGGTGGATACTCTTGCTGCAGCCCTTTATGGGTTGTACATTCTCGTTGAAGTTAACCCCAGCTTATTGTTGTTAGCACTAGGAGGGTTTGACCTCCAGGCCAATTGATTGTGAGGGTAAGCTGTGTTCAGGTTGGATGGGTAGAGTCTCCTAGCTGAGCAGGCAGCGTCAGCTCCTTCCTATGCTACACCTGGGTCTCTGTGCCGGGTGGCAATGGCTGCACGCACCTCCAAGAGAAAGCTGTCGCCGATCTCCACCCTCTGCCAGACAACTCAGCCTCTCCCCACATGAGTCCACAACCCCAAAGTCTCACCCAGGGTTGCAACACAATGCAGTCCTGTGGTCTCCCGAAGGAAGGAGCAAGTCACGAGTCCTCTCCGTGCTGTTGCGCACTTCTGTTCCCAAGTTTACGCGCTCTCTCCACAAGCTCGCTCTCTCCACAAGCTCGCTCTCTCCACAAGCTCGCACTCTCCACAAGCTCGCTCTCTCCACAAGGTCGCTCTCTCCACAAGCTCGCTCTCTCCACAAGCTCGCTCTCTCCACAAGCTCTCTCTCTCCACAAGCTCACTCTCTCCACAAGCTCGCACTCTCCACAAGCTCGCTCTCTCCACAAGCTCGCTCTCTCCACAAGCTCGCTCTCTCCACAAGCTCGCTCTCTCCACAAGCTCGCACTCTCCACAAGCTCGCCCTCTCCACAAGCTCGCTCTCTCCACAAGCTCGCCCTCTCCACAAGCTCGCACTCTCCACAAGCTCGCCCTCTCCACAAGCTCGCTCTCTCCACAAGCTCGCAGACCTCTGCCAGGCCGGGTTTCAGAGTGCTTTCCCACTGCCTAGTTCCACCCGTATGAGTGTGTGCTCCCGGACCTTGCCGGGAACTGGAGAATCAGTACAGTGGGACGCCTCTGCCCTCCCCGTTGGAGAAAAGCATCCAGGTTTGCAGCTGCCCGCCCTCTCCCCTGGCGCACACGCAGTACTCCAAACCTCTGGCTCCGCGAGTATCTTCAAGGCTGCGCTCCGCCGCTCCTCTGAGTCACAGTGTCCTATCTTTACTTTTATTTGTGGAATTTTCACTCAGCCAGCTTTCCAGTGATTCTGGATGATGTTTGTTCTGTCGTTAAGTTGTAGTTTTGGAATTGTTGTGTGGGGCAGCAAGATAGGTGTTTACCTATGCTGCCATCTTGGTTCCTCCCCCATGGCCTCTGCATTTAGGTAACAAGTTCTGCAAGACCAGTTTCCTCCTCATTTCCCCACCCCCTTGTCCCACAAGCTTCTTTTAGCTTTGTGGCGCAACAAATCCTCAGAGGGTGTTTCTGGTATCCAGGTGTTTAGTCCTGTAATCTTGAGAGCCATAAGGGTGATCAGGATGATGGTATGTGGTCCCCTTCAGGTAAGAGTCAGTCCTTGGGTGGTCTTTAACCAAATAGAATTACCAGGTTGGAAGGGATGTACCATATCAGAAGAACATCTCAGATGTGGTTCTGGATTGCTTTCTAGGTAGACTGTAAAGCCTGCAAGAACTTGAGTAAAAATGAGTTATGGATTTCAGTCTTTTCCCACCAGAATCTGTAAAGGCCCTACTGGTTTCCAGGTCAGCCTTCCGGGCCGCTTTGTCTGCGGCCCAGTTCTCTCTTGCTCCTGTGGAGTCCTCATACCCTGCAACAGGACTCCAAACGTGAGCTGTTGCAATCGCATACCCTCCATCAGCACAAATTGTCACTGATTCTTCTCTTGCCCACCAGAGAGCCTGAATAAGGGCAATCAACTCGGCCTTCTGTGCTGAAGTCCTGTGGGTGAGCGCCTGAGATCAGATGGTTCTGTCCAAAGCAACCACCACTGCACCCTCATACCTGATTCCTCCCTGGACAGAACTGCTCCCCTCCATGAATAGTACCTCATCCGGCGATGCCAGTGGGGTGTCAGTGAGGCCCAGGTGGGCTGTCTTTACAAAAGCTGTTGACGTCTAACTGTTATGTAGAGGTTCCTCAGGGTCATCAGCAGGAGGGAGGCTGGTAGAAGAAGAGCCTGAAACTAGATGACTCAAGCATTTGACATCCAGCTCCCGTGTGCTTCTGAGCAAAGCCTCAACCACATAGCTGTGGCCGCTATCACCTGGAGGCAAGCAGGCTAACCTATGCAACAGGGTCTCTTGGACATATCCACTGGCATTTGTATCGCATAATAAGTTTGACCAGATGAATTAAAGCTTTCTGCTATTTTATTATCCAACTCTAATTTTTCTTCTGGGCAGTTAGTAGTTTCATCCACTACTATAGTTAGACAATATTCATCTAAAATACTCATCTAGATTAGATCCATATATAATTCTACCAGGGGAATTATTAGCGAGGTGTTCTTAGAGGGGTTTGCCAAACATGGGTCATTTATGATATATATAGTCAGAAAAAAAAGTACCAAAGCTTATATTGATAGTACAAAAAGACCTGCAGGTGGCCCACAAAACATCTACTTTATTATCATAGCTTATAATCAGAATGTTATTGTCTAGTAGGTAGGAAAGATTATCAGGTACCTAAGTTTTTCCATATCTAATAAAGGAGGGGGATCTGGGGAGGCAGATACTGTTCCCACTAAGAAACCATAAGGAGAATAATAAGAATACAAAATTATTTTATATACATTCAATCAATAACAATTAGGTGATACAAGAATGAGGTTTAAGCAGCATCAATTTGGGAGCACATAAACTTTGTTGACATATTAGGAAATCTGCAATCAGAGCAAAGTTTCTAGGGATATTGTGTAATGAGTTGAAGTGTGCTGTATGGGTTGAGCTCCATGAAATTCTCAGCCCTTGCGTCGAGTTCAATCCTTTCATGGCCTCATTTTCTCTCCCGGCTGTCTAAAACAACCAGAAAGGCTAGGGGCCCTGTCAGGCCAAGCCTGATGGCAGCCTTTGGAGGAGGAAGTCAGTTAATTATAGTTGAGTTAGGACTTCCCTATGGGGCTGCTGCATGTCGTAAGAAATTACTTCTGACACCTCCACAAAGATTCTTAGTTGCCTAAGAACATCGAGATTCTGGCTCTAGGAAGGCTGTGCCCTTTATGATTGGAGCTGAATGAGTTCAGCTCTCATTTATATGATGAAGGTTTTGTGTGTGTGTGTGTGTGTGTGTGTGTGTGTGTGTGTGTGTTTTCTCAGACTCTCAGAAAGCTTTGCCAATTGAAAAGCCAAAATAAAACCCAGCCACCCAAATTTTTTTCTCCAGTCTCGCCTTAGCCTGGGTTCTGTAAACCCTTAATCTTAGATCCACCTTGAGGATTTAAAAAATATAGCTCAAGTAAAGTCAGACACTGTACCAAAAAGGGGAGGTCCTGCTTCCAAGAGATAACTCACTCAAGTTGAACCAATGGACAGGAACCAGCAGGCTCAATGGGCCCTTTGTTGGGTCCTAGCACCTAGTCTGGGTCCAGGAAGGTAGTTCTGGGTGAGCTTCTTTGGAATTCTGCTGACTACACCAAGTGATGTTAATGTAAGAAACATTCAAACCTGTAAAGAATTTTTGTGAGTTTATTTGAGCCAAACTGTTGACACTTGCTAGGGAGCATTAAGATTCTGCTCAAATAAACTCACAATAGTTCTTAATAGGTTTGAATGTTTCTTACATTATCACTATCATAGATGCAAAAGACTATAGACAGGCTTAGTTAAGGTAAAGATTGAGTTTTGAAAATTCTAGTGAAGGACATGACTACCTTCCATAAACTGCTTTTAGTTAGAAAGTTTTAATTTCAGACCATTCTTTGTGGTTACTTTAAGTCTCTTGAGTTTGCAAGGCTACCACATAGGCCTTCCCTAAACTAGTCAGGTAAACACGTGGCCTCTTTTTGTCCACAATCTTAATATGGTGAATCCTCTGAGAGAAAAAAAAAATCACATAATTTCAGATATTATGGGTTTACTATAAATTCATGATTCTCAGTATCCCCTGGGATTTCAATGCTGCATTTTCATTTTTTCTTTAGCATGTCTTTAATATGTTTTGTGTCTGCCCTCCAAAGTGTACTTTAAACTTCTGACCTTTCCACCTCCATGCTTTAAGCTTGTCAGGAAACATTCAAACCAAGAAATCACCATTCTGAATGGCATCACTTTATAACCAACCAGTTGCTAAAACAAAAAACCTGAACCCATTCTTAAACTTCCCTTCCACTTCCTCCTTACCTGCATCCATCAATCACCAATACATCCTACACTAAGTATTTCTCAAATAGAATCATTTATTTTTATCTCTATTGTCACATCTTATTTCTTGAAACAATCATTGCATTATAAAAATATGGCAAGTGATTACTTCTAAAGAGGATTTAACACTTTCCAATTTTTACAGTGTTCTTACACTAAATCTATACTTACTTGGGCTTAATAGAGTTCTAAATGATGTGATATTGAATCTCCGTATCTCTTCAGCCCATCTCACTACCCACTTCACCCTAAATTCTTACTCTATCCTTTCTGAACATCCTTTATTTTCTCAGGCAACTACCTGATTTAAATGACAAATGCCATGAAATTTAGGAATTTGGCAGAAACTAGAAAATGAGTAAAAGTAGGTGGAAGTCATTATGAGTAATGACTAGAATAGAAAGATGTAAAATGGTTTGACCATTAATGCCTAGAATAGAAAGATGTAAAATGGTTTTAAAAAAAGGGAAGGCAATCATTAACTATTTTCTATCCCTTTTTATTACATACACTGTACTATTGTCATGTGTTAATAATAAGCATAAATTACACTTTTCATTTCCATTCGTTTAGACCTTGGACTTCTCCTTGATGTAGGAATATTTTCTCTGTCAACAATAGCCAAATTGTTAAATAGAAGTACATTTTTAAAAATTAACAAGATGGAGAACTTAAGATGGCGGCATAGGTGAGCACCTATCTAGCTGTCCACGCAACAATTCTGAAACTACAACTTAGCAACGAAACAGACAACACCCAGAAATCGCCGGAGAGCTGGCTGTGGGGAAATTCCGCACATGAGAGTAAAGGCGGTGACTCGGGAGCAGCGGTGTGCAGCTTTGAGGTTCGGAGCGCGAGAGAGCGGTGAGGGAATGGGGGGCAGACAGCCGGCCCGGCTGGTTTTCTCCTGCGAGGAGGGCGGAGGTCTCCTACAGCACCGACCCCCCAGTTCCAGGCGAGCTCCCAGGTCGGGGAAAGGAGGATCCCCGGCGCGGCTGAGATCCGTGTGTTTGGGGAGAGTGCACGAGTAAATTGGAGTGCGCAACCGGGCAGAGAACGCGGGCAGAGAACGTGCAACTACTTGCTTGGAGACCACCATACTGCTTTGTTTTACACCCCTGAGTGAGTCTTTGACTGTGCACTCAGTTAGGGAGAGGCAGAGTTGTCTGGCAACGGGGAGACTAGCGGTAGATTTACATAGCCACCCAACACCGAGACCCGTGAGCCGCACAGATAAGCACAGATAAGCTGACGCCGCGAGCCCCATAGACCTGAAACAGGGAGGGAGCCAGGAAGGGCGAACGTAAGCCCGACGGAGCGTGCCCATTAGACGAAAACTCCTCGCCAAGCAAGGCAGGCCCAAGCCCGACGCTGCGCCCACAATAGACGCAAACTGCTTGCCAAGCAGGGCGCTGAGCCACTGGTTCCTTAGAGGATACAGGATACCTATCACACACCGCTAAGGAACCAACTCAGGAAAACAGCAACAATGCAGAGAAAAGGAAAGAACTCAGCTGTGAAAGAAATGGAGGAAAAAAGACGATTAGACATAGAGTTTAAAACCACAGTAATTAGGTTTATGAAGAGACTACTAGATAAGGCGGATAAAATTAATGAGAACTATGCCAAAATAAATAACACTTACAAAGAAATGAACAACGCTTACAAGGATATGATAAAAGACCAACTAGAAATTAAGCATATACTGACTGAAACAAAAAATATTATACAAAGACCTAAAAGCAGTCCAGACGACCGCAAAAACCAAGTCAAAGATTTGAAATACAAAAAGGCAAAATCCACTCAGCTGGAAAAGCTGAAAGCCAAAAGAGTCCAAAAAATTGAAGATAGTATAAGGGGCCTCTGGGACAACCTCAAGCATACCAACATCAGAATTATAGGGGTGCCAGAAAAAGAGAGAGAGCAAGATAATGAAAACCTACTAGAAGAAATAGTGACTGAAAACTTCCCTCACCTGGTGAAAGAAATTGACTTGAAAACCCAAGAAGTGCACAGAACCCCAAAATATAGGAATCTAAAGAGGACCATACCAAGGCACATCATAATTAAGATGCCAAAAGCAAAAGATAAAGAGAGAATATTAAAAGCAGCAAGAGAGAAACAGTTGGTTACCTATGAAGGAGCACCCATACGACTGTCAGCGGATTTCTCAACAGAAACGATGCAGGCCAGATGGGAGTGGCAAGAAATATTCAAAGTGATGAACAGCAAGAATCTACAACCAAGATTGCTCTATCCAACAAAGCTGTCATTCAGAATTGAAGGTCAGATAAAGTGCTTCACAGATAAGAAAGAGCTGAAGGAGTTCATCACCACCAAACCAACACTATATGAAATGCTGAAAGGTATTATTTGAGAAGAGGAAGAAGAAACAGGTAAAAATGTACATTTCGAACAACAGGTACACATCTATAAAATGAATCTAAAAATCAAGTGAATTGGCAACCAGAGGATCAGGATAAAATGAGGAATAGAACTGAATCATGGACATGGAGAGGGAATGGACTGATAATGCTTGGTGAGGGGAAGGGTGCGGGAAGTACAGCAAGAGACTGGACAGGGGTCATGCAACTATGGGAGAGGACAGAGGGTGGGGGGAGGTGAGGGCGTAGAGTGGGATGGGTACTGGGCGGAGGGGAGCTATTGGGGAAAAATGTAAGTAATAAACTGAACAATAAA
Organism: Antrozous pallidus; assembly: GCA_027563665.1. Lineage (NCBI taxonomy): Eukaryota > Metazoa > Chordata > Mammalia > Chiroptera > Vespertilionidae > Antrozous > Antrozous pallidus. The sequence continues at coordinate 40,573,869 of CM050513.1, read as the reverse complement.
GCTATTAAAAAAAAAAGAAAAAAAAATTAACAAGATGTCCCTCTCAAGATGTGATAAATTCTGATGATCTATTTATAAATCACAGCATATGAATATTAAAGAAATGATAGAGCACATTCTTTATCAAGCCTCTGAGCTCATATGCACAGAGAAATGTTGGATTGAACTAATTTTCTATGAAATATAGTCTGAAAATCACGTTAGTATTGAAAGCGTACAGATTATTGAAATTGTGGTTATTTTGAGCCGGAACTAAATGGATTAAACAATTTGCTTTCATTTTGCTTGCAAATACATAGTCTTAAAATGACTAAATATTGCTTGAAACACCTTTGAAAAAAATGGAAATGAGAAAAGTGATTATTCTGAGTAAAGATATTTGTTCCTTCATTTGGAGAAAATTATTTGAGAAGTATGTTAGTAAATGTATTCTAACACACTGGCAGATAACTGTTTTGAACATAAGATTTTATAATTTTTCATCCAAAACTTCATAGGACTCCATTCTTAAATATGAAATATATTTGAGAAAAAGTATGTTGGTAAATGTATTCTAACGCACTGGCAGATAACTGTTTTGAACATAAGATTTTATAATTTTTTCTTCCAAAACTTCATAGAACTCCATTTTTAAATATGAAATATATTTTTCTCTGTTGTCGATAGTGATAAGAATTTTCTGAGACTTGCATGGGAGGATGAGTGATTTTTAAAAAAAATTTGTGTGGATTTATATTGCTGGGTCTCCAAAGTCCCATTTCCCTTCATCCAGTCCTGGAGAAGTATAACTGGGGCTCCAGCAGAGCTAAAAGCAAAGCCAGTGTCCAGAGTCTCCTGTCCATGTTGGAGCTGGTCCAGTTCAGCATCGGGCTAGTGCAGGCTATTAGTTCACTGTGTGTGGGATCCACACTGCTGTGGACCATGTGGGCGAAAGCAGGGGAGCCAAGAGGGCATGCCCCCTGCAGCAAGAGTCCTAAGAGTCCTGAAAACAAAACAGCAAACTTCTTTGTTGAGGGGATTGAATCTTCCAAATCTTCCCATGCTTGCAGTGGCCACGCCTACTCTGGCCAATGACCTGTTTCCACATGTGACTGACAGACAAGTACCTTCCCTATTTCAATTCACCTGGACTTTACTGGGCATGCATCTATTCCCGACAATGCCTTCCCCCAGCGATCGGTGGAGTGCAGACCTGGGAGTGTTAAACTGCAGCTTCCTGGCAAAGCTGCACAAATGACGTGCCTATCGCCTGTGGCTTTCCCTTTGCTCCTTTCCTGTTATTAACAGCAAGGATAATTACAGTGGTATCAGATTCACTATAAATTGTGTCCAAGCTGAAAAACCAAAACATGTGGTGTGTGTCAGTGTGTGTGTGTGTGTGTGTGTGTGTGTATACATGATTGACTTAATATATTTAGAAATAAAATGCAAGCACTTTAGATAATCATCTTTCTGTGGGAAATTCCATAATTCTGAAGAACAGCTCATTTACCCCTAATTTTAGTAAACTGTTTTCTCAGATATTATTATTGGTTTTTAAATTAGTTCAATTTGATTTGACCAGGTTTGCAGTGTGACATCATTGCAGCTTGAAAATATGCTTTCTCTTGTCTTCTCTTTGTATAGTTTTCTTTGAGCTGGTTCTGAGATTGCCCATGATTGTTGCCTGTTTACTATAATTTGGACACCAAAGACATGTTTATATGTCTTTGTCATATAAACATGATTTTCTTTCAATGGACACTTTTGCTGTTTGTGAAGCAAGTGCTAATATACTCTTTGGAACATAGTGTTTGGTTGGTTTCCACTATTGTTTATATTTGTGTTATGGGCATTTGCTCATGAAATTATATTACTTCACAGACTTCGTTTGAATGAAGATTTTGCAGAGTGAATAAATGAAAACTTTATTGAAATCTTATTCATTATTTGTACTAGTATGCTTTCACGTTATAATTCTCCTAGAGGCCCGATGCATGAAATTCAGGTCAGTGTAGGCCTTCGCAGCCCTGGCTGCCTCGGCCCTCGCAGCCTCGGAGCCCCGGCTTTGTCCGGAAGGTTGTCCAGAGGGTTGTTCCGCTGTTCAGCCATTTGGTCGATTGGCATGTTATGTTTTAATTATTATAGAAAATTTAAAGTTTTACTTTGCAGGTAAGACAAATATATGCGTTTACTATGTTACATTACACGAATATCTGTTGTTGCATTTTCTTATTTTATAATTATTATTTATGTATGCTATTGTCAACATAACATCCAAACCTGTAAGGATTTTTATGAGTTTATTTGAGGCAAACTGACAACAGTTGCCCTGAAGCAAACGTCAAGGGATTGAGAAAAATGCTCCCCAGAATGGCGGTTTCACTGCTTACTTTATACATTAGAATCAAAGGAGGTCGCCTAAGGAGGGTTACATGAAATTCACTGGGGATAGATTAGGGAGGTGGGAGAAGGCAAAATAGGGAAATACCCACCTTGATGACCTACTTGACTTGCTTTTAGGTAGGACGTTTTAATTTCAGACCATCCTGCCTGGTTACTTCAGGTTTCTGAGTTTGCAAGGCCACCATGCTGGCCTCTCCTGAGCTGGTCAGGTTGAACATGTGGCCCCTTTTTGGGCCACACTATTTTTTCCTGGACTCTGAATTTACTTGCTTTAATGGCCATGTCTTATTTTTGCATATGCAGACTTGACTTCGTGTAGGACACAGATGAGACACTATACACAAAATTGAATCAACGACAGCATACTTCATATACTCTTAGTGGAAAGAAGTGAGCAATGTTGTATCTAAATGAACATATCAGTGTGTTTTGTGTCTCCAGCCTTCTTTCACAGCTCAGGTATCCTCAGTCTGGCAGAGGAGCACAGCCTGGCCATAATTGCATGGGATATGCATTGTCTTTGATGTCGGCATAAAAACCAAATTTAGTGGTGTGTGCCTGACGTAAAGCTATTAAGTTGTTGATAAATTAAAACACATATTTAAGAAGGTGCAAAGGTGAATATGGATAGGGTGAGTTGCAGCTGACTTAACTTTTTCCTCAGTTGAAAAACAATACATTATACAAGATATACGTGAACATATTTTAACTTTAGAAAAATAATAAAAGTTATCTCTATACTGAGACATCTATGGTAAGATAAGAATATAGATACCATTGAATAAAATAATATCTATTTTTCTTCTCTTGATAATTTTTTAATTTGAAAGTCAATAAAAACAAGGTGAACCCTGAAATAGCAATCATCAAATCGCCTTTTGTGTTAAAATTTCATAGCACTTTGTTTGAGTTATTGTCAACTCTTGGGTGACTGGGATTTCTACATTTTTCCTCATAATCCTCACTGTAGTCTACACTTAGCTTCAAAATGATTCTATTTGCATCTGAGACAAGACTATTAAATATTTTGCTCTGGGGCTCATATTAATCAACTCTTGATTTAATATTCATAAGGAATATGTTTAATGAAACATTAAATATTTTAATATTAAATAAATGTCCATTTATTTTTTCTTACTGTGAGCTAATGTCTTATTTTTCATAAGCCTATTTGCCAGAAGTCTCATCAGAAACATATTTTACCATTCATTTTCTCATATATATACATATATGTTTTAAATGTAGAAGTTACAATAGATAATTTTACTGGAGTGACATTTATCCCTAGCAAGTGCTACAAAATAACTTTTCTCTATTGATTGTATGAAACTTTTGTCTTTAGGGCATCTGTGATGTGGTTATTAGCAAAATATCAAAACACTGAGGAGTAACTGCAAGAAGCAAGGTACTAGTCAAGTAGACCAAATGCCTGCCCTCTAGCGGTTATAGAGATCTGGTGCAGCCTAATTCGACAAGTGTCTTCTGGGCAGTGGTTAACACCTCATGCCTGTAGGAGCCAAGCAGATAATATAAATGGAAGAAGTGGGTGGGAGAAAAATCAGTTATTGGCATATATCTTATTCTGTGGTTATGAAAGTATGGTGTAAGCACATAACATAAACAGGATGTAGAAAATACATTTTAAATTCAGAATGGAAAGAAAAATGCAAGCTCTGTGATAAATAGATCCAGGGAATGGTGAGTTGTATGGCAAACTGAGCAGCTAGCTGATCACAGGTTCAATTGATTATTGTCATTCAAGAACAGAAACCCAGTGCTGTTAGACCTTCCAGTTTCTCTAGAGAAACTAGAAAGCTAGATTTGTATATAAAACCTCTAATTTTAATATGTTGGCTCACATGTATTTTGGAACAACCTTTGGCCAGTTTTAGCTCTTTGTTTCAAAAGAGGTCTTGAATTTATTTATGTACTAGAGACCCAGTGCATGAAATTCATGCATGGGGGGAGTGTTCCTCAGTCTAGCCTATGCCCTCTCCAATCTGGGATCCCTTGAGGGATTGGCCTAAACGGGCAGTTGGACATACTTCTCACAATCCAGGACTGCTGGCTCCAAACTACTCACCTGCCTCCTCCCTGATTGCCCCTAACCGCTTCTGCCTGCCAGCCTGATCACCCCCTAACCACTCCCCTGCCAACCTGATCGATGCTTAACTGCTCTCCTGCTGGCCTGATTGCCCCTCCTGCCCTCCTGTGCTAGCATGGTCACCCATAATGGACCTCCCCTGCCCATCTAGTTGTCCCTAACTGTCATCCCCTGCAGGCCTGGTCACTCCCAACTGCCCTTCCCTGTTGGCCCGGTCACCCCTAACTGCCCTCCCCTACAGGCCTGGTACCCCCCAACTGCCCTCCTATGCTGGCCTGATCACCCACAGCTGCCCTACCCTGAGGCCTGGTAACCATTCAACTGCCCTCCTCTGCTGGCCTGGTCTCCCCCAACTGCCCTCCTCTGACGACCTGGTCACCAATAACTGCACTCCCTGTGGGCCTGATCACCCACAACTGCCCTTCTGCAGGCCTGATTTCCCTTAACTGCCCTTCCCTGTAGGCCTGGGTCCCCCCCAACTGCCCTTCCTTGCTGACTTGGTCTCTCCCAACTGCCCTCCTCTGCCAGCCTGGTCACCCCCAACGGTCACAACTGCCCTCCCCTGCTGGCCATCTTATGGTAGCCATCTTGTGTCCACATGGGTGCAGCCATTTTTGACCACATGGGGGCAGCCATCTGTGTCTTGGAATGACGGTCAATTTGCATATTACTCTTTTATTGGATAGGGTTTGTTTGTTTATTTGTTTTCTTGTTTGTTTATTTTGTTAATCCTCACCTGAGGTTATTGTCCCATTGATTTCTAGAGAGAGAGTAGAAGGGAGAGGAAGAGACACACAGAGAGAAACATCAATGTGAGAGACACATTGATTGGTTGCCTCCCACCCCTGCCCAGACCAGGGCCAAGGATCAAGCCTGCAACCTAGGTAGATGCCCTTGACCAAAATCAAACCTGGGACCCTTCAGTCCCAGGGCAGATGTGCTATTCTCTGAGCCAATCTGGCTAGGGCAGTCTTGTATTTATTTATTTTACTTCGTTTGGAGAACAGAAAAAAATTTGGCATCTTTCAACAACATTATGAGATGGAACTGGAATATAAAGTTGCTGAATTATGGAGTCTTGTTGAACGTTATATTATATTTCATTCACCAGCAGACACTGTGGAGATGCTGAGGTTATAACTGTAAACAGAACAAGCTCTTTTTGTTGGTCGCTCCCGCTGCCGTAGCTGTAGCGGGAAGCGTAGTAACATCATCATGGAGCACGGCCACTTTCTGCAGAGGTTGCCCACAGATGTTTGGATATGACTTTTCAGTATTTATCTTGGTTCTGAACTCCACATAGAATTTAAGTGCGTAATTTATATTATTTTCATGTGTACTTCTTGTAACTTACTACGAGGCAGCTTTGAGTTCTTAAAAAGCGGTACTGAATTATAGGTAGTTTGCAATGTAGGTGAGAATAAGATGCTTAGGATAGCTGTTATTTTCTTTCACCAACATTCTTAACTTTGACCATATCTTTCCCCCTTTGAACAGAGGAAGTGAATAAAAAGAAAACAAATAAAGAATGATCAGGATTCAGATCCTTTAAACTTGTTCACTCCAGCCAGGTGTAGCTCAGTGGTTGAGCATCAAACCAGAAACCAAGAGGTCACTGGTTCGATTCCCAGTCAGGGCATATGCCCAGGTTGCGGACTCAATCCCCAGTGGGGGGTATGCAGGAAGGAGCCAATCAATGATACTTTCTCCCCATTGATGCTTCTATCTCTCTCTCCCTCTCCCTTCCTCCCTGAAATCAATAAAAATATATTTTTAAAAAAGAACTTGTTTAAAAAGTAGGAGTGGCAGAGTGAAGTGAAAGGAACCACAAAAAACCATGTGGCCTACTTCCTTCTGTCAGGCATTCTTTGTTCAGTCATATTTAAAGGCAAGACATATTCCTCCCAGTCACCTACTGGATCCCTGCAGGCCCTTTTAGCTGTCTGTCCTGATCTACAACCATATTTTTAGTTTTTTTTTTTTCCTTTTCAGATCCCCTAGTCTCCCTGCTGTTCCCTTTGGTCATAACCTCTGATCCCCCTGACACCTTTGTACTGGTATTCTCTCTGCCTGAAATAGTAGACTCACAGATACACACTTATTCTGAACCTGCCACATGTCTTAGCTAAAATGTCACTTTCTTAGTGAGTTCTGTTCTGTTTGTCCCATTGAAAATTATACCTCCTGCACTTTCAATCCTGTCTACTTTGCTCTACTCCCCACTACTCAATAGCACTGATTACTTTTAACATAATTCATAATTTACTTATGTTTTTTATAAACTAGGGGCCTGGTGCACAAAATTCATGCACTGAGGGTGGGTGGTCCCTCAGCCTAACCTGCCCCCTCTCACATACTAGGAGCCCTCAGGGGATGTCCTACTGATGGCTCACCCCTGGCCTGCCCAAGTCCAAAAGCCTCTGGCCGAGGCTTTTGTCCTTGCACAGGGGACCTCGGCCAGGGGACCCCAGCCAGCGATCATCTTGCCATTAGGCTGATCACTGGCTGGCTCCACCCCCAGCCCAGCCCAGCCTGCCCAAATCCGGGGAAAAGCCAGTGATCGCCCTGCCATGGGGCCAATCAATGGCTCCACCCCAGCCCCAGGCTGCCATGGGCAACAGCCATCTTGGTTGGGTGTTAATTTGCATATCACTCCTGACTGGATTGTGGGTGTGGCTTATTGGGTGTAGCAAAGGTAAGTCAATTTGCATATTACTCTTTTATTAGATAGGACTAGAGGTTCTGTGCATGAAATTTGTGCATGGGGGAGATGGGGAGATCTCCATCAGCCTGCACTCTCTCCAATTAGGTACTCTGAGGGGGATGTGCAATTACTGAGGGATGTCCTAAACCATCATTTGGACATCCCTCTCAATCCTGGACTGCTAGCTCCTAACCACTCACCTGCCTGCCTGCCTGGTCGCCCCTATCTGCCCTCCTCTGCCAGCCTGATCACCCCTCACTGTCTCTACGTGCTGGCCTGATCACCTCTAACTACTTCCCCTTGCCCCTGCTAGCCTGATCACCCCTCACTGCCTCTGTGTGCTGGCATGATCGCCCCTAACTGCCCCCCTTGCCAGCTTGATCACCCCCAAATGTCCCCTTGCCTGCTTGGTTGTCCCATGCAGCCTGCTTGTTCAGTAATTTGGTCATCCTTACCCCCCCTGTTGGCCTGGTTGTCCCCCACAGCCTGTTTGTTCAGTCATTTGGTTGTCCCTCACTAACCCCCACCCCTGGTTGCAGGTAGCTATGCTGTGAGGGCATGATGATCAATTTGCATATTACCTCTTTATTGTATAAGAAGATATTTCTTTTGCTAAAATATAAGCACTCTGAGGATAGAGACCTTTATCTAATTTTGTTTACTGATGTTTCAAAAAACAGTGTCTGGTACTCAATATATATTTTTAAAATGAAGGAAGGGTGACTGTCTTATTCACTTAGGTCTGGGCATACCTTCCACAGGAGGTAATTGCCCATGAAAAGGTTTCTTGCAGTAAATTATATCATGTATGGACTTATGATCTATTTTGTTTTTATTACTAGAAATTGCAGAAACACATGTAAAGAGAATAAAGACATTTGTATATTTGGTCTCAGCATAGAGGGCAGTCACTTTGTATAGGTAATTAGCATAAAAACTATGAAGAAAAATAATTGACTTGAGGCAGAGAGCATGAAGTCAAGAGAACTGTGATGGTGTCTTGGCTACACCAGTTTCTAGCTCTCTCACCTCTGATTAGCTATTATCTCTGAGCCTCAATTACCTTATCTTTAAAATAGAAATAATAATATACTTCGTCTTTTTACCTTATAAGTGTATAAATGATTTGTTTTCTTTCATAGTACATACTTGTCTTCTTCAATACTTAACCCAACATATATCTAAATCTATAATCATTTTAATTTTCTATTCATGTGACTGATTTACCTTTAGAATAAAAGCTCCACCAGAACAAGTATGTGTTTGCTTTTCATTGTTTTGTTCCCAACTCTGTATACAACATATGACATGTAATAATTGCTTAGAAAACATGTTGTTATATGAATAATTAAGCCATTTAAGCCATGAAGTTCAAATGGCTTAATAATAGTAATCTTGTGTATAGTTAGTTTTTATAATATCTGTTATTATTGTCACTAAATAATCATCATCAAATGTGGGTCTCAGACTTCTTTAACTCACTACCAAGAGGGTGGTCATCTTCTTGGTTTACCTACGTAACTTTTTAGTGAAAGAACACAGAAAAAACTTTGCTGATCTAATGATTTTTGTTACAGGTCTCTAAGCTGGCTGGTGTTTTGGTCAAGCATGGTGTCCAGAAAGGTGACACTGTGGTTATCTACATGCCCATGATCCCTCAGGCAATCTATACCATGCTGGCATGCGCCCGGATAGGAGCCATCCACAGTCTTATATTTGGGGGATTTGCATCCAAAGAATTAAGTACCCGCATTGATCATGCAAAGGTAAGTGCTTTATTTGGAGAAATCAAGCAGTAGTATGTATAGTACAGCCATATCTGTGGATGAATCATCCAAGAGTGATCTGTACTTATTAGATCCTCCTTTAATACAGGATACTTAAAGTTTACTTTTTTTTTTGCATATATCTGTTAATCAGGAATTTATTTTTGCATCAGTAGTACATGAAAGGCATCTTGCTAGGTGTAGTGAAGAATATAAATATGTTAGTCTGACATATTTGAATGTATAAGACAAGTAAAATAACTAATTTATTTATTCAACATATACTTAAGCTCCCACTATGTGCTTGGAAATATACTTGGAACAGATTAATAACTGATTCTTATCAAATAGTGGGGACACATAACCAGTTTTATACTCTACATGCTTCCAGAAATGGTGGGGTAGCAGAGGATAAGAAAGGATGTCAGTGAGGAGTAGAGTTGCAAGTTTAAATTGGATGCTAACTAAACTTGATAAGGGTGCATGACATAGAGGACTCATAAAATACAGTTAGCTATTATTATTTTATTAATTTAGAGCATTAATCAGAAAATATTCTTATATGTTACAGATAGTAAACATTTTAAGCGTGTGGGTTACATGTTTTCTGTTGCAACTATTGAGCTCTTCTGTATAATACCAAAGCAGTCTTAGATGCTACGTAGAAAAACTGATAGCAGTGGGCAAAGTGTGGCTCTCAACCACAGTTTGCAGACCCCTACTTTCTTTTAATTGGATGGTCAAAGAAGTGAGATTTCTTTTAGTTAGGTGGTCAAAGGAAGTGAGATTGTACTTTTTGATCTTTGCTAAAATTCAACTACTTGAAGAGAATGACCTCATGGCATCAAAAAGGAGAGAAAAACAATATGTCTAGCACGAGAGGTGAGAAAGGGTAAACTTCATTTGGAGGCTAGTGAATAGACCAATGTGACTGAAAAGAGACAGAAGGTGACCTTGCAAAAGCAGTTTCTGGATCCTGTAGACCTTGTCTAGTCAGAGGTTTTGAGCAGACGTGTCCTATTTTAAGCAATGTTAAGAGGAGGCAAGTCTTTCCATATGATGAGTGGGACAGAGGCGAGAGGCTGGAATAAGAACCTTTGGTAGGTGGTCTGTTTGTGAAGCAATGGGTGATGTACAGGAGTAATAGCAGTGGGGAGATGAAGAAAGGAAGGTTGTTTGTTATACGAGTAAGAGATGCTTGTCCTGGCTCATGTGGCTCCGTCGCTTGGGCATTGTCCCATGCATTAGGAGGTTGTCAGTTCCATTCCTAGTCTAGGGTGCATGCCCAGGTTTTGGGCTCAATCTCCAGTGTGGGGTGTGAGGGAGGCAGCAGATTGCTGTTTCACTCTCATATAGATGTTCCACTCCCTCCTTCTCCCTTCCTCTCTCTCTCTAAAACCAATGAACTGTTTTTTTTTTTAAAGAAAGAGTAAAATATGATTTATTTACCTTAGAGTTTTGGAAGCCCAAGATGAGACATTCTTAACAAGAAAGGAAACTAATGTATACCCACAATGACTGTAGATTCTATTATATTTTGAAAATTAAATGTTTTCTAATAACTACTGCCTTTATAATTAATTATTTAAAATATATATACACTTTTGGGACACCCTGAATATTGAAGGTCCCCTGAGTGCTAGCCATACAGTGAAATTTTGCATGTCTGACTTCATTTGGAATAGATCATTTATTAGAACTAGAAGCTGGTTTGTGGATTAACTGGCTGGATTTCTCTTTCTTTCTCTCTTTTTAAAACATGTTGAGTTAGTGCTTCTGAAGGGAAATCTAGAGGGAAATATCAGTCAATCATTGACCTGCAAATCAGTGGGCAGTGGGGACTTCTCTGAGGAAGGTATAGACTCCAGTTTTTTACCTGCAGAAGTCTAAACACCGTTTGGATAAAGGTATGAGATGTATTCTTTCCTTCTTATAAAATTTCATATGATGTGAGGAAACTGAGATATATAAAAAATAAGTATTTATAAAACATATGCTGTACCAGAGGAGGAATTGTTATCTAACACAAACACACACACACTCACACCACATTTTAAGAAGTTTATGCAATAAGTGCATTATTTTATGGGCAAGACTTTTAATCATGTCAAATTAAAAGCAAGAAGATGGAGATAAGAGATGTGTATCTAAGGTATTTTGATACAAATAATAGTTGAAATCAGAGATGATTTTGATGTCATGATTTTCATAAGCTGAAGAAAAAGTGATGTTTTAAACAGAAGGTGGAAAGAATATATTGTAATAAGTCAGTCAATAACAAATAAAACTGTTAGTAGCTCTCAGTTCTTGAGTTTGGAAAAGAATTCAGAACCAAGAGCACTAGCGCCAGAGGAAGTTTATTTAGCATACAAAGCAAAAGTATTCTGGAAGAGAAGATTAGAACGGGATTGCTCAGAGAGAAGCGATGGCCTTTTAGAAAGAAAATCACAGAGGCAGAAGAAGTGAGCCAGCTGAGCTGTGTGGCCTCAGCAAAGTAACAGAGGCAAAAGGCAGGTTCCTTGGAGATAGGTTCAGGGGATTAGCCCAGGACAAGCTGCCACTACCCACTACTTCCCTGCTTGCAAGTCTCACGGGGACTCTGCGCTTAGGAGAAAGAAAGCAAAGATACATACATGCCTGAAGAAAGAAGATGCAGCCAATGTTCAACAGAGCAAGTGCCCACTGGGTCCTTTGTTTTAAAGTTTTTTAATCTTCTTTCTAAAGACTAGAATTTTAGGGGAGCTCTCAAGTGAGGATTTCAATAGACTATCAGCTTTCCAGGGGTGTCCTTTAATATGCTGATTCATCAAAGTGAGTGTACAGAATCATTCTCTGGTCAGTTTCACCTTCAAACAATGTCATTAAAAAGGGACCAGGACTGAGGGAAGTCTGCCCTTGCCATTTATTATCTGGCTGTAAATTGTTTGGCCAGTTGTTCAGCTATTTGTCTCAGTTTCCCCATTCCACTTGCTAAGGACTTTTCATAGTTTCTTACTATCTCCTGCCTCAAAACTTACAATAAAAGACTAATAGAAATGTGGAAAAGGATTATTTTTGTAGAGGGGGAGTCTAATTTTGAGTTTATTAAATTATTCAAGTTTTGATATATTCTAGATGTTTTTAATTTGATATGTAATTTTTATTTATTCAGAATTCTAATCTTATCTAGAGTTATTTTTGTATTAAAATGTGAATTATATTCAAATATGATAAAATGAAATAAGACTTTTTTTTTTCCTTTTAAAAGGCAGCTTGGATCTAGGCAAAGGAGAATATTTCTGTAATCAGACAGAATGGGCCTTTCTCTCATTTCACCACTTATAACCTGGGGCAAGCTATGTAACTGCACGGAGCCTCGGCTCTGTGAATATTAAATGATATTCAAAAAGCAGAAAGTATTGTATGTGCATAGATTTGGCATAATATAAACCTTCTCTAGATGAAATGTGTTGTAACCAGAAATTAGAATTCAGGACTAGATGCACTATCTCCGATTGATTATCTGTCTCCTGAATAATTTATTATCTATTCGCTTTGGAGTTCTTGGTGAAGAAATAGGGTATGTAAAAGAATAATGATGTGTTTGTTTTTACAAATTAAGGGGAATTTTGGTTCAGTTCCACAAATATTTATTCAGAGCTTATGATGGGGCAAGCATTGTCCCAGAGATAGCAGATGTGGAGGTGAAAAGGACCCACATTTGGCTTGGGAGAGCTTCCTGTGCAGTGGGGGGGGGGGGGGGGGGGGTGGAGGAGGAACACTGACATCCTCGGACATCTGAGGCTTGCCCAGAGTGTCCTGAGAGAGGGAGATTAACCTAACTTCTTTGGCCTCTTCGAGGCATGGCATGCCTTTTGGCTCCATCTGTGTACATCTTCAGTAACTAGCAAGTTGTCAGGTAAAGAAAAGTGTTGCGTATATCTTAATGACAGAGGCAGATTCAGGCTTTGTGGGGTTTGAAGCCTAAATCATTTGGGGGCTCTTTTAAGAAAAAAGAAAAAAAGACAAAATTATAAATATTTACACAAAATGAATATGTATTTAGAGTGAAAAAAGAATCATAAAAGAATTATCAGAGATTTGGGTTCCTTCCTTCTGTGGTCTCGAGGCATTTAAGCTGAGATGCTTACATACAAATAAAACAAAATAAAACAAAACAAAATCAGTTAAAGATACTTCCTGATATCATCTGGGCTGCTCTCCTCCCCCGTCCCCTTCACCTAAGAAAATGCTTCAACTTTAGCAATAGCCAATTGTCATGGGGCCTGTGCAAGTGAGAGGGCCCTGCTGGTTCATTTTACTGGTTCTTGGCAAATCCACTGGCCTAATGATTTCCTTGGAAAGCATTTTTGCAGCTCATACTTAGTAGCTGAAAGCATGTTGACGTGTAATTTTGAAAAGGTAAGTGAGATTTATGTGGAAATGGTTAGGTTTATAACATTTAAAAAGGGCTTATTGGCTTTTAGGTCATTTATTTAGTCAATAGAGAACAAAATTATTCAATCATTTCTTTAAAAATATTAAACTGCTTGTCGGCACCTGAAATACTGTGATCACCTTAAACAAGGTTGTTAAGCTTTCTCATTTTTATTTTTAATTGTAGCCCAAGGTGGTGGTTACAGCATCCTTTGGCATTGAACCTGGAAGGAAGGTAGAATACATACCACTTTTAGAAGAAGCACTGAGAATTGGACAACACAAACCAGATAAAGTTCTCATTTATAATCGTCCAAATATGGTAATCTGAATATTGAATTTGGTTCTTGCTTATAGTGATGTGATAAGGATGATTCTTGCTTTGACCATTTAACACAAACCCTTAATTTATGAGCTATTAAACATACTTCCTGAATATGCTTTCTATTTTTGGCAAAAAGAAAGATATTAGATATGAGTGATACTTTCCCTCTTTATAAAAAAACAAACTAGCTTAAAATAAAAAGATAGAAACACAGAGTTGATTATCTGAATAGTCTATTGGGATATCATTTATTAATATAAATTATTGCCATAATAATAATGCTAGTAACACTTACTGACTGCCTACCATATGACTTTTAAGACATTCTACTAGTGAACCATTTAAAAAATCCTCTGAATAACTGTGATCTAGGTGATAGCATTTTTCTGATTTTAAAGAAAAGGAATTGGATGAAGAGAGAGAAACCTACCCAGCTACTGTCAGGGACATGACCTGAATACATGCGCTCTGCCTTGCCTGCCTACTCCCTAAGCTGTCCTGCCTTGTGGAAAGGTATGATTAGTGTGTATGTAAATTATTTCTTAAAACTTTAGAAAGGTATTTAGTCCAGAAGTAAAAATTATATTTAGGAAAACAATATTTGAATATTCTAAACAGATACCTTACTCTGTGATCCATGAAGGAAAAAAAGCAGTATAGTACATCAATGAATATATATTACAATTGCTTTTCCTAGTAAATTGGACCTTCTTTTTGCATTCAAGCACATATTTAGGTATTTAGATCAACTTGGGTTTCTAGCAGATTAAATGTTTTTTGCATAAGAAAAATTACTAGAGTAGAAATGATCATGTATAATTTTGTGGAACTCTTGAGAGCTTATCTACAAAAAAAATGCTTAAATGATAAGATATAAGAACAAAGAGCAGTAAAAAGTATGTCATTTTGATTACCACCGGCAATTCTCTTCACCACATTAAATTCCTGTGTAAAGTTTTAGTTGTCTGTGGCTCATGAACTGCTGCACTCAATGATTTTAATATTCTTACTGTGTCAAAGAAGAATGTTGAGTTTCTTTCAGATGACCTCAAACATATTTTGAAAAAAGGTTTGTTGCTCTTAAATCAGGGAATGCTATGTCAGCAATAAAGAAGTCTCTGGGTGAGAGAAGGTTAGAGAAGGGAAGGAACACACACACACACACACACACACACACAGACACACATTTATGCTATTCATACATCTATGAATTGATGTAGAATTTATAAAGAACTTATGCCAAGTCTGATGCTGAGTACTTTCAAATACTTCTTATTTAATTCTTACAAACCATAAGGTAGATGCTATTACTAGCCTCATTTTGCAGATGGAGAAAGTGAGTCATGGAGAATCATAGCCCAAAGTCATACCTAGTAAGATGGTGGAGTTAAGATTTGAATTCCAGTTAAATAACTTTTAACCAACATAGTTATTTTACTTTATAACACATCGGCGATAGATATGAGTGTTTCCTAGTAAGATTTTTCTAGTGCAAATCTCTTTTCTTTCCTCTTAATGAGTAGAGATGCATTCTTCCATTCCCCCTCTCATATATAACTGTCTCCCTTTCTCTTCCTCTCCCTTTTTTTAAAGACCCTTCCTTCTCTTTTGACATTTCTTTATTTTAGATGAAGGCTTTGGATGTCTCTTGTTCTTCATATTAGAATTGCTGTGCAGGCAGTAATTAAGCTCAATCGACTGACTTTACTTTGACTCGAGAGAGACACAAATCGAAGCTTAGTGGAATCTTTCATTAACCAGATTTGCTTTTTTGCCAGAGGAAATGAAAATCTGGCTGACCTTCCTAAGCCTCAGGCAAGTGAATCAAAAGAATATCCTATCAGTCAGTTATACTGTTGCCCCAATTATTGCCTTTTAAGAATGTTAACAACTAAGAAGGCCTTGTGTATAGAGGTAAATGTATATATGTAAAAACTAGTGTTGATTTTTTTCTCTTTTCCTTTTATCACATCTGTTTTGCATGCTGCCTGTTTCTTAACCTGCAAAATAACCATTCATTCAGGTCCTTATTTCACTTGATTTATAATTATTTTTGTGATGACTCAGTTGGCATTTTTTTATTGTGCATTATGATTTTTTTTAAAGTTCTGTAATATGATGTCAAACGCTTATTATTTGAAATTAGTTATATTTGCCTGCTTCATAAAAACATATGAAAAAATACACAATTTGGCCACTGTTAACTATTTTCACTTATTTAAGTGGCATATTGGTGTTTTTCAAAGTGAGGCTGGAGATACCTAAAACTTCATCTTCATGAAAGTCAAATCAAATTGTTATTTATCAGTGTGTTTATTCATATAGGCATTACAATTGTTATGTTATATTCAAGTGTTAATTTGTAAATGTTTGCATTTAAAAATAAGACCAATTTAGCAACCCTGATCAACTCACTAAGGAGCCCCCCAAAACAGAAATGTCCTGGTTCTTCTAAATCTTCCATAGTCTCTAGGTTTAGCCTCACCTTGATGAATGTTGACTACCTATGTTCTAGATTGATCTTACTAACTTTCACCAAGGAATGCATAGCCTTGCCTTGTGCCTATACTAACAAGTTTAACAACTGTAAGCTCCCTGATCTTGAGTTTAGTTATAGTTTCAGAAAATAACTCAACATGTACTGGGTCTTAACTCTACTTAAAATAGATGTAACTCTTCATGAGAATAATTTTTTCATATGCCACTTCCTTACTCTTCATCTCTCTGGCCTATTTCACTAGCACAAGTTGTAAAGAGGTCTGCCTACCTTCTTTTAAGGTATATATGTCTAACTCATGACGCTATTATCATTGTTTGCAACACAGAGCTTGGTTATAAGAAGAAAGAGAAAAACTTAAACATTTCTACTATGTGAATCAATGACATAGATAGAGGGAAAGCTGGATAGCATTTTAGATATGCCACATATCCTCATTAATTTTCAAAACTGATTTTTTTTGAAAAAGCAAAAATAGATTTTCCCCCTAGCCTTGAAAATGATTTAATATTCTCTGATTTTGAAAGACAGCCACAATATTATTTCTAAATGACTCTTTTATAAAGAGAAATCTTAATGGGTTAGTTGACATTTGATTATAAAGATGATAGTTCCAAAGGAAAAGAAATTGCTTACAAAAAATTTATAAACTTTAGTTTATAAAGTTAATAGTGAAAACACATTTATGAAAACATAAAACTCTGTTAAATAAGCTTTGTTGATGAAAAATGACTGCATTACATTGAATTTTTTAAGGTTAGCCTCAGATTCAAAGCCAATGTCAACTGTTAGACATTTTATGAAATTTGTCTGAGATATTTATAAATATGATATTCAGTGCTATATAGACAGCCTAGATTGTTCTCTGATTTTAATCTTTATTTATTGCCTGTTCCCAAATTGTTGCTCCCTAGGAGACAGTTCCTTTGGCTCCAGGTCGTGACCTTGATTGGGATGAAGAGATGGCAAAAGCACAGTCACATGATTGTGTTCCTGTTCTTTCGGAACATCCACTATATATTCTTTACACATCTGGAACAACAGGTTTGCCAAAGGTATTCACTCTCTTAGGGATAAGTATATAGTGGCAGACTTCTTTTGTACAGAAAATATTTGTTTACTAGCTGACAATGCTAGCAGACTATACCTGAGGTTTAGACTTAGGTACTTTATAGTTTAAAGCAATGTTGTATTTAAGAACAGAAAAATCCTACATAATAAAAGGCTAATATACAAATTGTCCTCTTGACTGGGAATTCCACTAGGGGGTGGGGCTGGCTGGCCAACCACCTGCAGTTCCTCCCTTTGGCCAGTCCTGATTGGCCCCTCTCCTCCCAATCGGGGCGGGCTGGCTGGACCCAACCTGTGCATGAATTTATATACCAGGCCTCTAGTATGAATTATATTTAAGGTCAAAGACTTTGCCCCAATTTTTCCCAAACTTTCACTTATTTCAGCAATATACAGTTGCTTAACCTATTCACATTAATAGAGATTTGACTGATTATCAGTTAGTTTAATAGAATTTTATAAAAATACTAGTGGCCTAGTGCATGAAATTCATGCACGGGGGTGGGGGTAGCCCTCAGCCCAGCCTGCACCCTCTCCAATCTGGGACCCCTTGAGAAATGTCTGACTGCCTGTTTAGGCCTGATCCTACCTGGGAGAGCAGTTAGGGGTTATTTACATATTTGCTTCTGTTGGCTGGTGGGCATGGCTTGTGGGTGTAGTGGAGGTGCGGTCAATTTATATATTACTCTTTTATTAGCTAGGATTTTTGGATTCTTTTTTTTTTTCTGGTTGAGTGTTTTTTGCTTCTTTGGCCCTAACTGCTTCTGGCTGCCAGGATGATCAACCCCTAACCACTCCTCTGCTAGCCTGATTGATGCATAACTGCTCCCATCGCAGTCTGTTTGTCCCTAACTGCCCTCCCCTGCAGGATGGTTCCTCCCAACTGCTCTCCCCTGTAGGCCTGGGTTCCCCCAACTGCCTTTCCCTGCAGGCCTGGTCACTCCCAACTTTCCTCCTCTGCTGGCCTGGTCACCCCTAACTGCCTTTCCCTGCAGGTTTGATTGCCCTCAACTGCCCTCCCTTGCAGGCCTGGTCTCTCCCAACTGCCCTCCCCTGCTGGCCTGATTACCAAAACTGCCCACCCTTACAGGCCTGCTCCCTCCCGACTCACTCCCCTGCTGGCCATCTTGTGGTAGTTATCTTGTGTCCACATGAAGGCAGCCATCTTTGACCACATGGGCGAAGCCCTCTTGTGTGTTGGAGTGATGGTCAATTTGCATATTACTCTTATTACATAGGATAGTTTAAGTGAACTATTTTTTAAATTTAAGTATACATTTTATGCAGTATGGGATTGATTTTTGATTTAGGGGAGTGTAATTCTTTGTTATAAATACAAGTTCAAGAATTGGTGTAGACAGTGTGAACAAGTACTGAATCCTTTGAGTTTTAGTACTGAGGACACTCAGGATTTTTAAATCTGCTTACCATGAAAGGTGTCTTCAAAAAACAAAGTTAAAAGCATCAATATTTATGAAGATGTCAGATAACAAAATCCTCTTCTGCCTGATAATGCCAAACAATACTGTTTCTTTGTACAATTTCATAACAGCTTGCTATGTCATCTTCCTATTCATCTCTATTAGAGGGTTCAGAACTCATTGAGTCATAGGATTTTAGTGGGGGAAGGATGTTCACAATCACTCACATCCACGAGGACAGTGCCCTTTTGGTTAATATTACTTCTCTATAGTATCAGAGTTTTAAAAACATAAATAGTTAATAATCATAAAAAGGAAAATTAAGATGTTCCATATAAACTCACTTGCTGTGAAAAAGGAAACAGTTGGTAGGAGAATATAATCTTGCTGAGGAGAGAGACCATGTTTTATGACATTTTAGTCTATCATTGTGTGCTTTGTGTGTAGTTGGCACTCATAAATGTCTATTGGGGGCATGAATGAATGAATGAATGAATGAACGAATAAATAAATAAATAAATAAATAAATAAATAAATAAATAAATAAATAAGGGCACATAAAGTCATTTGTGTCATTGTGGAATCAAAGCCTTAGCATTCTTTTGGAAAACAACTTTGGTCATTAGAAAAATAAATATTTGTTATACTGAAGACTTAAGGCTTGTGCAGGTCATCTGCTGGACAAAATCCTTACCTTCCACTTTTTGTAGTTTTACATTATATGCCAATAGCATAGAGTCCAACTGAATGCTTGGCTCTAAAACAAAAGCAAGTTTTAATCTAATGTAAAATTTTCAACATGAAAGGACCCTAACCAAAAACACAACAAAAAGAAACAGAAAGAAAGTCATTTTAGCTCCTTAAAAGCCACAGGAAAGTATGTGCACAAGGCTGCTGATGGATGATTCTCAATTATCATTGATGTTTCTAACTCTCTCCTCCTTACCTTCCTCTCTCTGAAACAATAGGAACATATTTTAAAAAATAAAATAAAAGCCTGAAGGAATCTTATAAAGGCATTTATATCACCACAATATTTTAAATTACTCTGACACTCACTGTGACCTGGATGGGGACTCTTGTGGGAGGACTCACAGAGGAACTCAAAGTGTACTCAGCCAGTGTAGTAGAAAGAAAAGAAAACAATATAGAGAACATTAAATCTAACAAGTGGTAGATCCATATAAGGACATATCCTAATTATTATAGGGTTTCTCTGGATCAAGAATTTCTTTTCTAGATTTCTAGATACTCAAACTGAAGATCATTTGAAGTTCTAATTATTCTCATTTATTATATTGTGCCATACTCAAGTTAATCTGTTTCAGTGATTAGCTAAGGCTTTACTTGTTTGATGATCTTTAGTCACATTGAATTTAGCTCAATTCAATATACATTCATTGAGTTTTCATTCTGCACCAAACGAGATAAAAATATGAGTAAGCCACAGTCCCTTCAGTCTAGTGAGGTTGAAAAATATATATACACACAGATAATGCAAGATAGACTGTTGTTGTTTTTAAAAGAAATACCTTTGTTTTTTTAGAGAAAGAGGGAGTGAGCGAGAGAGAAATATCAATTTGTTATTCCACTTATTAATACACTAGAGGCCTATTGCAGGAAGATTCCCGTAAGAATAGGGCTTCCTTAGTCCTATTCCTGCAAGAATAGGGCTTCCTGTGGCCTGAGCAAAGCAGAGAAGGGAGGGAAGCCCACCAAGGAGGGCTTCCCTCCCGCAGCTGCTGCGGCCACCCCATGCGTCCTTCCCGCTGCCATTGCCGACCCCTCAACCCCCGTGCTTTCCCTCCCACTGCTGCTGTCCCCCCCCCTCCCCGCTTTCCCTCCCTCTTCCTTATATACTATCTTCACTCTGCGTCTGTATATGCAAATTAACCACAATCTTTGTTGGGTTAATTTACATATTCACTCTGATTTGCTGGTGGGCATAGCAGAGTGATGGTAATTTGCATCTTTCCCTTTTATTAATGTAGATTCACTAGAGGCCCAGTGCACAAAATTCTTGCACTGGGGGAGGGGGGGTCATCTCAGCCCAGCCTGTACCCTTTCGAAGTCCAGGAACCCTGGGGGGATGTCCCACTGATGGCTTAGCCTCGGAGAGCAGGCCTAAGTTGTCAGTCGGACATCCTTAGCACTGCTGCGGAAGCAGGAGAGGGTCCCACCACTGCTGCTGTGCTCGTCAGCCCTGAGTCCGGCTTCTGGCTGAGCGGTGCTCCCCCTGTAGGAGTGCACTGACCACTAGGGGCCAGCTCCTGCATTGAGCATCTGCTCCCTAGTGATCAGTGTGCTTAATAGAAATCCATTGTTCTGCCATTTGGTCGATTTGCATATTAGCCTTTTATTATATAGGAGTGGTTAATTTTTATATGTGCCCTGACCAGGGATCAAATTCACTACCTGGGCATATTGGATGATACTCTAACCAACTGAACTACTCAGCCAGGACTGAATGGTGCTCTTGCTCTGAGAGGGCAAAGCTGTTTCTTTCCAGTAAAAGATGAAATTCAGTGTTACCTGAAGGATTACATTCAATTTATTCATCAAATATTATTGAGCACACACATAGGTTCCTGACTCTCCTTTTAAAGTTTATATTCTCTAACTGGGACATAGGTGCTAAACAACTAAAAGAGCTCTGCAATGTAAGTGTTATGAAGAAACAAAAAGTGGGGTAAGGGTCAGAGTGATGGGAGAAGTGGGAGTACATTTGTATCAGAGAAAGCTCTTGTTAAAGTGACACTGGAAGGATGAATGGCACTTCAGAGAGTGACGTCACAGAGAGGAGAGCATCCCAGGCAGAGAGGTCCAGCATAAGCAAAGGCAGGAGTGTGTGAGGGAGCTTTCAGGATGGATAGTGCAGGCGGTGCAAGGGAAGAAGAAATGGCTATACATATAGGCGAGAGCCAAACACTCTTGAAGTAAGAATTTAAGTTCATATTCTGTATGTAAGGGATGGAGGGCACTAATATTATTTTAAGCAGGAGAAAAATATGAAGGAAGGTAACCCTTACAACATATTATTGGAAGTATAAGCACATATAAACAGCAGAGGCAAGGATATTTCAGATCGTTTCATTAGTTTAGGACTTTACTTAGGACAGCTCACTTAATAGGCAGGAATCAGATTTGGTTCAAGGATAGGACAGAGGCAGAGGAGAAGTCCAAGACTTTGAACCTGAGAACATTTAAACATCTCCTGAGCTAGAAACACAGGAGGAAGAATTAGGGCTGGGGAAACGGAGAGTTATTTTTTTGTTTGTTTTTAACATATTGCGTGTGCTGTGTCATTTTTACTTGAAGATGCCTAGTTACTAGTTGGAAGTGAAGATCTGAGTCTAAGAAATATATCTGGGTTTGTAGGTACTGATAGACCCTGTGGGTCATCAGTGTGAGGTCTGGTGTTTACATCAGGGGAGTCGATAGCTTTTGGAAAGTCGGACATCCAGGATGGCAAGAGAAACTGATCCTCTCTCAAGATCATTAAGAAATACTTCTCTCATTTCCTTAGTGAACTTTGGAATTTCAAATGCCTTCAGATTATACATTGCCCCGAAGTCATTTCTTAAATGATCTCTTACTTCTGCAGTTAGCTCCCGGCATCCGTTTTCTTCATAAGATTCTCACTTCATTTTTGGTAGGTGTAATCAGGATTAATGGGATATGAAAATTTAATATTTGGGTTCTCAGAATAGAAGCACAGGAAAGATGAGCCCACATTCATTTATGCAGCATTTAGAAATAAATTTTATGTCGTCATATAGTTTGATTTCTCAATCTTTAATCTTCATGAGGAAAAATAATGTTAGCCCATCCTGCTTAAGAAAGCTAAATTTCTCCTAGGCACATATAATATACACATAAGACAGTCTGTTCTTTGGTTAGAATTTGCAGTTATATTTAGGGCATATTTGCATGTCTGCATCTGCCAGCTCTGGATTTGTCAGGTTGCTCTCTGACAGGTTAATCTGTTAGCTGCTGCAGATATTCCGGCAAGCCACCGCCATGCTGCTTTTGCATACATTTCTGTCTTGTGGGCCTCTGTCCTGTTTGGTTAGGTTGCCAGCATTCAAGATACTTCAAAGAGCTTCATGATAGAAGAATTCCTCATCTAGATGGGGTCCCCTTTGGGAAGTGGGGGACTTAGTGACAGTCCTATTTATCTTCTTTTTGCTTGATATCACAGAGGTATAGTGAAATCTATTCCATACGCACCCCTCTCCCTAGCCCCCCCCCCCACCCCCCCCCAAAAAAAATAACTTCAGTGCCAAAGGAGAACAGGAGGAAAGAAACCAAAAGGAGAAGCTTGAAAGGAAGGCCTGCCAGGAGGGTGTAGATAAGGGCTTTACCTCCTGATATGCATTACACAGCTTATGTCACTTTATTCCTGGATGTGAGGGGACTTATTCATATTCCCTATCCCCCCCCCCCAAAAAAAATTAAAAAGTCAAATATAAAAACAGTGAAGTTTCTTATCTGTGTTACAGTTCTTATAGTTAAAACGCTGGACTTGTTACATTGTTCATTGCCCATTACCTCAGTTGTTCGGATCGATAAAAATGTCTACTGCTCATAGAGGCAGCATCAGAGTTTGTAGAAAGAGATTTTATGTTTGCTGAAATATCCTAAATGGAACCATTCCATTTCTACTGATCTGATTCACTAAGTTCTACAGGTTTCAAAGGTTGCCCCTGAACCAAGAAGACTATTTTTAAGAAGATTTTTCATACATGTGCTCATTCAATGAATGTTCAGTCATTTAATCTGTGGACAAATGTGTTGAAACACTGTTCTATGCCAGACACTGTGCTGAAAGACAAAGGCATCACCTCACAACACCGGCGAAGTGGAGACCCAGTGTGAGGTTGGGCTGTCAGTGCTCGGAGAAGGGGTACAGACCATGGGGCCGTGGAAGAGGATGGAACGCGGTTACTGTGGGGTCCTGGACAATGTCCAGTAGAGGTGGCAGCACCTCTTCTTTTTGCTTGACATCATGGAGGGATAGTGATGGGCTTTAAGGCTTGTGTGATGAACTAGTAGCTAATCAAGTTGAGAAGAGGGATGGGGTGGAGACTTACTCTAGGAAGAGGGAATATCATCTGCCAAAAAGAGTAATGTTGATGTATTGGATTTTATAAGTTATCAGAACCATACCTTTTTTCTTCTCAATTTGCTGACTTCAACCATTACTTAGTGATGGATTTTCTTTCTTCAGGCAAAATATGTTTCTTCTTTCTTCTTGCTTTATTTGTTAGGCTGAAATTAATATATATGAAATAGATATAAACATGCATAAGTAAAACATGTAAACACACAATACATATAGATAGATACACACATTTACATATGTGCGTATGACTAATATATATATATATATATATACATATATATATATATATATAATCTCATGTGTATAAACATGTACATATTTCTTATATAAACCTTTATCACAGATTTGGGTGACAGAGGGGCTCAATTTAGGAAATAAAATTTTTTCACATATTCCAGAATTCTTTTACTGGAGTATTTTGAGATTTTTCTCTTATCTTTATAGATCAATTTAAAACATATTTAGGATGAAGAATTTCAGCCTCTTATTATCGAACACTGCAGTCTTCCTTCCTCTTCTGCTACAATCCATATTGTTCTAACTATTTCAACTTGCAACAACCAAAACTGCATAACACTTGATATTTACCTGGTTTCTGTTTTACTTTAATGGTCCCATTTATGATGTTTTATGGCTTTCCTTGTCTTCAAAGATAGCTCATTAAGCTGGGCACTACATGGAGCCATCTGTGACAATTCTCTGATCCCATTCCTGGGTAATTAATGGTTAGCTTTCCATTTTATTTGTACAGATTGAATTTTTAAAAATGCCCTTACATTGAAAGTGGGTTTTATGATTTTTTTCTTTTCTTTTTTAAATGAGCATATTCTCATTGTCTCCTTTCCTGTTTCTGAGGTAGAATTCATTTTTATGACTTTATTTGTGGAATGGAGTGTTTGTTATTCCCACCTGGCTATCTTTCAAGTTCTGCAGAAGACCAAGTATAATGGCCAATTCCACAGAAAACAGAGCAGTACATTGGCAGGTTACAGAGTTTTTCTGAGCATATATTAGGTCATATACTGTCTTTACT
Organism: Antrozous pallidus; assembly: GCA_027563665.1. Classification (NCBI taxonomy): domain Eukaryota; kingdom Metazoa; phylum Chordata; class Mammalia; order Chiroptera; family Vespertilionidae; genus Antrozous; species Antrozous pallidus. The sequence goes on along the minus strand of CM050513.1, from coordinate 40,549,022 downwards.
TTTGAGGTATATAGATTATAAATACATAAAAAAGTAATAACAGACTCAAAAGGGTAAAATTCAGTGTGCTTATGTTTCAGGGTTAAGCATTGATATTAAATAAGTATTTTTACCTCATACCCAAGTTTCAAATATATGTTCAGATACCATTTTTAGTTTTTGATCAATTTGGTATACTTAGAATATGATGATTTTTAAAAACATGATTTATGTGTTTTCATAGGCTCAACAAGATTTCTTTTTTGCATTTTATCATTACCTGTACAGTAGGATTATAAATAAGAAACAAAAATACTTTCTTTTTAGTCACATGTTAATAGCAATATTGTAATAACCTCTTATTTAACATAATTTAAAAATTTTTTTAAACTTTCAATCTTCTTATAAAAGATCTGCTTGAAGAATATGAAATGATGCAGTTCTTTTTTCTGCACCATATTGAATACTCAGAAAATTGCAAACTATTATCTGAATATTTTGGAGGCAATACTAAATTTCAGATCTAGAGTTTAAATTAATGAATGACAAAGTGATGCTTGATGGAAATTATTTCACTCATCCTTTAACAAAATAAAAATAAGTGGAATAAGTGGATTTCAGAGACTAATAAAAAGCAAATATGGCTTGGCTCAGTGGATAGAGCGTCAGCGTGTGGACTGAAGGGTCCCAGGTTCGATTATGGCCAAGGGCATATGCCTGGGTTGAGGGCTTGATCCCCAGAGGGGGGCGTGCAGGAGGCAGCCAATCAATGATTCTCTCTCATCATTGATATTTCTGTCTCTCCTCCCTTCCTCCCTGAAATCAATAAAGAAATATATATTTTTAAAAACAAATATAGATTTTTTCTCTCCTTTAGCTCCATTTTAATTGTTTTTAATGAGAATCTTTGATGGTAACCTAATTATTTTGACATTTCTGCCTTTTGGGTGGGATTAGCACAAGAAGAAATAAAAAAGTAATAATTGCTAGAACTAAGGAAATAATTTTGTTAATAAGATTTTAAATTTTAGCATTTATAATTTTAAATGCTTTACCATGCATGATCTCATTTTTAAGTCTCACCTTTTTTTGGGTCAAATGAATTAAATATGTACCATTCTACAGGCAGAGCAGTGTTAGTAAATATACTTTAAAAAGTAATCACTTGAGAAATTTTGTAACCTATCCTTTAAATTATCTTATAAATTTACTAAATGAATTGCAACTTATTCCAAGCCTTTGATTCCTTTTTATCACTTCCAGTTGATTTACCTTACACTTTATACTACATAATCTAAAATTTGACCCATTATAATATTTATAATTATTGATAAAAATGAGCTCTGGATGTAGAGACAGGAGGTGGAGAGAAAACTCTAAAACATTTTGAGTGAAATCATTACTGACATTACTATCTACTGTAATATATGGATAACATATTTCTATAAAAAAGTTCACTTTTTTGTCCACAAAATGAATACAGTTTTTTAGAAAAGAGCTTTTGCAAGTTGATTACTATCAAATTCATCAAGCTATTAAACCATAGGAAACAACCTTCTCAATAGGACAAAGGAATTAGCAAAATACATGGAAGATAATACAGAATAAATTGGGGAAAGAGCTGCCCAGCTTACATGGGGAGATGTTTAGGATTTCTAATTCTCCCAAAGTGGTCAAGAGAGCCAGCTGCATGCTAACTATGTCATACAACCCAGAAAGTAGCTGTCAGATGTCAACAAAGTGATATTTGCTAAGAGACCAGGTGTTGCTGCTAGTAGATAAAATGTGTTCCACAGCTTGTTACCTACGTTTTATTAGTGATATCCGAGGAGAGCAGAAATTTTAGTAACTGACAGAAAGTCAATTTCTTTTGTATTCACTCATTTGTATATGTGTGTCACAGTTGCAGAACTATGCCAAAGCAGTGCAATTAGGTACACTAGAACCAAATGTGCCCTTTGAGTAAAATAATTATTTTCTGCACAGAGTAATTATTATTGCTCTACTAAACATGCTTCATATTGCATTTGAGTGAAATATTGAATATTTCTTAGCAAGCATTCACCTTCCTGCTTTAAATATTAATATTAGGTCATTTTTTTTTAGCCAATGATGATTAATGTTTATAGTGAAACAGTAAACAAAATTATTAAATTTATCATCAGTTCTTATTTATCATGATACTTTGCTCATTTTTCAAGTATGACTCTGCATAAAAGTTGCATATGTGGTGGATAGCTGCTAAAAGCTGGTTCAATCCCTACTGTTGCCCAAAATGTAATATAAAGCAAATCTGTCACACTTAGATCCAACCCACCAGGGTTGATTCCTCAGAGTTCCAGAATTCAGCACTAAAGAATTGCTCCGCTCAGTTCTGGGCTAGCATGATCCCCAGTACAGCATTGTAATGAGGCTCTGGTAGAACATGTCTTTTATTTCTTCTAAGCATACTAAAATGTAATAATATAAGGGGATACATCATATGTTAGTCTTTATTTTAGATACACAGCTACCTAAGGTCTTTTTGTGCACTTAATTTTGAGTTTTCATTTTTGTTCTAGAAATACACCTGAAAATGTGTATTTATGTTACCACTAGAATACATTCTTATTGCATGTGATTTGGAAAAATCATGTTTTTCTTTAAAAGGTCTAGAATGATCTGTGAGAATGGATTCTGTAAGTGGACTGATATGGACAGTTTACTCTGTGTTATTATTGGAGGAGACAAAGAAGCAATGACTCAAGATACAATTATATAAAAACCAAAGTGATTTGTAGCTTAAGAAAGATGAAATACTTTAAGCAGAAACTTTTTTAGATAGATACTAGAAAGACAGAGACTCTTTTAACACATTATTAATTTTAACTTTATTTTTTCTCTCATTCAGGGTGTGGTTAGGCCCACTGGGGGTTATGCTGTAATGCTAAACTGGACAATGTCTTCTATCTATGGACTTCAACCTGGAGAGGTAATCATGGATATAAGTTCACTTTACATGACGTTTCTCTGATTAAGCTACATGGATTTTATTATGTTATATTTTTTTAGGTGTGGTGGGCAGCTTCTGACTTAGGCTGGGTTGTTGGACATTCCTATATCTGTTATGGACCTCTTCTTCATGGGAACACAACAGTTTTATATGAGGTAATAAAATGAAATTAAAGCAACATATACATAATATTATTTTACTGAAACATTTTGGGAAGTCGTTCTACGTCAGAATAAAAAATTAGAATTGGGACAAGGGACATTTTTATATCTTTATTTGTGGAACAATGCCATAGAAATTATATTTTGAAAAACATACACTAAAAACTTGATGTCTATCCCTGATTTCTAGAAAATATTTTAGAATCTTAGTAAAGAAAATAATTATCCTAAAACAAGTAACAAAGATTCACATTTTCTTATAGAATTAATGAATTTCCAAATGTATGATGTCTTGATTTTAGATAGATGTTTTCAACTGGTTTCTGATGATGGATACACAAACATGGAAGAAAATCGTAGGCTGAATAAATTTATAGCTAAATAAATGTTTGCTTTAAGATTCTGTCACATGGATTTATGTCACCAGGGAATAAGATTTCTGTGTTTATAGTAGAAAAATTTTGCTCATATGATAATTATATTTTATTTTTTCTGTGCCTATTGTAAATACTTAAAACACAGATTTAGAGTTGCAGAAGACCAAATTTTAGAGGAATAGCCAAATGGTAGCTTACCAAATCAGTGTTGAAATGAAATTGGACTTTTGGTACAAAAAGCACAAGATAGGAAAATATGGAAATCTTTATCTTAGTTTTATATTAAAATAATTGCAGAAATGAAGTATAGGAAACTTGAGTTAGTTGCAGTTTATGTGGTTAAGTCCTTGTACATTATAATTGTCCAAATTCAAACAAAGCAGTTGGTAGGATTGCTTTTAAAACTGCCATACATAATGTTATGATCTTATTTTATTCTTTCACGTTTGGAAATTTGTGTTCAGGTTAATGGGAAGGAGAAACAATAATTATTAGAAAGCATCTGGAGCCCTAGCCAGTGCGGCTCAGTGATCAGAGCATCGGCCCGAGTATGGAATGGCCCCGGGTTCAGTTCCTTGTCAAGGGCACATACCTGGTTGCAGGTTTGATCACCTGTGGGGTGTGTGTGGGAGGCAACCAGTCTATGTGTCTCTCACATTGATCTCTGTCTCTCTCTATTCCCGCTCCCTTCCACTCTCTCTCTCTCAAAAAAAAATTTAATGGAAAAATATTCTAAATACTCTTGGGTGAGAATTAACAAAACAAACAAATGAACAAAAAACCATCTGGAAGAAGGGGACTAGGATGAAAATAATGTCATATGAGAAAGAAATGAAGGAATTGTGAAAGGTCAGTTTGAAAGATAAAATATTTAGTGTGTATAATAGTATATGTTCAATATCTTTTGAGATTTACAGAATTGCTATATATAATGGAAATAGTGTAGTAATGTAGAGTTACATAATATTTTGGGAATAATTAGAGATAAATTTAATTGTCCAGTAGTAGAATAGGCAACTTCTTAAATAAAAGATTCTCTTTTATATAAAGTCTCTCAATATCAGATGAGGAATGTGGAGAAGGGAATTTTATATGTGGGATGTGGATAATAGTATTAGACCATGTCAAGGTTTTTTATAACCTTAAAATCCTGCAATGCAATGATTCTGAAAAGAAATTAGAGACTATTTCTATCTTTGTGGAATTCTTCCTCTCACCACTTGAAGATATTAGTGTTCCTTAATTTTTACCTGGCTGGCTTTCTATCTCTAAATGGGTGGGTTATTAAATCATATTTTGACTCATTAAACCACCTCTAAAAGGGTCTTGGTTGTTTGTCTTTATCTAGAATGATGTGCTCACGAACAGCATCGATGCTTTATAAAGACTTGTTTTTGCAGAAGAGTGAATGAAGTAAGCTACTTTTTAAAAACTTTTCTCTGCAATCTGGTTTCTTTTCTCTGACTTGTAAACATACTCAATTCTCTGTAATCACAAAACTAAGCCTTTTAGATAATTTCCCACTTTTAGCTAGCCTATCTTTATTTTCTTCTACACTAAGACCCTTAAAAAACACTCTACTCACACTGTCTGAACATATTCTTCATTCCATGGGAGTCCGAGTTCTGTCCACATCACTTCATAGAAGCTGCTGTAGCAGAAGCCAACAGTGACTTCGTAAGTCGAAGGGCCTCTTTAATCTGATTTTATTTTTCTCTCAGTGGCATCAACCCTGACAGCTCCTTGCAGGTCATTTTCTCTCCACTCTTCTGCTCCATGCCCTTTTCTGTTATTCATGCTCTTTCTTTTACCTGGCGTGACTTTCCCTCTGATTTTCTCGTAGCTTGTTGATTCATACTAACCTTGAAGACTGCTTGTATGTTATCATCTCTCCAGAGACTCCTCTCACAGTCTGGCTGTGCTCAGTGCCTCGTTCCATGGTTCTCTTGTCCATTGAGCATGTCTGTCACTGAGATGACCTCATTGTACTGAAACTATCTGTTTATACCCTGTATAGTCTGAAAACCTCAAAAACTAGTCTCTTGGCACAATGCATACCATACATAGAAGCATTGAATAAATGCTTATGGAACCAAACTGAACTCTACTCTTTCTAACTTTTTAACAGTTTGTCCTCCTTTGCTGTCTTGGTTTCTCTTACATTGACCATAAGTTAATATGGGGGTTTAGTAGGGTCTTGTTCTTTCTCTAGTTTCTTGAGGTGTAAAATTGGTTTGTTTATTTACAGCATTTATCACTATAAATTGTCTTCTTACTATTGCTTTTGTTGAATTCCCTAATTTTGGTATGTTGTGTTTTCATTTTTATCTGTCTTGAGATAATTTAAAAATTTTCCTGTGATTTTCTTTTTAATTCAATCATTATTCAAGAGTGCTTTGTGTAGTTTTCATATATTTATGATTTTTTTCTGTTTTCTTATTATTACTGATTTATAGTTTCATTCCATTATGGTCAGAAAAGATACTTGGAATGATTTTTTTATTTTTATTTAAGACTTGTTTTGTGACCTAACATGTAAGCTGTCCTGGAATATGTTTCATATGCTCTTGATAAGAATGTGTATATTCTGCTGTTGGGTAGAAAGGTGTTGGCAAAAAGGTACAAAATATTAGTTATTCACTGTGAATAGATTCTGGAGATGTAATGTACAGTAATGTTTTATAGTTAATAATAAGTATTGTATACTTGAAATTTGCTAAGAGGGTAGATTGTAAGTGTTCTCACAAAAAAACAAACAAAGAAAAGAAAAGAATGGTACTATGTGAAGTAGTGAGTATATTAATTAGTTTGATTGCAGTGATTATTTCACAAGGTACACGTGTATCTAAACAAGTAGTACAGCTCAAATAAAGCCAGTTTTTATTTGTTCATTATACTTCAGTGAAACTTAGGGAAAATGATGTTAAACTGCTCATATATGAAATGACACAAATTATATATATATTTTAAAATATATTTTATTGATTTTTTTTACAGAGCAGAAGGGAGAGGGGTAGAAAGTCAGAAACATCGATGAGAGAGACATCGATCAGCTGCCTCTTGCACGCCCCCTACTGGGGATGTGCCCACAGCCAAGGTACATGCCCTTGCCGGAATCGAACCTGGGACCCTTCAGTCCACAGTCCGACACTCTATCCACTGAGCCAAACCAGTCTTGGCAAAATATATTTTATCTTAAATTTAAAAAAAGAAATCAGTGTACACTTTTTGGGCTTAGTTATTACCTAGAATAGAATATTAATTATTAGACACCTTGAATCTAGCTTGGCATTACATCATAAACTGGTTGGCATACTTGATCTTGATATGGCACATGTCATGTCTATGTGATAATGTTCTCTTTGAAAGTTTTCAAGGAATGGAAGCTTGCTCTGATTTTACATTAGCTTGCATTTCACAAATTGTTAACTTCAAGCAGCAAACTACTTTGATAATCTCTTCAAAGTATGCTCACTAGATTAGCCAGGGAAGATGGTTGTCTGTTAATAATTCAATAATTAACTTTGAAGATATTTACTACATCTGCCTACTTGGGCAATAAATTAGTTAGAGGAAGTAGAGGATGTAAGATTCTGAACTGTGGTGTGGGAGCATAGTTACTTGTCTGGAAATGTGCATATTTTTGTTATTTGTCTTTCTCTGTCTTTATTTGCCTATATAACCTGAGGTGAACTAACTCAACCTCTTCTAGAATCCATTTCTTCATCATTAAAATAGAGGGTGAACACATGTTCTCTCAATTCTGTACATCTGTGAATCTACTCCAAGGTCATTGTTTTTCCTTTTCTAGAATAAGTGTATGATTTGATAACATGTTTTAATGTTTATGACTCTGGAATTTATTCCAATTTATATTCCTAATGAGTAAAGCTGACTCTTCAAATGCATTTAATGAAGAAAGGTTTCATTCTAAATTAGTGAAAAATTTTAGTGTTAGAGAGGAAGCATAGCAGTTAAGACTTCCATACTATGATTCCTGAAATGTCTACAAATTGTTTGGCCTCAGACAAGTTACTTAACAGCTCTCAGCCTCAACTCTCTCCTGTATAAATATAAATATTAATTCTACTTTCCTCATGTGGCATTAAATTGATGACCCCATGAAAAGACCTTAGAATAGTTGCCAGGATATAATAATGCAATAAAATGCTATTATAAGTTACTGTTGTTATTTAGAAATATGAATTTATTCTTTCCCAGAATAGAATTATACAATATAAATGCCAATCTTTCATTCCCCTGTGAGCCAGTCACTGTAATGTTTGAGTTTTCAGATACTCGACATTTCTTTTTTCAGTCTCTTTGTCCTCACAACCGAAGTAGTCATCACAGCACTAGAGCAGCTCCCCTTGGAGCCCATTAATTCTCTCTCAGCGCTCTGCAAAGGAATCAGCGCACAGGATGTGTGGATCCTGCTACCACCAACTTTGAAGAATGAGAGGCAGATGTGGAAAATAACCGAATGGTCTCTCCCTTTAGAGTCTATTCTTTTAGAGTAGAACTTGTGAGAGAAATAAGAGTGGCCTTAAAGTCTTTAATCTGTGAATAATGCAGTTGATGGTTTACCATCAACTTTTCATTTTTATTTTTTTGATGAGCTTTATCATTACTAATTTTACACTGTACTATATATGTATATAGGTATGAAATATACTTACATATGTGTGTGTATATATATATGTGTATATATATATACATATATATATATATATAAATGTCAGAAAATTAAGTTTGATAATCTCTTATTAAATGTTCTTTTCCTGAATGCATAGGAGGAAGGAATAGTTTAGATAATCTTGTCTTTTTTCTCTTTATGAATGATTACTGTGAAAATTAGCGCTATTCTCTCCTTTATTTGTATAGGAATCAAATAAGATAATGTATGTGAAATGAGTTTGAAGTCTTCAAAAATATGATATATATGTATATTATACATAGTAAAATATAACATTATTTATATACACATATTTTACACATATTTGCAAAATATTAATAACTATTACTACTGTATATTCACAGACAGAACTTTAAACCTTCTCTAAGTTTGAACATTTCATATTTCAAATACTGAGGATAAGAACTACTTCCAGATTGTTTTTGTATTGAACGCTTCTATGAAATTATCCCCAGTGGATCTTTAATGCATATGTCATCTACTTCTGTCAATGCTGCTCTGGACCCATAGTCTTCATGAAGTCATCTTATAGTTTATTTTCCTCAAATGGACCCTCTGAATACTTAGACCCTTCATTTTAACATTATAATTTTACCTGTATTTATTGTAATTATCTTCTCATTATAAGAACTTTGCCATCTCACTTACATTAATCTGTTTTGTCTAATTTGATTATCCCTATTTCAGGGAGAGAGATTTGCTTCTTTCAGGCAGAGGGATATGTTACTTCATTTAAGAATAGTAGGCACAGTGTTGCTAACTAGTGCACTCAGTAGGCACATATTACAGTCCTTTGTTTACCCCGTTATGTAATGGAAAATGATAGTCTTTTAATGTAATATATCACCAATGTCCTTCTCTGTATCTATGGAATGAGAAAAAAACAGTGACTCACTTTTCCCTCTGATTCAGGCTATCTAATGTGATTTTCTCAATTGGAAAAGATTGTAAAGCTAATGCCAGCATCTTTGAGATTTCTCTCTCACTCGACCAAGTTGTACAAAGATATTTATTGTTTAGTTTATTTTTCTCTATGTGCGCCTGTGTTTTATGTTGGCACAAGCAAATTCAGCTATTGTCATAGCTCCATCAGTAATATTTATTGGTGCCTATATTTCTAGGGACTGATAGGGAAGCAGGATGAAAATCAGGTGCACTGAAAATCCAGACAATATATTTAAAGAGGATAATACAGAGGACAGAGAGCAAACAAATCGAGACTAAACAATTTTTTACTCTGTGTAAAATACGTGAAAAAAATGTTCAGAAACTATAATGAGCCATGGCTTATGATAAATACTCTATATTTAATTTTTGTGCTGTTTGGATGCAGTTTTCTGATGATTGAACTTAATGAGGATCACATAAATTAAATTAGTTGCTTTAGGTCACATAGCTTGTAAATGGCAGCAGAGTTGGGATGCCAGTCTGACTCAAAAATACGTCCACCAGTCCCTTAAGGGAAGATCATGGACTATACTAGACAGAGAAAACTGGGTTAGACGATACAAATCATAATAGTAGCTGCTATTGATTGAATGTTGGGTAATAGGAACTCTTCTAAGCACTACATACAAGGCCTTAATTAATTCTCTCTCTAGAAACCCATGGGGCAAATATTTGGAGCCCCTATTTACGGCAGAAACTGAGGATCAAAGACATTAAATAACCAGATGGAGCTAGGATTTGAAACAAGGTTTTCTGGCTCCAAGGTCAGTTTCTCTCTCTCTCTCTCTCTCTCTCTCTCTCTCTCTCTCTCTCTCTCTCTCTCTGTTTATTGATTAAGGTGTTACATATCTGTCATTCCTGTATTACCTCTCATCCTCCTTTCATGCCCTCACCCCCCTATTGTCTGTGTCCATTGGTTAGGGTTATATGCATGCATACAAGTCATTTGGTTGCTCTCTCCCCTTTCCCTCCCTCCCCTATCTTCCCTCTGAGGTTTGATGGACTGATTGATGTTTCTCTATCTCTGGATATGTTTTTATTCATCAGTTTATGTTGTTCATTATATTCCACAAATGAGGGAAATATCACATAATCTCACTCATTAAAGGTCAGTGCTCTCTTGCTACATTTTAGAGATAAGCAATTCGGAAGCGGTTAAGAGGTGCAAACTCTGCTGAAACCGGTTTGGCTCAGTGGATAGAGCATTGGCCTGCTGACTGAAAGATCCCAGGTTTTGATTCAGGTCAAGGGCATGTACCTTGGCTGGGAGAACATCCCACTAGGGGGTGTGCAAGAGGCAGCTGATCAATGTTTCTCTCTCATCGATGTTTCTGAGTTTCTATCCCTCTCCCTTCCTCTGTGAAAAATCAATTATATATATATATATATATATATATATATATATATATATATATGCAAACTCCATGGCCAGAACCAGTGGTCTGAATATTAAAAAGGCAGGATGATGGGGATTCAGGTGGATATTACAAGGAAGAAGTAATCAGGACGTCGGACCTTGCTGTGAAGTCTTCATTTAGGACAACTTACACAATGGTAGTTACCAACCGAAATACTGCACTAGAGCCACAACTATTGTGCTGCGGAAATGGAACTTTCGGTTTTGGTAATGTTGAGTTTAAAGGTGCTACTCAGACATTTGCATGCTGCTGGGAACCAGGTTTGAAGCTCGGGAAGACTTTCAGAATTATAGATGTAGAAAAGTTAGTAATTTAACCCCCAAGGGGATGCAGATACTCAGAGAGGTGAAGATTTAGAAAGAGTCATGATAGGAGAATCAGAAAAGCAAGGTGTGCTGCAGACCAGAGCAGGGGAGGTTTTTTCGGAAGACGAGGCCTCAGCAGTCTGAGTGGTACAGAGAGAGGTCTGGCCAGGCAGCAACTGAAGAGAGTTTTGGAGATCAGGTGTCATTAGCACCTCTATGAGAGCAATTTTATAGGAAGGTGGATTGTGTTTATTTTGTTTTACTTTTTAACATGGGAACATATGTGTACGTTTGAGGACTTGTTATGTAAAGGATTCCCATGGTATAGAGGAGCCAGGTTTTGTACAACCTCAGGTTGAAGGGCAGTATGCATGCATATGGAATAGCCACCCTTTATTTTCTTGGCAGAAATCTGGAAATGTAATAAAGCAAGATGCCATTTAATTTTTCTACTTACAGCAAAGTCTGACTATTCACTATAAATAAAAAGAAAACCACCTTAATTGGTCCCTCTAGTGCAGAATAGCAGAGTGATTGTACATCAGCATGGAAGAATTCAGAGATGAAAGCTGGAAGTCACGAGCCACCAGCTTTCCTAGTGATAAATGCTCCCTGTGAGTGCTGAGAATGGGAAATATGTCAGAGTCCCTAATTAGCTCAGTACTGGCCCTGCAGAATTACCAGTGCCAGTGCTCTGCTTCGTTTACCTGGCATCAGTACTTCAGAGTTAAGCATCTTTTTAGTGAGACAGACTTTTATGACGTAGGTGGAAGCAATGGCCTGTTCACTGGCCCGACATGGCCAACTCTCAGAGCTGGAATAAGGCAGGGAAAGAACTGAACCGAAAGGGGTAGATAAGTTTTTCTTAAAAATTTTAAAAACATTATCAAGATATAATTGACAAAAAATTGTAGGATATTTAAGGTGTACATTGTGATGATTTTAAACACATGTAAATTGTGACGGCATTGCTCCTACCTAGTTAAAACATCATTCGCCTCATTTATTTATTTGTTTATTTTTTAGTGAGTATATTTAAGTTCTACTCTTGAAAGTTTCAATTATACAATACAAATCTTATAGCTGAAAGTGTGTACAAAGGAGATAGATTTAGTTAGAGTAGAAATACACACATCTTCAATATCTCTGAAAGGATCTTGGAGCCATACATAGCCTTGGAAAAGTCTTACCCTATTGGGTCTGGAAGGCAATGCACATTCTTAACTAAAGAAAAGGACTCAACATGAGGAATTACAACTCTGTGGTATCTACCACAGAAGACAATAGAGAGAGATTGTCAAAGTAGAAAGTTTGTGGAATGTATTAATTCAAACTATGTAAAATTGCTGCTATTTGACTGGTTTTGTTTTACAAAAATAACAGGTTTATATAAACAACTAATAGGAGCAACATGAAGACAGGCTGCTTGAGGATCTCAGATTGGCCACTAGGTTTTTGTTTTTTGAGTCTATCTGTGGCCCTTTGGTGGAGGTGGGTTAAAATGATTATATAAAGGGACATCCATCCTGTGGAGAAGAAAATGAACAGATGTTATAGTCTACCTACTTATCTGATTCTAGTATCATTCAAGCTGTTTCTCAGAGCTAAACACAGGCTCTCATATACCTAGAAAACGTTAGTTTATGCAGTTATTTCTAGATCTGACAAACGCTCTTAACTTCTTTCACTAGGAAAATGACAATATACACATTAAATTTTTTTTTTTAATATTCATGAACTCCCCTGAAGTCCATCCAGGTCAGGAACTCTTCATCTAGATATGATTAAGATAAAATCCTCCTAAGCAGTGCAAATTAAAACCTCTGATGATAAGGATAGCTCTAAGAGGTCTCTGGGCAACATAGAACGAGCTGCTGGGCTAGGCAAAGATATAAAGGTTATATTTTTTGAAAAATAGCAGGTGCTAGGTCTAAAATTCATGATATGTATGTCCAGTCTAGAATCTGATTTATAGATTAAGGCATAAAGAATGTGAAACAGTGAGGCACTTCTCCTAAATTACTTTCTCAGTATATGACCCCAATAATCAAATTGCAATTATTAGTACACTAGAGGCCCAGTGCACAAAATTCGTGCATGGGGGGAGAGGAGGTGTTGTCCCTCAGCCCAGCCTGCACCCTCTCCAATCTGGGATTCTTCAAGGGGTGTCCAACTGCCCGTTTAGGCCCGATCCCACCAAGCTGTTGGACACCCCTCTCAAAATACAGGACTACTGGCTTTCAACTACTTACCTGTCTGCCTGCCTGATTGCCCCTAACTGCTTCTGCTTGCTAGCTAATCACTCCCTTGCCAACCTGATTGATGCCTAACTGCTCCCCTGCCATCCAGATTGCCTCTAACTGCCCTCCCTTGCTAGCCTGGTTACCCCTAACTGCCTTTCCTTGCTAGCCTGGTTGCCCCTAACTGTCTTCTCCTGCAGGACTGATCACCCCCAACTTCCCTTCTCTGCCGGCCCAGTCACCCACTAACTGCCCTCCCCTGCCATCCTGATTGCCCCTAACTGCTCTCCACTGCTGGTCCAGTCACCCCTAACTGCCCTCCCCTGCTGGTCTGGTTGCCCCAAACTACCCTCTCCTGCTAACCAAGTTATCCATAACTGCCCTCCCCTATTGGCCTGGTCACCCCCGAATGTCCTCCCCTGCAGGCCTGTTCCTCCCAACTGCCCTTCGCTTCAGGCCTGGACTCCACCAATTGCCCTCCCCTGCAAGTCTGTTTGTTCCCACCTGCCCTCCCCTGCAGGCTTGGTCACCGCCAACTTCTCTCCCCTGCTGGCCTGGTCACCTGCAACTGCTCTCCCCTGTTGGCCAGATCATCCACAACTGCCATCCCATGCTGGCCATCTTGTGTCCACATGGGGGCAGCCATATTTGACCACATGGGGCGGCCATATTGTGTGTTGGAGAGATGGTCAATTTGCATATCACTTTTATTAGAATTATTTTTTTAATATTTAGATTGACTCATTTATTTATAACAGATAGAACCAGCAAAGGCTCCTCCACTAGGGCAACCAAGCAGGCAGGTATTCAAGAATAATGTAGTATCAGGTAGTGCCTACTGTATAAGGACACATTGGTTCTCAATCCTGACTACAGGTTAGAATCGCTTAGGACTCGCATAAACCATAACAATGCCCAGCCACAAATCAAGGCCAGTTAGGTTTGGATCTCTGGGAGTGGGGACTAGGTACTGATACTTTGAAAAGCATTCTAAAAAGTTCTAATGTACATTCTGGGTTGACCATCACTGGTTTAGATGTTGGTATGAATAAAATAAAGGAGGGTGATGCTGATGGAATGATGGGAAGTTTCTAGAAAATAACCAAGGAAGTTCATCTGATAGAAATTCTTAATCATCATATTGTATTTATAAGTAAATTTTTCCCCCTTAAAAGGGAATCTGCTTTAGTAACAAACTCTATGTCTGGGAGTCCTAAGGTTTGGGGTAATGATCCCTTGAGGCTTTGAAACAGCAGTAATGTTTTCAACATTAGGAAAGTTAATATGAGTTATAGAAAGAAGAATTTTAGGGAAGAAAAAGCCCATTTTTGAAAGAGGTTATATACTCATTTGCTTCATATTTCAAAACCCACAAAAGAGTATAGAATGCAAATCTCACTTTCCAGTTTCCAGCTATTCAATTTTTCTCACTTGGGAAGCACTAGATCTTATATGTACAGCAGTTAATTTATGTATAAAGTATCTTTTCTCATTTTTTATACAAATGACATTGTAGTTGGTATGCACAATATTTGCATTTTGCTTTTTTCACTAAGTAATACATCCTCAAGTTTAGATGTATATATACCCATACTCCCATTCATTGATAAAGTCAGGAGGCATGTATGTAGTAGGGATTCAGCAAATGCCATTTCCAATTTCATTACTCCTTCAAAATAAACAAGTCAAACTGCTACACCTATTTGCTGAAATGAAATTTAGGACTAGTCCATGAGGATGATGCTGTCTTCACCTTAGAAATGCTGTAGAAGCATGCCTTTGGTAGCATTCTCAGAAGTGTTCTAAAAAAAAGACCAGGTGTGATTTTAATCCTGCCACAAAAAAAGAGGCAAAACTGCACTTGACAGAAAAGTTTTTATGTCAAAATTTGAGAAACCACAAGTAGCTTTGACTCCCAGCTGTAGATAAATGGAAATCATGGGTTATTAAAAGAAAAAGTGATATTTTTGCTCAAAGGTTTAGCTCCAGTGTTTTATATCCTTATGCTAAGTTGCTGTATTCTACTACTGTCCTATGTTGAAAATGTAATCTCATTGAGAAGTCAAGACATTACCTGTTTGTTTGTTTTTTTAACTCAGGACTTATCATTTGTGGCCCATAAATATTAATACATTGAATCATAAGTAGAAACTTATAAGTGCGGGTTAATTTCAAGGTATTTGGTAACTGTCTTGTTTTCAGTGCTTTATAACATCCCACATTATAAATATGAGCAATTGATCGTCTTTGAACCTCTGAAGTAAAAAGTTCATGATTTATAACAGCTGAAGAAATATAAGCTCTGCTGCGCCAGTGTAGGGATTGCCTTTGTTTTCTGGGCAGCAACCAACAGGGTAGACTTTAGGGGAAGGGAATAAAAGCAAATGGTAAGGACATAGATTTGAGTTTTAAAGAATTTTTAAAATTACTTTCACCTTTTAGGTGTATTGCTGCTATTAGTGTGTATATTGTTTGTTAAAAATCCCTACAGTCTTAGAATTTTCTCATTTTAAATTTGAATATTAAGTTGGGCTCCTGCCCTTTACTGAATACAAGTTCTGAAATTAGCATAATTTTTCCTCTCCAGCAGTTCAGCATAATTAGTGTGTTACTGGTTACTTTTAAAAAGCATTGTAAAGGGATGATGTTGCCTATTGGTGTGTGTGTGTGTGTGTGTGTGTGTGTGTGTGTGTGTGTGTGTGTACGTACGTGTACAGGAGCCTGTGTACGTGCAGGAGGGCAGGAGAGAAGAATATTCAATAAAATCAATAAGTTCCTGAGTCACTTTCATTTAGAGCTCATAATGAAAGTGGCTTACAGGCTCTGCTTCATTTTTCTAAAGCACTAGTGGTGATAGTTGTTAAGAACGTATGGATCCTATATTTATTACTTTATTCCTTCCCTTTATTAGATACAAATAGTTTGTACCACCTGCTGTGTAATTTTTAATAATATTAAGTCACACAAATACCCATAATTACCAAAATATAAGTCCCATTAGAGCAGAGCCTTACCTATTTTGCTCATAAAATTATTCCCAGCATTTAGAACAGTGTCTAGCCCATAGTAGGTGCTCAATAAATATTTATTAGGTGAATAAATGTATTAGCACTACCTAATTTAGTATGACTTGTTTTTACGTGGATGATGGTTTCTGATGCAAGATCTTGCTCAGTGCTGCATAATATTACCTGAAGTGTTTACATCCTTCAGAACCTAATGTTTCTATTAATCCGCAGTTGTTTTGGGGAACAATAAGTTCTTTACTACATCGTGATATGTTTTACTTAAGATTTAAGACCAAATAGAAATCCATAAGAAAATAAAAATTTTAAATATATAAAGAGTAAAGCAATTCTAAAATAAGGAAACATCATATTCATAGCCTGGAATGATCTGGGAATGGATAATAAAATGCAAAATAACTGAACCTATTAAGATCAACAGAAAACATTGTAAACTTTTAAGTATCCATCCTTCAGTGTCCTAATAGTAATGGTATGGTATCTGATTTTTATACTTGGTAAATATAATATTAATGAAAATTTGGCACAGTGTCAGAAATGCAACAATCATTATAATTTTATATTATTTATGAAAGTATGGTAATGTTTCTAACTAATATTCCTAATACTTTAATCATTATTATCTTTAGACATAATTAATTAAAGGCATTGTAAACTGCATCAAATTGTGTCCTCTATGTAGGTAGTCAGTATAGGATAGCATATTCATCATGATGCTTATATCTTTTAGTAAGTATATATATTTTTGTCACATGAACTTAGATTGGATATAAAATATCTTAATTGGATATCAAACTACTTTAAAATATTATATCAGTGCTTTTAGCCTTTTGAGGAAATATTAGATCAGTGATTTATTCTGATTTAGCAGGCAAGAAAATAGCAAGTCAATTGCATAAGGTCAGCTGACAAATCATTACTTACGAAGTTAAGATCAAATTTCCCAAAGTCACAATCTACTGCACAAGGAACTGATCAGTGCCTAAGACATATCAAAGAAGTAAAAGTCAAATGTTTACCTTATTTGATTAGAAAGAATAAAGTTGCTGATTCAAGCTTCAAAATGTGTTAGTCAAATTATGTACATGAGTTGCCAGATTGTAGACTGTGTCAGTGTGTTGATCTATATGAGGTGGGATAGCTGGGATAATAAAATATAAATTTCTAGTTACAATAATACTTCCTTTTGTATTTAAAGAGCAAGAGAGCCAGCTGGTATGACTCAGTGGTTGAGTGTCAACCTAAGAACTAGGAGGGTCATGGTTCGATTCCCCGATCAGGGCACATGCCTGGGTTGTGGGCTCGATCCTCAGTAGGGGGCTTGTAGGAGGTAACCGGTCAATGATTCTCTCTCATCATTGATTTTTCTATCTTTGTCTCCTTCTCCCTTCCTTTCTAACATCAATAAAAATATGTTTTTAAAAAGGAGCAAAAAAAAAAAAAGCAATAGAACATAAGTCCTAAAGAGTTTTTTCATTAATGTAATTTTCATTAAAAATAATAAAAACAGCTATGAAAAAATAAGAGTAAAATCAAAGTCATGCTCTATCAGTTAGAAGTGGATAGTAAATCTATATTATTGAAGTTATAGTCTGCCTTATGTTATTATCTTTCATTATTCTCTGTGGGGAGATCTCTAAGTTTACTGCCAGCAAATTCTTCCCTCCTTTTACCTTAGTTCAGTGTTTCCAAGTGTGTTTTCCAGATCATAAGATCTTTGGGGTGCTCAGATGGGATATGTGGTCAAAGAAGTTTAAGAAATGGCACATATAGAACATATATTAACATTCCAGGCACGTTGATTTAGAAACATAGAAGAAGCAGCACAGATGAGAATGGATTGAAGAATAAGGGGTGTAGTAGAGCCAACATAGATTTTTGTGGGTCATTTCAACTTTTTACAGAATTATTTATTTGAAGTTACATGCTCATTTTCCACTTTGCAGAAACATCAATTAAAAATGCTTTGTGTTCTTTTTAATTGCATTGTTTGTAATGTTAGATTTTTATGCATGAATTTTGACTGGGCATGTTTAATGTCATTTTGAGGCTGTGGAAAATATGCATTTTGGGATGTCTTACTGAAGTTAAAAATAAATTCATAGAATTTGCTATCCTTTAAGTGAGATATTTAATTGAAAAGGTCATTGGTCAGAAATCACTGTGATTCCAGAGTTTTCTCTCTTCTCAGATATTTTAAGATTTATTATTGTCACTTGTAATAGTGATCATGAAAAAAAGATGTTAGCAATTGCTAATACCTATATTTCTCATTCAGCCTACCATACATAACCATATATTTAATTTCTTATAAAATAGAGGACTGTTGGATACTAATAGTTTGAATTACAAAACTTGAGGAAAGAAAAATTGGAGTTTGAAAAGCTTTTAGGTTGTTGTAATGGGACAAATGACCTCTCTGATGCCTGGGCATTTTTGTTTTTATTTATGACAGAACATAGGAATATTTTAAAAGTAAGATTTGTTGAGAATAGCAGTTTATTAACATTTCTGTGTTAAACATACAAGTATTGACCCGTCAATGAAATATGAGGCATTTTACCCAGTGACATTTTAAATGAATCTCATTGTAGGGGAAGCCTGTGGGAACACCAGATGCTGGCGCTTATTTCCGCGTGCTGGCGGAGCATGGAGTAGCTGCCTTGTTTACAGCACCCACTGCAATTAGAGCAATCCGTCAACAGGACCCTGGGGCAGCCTTGGGGAAGCAGTACTCACTAACAAGGTGAATGGGATGCACAAGGCAAATTACATCAAAAACTGCAATCTGAATGAGTAACTGAACATTTTGTTTTTTTTCTGGCATTGCAATATCTCTATGGAGAGAGCCAAAACATTCTGAACGATATTAAGAATAACTGTTCTAAACATATCTTTGACACATTTGGAATTAGTTAATTATACCATGGATATTTTTAAATACCACATCAGGCTATTTCAGTTCAAATATTACCCAAATATTTTTAAAACTACTCTGCTTATATTTTTCTTAAAGTGAAATGCTGACTATAAATTAAAATGCATACATACATGTATTTTATATAGATATAAACTTATATAATCTATCTCTATCTCTATATATACCTGTCTTTTGAAAATAAAATAATGGTTTTAATAGAAGAAAATACTGTTTTATTTTACATATACAGATAAAATATGAATTTTATAGCTCAAATTGCTTTTGTTGAAAGAGTGAAGGAACGTATTTTTATTATTTTTATTATTTATTACTTAGATAGTTCTGTGCTGGCTTATTGACATCCTCTTTAGCTTAATGATATCTATATCCAAAGATAATTATAACAATTTGTATTTTTATGGCAGTTTTCAGCATCGATTCTCATTGAACCTCTTTGAAATAGGTCACTGCTATCATAAACTAAGGGAAGAGATTTTATTGTTTACGCAACTCAGAAACTGTGTTTGCACAAAGTTGGTTTGAATTTTTTAAGTTAAAAACCAAATGTTATTAATTTTGTATTTCTGTGGCCCAAAGAAGGAATTAAAAATAGATAACACACACCAATTGCAGATATAAGCAATCAGTTTGGGCAGGGTCAGTGGTTCTACTTGTTTCTTTTTCCTTTTTTATTTTATGAAAAAGTAGATCTGTGTTTACATCAAATTTACTTATCATCCAAAGAGCACTTTCTTATTAAAATAAAATGAATCCTCTATTATAATATTTATACTAACCATCTGTTCATTGTGACATTTCAACTAGGTTTCCTGCATTTCGGTCAAGATGATAGAAATATGAACTTTGTAAATGCATTTGAGGCTGTGTGTAATCTTCACATCTTAAGACAACTCCAGGGCTTTTGAAGAAGCGGTGATTGTGGTTTCTTGCGTGTCTGTTTACTGACAAATGCGTTCTGATTGCAGGGCATTCAGTTGTGTGACCAACAAACTAAGGTTGCTCATTTGCTGCATCGTCTTCTTTTTCCGTTTGTATGTGGGCTTTAGATGCCATCCTTTCTGTGAAGGCAGGAGCTGTTTCTAATTCACTTAATGTTTAAAGCATCAAACAATCCTAACTGGCTATTAAGTCATCGTTTTCTGAAGGATACATAAAAATATGGAGTCAGATTTTAGTATAAAAGAAATTGCAGTAAGTTTCTCCTCATCCTGCTTCTTTGTCTTTAGTCACCTAAATTACTTATGATGAGGTGCACATGTTTCTAATAGATATTTGGGAATGAAGACTCTGCAAACACCCTCAATTACTCAAGTTACTACTACTAGTAAGTGCAAATACTCAAAATCTCCTGTGTTCCAGGCATAAGCAGTTTACTTTCATCTTGCTTTGTCATCATAATAAATAGGAATTGTGATTATATTTATCATACAAATGAGTAACATTGGTCCCAGAGCATTTAAGTAACTGTTTAGAAAAAAATAATTCAGGCAGTTTGAATAGGCCCCATATTCCTAACTAAATATATCAAACTTTATTTTACTATGAGAGGTAAAGTAAGAAACCAACAAAGCCTAGAGATTTTAATCATTTGTGGGATAAAAGCAATTTTCACTTTTCATATATTTTTAATTTACTCAGAGATAATACCTTCACTAAACTACTTTAATGGATTCTCATTTGTGGACTAAGAGAATGTTAGAAACAGAAGGGATCTCAGAAATCCAATTATCTCATTTTAAAAACAAGGAAACTGAGGTCCCAAAAAGGTTAAATTTGGTTTAGAGACAGAATAAATACCAGCATTCAACACTTCTCATACAACTGTCTTATCTAATAAAAGAGAAATATACAAATTGATCGCACCTCTGCTACAACCCAAGCCACGCCCACCAGCCAATCAGGAGTGAATATGCAAATAAATCCAACCAAGATGGCTGCATGCCACAGAGAGCAGGAGGGAGGCTTGGGTTTCCCTGGCAATGGAGGAAGCCAAGCTTTCCGCCTGCCCTTGTGGGCTCAGATCTCTGCTTAAGGCTACAAAGTTTCAATGATAGAAGATAAATAAAAATGATGGCAGCCACAGAGCTGGAGAGAGCAGGAGGCTTGAATTGCACCCAGAGATGAAGGAAGCCAAGTTTCCATCTGCCTTGGCTGGCCCAAGCGTCTGCTTAAGGCTACAAAGTTTCAATTATAGAAGGTATATAAATCCCAACAGAAATGGCTGCCATCACAGAGACAGCAGAAGTTTTGGCTTCACTCCAGGCTACAAAGTTTCAATTGTATAAGATAAATAAATCCCAAGATACCAAACCACCATAGGCCCTTTGCCCCACCATGATCTGGGACACCCTTCAGGGCAAACCAGCTGGGCCCCTCCCATGTACTAGGCCTCGATCATATCTAATAAAAGAGTAATATGCAGATTGACCATCACTCCAACACACAAGATGGCTGCCCCCATGTGGTCAAAGATCCAGCCCCCATGTGGACACAAGATGGCTACCACAAGATGTCCAGCAAGGGAGGGCATTTGGGAGGGGCCAGTCCTGCAAGGGAGGGCAGTTGAAGGTGATCAAGTCTGCAGAGGAGGGCAGTTAGGGGTGATCAGGCCAGCAGAGGAGGGAAGTTGATGGTGACCAGGCCTGCAGGAAAGGGCAGTTGGGAGGGATCCAGGCCTGCAGGGGAGTGCAGTTAGGGGAAAACAGGCTGGCAGGGGAGCAATTAGGCATCAATTAGGCTGTCAGGGATTGGGCCTAAACAGGCAGTTGAACATCCCTCAAGAGGTCCCAGATTGGAGAGACTGCAGGCTGGACTGAGGGACACTACCCCCACATCCCCATGCACGAATTTTGTGCACTGTACCTCTAGTACTTTTATACTTATGCTCAAGACCTTTTGTATTTACATAACCAGAATTATATATTCATTTTATCATAGTCGAATAGAGTTTGGAAAAATAAATTAGAAAGAAGTCTTTTAATGTAATCATTTCATTTTACAGTTGAGAAAATGTTGACAAAGAGAGGCGAAATAGCATCCCTTGGATTTCACAACTACTCTGGGGCAAAACTGGAACTAGGCAGTACAGTATGGTAGTTAAGATTCTGACTTTGGAGTTAGACTAACTGGGTTCAGTCTATCATTCACGGTCTGTGTGAGACCTTGGATGTAGCCGCTATCCCCCATCTTTATTCATGGTAAAGAGTAATAGAGCAAGAATACAATGAAAATAAAAGGTATTTAAGTCATAGTCATGCAAAACACTTAAACAGTTCTTAATAGAGTCTACAGGTTGAGAACCGCTGCTGTAGAGCCTAAGACCATCAGAAAACACAGTTATTTACATTATGATTCATAACAGTAGCAAAATTACAGTTATGAAGTAGCAACAAAATAATTTTATGGTTGCAGGTCATCACAACATGAAGAACTGTATTAAAAGGTCATGGCATCAGAAAGGTTGAGAACCTTTCTAGCTATTATTATCTTCTGCTTTCTAACTCATTTCCCATTTGTATCACATCATAGTAGTTTATTTTCCTATGGTTTTCTAGTTCAATCTTAATCAAGTAAATACAGGAGTGGGCAAAAGTAGGTTTACAATTGTGTTTGATTATAGCAAGTAGTCTATAAGAATGTGTACATAATGAAGGCCGGCAATTGGAACACTTATGAGATTATACGTAAGTGTACTTTGCCATTGTGACATTCCTTTGAGTTAATAAAGCTGTTGTAATAATCATAACCTTAATGTATTTTTCCATATGAACAACTGTAAACCTACTTTGCCCACTCCTGTATTCAGTGCTAGATTTCCATTCAAGATATCACAGTACCTCATACTTCATGCAGTCTTTATTTTCCAATTACTTAGCAATGATAGCTAATTCAAAATAGACAAAGCCTAATGTCAGAGATGGCTAAAAAACAAATATTTCTATAGACTGGAAATAACTGGAATAGAAAGTGGTAAGCCTGGTTGTATTCAGATATATCCCAGATAGAAGTGCCATCCAAGTACTAAGCAGGTCAGATATGAGTAAATTCTCATTGGACATACCATTTGGAAGTTGTAAAATGTAAGTTGAGGCTATAGATAAAGTTTATACTACCAGAGAGAATCAACAGAGCACCAGAATGGAAAATCAAACTGATGCTAACAGATTTCAAATGACAATTGTGAAAGCTTCAAAGTGCTGAGGGAGAATTGTCAAACTATTTTTTTTTAAATTAAAGACTAAGGACAAAATAGACAAATGTTCATATGGACAAAGCTAAAAGTAAAATCCAAAGACTTCCATAAAAGGAAAAATACACATGGGGAAATGGTATGGCTTTAAAAAATAAATAACTGCTAAAACAATAAAATATTTTTGTTGAATTTATATATTTGGCATAATAATCATAACGTGATATGTTTAAACAGAAGCCAAAATTAATATTGTAAATAACAATAACAAAATGATGAAGAGTTTTTTCAAAAAGTACTTTGAGTTTTCTCTTGAAAAAGTAATTTTCTTCTCCTGGGGAACAGAGGAGAAAATAGAATGAGGGAATGATGGAGATAACCACAGGAACACTGATGGCAACAAGTAATGTTTTTTGTCATGTGAACTCAGAGTTGATGAGGCATCACTGAAATAATCTATTTTTATTTAATTTCTTTTGGCATAAATAAAGAGTAATTTTCACTGGTTGTAGTTTATGGACCTTGAATAAGACATTCATTTTAGTTTTCTTCTGTCCCTACTTTATTACCTGGAAATTCTTCACTAGACTTTATCTTTTAGCTCTTTATTCATTTCAGTGCAGCTTCCTGTCCATTTTGACTAAAATTAATTTGATAACACTATAATTTTTCCATTTCCTTTTTGCTTATTTTTCAACTTTATTTTAATCTCGATTTTATTCAGTTTTACATAAAGTTGGGGGAAGGTGTGTAAGTCTACTTCCCATTAATTCCTTCCCCTCCTTTTTTCCTACTCTAAATTTTGCATATTATCTTTTTTGTTTATATTTTTAGTATTATAAATTTGGAATTAAATTCATTTTTTTTGTGTGTGTTACTATCAGAATATCACTCAGATAATTAATCTATGTATATAAAAGCTTAAGCAACTGAAAGATTGGTCAACCGGTTGCTATGATGTGCGCTCACCACCAGGGGGAAAATGCTCAATGCAGGAGCTTCCCCCTAGTGATCAGTGTGCTCCCACAGCAGGAATGCTGCTCAGCAAACTTATTGAGTGGCGGCAGGCCCAGCAGGGCCAGGATGAGCAGGAGTAGTGTGGCACTCAGCTGGGCTCAGGCTCCTGCCACTTCATGCACTACTACATCTCTTTGGGGATGCCAGACTGCTGGTTTCTGCCTGGTCCCTGAAACCGGCAGTCCGACATCGCCCAAAGGATCTCAGATTGAGAGAGGGTGCAGGCCAGGTTGAGGGACTCCACCAGTGCATGAATCCATGCACCAGGCCTCTAGTTAGTCTATAATTACCTAGGGTAGCACTATCTAATAAAAGTGAGCTCTATAATAAGGTAGGTACTAAGGCATGCCACTACTAAACTCTTGACAAAGGATTAATACTGCTAAAATATGATAGTTTCAATTTTTTAAAAATTTTAATTAAGTTTTAAATAGCCACAGGTGAATGATAGTTTATAATGTATCCAGGGAAATGAAGTGTCTATACTACTTTAAACTTTTCTAAATCACCACTGATTTCAAAATTCTCATCTTGATTTTAATGGAAATGGAAAGGATTCTCTAACTTGCAATGAAGCTAGCTGTCACTTTTACCATTAAAAATATACATTTTATTAATTTTTTAGAGAGAGGAAGGAAGAGGGATAGAGAGTTAGAAACATCGATGAGAGAGAAACATCGACCAGCTGCTTACTGCAAACCTCTTACTGGGGATGTGCTCGCAACAAGGTACATGCCCTTGACCGAAATTGAACCTTAGACCTTTCACCTTTCAATCTGCAGGCTGATGCTGTATCCACTGAGCCAAACTGGTTAGGGCACTTTTACCACTTTTTATTGAATATCCAATATTTCTATTTTGCTTTAGTGCCAGCATAAAGATTACTACCATAATATTAATGTAATTCAAATCTAAGGGAAAAAAATAATAGAGTTGTAATGTACAACCATAATAATAAATACTAAGTGTTAAGCTATGTAACGCTAAAATTTGCCATCAGATAAGTATTCATTCTTAGTACATGGCTTATTATAATAATTATGTAATTATTTAATTGTAATTTACTTGTCTGGAACATAATGCTAAAATTAATTAAGTAAAAATTATGATAAAACTTGTAAAAATGCTGGTAATATCGTTATTGTTTCTTCATTAGCCAAAAATTATCTTGTACTAACATTTTTAATTGAAAATGTTTAGCATCATTTTTATTAATAAGTACTTTTGAAGTTCTAGATCTTCAGTTTTATATATAAACTGAACATATAACTATCTGGGACATCTTTAACTCTTTGGTTTGAAAGATGATGGAAATGTGGCCTTTTATAACTATAAATCTCTTCCTTTTTTTCTTTATATTGTTGGCATCAGCCAAACCTGTCATTTTATATATTTTAATACAAATGATCTAGATGCATAATTTCCTTTTTAAGAAAATGTTTTTATTGATTTCAGATGGAGGTAGGGAGAGTAGAGAGAGATATAAACATTAATGCTGAGAGTTAATATCATCAATTAGCTGCCCCTGCAAGCCCCCTCTGAGTATTGATTGATCCTGAAACCCAGGCATGTCCCTGACCTCCTGATTCCTGAGTCCATGCTCAACCACGGAACACCACCAGCCAGATGAATATTGTTTACTTTTTCAAACAACAAACTATTGAAAATTAAGTTCTGTTCTTAAAGAAAAGTTTTAGACTAATACATTTATTACACATGTATTATTACAAATATATTTTTATTGATTTCAGAGAGGAAGGGAAAGGGAGAGAGAGATCAATGATGAGGTCAGCTGCCCCCACCTGCTCCCCACTGGGGATCCGGCCCAAAACCTGGGCCTGTGCCCTGACCAGAATTGCATAGTGACCTCCAGGTTCATAGGTCCGTTGCTCAGCTACTGAGCCACATTGCCTAGGCTACACTTGTATAATTGACGAAAAAGGAGATAAAAAAAAGATAAAATATGCTCTAGAAAATGATTACATTTTCTTTCCTTTATTACATCTTCAATGAAATACAAAGAATAGTTCTTTGATCAATTTTTGGAAAACTATATTTGAAACCTTCTACAGTCATAAATGGCAAAATTACAATAAAAATCCCAATATGTACAATAATGTGTGTATTTTTTCCTTGCTCAAATTTCCTGCGATATACAAAAACAATGATACTTTTAACGTAATCTAAATTTTAAATCATGTATCCATTGTCAGTCTCAAAAGTATCTGTGATACAACTTGAAACAGCACAAAAACAACAGAATTACCTTTTCATTCAGTCTTTTCTGCTTTTACAATTTGTCATGATTACCTGTGTTTTCTTCCAAATTATGTTTTCTTACATTTTACTTTTATTTAGGATTAAGTATTTGAGAGGGCTTTTTTTGTTTGTTTCGTTTGTTTATTTATGGATTGGTTTCTTCTTTCAATAACATATAATGTATTCTAAAAGGATTTTAAAGGAAATGAGAATTGTCTTGTAGTGATAACTCTGTTTGCTCAGACCTGAATAATTCCATGTCTGCCTCCTCTAGAGCTTCTTAAAGCAAAAATCTTCCTGTGCCAGTCTCCTGTTTAAAATAGTTAATTGGCTTTAATTAGCTTCTCCCTTCATGATGACATCTAAATTTCTTAGACTCCTCTACAGGCCCTTTCATGGCGTAGTTGGAAAGTACGCCACTAGGCAACTACTGAAACATTAGTTTTAAAAATATATGTTGTTATTTATTTCAGAAAGGAAGGGAGAGGGAGAGAGAGAAACATCATTGATGAGAGAGAATCATTGATCTGCTGCTTCCTGCATGCCCCCTGCTGGGGATCCAACCCAACACTCAGGCATGTTTCCTGATCAGGAATGGAACCCTGACCTCCTAGTTCTTTGGTGGATGGATGCTCAACCACTGAGCCACAGCCAGGCTCAAACATTTTTGGCAGTGCCTTGCACCATTATATGAAGTCCTGTAACTATGACAAGTTATTGAGCCAAACCAAACCAAACCCAAGATTTTGCAAAGCTGTTGTGATGACAGTCTTCTTATAGAAACATTAAGTAACAGATTATCATTTGTCTTTGTTGCACTTACTGTCACTTGCATATCCACACACATACATGCACTCAGATACAAGTGAAAAATTGACATAATGGTTTGAGGAGGAATTGTGTATATAGCGTTAACTAAAAAATTTTATCACCCTGGCTAATGTAGGAATTCTGCTGCTTCTTCAGAAAGTCATGATCTAACTGCGTTATTCTGTTTTGGGGCCACTAGCTACTGTGGCTGCTGAGCGTCTGAAATGTCCACACTGAGACTCTTGGGGCCAAACTGCACCTTTTGGGTCATGATTACTTATAAAAGTTAAGGAGGATATTGAAGTTGGCCTCATGGGAGTTTGATCCTTATATTCTTTTAATTGCTCATTTTCTATTAAAGCTCTTGCAATTTATGTAATCCTCTCTTCTTTTCGAAGCTCTCTCCAGCAACTTTAGTCAACAAGTTATGGACTTCCTCTCTCCTCTGACTTTACCATCCTTGAGTGATTTTTAATATCTTAAGGGTAAATTTCTCTATCAGTACACTTATTTTATCCAGTATCTTTCAATATTAGATTCTCTCTGCTACCATAAACACTATCCTCTCTCAGAAGAGACACATTTTAAAGATCTCAACATTTGAAATTTCCCCTCTCATAACTAGATCCTCTTTTTTTCCTGATTCTACAGTGCCTTTGCTTTCACTGATTTTTAAAAATTTCTCCTGTGACCCCACTATTACTTCTTCCTGTCTCTTACCCTCCACTATTTTTCCTGGTAATTCTCTCCATCATGGGTGTTCCTACCTTGTTTCCCCGTTTCTCTTGCCTTGCTTAGATTCCCAAGCACTGATTTGCCATCCCTTCTTTTCTGTACTACACCCAGCCTGCGCTATGTCTGCTTAGCCTCTTAGGTTACTAACTGAGATTATGAAAGCTAAGAAGCTGCTCTTTAGTTCTTTCACTTTTATGTAATACATTTAAAATTCCCCCAAATAACCAAGACCTTTCTTCCGGCCATTGTTGTTTGTCACTTTCCATGCTCTTAAAAAATAACATGCCTCCTCTTTTACTCAATAGAATGAGTCAAGCTGATATAAACTTTGCCAACTCCCCACCTCTGTATTTCGTCTTTCTAAGCTTCTAGAAATGTTTCAGTATCTAAAGTTCCCAGGTATTTTGACTGATATCGAAAAGTCATCGATAAAGATGACTGCTCCTAAGGGGCTTACAGTGCCCAGTGGGAAATAGATAAGAAACAAATAATTATAGAATGAAATGTGTGTTTATAGCAGAGACAGGAAATGCATGTTCTTAGAAAGTAAAGATGGGAATATTTGAATCTCCATGAATCTTCATGAGATGATATAAGTTTAGGGAATGGCAATAAATCTTCTGTGGCTGTATTACATTGTGCAGGCAGGTTTTCATTCATCTGATTATTCTTTTACTTGATGATATAAATTACCTATTCATGCACACATTCCTTTTCTTAACAGGTCATGGGCATTGAAAATGAAAGAAATAATAGTCATTCTTTCAATGAACCACAGCAGTCAAACCAATTCTATTTTCCATTTCATCCTTTTTATTTTATGGCATTGTGCCTCCTGACAAAGATTCTTCATTTTTCAGTAGTCATGTATTTCTTCCCATAAGAGCCTTTTTAAACTTTGAAGGCCATAATGGTATCTACTTTATATGTCCTTGTAATAGAGGAAATACGTATTCGAAATCAGAGTGCTCGTTACCAAATGAATTCATAAGAAGAAACACATGCATCATATGTATGAGCATAATGGTTGTCTTAGCTGATATTTGAGAGTGAATTTTGTGTGTAGACCTAAGCAGAACATAGCAATCAAACTTGGAGCTAAAATTAACAAAGAAAATGTCAAGAGGGGGGGAAGGGTTTTCACCTTTAAGCATTAGATGAAAAAGCAGATTATGATAGAGATCAACTTGATTGCTCTTTCCACAGATGAGAAACTGTAGCTGTGAATTGTACTTTTGAAATACCTCTCTCCAATGCCATGATGTGTATTAAGTTCCACATTATATAATGTTTAAAAGAATGTAGATGAATTTATTTATGTTTATTTTCAAGGAATAATTTTAATTCACTCTCCCTCTTATATCTAGGTTTAAAACATTATTTGTGGCTGGAGAACGATGTGATGTTGAGACTCTGGAATGGTCCAAAAAGGTCTTCAGAGTACCCGTCTTAGACCATTGGTGGCAAACTGGTGAGCATTTTCTGAATATGTACATCAATATGGCAGAAAGGCTCAAAAACACTGTAAGAATTGGAGGAAGTTCTGAACTCCGACGATCAGACACAAACTCAGCATTAAGGTGGTTCTGGTTTCAGTAGAAATAGCCATTGTTTGATTATTCTATTGTTAAAAATGTATTAAATAAATTAAATTGATGCCACCATTCTCTTGGTCCCTACGTGTAAAGCACCAAACACCCTCCTTTGCTTCTCCTCCTCTTTATTTTCTATATCCAGTAAGACACTAAACTTCAGATGTTCCTTTGAAGTGTCTGTTGTCTTCATCCTACCTTCAGTACTCCCATTGTCTTTGAGCTGTGGAAGCTCATTATCATCTGCCCTGATTTAAATTACTCTCATCACTCATCTCTTCTCTCTGCTTTCCTATACTCACTGCACACTGCTCTAAGAGGTTTTCATGTGTGTTTTTCTTACAAGCACTGTTTCTCTCAGGATATCCTGTGGTTGTCTGGCTCTTTTTCTGTGCTCTATAAAATTGAATATTTCTGCTTTGCATTCAAGGCAGAAAATGTATTTTTCTTCAACTCACACACATATTATATATAATTATTTATTAACTTATTTTATTTATTCTCAATTTTCCTCACCCTAAGTGATCCTTGGAAAACAAACTGTCATATTAAATAGATAGAATATAAGCTTTGGTACAAATTAAAAAAAAAAACCCACACACATATTTTTCTGCTGTTTCTTTTGAAGAATAATTGTGTACGTATGTGAAAGTCAGTAGATTATTTGGAATCTGTTCTGCTCCTCCCTGAGTAGGGATTTTGTTGGGTTTCCCTCTGAGCAACTGAGAGTAGCTATGAGCTGTGAGAATCTTGTAGGCTTTCCTGTGTACATATTTCAGTTCATTTCTACTTAAACTAATACAACAGATCAACCCTTTTACACTAGTGTTTTCACATTTCTATCTTATGAGCAAGTAGAGAAGAGTATCAAATTTGGATTAAACATTGATGAAGTTTCTTTGCAAAAATTACATCTGATTTTAAAAATGTTTATAATCTAAAGTTCAAGTGAGTGACTAAAACTGAAGTTTAGTGTTTGTCATTTTAGAGCTCTGATTCTGATAAACTGTAGCTTTTATATTATCTTCTTGGATATTACTCTTAGGAAAAAGGTGTGTTTTCTGTATTATTTGTAATATCTAATGTAAAATAAATGATCAGCGCAGAAAAGGTGTCCCTTACATAAAATGAAAATCAGAAAGAGTTTCTATTTCCTTTAGTTTGATTTACTAACTAAAAGAGGAACTTCTTATCTAAATTTAGATTTGTAACTATTTAGGAAATAAAAAAGGTAACATTAAATTTGGAGAAAGCAATGCTATGTATAGAAGTATATAAGTACAAGTAAAGAATCTTTGCCTCTCTCAGGAAGAGTATTTATCGAACTGATGCATCTCCTACTTAACCAGGAGAGTCCGCAGTCATTTCCATAAGCTGAAAGAGAACAATATCCTGTAACCTTTGAGATGGTTGCCCTTTGGTCTAATGGAAGTGTTGCTCTCAACATTGAAGTGACTTTACACAAATGCTTGCAAAGAAGTTTTATGTTTTTATTTTTTTCCTCTTGAAAGTTGACTATGCCAAAGCTTGCTGAAGGAAAGCAACACATTAACAAATATAATTATAATTATTTTACTTTTTATTAATAGAGTTGTGTATAACAGCCTATGCAGATATATGTAGTTAGGGCATTCAGGCATACAGAAAAGCTCACTGAAGCCTGAGAAGCAAGCATATGAAGTCCCTGGTGGGTACTGAGTTTCAAGTGAATTCCAAATTTTCCTTTAATGTATTGTTCAGAGGGAATTAATAGCCACATTATGTCAGTGTGCTGTCATTTTAATCAAGTTTGAATGGCTGCTCATTACTGTGAAAAACAGAGTGGATCTCTGCTAATAATGACGGATTCTTTCCATCTCCCCCCTCCCCCCCATTCAACTGCACTGCATTTGATACCATGCCCAATTAAAGCACACAAATACATGCATATGGACAGGTAGGTAGGTAGCTTGCTAGCTAACTAGATAATTTTGTACTTTATAAAAGAAATTCCCCTGAGGTGATGTAGATGTCACCTACTAACAAAATGTAGTTAGAATCTTTTCTCATTTGCATTGAAAAAAATATTTTCAAAGTTGTATGTTATGGTAAATAATTGTGGAGTGGTTACCATTTGCAACCACTCACTTTCCTAAAGTGATATCAAATTTATCTTAAGGTGACTTTAATTTAATGTTAAACCACCAGGGGGAAAAGACAAATACTTTGTGGATTACACTTAACTCTTAAGAAAAGGAAAGAAAAATTCAATATTTCTAGCATATTCATGAATTTCCTAATGTTTTACATGTCAAATAGATGGTAGAACACTTCTGTAAGAGGCATGCCAGTAAAAATAAGATAACAGGTGAGGGAATGTTAAGCTTTTCCCAAAGGAATACTTTTCTTTATTTCAAATTTCAAGTTTTTCATAAGGTCTCTATCTTGTTATTGACTTAGAAAATGATTTTTAATATAATTGCATACTTTTTCAGCCTTCCATATGATGTATAATTTATGAATTTGCTCTCTGATTACATTAATATGTGTGTGTGCACATGAGCTGTTTAGAAAATTTGAATGTGTAATTGGAATTAGTAAAGGATATGTTAAGTAACTAAAATGTATGAAAAAAATTTATTGGTTTCTGTGACTTGGTTGATAAGAAGGCACACACAGTCAATCCACTTTATTTCCATGTAGGTTTTGTTACATGTGAAATTTGTATTAGCAACAACACATTTCCAGTGAATAACATCCCCTTTTGGCCCACTAATACCAACTTTGATATCTGATTTGCATAATATCTAAGATTCTAAATTGAGAACTAATCATGGAAAATTCAAGAGCAGATCAATTTTTCATAGGAGCATTTAAATAAAGAATTGTCTCAGTTCAGCATACTGAAGCATTAAGCCCTTGTTTTGGATTCTAATGATGTAAGCATTTCATGTTCCCATGAAGGAAATTGGTCTTGCTATGTATAGAAAGGTGAGTTTTATCTATTTGATTCATGAATCTGGATACAAGGTGAATTGTTTCACTCACTTAGATGTTTAATATTCACATTACCTTATAGATAGGGTGATTGAAAGCATCTGGGTTATTGAAAAGATTTTTCTTTTTCTTTTTCTTTTTTTTTACATAAAGATAGAGAAACGGGGATGCTATAATCATAATTTAAAAAGGGAAATTTAAGAGAACAGATAATTGTTCCATCAAGATATGGCAATTCATATGCCAAAAAGTAAACAGACAGAATGTCATTATTCTCAGGTGTGCAGTGTACTGTTATAGATCATTTTTAGTTCCAAGAGCAGCTTTTCCACAAATCAAACAGGAAACACAGGGTTTAGAAGAAAAAACTGTCAGGTCAGTGCCCAGTGTCCTTCAAAAGGATTCTTTTCTTATTCAAGATGACTATAAAGGAATTGTTTTTCTTATGAGTGAATGACCAAGAACAAAAAAGAATTAAATTTCAGAGACTGGCTACTACAACCCAAAACCTATTAGAATCCATTCCTTTTCGAGGTTTTATTTTTCTTCTTTCCTCCCCTCTCCTCTTCTCTCCTCTCTTTTCTTTCTAGTTTATTATACAACATCAGAGGCCCGGCGCATAAAATTTGTTTGCGGGGTCCCTAGGCCTGGCCTTCGATCAGGGCCATCTTCCCCAGCTTCCTGCAGCTGGCCCCACCCCCCGCTGCCACCCACCCCTGGTTCCCCGTTTGCCATTGGGAGATCAGTGCCTGATGGCCAGGGGAAGGGACCGAGAGGTTGGCTGTTCCTGCATACTTGCTGGCCCTACTCCCCACTCCCCCATCCACCCACCATGAATGGCCATCAGGCATTTAGCTAGCCAGGGGAAAGGGACCAAGAGGTGGTCAGTGCACCTCATAGTGACTGATCCAGTGGTTGTTCTGCCATTAGGGTCAATTTGCATATTACCCTTTTATTATATAGAATAGAGGTATTGTGCAAGGCTGGGGGCTGGTTGGCCTACCCTGAGGGGTCCCCGGATCAGGGTGCAGAGGTCCCTATTGGGAGGCAGCGCCAGCCTGGGCGAGGGGCCACCAGCAGTTTGCAGGCCAGCCACACTTCCCCCGATCAGGGTGGGGGTCCCTGCTGGGAGGCAGTCTGGCCTGGGCGAGGGGCCTTGGGCAGTTTGCAGGCTATCCACACCCCGTCAGGGTGGGGGTTCCCACTGGGAGGCCATGGGTGGTTTGCAGGCTGGCCATGCCACTGGCTTTGTCAGGAAGAATGTCCGGAATGATGTCAGTCTATTTGGTCTAATTAGCATATTACCCTTTTATTAGTATAGATGATACTGGTTTAGAAATAATTGTAACAAGACAGTTTGACTTCCCACTTTTAAAAATATACATGTTTTTATTGATTTTTAGAAAAAGGGGAAGGAAGAGGGAGAGAGATAGAAATATTGATGAGAGAGAAACATCATCCTGTATACCCCAACCCATAATCCAGCCATGTGCCTTGACCAGGAATTGAACTGGTGACCTCGTGGTTCATGGGTCCATGCTCAACCACTGTGCCACAGTCTGAGTTGACTTCCCACTTTTTAATTCTACTTAATCCTAGATAGAAACATTTTATTATTTCACTTGCTATAAGTTAATCAAAGACAACAGCTACAAAGTTCGAGTATTCAAGTTCCATAATGATGTTTCTAAAGGACAACTTGGTAAATGGTTTAGATCAAAACAATCCATGTTTCTATCTGCTGGCAGGACATATC
The DNA here is from genome assembly GCA_027563665.1 of Antrozous pallidus. Taxonomy (NCBI): domain Eukaryota; kingdom Metazoa; phylum Chordata; class Mammalia; order Chiroptera; family Vespertilionidae; genus Antrozous; species Antrozous pallidus. The sequence continues at coordinate 40,514,605 of CM050513.1, read as the reverse complement.
TGTGTGTTCCCATGAGAAGATATAGAGCTTATGTTGAAAGTGTTTCAAGTATCCTTAGCCCAGCAACTTGAGCAGCACTGGGTGATTTTGTGACTCGTTTATTTGTTTTGTTTCTGTCACTTCAATGGAGGACTAAACTTTTTTATAGAAGTTTTAAAACCCCATGGAGGGATTTCAATGGGAAAACAGTCACCTAATGGATTGAGACACTGGTGACGATTAAAGTTATTGATCTTACTTTATCTGCCTTGAGCCTTCTTTGCCGAGTTCCTACATCTTGCAGTAATCACAGCAATTCTCTCCCTGTTTGATTGACCTGCTGCAGTTTTAATTGCGAATGCTAGTTCTGAAGTAACCATATTCTATATATAGCCTAAGTCCTCCTCCTTTGAGGATGAATCTGATAATTCTGGATTTTATGAAAGTGGACCCAAAGGCTCCAGCAAATTCAATCATGCCAGTTTTAAATCAAAATCGTTGATCCTCAAAGTGCACACATCCTCATACTGTGTTATTAAAATGTGTCAAGGTTACTTGATGTGATAATCCTTATTTTTGCAGTTTGGTAAGACATATTTCCTGAGAAAGGACAACTGGGACAATAATTGTGAACAAAAAATTGATTAGGCTAACTCAATTTAGTCCTCATACTTTGGTTTATCTGGAAAGATCCATTAGCTCAGGATTTTTAAAAAAACAGTAATATATTTTACTTATAAGAATCAAAAACACAAAATGGAATAAGTCTCTATAGTTTAATACTAATTATCCTGGGGATATATTTCTATAGGAGATGGTACAGACTCAAATATAGCACTGTCTCATTCCTTCTAATAGGCTAATTATGAATAATGCCAGGATTTGAAAATTTTATAGGTCGGGTATCAAAGTTTAAGCCACATTTTTTTCCCCTGGATCATCCTTTTTCTAACATTCCCCTTATATTCTCTAACATTCCTTTTTTGTGCATCAGATTTGATGTACTTATTGCAGAAAGATTTCAATCTGTCAGTCTGTACTTCTAAGTTCAACTGATAATAGGCAATTTTCTCCATGTCTGGAATTCAACACCGGAAGCTTTATATGATGACACTTATTATTTCTGCCTTTTCAAAAACATTTTACAACTATGTGCTGGCTATGAGTGCCTTTCTTCTAATGAATTCATACTTAGCTTGTTCTCCATGCAAAATCCTGTATATTTTCCAGCAAAATTCCTTCCTAGGGTGAACACATAAAAGGCTCTATATGACTGACAAGACAATGAGGAAAACATCTTTTTGGTGACAATACCTTAAAGACTCAATCTTTAATGATTTAAAACCTTGACTCTGTGATTTGATCTTGGAGTAAAATATTTCTTGTTCAATCAAATGCCGTCTTCCTAGGTTTTACTTCTCAACTCTTTGTCATTCCTTGCTTCTGGATTTTACTTAATTTCTGAGTCCATCAAATTTGGGCTATGGTGAAAAGTTTTCATTAAAGTATTATTTTTGAACTTTCAAAGATTTTCAAATGGGTTGAAGCAGACTCTGAAATGCACACTGTGGACATCAGGGCTGGGTTGGCCTATACTGGCAATGCCATTGGCTCTTGGACTGGGTTGCTCAGTGTATACTTCATGTTGCTTTCTCATAGTACAATGCAGTCTTTGGTAATAGGAATGAATCATTGCTGTAATGGTCAAAAAGAAATGTATATCTTTTTTTCATTCATGGAAAAGAAAATGTATATAATTTAGCATGAGAAGTTGTTATGGAGGGGAGAACAGTTAGTTACATCGACACAATGCCATGTCAGCAATGTTCAGCAAGTGATGCTGATGGTATCCATCTGGTGAGAGGGAAAAAAGAGACCTGATGTTGTCTTTGTTGCCTGGCAACCACATTTTTTTCCATTTGGAGCAGTCTTCTTTACTTTAAAGTAGGTAATTTTTACTGATAATTTGAGAAGCAGGAGCTTAGAGATAAACTATGTGAATTGGTTTGTAGAGGGAATAATTTTTTGCCAAATGTTAGGCGGGCTTGAGGAGACTTTCTCTTTTGCAGGTGAATCACTGTTTACAAATTGTTAATCTATCTGAAAATAATGCCCCAAGTCAAATAGCAGTCATTGAATCAGACATTTTCATCTTTATAGCGTTAAATAGAGAAATAACTTTAAGTCAGGTGTTTTTCAAATGTGATTACAATACATGAAGCAGTCAGGGGAGGTAGAATTGCTTTTAGGAATCTCTATTTGTGCTCATCATTATATCAGACAAGATACTAAACACTGGGAAATCAATTAATAATACAAAGTTGGTTTGGTCTTTGAAATGTCATCTATTCTAAATCTGCCCTTGGCAAGAATCACACTTAGTCTAATCTACAAAGGTGAAATATGTCATGTCGTTGTAGATCTTTATCAAGAAAACACATTCTTACACCCTTCCTTGACAAACCTTACTGTCTAAAAATTTGCACATAAACTCCTGTATGGGGGTCTATCGGCCCCACAATATAGCTCCTGACTCTTCTTTTGCTGTTAGTTCTTATTTGAAAAACAACTTATGATCATTCTTGGAAAAGTGAAAAGGAAGTGAAAAGTGATGTGGAACCCTAATAGCACTGTGTTTAAATCCTGGTTCAATCACTCGGACTGTAGCTATAGGCGAGTCCGTGGTCTGCTCAGGCTTTTTCACTTTCATGTAGAAAGTTTGACATGAAGTGAAATATATACACACAGTGCAGCAGAGTTGCCGGTGCACAATAACACTCAATAAACGTTTTTCTTTCCTTTTCTCTCCATAAATAACCCTTCATGAATGTAAAGGCCGTTTTAGCACCCTGTCCTGTCAATAATCCAGACTCAAGAAAACTTGGAATGTAAGAGTTCAATTTATCTTTTTTTTTTTTAAATATATTTTATTGATTTTTTTACAGAGCGGAAGGGAGAGGGATAGAAAGTCAGAAACAACGATGAGAGAGAAACATTGATCAGCTGCCTCTTGCACGCCCCCCACTGGGGATGTGCCCGCAGCCAAGGTACATGCCCTTGACCGGAATTGAACCCGGGACCCTTCAGTCCGCAGTCCGATGCTCTATCCACTGAGCCAAACCGGTCTCGGCATGTAAGAGTTCAATTTATAGATGAGGAAAGTAATCACAGATAAATTTCCCAAAGTCGACTAGCTAGTTACGATTTGAACTGGAACTCTCATTGTTCTGTGTTGTCCAGGCTTCTCTCTCCATATGTCTTAGCTTGCACCTTCATTAGTGCTGTATTCTTATCTAATTCAACTGCAGGTTATTTATGAGTTTCTCTACAGTCAGAGGCAGCGCGCTGGTAAGGGTGTGGGATAAGACCAATGTCTCACAGTTTGAATTAATGGGCTGCTTCCAGTAGGAAAAGGTAGGCTGCTTTGAATGAAGTGTTTTAAACTTTAATCCCACCATTTCGTGAACACAAAGGTTAAATTGATTTTCTTTCATGGGTACGTCTCATTTTTCTGCTTTCTTTCTGATACCACCATTCAAGTTATTTATGGCTCACGATATAGATTCAGAGGTGGAGAGAATGGTTTCTTTACACATTGTTTCTAAGCCCATCACGATGCTGTGATTAATATGCCTCCGTGGTACTAGGTTGCTGAATTAGTGTATTTCCAGGACTTCAGTTCTCTGCATGGGCCCCCAACTTCTCATTCCATATTGCTTAAATGTAGTGTTTCTAGGACTACAGTGGAGGCAGAACAGCAGGGTTCCGGATGCACAGGGGCGCTTATATACAGAGCTGGACGTGCAAACCCGCCACAGTGTTCTTTAATCCTCACTCACACCTACTCTTCTTTCTGTGCTGATTCTTATCTGTAAACCAAATCCTGGGGCTGTCTTCCCCCACTCCCCAACAATCACCAAGAGCTTTTGTTTGATCCCGAGTATGCCTCAAATGTAGTCTCATCTTCCAGGACATCAGAGCAGCAACATCTAACTGATTTCCTGCTCTGGGTTGGGATTGTTGGTGCAGTGCTCCACTTTGCTCCTGAAGAGATTTTTGTAAAATGCAATTCTGAGCAAATTGCTTCTGCTAAATCCCCCTGTGTCTCCCAGTGTTTCTGGACTTATCCAGAATCCTTAACATTGCATAGAAAACATGTCGGGATCTGCCTCTGCTCATCTACCTCATTTATTCTTATTATCGCTTGTCCATCCACCACCCCCAAGCTTTGCTCTGATGAACAACTTGCAGGCATTCCCTACAGGGTCTAACTTCTCTACCTTTGCACATGCTGCTATTTCTGTTTACCATATCTTTTCACCCTGAATGCTCCTTTCCCCCCAAAAAAAATGCCTTTTACTGAGTGGAATATATTTAATAAATATGTGTTGAAGGACTGACTTTTAATTATCATTCTTGGAATAAGAAAAGATTGCAACAGAAGTATAGCTGTGAAATACAATATGTTTCTTTTCCCTGAGTCCTCTGTTTCTTCTGTCCTTTTGTTCATTATGAGATTGCATTCTGTGATTTGCTTTTTTTTTTTAAGTATTCTGATCTCAATGATGGGAACTGGAACCTAAAATCATGTAAAAATACGCATTTACTTATCAGCAAACAGTTCCTGAGGATGAAATGTCCGGGACTGGACTGTGTTTGGTCCTGCTGACACAGTGATTTTCAAGCACACAGACAATATCCTATTCCAACTGTCACAGGCTAGGAGAATGTTTCCATATAATTATGTGCCCAATTCTTTTTGAAAATTCCACTCATTCTCTTTTGAAAGATTTTGTAATATTTTTAGTGGTGAGTGTTCTAAGAATCCATTACTTTTTAAAAAGAAAAATTCAAAACCTAGTGGCTTAAAACAACAACCATGTATCATGGTTTTGGGTATCAGGGTTAGGGGCAGAGATCAGCCAGCGATTTGTGGTCAGAGTGCTGTTGGTTGATACAACTTAGAGGTACTTAGTGATGAATGGGCTGGGCTGGTAGGTCCAAGATCACGTCATTCTCCTGCCTGGGAATGGCTGGAGATTGCTGGTAGAAACAATTTCCCATGGCGTGTCTTTTTTAAATATTTTTATCGATTTCAGAGAGGAAAGGAGGGGGAGAGAGAGATAGAAACATCAATGATGAGATGGAATCATTGATTGGCTGCCTCTTGCATGCCTCACACTGGTGATTGAGCCTGTAACCCAGGGATGTGCCCTGACAGGGTATAAAACCCCAACCTCCTGATTCATAGGTCAGTGCTCAACCACTGAGCAACGGCAGCGGGGCTGCCGGTGGCATTTTTATCTTGAAGGATTTAGAGGAGACCAGCTTACATTCTACTCAGAGGTTCCAGAAACAGTGTTCTAAAATTCCGAAGGCCTGTGCCTAGAAACAAGGTATCATTTCCATTTTTTTTCTATTTGTCAGATCCTTTAAAAGGTGACACAAATTAAAAAAGAGACATGGATCCTGTGTGTTAGGAGGGGTAGCAAACAAATTGCAGCCCCTTTCATCCCCACTATAGACAAATTCCAATGTTATAGATGGAACCTACTGAACTCTTCAACATAATATCCCTTTTGCTCACCATTCAGAAGTAACTTCTGTTAAAATGTTAATGTGTCTTGCCCAGATGTTTATTTTTGCTTAGTGTATATTACAGGTATTTTTTTAAAAGATGATATTGGGTATTCTGGTTTTCAAATTTTCTAAACATTTTATAAGAATTATTTCTAATCAGATATATCTTAGTGTGTTTGAATGGCTTTGCATTACTACTTGATATAGACTATTCATATTTTTGGATAATCTTCTAAACTTTAATATAAATAATATGTGATGAATGTCCTTATTTGCTTAATATTTGTGAACTTCTACAAATATTCCCTTGTATATATCCCTTACCTGGAACAACTGGGTTAAAGGGTACATGCATTTTTAAGGATTTTTTAAATTGACAAATTGCCACTCAGCAATGTTGTATTCATCTCTATACATTCCAACACTTATATAACAAAAGTGATCATCTTGCCCTAGCCAGTTTGGCTCAGTGGATAGAGCATAGGCTGGGCGGATTGAAGGGCTCTGGTTTCCATTCCAGTTAAGGGCGTGTACCTAGATCAGGGCAGGGTGCGGGGAAGGCAACCAACTGATGTGTCTCTCTCACACTGTTGTTCTCTCTCTCTGTCTTGTCCCTTCCCTTCGAGTCTCTAAAAAATCAATGGAAAAATATCCTCAGGCGAGGATTAAAAACAACAACAAAAGTTATCATCTTTGATTTGTGTAGGCTGTTTCCCATATACCATGCAACTAGGCCTTCGCATTTCTGTATGTCTAGTGAATTCTTCTGTGAATTGGTTCCTGATGTTGAGGAAGACACAGGAATCTCTACCATTAATCAACTATTCTCATATAGCTTATGTCTGTCCATGTACTCCTTCCCATACATCTCTCTCAAAACCCCAAATAAAATAAACTTGTTAATAGAACCTAAACGATGTACAAATGTGTAAGTAAATCTTACTTGCATTGTTGTGATTCATTAGCATTTTGTTCATAAGCTCTCATTAGCTTGCAGCATTACCCAGACTTAAAGCTTACAGTCTTACAAGGACTTTGAAGTAGTGGTTGGTTTTCTTTGAACACATTTGTATTGATTTCCGAGAGGAAGGAAGAGGGAGAGAGAGAAACATAAATGATGAGAGAGAATCATTGATCATTTGCCTCCTGCACACCCCCTGCTGAGGACTGAGCCTGCAAACCAGGGTGTGCCCTGACTGAGAATTGCACTGTGACCTCCTGGTTCAACCACTGAGCCGTGCTGGCCAGGCTGAAGTTGTCTTTATGATCTGCCTCCTCCTTTACCTCTCTGAGCTTCTCTTCTGTTAATACTTTCCTCATGTATTCTGCCTCAGTCACACTGGCTGCCTTACTGCTTTTCCAACCTCCTAGGAATAAACCTATCTCAGGATCTTTGCACTTCTGGTTCTTTCCTCTTGGATTCTTTGACCCTAGATATGTAACTGGCACATGTCCTTATTGTTTTTTACATCTTTACTCACATGTTACCTTCTCAGGGAGGTTTTTCCTGGCTGCATAATCTAAATTTGCAGTATCTCTCCATTATGTGTCAGACCCTGCCTATGCTTTCTTCATATTCTGAATGCGTATCATTCTTTAACAGGCCTTATGTTTTACTTTTATATGTGTTTCTTTTTTATTTTTCTTTCCAACTAGAATATAAGTAGAATATTGTGATCCCTACTCTTATTTATTAATGTATCCCCAGTTCTAAGGAGAGAACCTAACCTATAATAGTTGCTCAATAAATATTTGCTAATAAGTGATAAATACCACCATTGCTTCCATTTGCAGATGTGAGAGACTGGATTCATGCTCTGTCCCAAGGAGTTTTGTACCTCTGATACATATTGTGGGCAATTTCTCTTCCCTTCTAATTCTCTTCAGAGACCCTTATGAGGCACCCTTCTATTTCATTCTTCTCCTTTGAAAGAACTATGCACAGCTGGGTAAATTTTCTTGGTTAGGCCTATGTTTTTGCATGTAGACACGCATATATAAACACAAACATTAGCATGGTACACAGCATAGTGTCTCTTTGAAAATATAATGTGTGTTACTTCTCTTTCCTTCCTTTAGAGCAGGGGTGGGGAACTGTTTTTTTGTTTTTGTTTTTGTTTTTTATGCCAAAGGCCAATTGGATAGTCATAACATCATTTGTGGGCCATATAAAATGATTAACTTAAAAATTAGCCCGCTGTATTTGGTCAAATATTAAATTAGCTCAACCCTAAAATTATTTCTTGGGCCTTATATGGCCCAGTGGCTGGATGTCCCCCAGCCCTGCCTTAGAGTGTGACAAACGTTTAGGAGAATTCATTTAGGTAATAGCTCACTAATGTCCCAGGGTGCAGTGAGGCAGTAAAGACTCATAAAAAAAGTGACGTGTCTGTGTTAGCTCCTAATGCAGGAGGCATCTAAATGTGCCCAGGTAACTTACCCTTCACATTCTTCAACTCCCTGCCATCTTCTGTCTGGTTGTCCTTATCTAAAGAAATCGGGCTGTTGAATTGCTAAGCATTGTGTCTTTCTACATTAGGGGTCTCTGAAAAGATTTTTCCAAATGTAGTACTGTATTTTCTTCTTCAAAGAAACTGTTCTGTATTGTTTAATATAGTTGTTTCTCAGACACAATGTCACACCTGGATTTCCTCTCTCCCTGGATAACTGTCCGCCTGTTCATTGTAGCCTGGACGGTGTGAAGCAGAGATTTTTTCGGACATCTTTAAAATGGGGCTTGAGGAGGCCTTTGGCGTTTGGTTAAGGGCGGCAGCATGCCTGGGGGCTTTCCCTAACCAGAGCCTTTTCTGCACATGCACCCGCCTGAGAGCCAGGTGGTTATGAGGTCGGTGCCCACATGTGTGTGTGTTGGCCCTACAGGCGGTTCAGTTTTGGGGCCTCAGGAGATTTAGAAGTATAAAGTTTCTGTACAACCATTATGGTCTTTCTCATCTCACGTTTGTCCTAAGTATGACTCCTTTTTATGCTTAGAGTCCTAGGAACTGGCACTTTGTCCAACTGCATCCTTTTCATGTAACTACCATCTGTGTGTGTTTTTCTTTCGAATCCCATAAATGGATATCACAGTAAGGTCCTTGAAATACTCAAATTGCTAATGTTCACAGTATAAAGTAATGTCATACAATTTAAGTAACTGACTGGATAATCCTGTTCACTGCCCTTAAAATTCATTGGAAATAATCATTTAAAGATATGCTTTTCATAGTCATCTTACAACTATGAACTATAACAAAACAGGTGGAAGTTAAAAGGTTATACATATGTAATCACTACACAAAGATGCTTAAGAATCTCGGGAAGTATGTGTAATGTTAGCTTATTTAGGCAGTCAGTATCGACAGTGCTTCACCGGTCCTTTCTTATGTCCTTACTTAAAACGAGGTGGTATTCTCACCTTCTCACCCACACTCTCTGATCTTACAGGAAGAGCCGAGGGCCGGTGTCTTGTACAGGACTCCACAGTGAGATGAGTTGAAGTGGGGTGCAGTTAGAGTTTGAATGTAGTGGTTCTTTGTTTTTCTTTTGGGTGTCAGGAACTAGAGCCGTTAGATGGTACTGTGTAGGGTCTTCAGTCATCTGTTGACAGGTTACTGAGAAGCCTTATGTTGTTAAGAAATGCGGTGAGTTTGAAATTCAGATGATTGGAGTACCCCTGTTGATAAATTAAAGTTGATAAGCTTTCCTTTATTTATACTATTTTTAAAATATGTATTTTTATTGATTTCAGAGAGGAAAGGAGATGGAGAGAGATAGAAACATCAGTGATGAGAGAGAATCATTATCGGGTACCTGTGCACGTCCCACACTGGGGATCGAGCTCACCACCCGGGCATGTGCCCTGATCTGGAACCAAACTCTGACCTCCTGGTTCATAGGTGGATGCCCAACCACTGAGCCACGCCAGCTGGGCAAGACTTAAAATAGCAGATTTACGTTAGCAGCTGCTTCCCACAAGGGTGGGAGGGTGAACAGTAGCATTTCGAAGGGGTTATCTCCTTTCCTAATGTGATCCAGCGTCTCTGTTTCCTATGTTGCCCGCTCTGTCTATGCACCTACCTTTAAGAACTTTGCTGCACAGGCTGCTTCCTGTCATCACTGCTGCTGTTGTCTCTCCCATCAGTTTTGGGGGACAGCTGAGGTGAGCACTTCCTTGTTATAAAGCAAAGGCGGAAATACTGTCGACCCTTCAAACCCGTGGATCTCCTCCCCCGCTTTGACTGGGCTGGAGGAAGAATGGCTGGGAGACCGCCTGGCGGATGGATTCCATTTCATAAGACACATTCCCATTTTCTGTCTTGCTAGGAAAAAAAGATTTGAGAATTCTTTGTTAAACATCAAAAAACGTCTGGTCTGGGTACTCGCTGCTCCTCCTCAGTGGTGGCCATATGGCTTAGCACCATAAGCACCGGGCTGTGACTTAGGGACTGTGTTTTAATGTTCAAGAGTCCATCTTCTGTTATTGATGCCAGCTGAGCCACCATCCGTAAAATGTGAATAATAAACTGAACGAAGCCCGATAGTAAAGAATAGTAATAAATTCTTCCCATCACTCTAAAGTGATGTAAAACTGTATGATGAATTATGGTAGGGCCCATAGTGGACGGAATACATTCTGAGTACTTAAAAATTAGGAAGATAGGTATTTTTAATATTTTGGGCTACTTTGAATCTGATTGGGTTGGCAACTAGTCCCTGGGGTGTATACATGTGTATAATGTTAAGCGAGTAGTTCTGAAAATTTTCAATATCAATCCCCTCTGATCCTGCTCCTTCACAGACACAACTCACACGTAAAAGATTCTGTTCAGTTTAAACTTGTATTTAGGAATAATAACAAATGAACTCTTTCATAAAACTGATCACTTTCAGACCTAAGTTATAATGTAACAGCTGCCATTTTTCTAAGTGTTACCATTGGAGATAAAGAAATTTAACATTTTTGCTTTTCAGTGCAGGCTGATTGTCTTTGGTCTTGCTGAAATAAGCAGGGTAGTGTAAATATCTTTCTTTCTATGTTCTGGGCCTTCTAGAAGCCCAGGGAAAACAGACCCAGAGCACTTTGATAAAGCATTGGTAAATTTAGCTTCAGACGCCAGTGTCTCCAGGCAAAGGTAGTTCTTTAAAATATTAGAGTATGATATTGTTCATAAAGTTTTAAAAATAGTTAGGTTACTTATTCCAAAGAGTAAGCTATAAGTAACAGAAATATTTTGCACATTACCGTGATAAAATGAAAAATAACTCTAGATGAGTTAAGAGCATCTTCTCTAGAGATCTTTTCACTTATAACATGTGTTGTAAACCTCTCCCAAACAATTCTCCATTCTTGGCACCTGCCACTCACAGCCAAAAACACTAGTGAGGACTTTCTTTTCCCTAAAACAGTGGTCTGCAAACTGCAGCTCTGTTGACTAATGAGTTTGTCCACCACTGCCCTAAAAGAAACACTATTATATGTGTTACTTCTGTGTCCTCAAGTTTTTAAAATGTCGATAAAGCATCAATTACTGGATTTTTTTCATTTTTAAATAATGCATCAGCACTATTGATCTTCTCATGCATTTAAATTCTGTGACAAACTTGGTGGAGAAGGAAAGAGAACACACTGAGGAAATCATGATCTCAAATTGAAACACTAAACGACAAATATTTCTTTTTCCAGAGACTGGATCCCCAATTACAGCGTCATGCATTGGATTAGGCAATTCCAAAACACCTCCTCCAGGGCAAGCAGGACAGTGTGTTCCAGGATACAATGGTGAGAAATTACCCTGATTTTTGTAAATATTCTAGAGGCCCGGTACATGAAATTCATGCACTGGGGGTGGGAGACCCTCAGCCTGACCTGCACCCTCTTGCAGTCTGGGACCCCTGCCGGCAGTCGGATATTCCTCTCACAGTCTGGGACCCCTCACTGCTTACTGCCCCCTTGCTTGCTGCTCCTTACCACTTGGCTCGCTCCTCCTTAGGGCTGCTTACAGAGGCTGGCTTCTGGCTAAGTGGCACGCCCCCTGAGGGAGCACACTGACCACTAGGGGGCAGCTCCTGTGTTGAGCGTCTGCCCCCTGGTGGTGAGTGCTCATCATAGCGACTGGTCATTTTGCCACTAGGTCAATTTGCATGTTAGGCTTTTATTAAAGAGGATGAGGTTAATAAATTTGGTACTTTTTTGTGTATAGTGTGAATGATATTGCGTGAAACATGGTAGGTGCTTAGTAAGTATTTGATTGAATGAATACCTGTACAAATAAGGAATGACTTAATTTTTATTAGCCAGTGTGATAAAAAAAAAGAACAGACTGATAATTAGCAGAAGGAAGGAAGGTTGAGAGACTGGATGAAAAAGGTGAAGGGATTAAAATGTACAAATTGATTGTTATAAAGTATTCATGGGGATGTGAAGTACAGCATAGGGAATATAGTCAATAATATTCTGATGGCTATGTGTGATGCCAGGTGGGTATTAGGAATATCAGGGGAACACTTTGTAAAGTTTATGATTGTCTAACCACTATGCTGTACATCTGAAACTAATAAAAAATAATATTGAATATAAACTATAATTGAAAAATAAGTTTTATCTTAAAAATATAAAGATGTGAAATTACTATGTTACGAAACCTGCTAGGCACCCAGTACTTTATATACATTATTTTATTTCATGCTGAAGTATATTTAACTCAGAGATACTAGTACCATTTTGAAGATGAACTGACTGGTGCCCAGAAAGACTAAACAACTTTCCGAAGGTTACATAGCTACTGGCTAGCTCCTGAAATCATTGTGTCTTACGTGTTTTTGTTTGTTTGCTTGTTTTTGTTACAAAAGCTGCAGTTGTTTTTTTCATTATGCTAATTTTTTTAAAATTTAGGAGTGATGATAAGGCTTTTGAACCTTCTGGCTAGTAATAAATATAAAGACTAAGGACTTTAAAAACAGAAATCCTTTCATCCACAATATCCTTCAATATTTGTTGTTAAATTTTTGGTAGTAGTGATTATAATAGTTCAGTACATTCCCTTGGGCTCCATTCCCTAGTTGTATAATTAGGGACATCATCTAACTTTTCAAACCTTCCATTTCCTTACTCACCTGCTTCAGAGAGCTGCTGTGCTGTGATGGCACAATGAAGCATTAGCCCAGCGGCCGCCTGAGGAAGGTCTGCACGAAGTCCCAGCTGGGAAGGGTACCGATACCTCAGCGCAGCCAGGTGGACTGACTCAATGTAGACTCAGACATTCATTTTCCAGACAGGGAAAATGAGGCATGCAAATTGGTATTTGCATAAGATCACATGATTTAGCTTAATAGATTTGTAAGGAAAACCTAGCTTTGTGGGACAGAGTTTGATTCTTGCAGATAGTTCCTATTTGCATGTAAATTATGAAATTGAGATATTCGTCTTTTGCTTCTTCAACCTAAAAGCACTGTATTTTCCTCCTAGGACAATGACTAGTTAAGATAATGTGGATCATATAGCAGCAGGTATATTTATAAAAAGACACGTAAGATTTTTTTTTTTTTAAAAAGGGCAGAAAATAGGTATTCTGTGAAGTCAGTGATTTCTCCAGGCTTGGAGAGGCGAATTCAGCGTTAGTGAAATCCTCCCTTTAAACAGTTCTTTGGTCTTCGCTACTTCTTTTGTCAGAAAAATCGCTTTAGTGCTGAGCCATTTTTAGGCACTGAAGATGTAGGAGATGTTGAACAAATTTCCCTTAGTAGTTTCCATGCCGTTTTCATACCCAGTTGTAAGGACGGGTTAAGCTTTGATGCCTCATGGAATTTTAGTACACACATTTTTTATTGTCTGAAAGCTATTACAGGTTAAACATTAGAATAAAATATTTATAACCAAGGAAATAGTGACTTTATGACTCATGATCTTTATATGTTTTTTGACTTTTCAGAGATTCAGAAGAATAGTGTAATATTCAATATTAGAATAAAAAGCAGCACTTATTTGAGAAAGGAAAGAATACCATTTTGTGTGTGTGTGTGTGAAAAAGATTCAATATAATATAACATAACTTCACATTCATTGAATATCTTATACAAGCAAGTCACTTTATTTCCATCCCCAAGTAATTCTTATACCAACACCATGAGAAAAGAATTACCCTCACTTTTTAGATAGGGAAATTGAAGGGGTAATAGACTGTGCTCAGGGACACGTAGTAAACGGCCACTGTACTGGGATTCCGGGAAACAAAGATGAATTAGGCTTGGCATCTACCCTTAATGAACTCAGAATCTACTGAGAGACAGATAGCTGCCCTGCTAATAATTGTCAGAATGGAATTTTAAACAAAGTGCTCTGGGCACACAAAGAAGGGAGTGATTAATTTTTTCTGGGGATAATGTCTGCCTTTTCTCATAGCTTCTTTCAGTGGAATAACCTGGATGGATGAAGCTACAAAAAGAATCTATTAAAGCTTAAAACATAACGAGACAGCCTCATTTCTAGGTTCTACCAAGATTACTGACAGTGGATAATGCTCTGATCTAAAATCATTCAAGATTTGAATAGTATAACACAGAAAGCACTGGGATAATATTTGGGAAGTTTAAATTGCCATGTAAGGCTTGTAAGTAGATATGAAAAATAGGGTTTCCAGGCTTTTAAGTACTTTATTTTTAGTGCTTGAAATATTTTTTGGTATATTTTAAACTTTGTTTTCTTTAATTTTTGAAAAGCTGACCATATTTTTAATTTTTTATAGAATAGAAGGATATGTTTAAATGGATATGAACATATACTATGAAATTAGTAGTATGTTTGCAATATAATGTCTTTATGGAACATTGTAAGGAGAATTCATGATCTTGTTAGAAATCAAAAGCATCTATGCTACATTTTTTGTGAGATATTTTCACTTACTTATATATTTATATTAACTAGTGCCCCGAGCACATTAAAAGGGAATTAATTAGAGGGAATATTTTAATATTACTATTTTCTCTTTCTTTATGATAGAAGTGTCAGAAATTAAAGAAAATTAGTAAAATGTATATGAAATCTCCCTCCTGTCAGAGTGTGGGATGCACCTCGGGACCCAGAGGCAAGTTCCTGCCCACCTGTGGGTGCCTCAAAATCACAAGAGTCCCAGACCCAGCTGCCACCCTCACCCCATTAAGCCCTGCAGGGCAGGGGCCATGGCCTCAGTTTCCCCAAACCCTGGAGTGAGGGTGTGACAACAATTTGCATATTAGCTCTTTATTATATAGGATGGCCTTACAGGAATTAAAAGATGCCTCTTTTTAAACACTATAGTTTAAAACACTGTAGTTTGAATGTTGAATATAGAAAATAGGGAAACATTTATGCTTTAAGGTCATGCATTTTTAGTCAGAGTATTTATTTGTATTTTATTTTGCAGTTATGATTTTGGATGACAACATGCAAAAACTGAAGGCTCGGTGTTTAGGAAATATTGTGGTAAAGTAAGTAAAATTGCAATACTACTATTTAAAAGAGCAAGAATCTATAATAATATAAGGGTAATATGTTAATTAGACCTGATATCTTCAGACATCCTTCCTGACAAAACCAGGGCTGGAGGGAAGCCAGCTGGGGTCCTGGGTGCCTGTGGGTAGACTGGGGAAAGCTGGCCAGGGTACTGGATGCCTATGGGCAGCCTGAGGGAAGCCAGCCTGGGTCCTGGATGCCTTTGGGTGGCTGGAGGAGGGAAGCATGGGTCCCAGGTGCCAAATGTAAGCTGGTGCCAGAGGTAAGCTGGTGCTGGCTGCCATGGGAAGAAAGACTCTTTCATGAATTTTTGTGCATTGGGGCTCTCATAATTTTAAGAAAATGAAATGCTTGCAGTAAATGATATTATTAGTGAGGAGGTTACAGAATGAGCTTTAATACTGTTTGAAAATGCACAGTGCCAATACTTAAAATTTATACATGTAAGTCCCATAAATTAGAATAAATTTAGATACAATCTTTAAGGGTATTCTTTAAGAAGAGGAAGAAGAAAAAAAAGGTAAAGATAAAAACTATGAACAACAGAATGACAACAAATACATACCTACCAATAAGTGAATCTAAAAATCAAGTAAATGAAAAATCTGATGAGCAGAATGGACAGATGAATATAATAGAATCAGGGATATAGAAAGGGAGTGGACTGACCATTCTCATGGGGAAGAGGGTGTGGGGGTTCAGGAAGAGATTAGACAAAAATCTTACACATGGATGAAGACAATGGCAGGGGAGGGGGATTGGGTGCACGGGAGTTATGGGGGGGAAAAGAGGAACACCTGTAATAATCCGAACAATAAAGATTTAGTTAATAATAAAAAATTTAAAAAATAAAGCCAAAAAATAAAAACAAAAAAATAACTAAAAATTATTATATAAGTATATGTTTTATATATATATATATGACTTTCCTCTTTTTGACAAACATTTTAGGTTGTTGAACCAATTTGGTTTATTCTTGTGTATCGCTTTTTTCCTTACCCCTGTTTCATGAGCATTTTAACTTTTTCTCTGCTTAAAAATGCTCACCCCCATTCTAAGCCTCTTAGTTATTTTTTCAAAACTTATGATCATAAATAATTCTGAATGAACATCTTTGTGTTGCTTTTTCTCCCTTTCTGATACTTACTATAGCATTGAATAGTTTTCTAAAAGTGTAATTACTGAGTCAAACACTAGCATAATATAAAATTCCTGACTCATCAAGTATACTTTGCTGTTAACATTTTTTGTCATTGTTCATTTGATAGACAAAGTGCTAAAATTGGAAAATATTTAAATGTGCCTTGATTAAAGCAATACTTTAAAATTACTATGCTGATGGAAGCTGAAGTAGAAGTTGACTAAGCTGGAGACACACAGGTGTCATTGTCTTTTCTTTCTTTATAAACAATTTTTCAAATCCCTACTGAGAATATGTTTTTAATGATTTAAAATATATATATATATTATTGATTTTGATTTTTTTACAGAGAGGAAGGAGGAGGGATAGAGAGTTAGAAACATCGATCAGCTGCTTCCCACACAACTCCTACTGGGGATGTGCCCACAACCAAGGTACATGCCCTTGGCCAGAATCAAACTGGGGACCCTTCAGTCCACAGGCCAGTGCTCTAGCCACTGAGCCAAACCGGTTAGGGCTGTTTTTAATGATGAGAGAGAGAGAGAGGGGGGGGGGGGGAGAAAGAGATTGCCTCCCTTTCACCCCCTGACCAGGACTGAACCTGCAACCAAGATATGGGCTCTGAGCAAGATGTGAGCCACCACCTTTTGGTTTGCAGGATGATGCTCCAACCAACTGAGCAACTTGAGTGGGGCAGAATGTGTTGTTTTAATCACTGACACTATTCAACATGCTTTATAGGTTGCTTTAGTGCCTCTGATTTTGGAATTTTAGCCGAATGGTTTAGTAAAATTTACTGATATGGTTTGAGTTGAATGAGCTGCTATAAATAAAGAACATTGCATGTCAAGTCTTCTAACAGGTTTGTTTTCCCATTTA
Organism: Antrozous pallidus; assembly: GCA_027563665.1. Classification (NCBI taxonomy): domain Eukaryota; kingdom Metazoa; phylum Chordata; class Mammalia; order Chiroptera; family Vespertilionidae; genus Antrozous; species Antrozous pallidus. The sequence continues at coordinate 40,497,539 of CM050513.1, read as the reverse complement.
CTTGGAATAGTTTTTTTTTTTTTTTTTTTTTTTTACTTGACATCCTCATATTGGTAGCAGATTGTCTCGGGTTAATAAAACATTTTAAATTCTGTGAAAAGTAAACGAAAAATAGTAATTTAAAAAATGTATTTCTTTATGTAGAAATACTTTAATTTTACAAAACATTAGTAAAGGGGATACACATTCTGATGTAGTTCTTTTCAGATTCTCATGTTATCAGTAAACATGTAAGCACTATATCACTTTTATTACAAGTTTAAATTTTAAAACATCTTTTTGGTAAATGGAAAAGGTAAATGTTGAATATGCTAATTGTTCTCATATTTTTCTGAATCAGAATGCATAAAAACACAGGACTAGTTGAAATTTGATCTATATGGGGGGAAATGTTGTGGGTTGCAGGAGGGCTTGCTAAAGAATTAATTGGAACAAGATTGTCAGTGGATGTTTATCTTGCTTAGGGAAGCACATGGTTTTGAGAGCCTTTCAAAGCACTCCAGCAGCATACATTTTATATAGTCTCCCAACTATAAGTGAGTCACCTATTTCATAAAGTAACTTTTGCAAGATCTCAGTGGTAGCACTTGATACCAGCACAACTTTAAAGGCCCTCGTGTCCTCTGCCCTCTAATTACTAGTGGCTCTGCCCCATATCCATTCAAAAACAATATCCTCCTATATAATAAAAGCCTAATATGCAAATTGTCTTAACGGGGAATTTGACCACTTGTTACCATGTGTGCTGACCACCAGGGGGTGGCGCAGAACACGGTGGGTGTTGGTGATGTGGCACAGTCGGCGGCAGTGGAGGTGCTTCCAGCACTGATGGGCCAGATGAGAGCTGGACCACAGCGGGATGGTGGAGCAGGTGAGCAGGTGGTGCCAGGCCAATGCTGTTGCAGGTAGGGGCCTTGCCAATCACCCCTCAGATGGCGACCAGCAGCGGCGGTGGCAGGGACAGTTCTGCTGCCTGGCTCCCAAGTGCTGAGTGAGCTGGGTGGGGGCCCAGCAGGCAGGATGGTGAAGCAGGCGAGGGGGTGGCACTAACACATGGAGGGAAAGGGCAAATAGTAATATTAAAATATTTCTTCTAATTATTTTCCTTTCAATGTGCATGAATCCATGCACTGGGCCACTAGTAACATAATAACACCCTACAGAAACTATAATTATTTTTTCTTGAAGCCATTAGTATTACTTCAACTAATTGAAATAACATGACTACTAACAAAAGCATTCTAGGTTTAGATTGCTGCCACTTCAGACTGATTTTTCTATCTCTCTATTCCTAAACAGGGAATTTTATTATTCAGATCTGGGGTTTTTGAGATTTCATTATAAATTATTTGAGGATACAATGTATAATGACATGCGTAAACTTTGATTCTTTACTTAAGTTAATAGTGAAACGAGGTATTTGAAAATATGATCTAATATGTGTGTGTGTGTGTGTGTGTGTGTGTGTGTGTGTATGTATAATTATATTTAAAAAGCAAGGTAAAATTTCAGAAATAAAGTTATTACCAATATCTCCTTTTTAATAGAACAGTTTTTGAAATTTTATTTCAGGAACTCATTTTTGTCTGTGAGAGCAAGAATTTCCTTTTGAAACTCACACATCCAGTATCCCAGTCTACCTCCTTGATCTAACAATTATTCCTGCATTCCTATGTCTGCTTGCAGTATTCATAAGACGTTCTCATATTTAGCATCTAATCTGTCAAGAAGAATTATTTGTGTCAATCCATTAATTGTCTGGTGTGCCTTTTCTAGAATGGAAAAAAAAGCCAATGAATTATTTTTAAAGCACATAATAAATAAATGCTTAATTGAATTAAGTGAAAGGAAAAAAGCACACCTTCATAACGTAATAAAAATTACTGTGATTTTTAAAAAACACTGTGTAATTTAGAGATAATCATTCTTTCTCTGTGGATCACACTTTATTTTTTTTAAATTAATTTATTTTTCTTTGTAGAGAACATTTTAAAGAAGATCTATGATCTGCAAGCAGCGTCCTTTCCAGAATCCAGCTATATTGCTGCTGAGCCCCTTGGTGGCCTGTAAATGGTGTTTGATTAGGGATTATATACAATGTCCAAGGTCCACAGATATCTGAGATTTTAAACTCTAAGAAATGTGTAGGTCCCCATATTTCAGAAATACATAATCAACATGTTTAATTAAGTATTTATAAAATTTTACATTATAACAACTTCATAGTCAATTTAGTCTTCATATTTTTTTATTTTATTTGCAAATAATTTTTAGGCTGTACTTTCTCACTTCTCATGATTCCCATATATGTGAGATGGTAGCTGGGAAATAATAACCAATGATAAACTATATATAAAACTCCTTTTCACATGATTTCAAAAGCAAATTTACAACTTACTATTTTTTAGAACATGTTTCCGTTCATATGGTACATTGTTATATTTTATTTTATTTTCATGGATGAGGGGCAAGGCTACTAGTAATAAAAAAGATTCAGTCCATGAAGGGCTTAAAACTGTGCTGGCATCAAAAGCTACTGCTGGGCATGCTCTGTATAATAATTAAGTGGAATAGCCTTTGAAAGAGAAATATTTCCTAATGCCATTTATGTTCACTAATTATACTTACGGTGATTAGGAAGAATAGAGGGGGAAATTTGCATGGAATATTTGAAAAATATGGGATTCAAACTATATTAAAATAAGTCAATAAAAATAATGATATTGTTTTAATCCTAACTTTGTATGCTTTTTGTAAATATTTTTGTTTTACAATAAAAGCTATTGTAAACTGTATAAAAAAGATGGAAACTATTTCTGACACTATCTTTAAAATTTGCAGCTATAGTAATATTTCTATACTTTATAAGATACTAAATTTAATAATTCATTTTATTATATTAAGACTAGAAGCCTGGTGCATGAATTCGTGAACAGATAGGGTCTGGCTGGCCTGCCCAGATAAGGACTGATCAGAGACAGCCAACGGGAGGGGACATGAGAGGTTGGCAGGCCCGCCCGTCCCTGATCAGGGTGAGGGATGTTTGGGGCCAGGGCCGGCTGAGGGGAGGGGCAACAGGAGGTTGGTTGGCCAACCCTGCCCCAATTGGGGTGGGGGGCCATTACAGAGCTGGGCCAGCTGGGGGGAGGGGCAGCAGAAGGTTGGCTGGCTGGCCCAACCCCATTGAGCTGGTTGGCTGGCCACAGTGCACATCATAGCGACCAGTCTTTCTGGTCGTTCAGGTTGTTTTGGTCACTTGGCTTTTATATATATACTATCCTGCAAGAATAGAACTTCCTGTGGCCTGAGCAAAGCTCCCTCCCTTCTCTGCTACCTCACTCCCATCTCCTCTACCTTGCTCCCTCCCTTCTCCCCTGCCCTGCTTGCTTACTTCTCTGCAGCTTTGCTTCCTTCTGCAGTGCTTGGCTTCCTTCTACATGTGGATATGCACATTAACTGTCATCTTGGTTGGGTTAATTTGCATACTTGCTCTGATTGGCTTGTGATTTGGGATGATATCCATATATCATCCCAAATCACAAAAGTGATATGTAGTAATTTTGAGAAAAGTGCTTGATCCCCTTTGGTATTTCAAACTCCTTTGTTAAAGCTTTCTAGAAATCTCAGCTTTGCACTCCTGGGGATCCCTTTACTGGAAGGTAGGCATTTTAGTGATTTCTAAGCCAGTGCAGACTTTAGAGTGCAATAAACACGAATCCTGCAGTTTTCATAAATTACTTGCATTCACAGGATTAACTTTTCTCTTAGAAAATGACATGTCTGCAGTTATTAGAAAATTCCTTTGATTTTGAAACTTATACCAGGCAGTTAGTTAGGATATCTGAATTTCTATGAATACAAAATGTTTATGAATTTTAGAAGGTGCCCCTGCAGTGGCATCCAGAACTCTAAATTGAGAAATGAAAATAGGAGTCAGTAATTTCCAGTCAATACAAAGCAGAGCTTGAGAGAACATTTTAACTGTAATTGCTGTTCTCAGTACCACAGCACTCACTCTTATTAAAGCCACAGGTCTCTGGCTCTTCCTCTCTCATGGGTAGACATTTTCTCCAACTAGATCCAGTGGTTGCTGTTGGAAATGTGGCTTGTTTGCCTCCTGCTGTTTCCATGCCCTGTGCCCTGAAGGTAGTGACGGGGTGTGAGAGAGCTGTATGGCACCATCCCAGTGCCTTTTACTCTGGTGTCTGCCAATTTCTCAGCCTCCAAATACTGAACTCTGGGCCCTTAATGATGTTAGTTTACATCTTTATAGCTTAGAATAGTGATTTAGTCATTGTGTTGCTGTCTTGGGGGAGGGTCAGGACAGCTTTCTTTTTATCAGTGTATCCTTTGAGCAAAATGAAGGATGTCATATAATTGTAATGCTGTTCTTTTCTAAATCTCATTTACAGATTTCAGTATAATTGTTTAAAGCCTTATAACAACACTGTTATGTGGGCAGTGGGATAGGCATTATCCTCATTTTAAACCCAGGAATCTAAACATCATTCGTAGTTATATAGCTAAAACTCGCATTTATTACCTTCTCATTTGTCTGCCCAGAGAGAAAGAAATTATGGCCTTGTTAGCTTCTTCTGGGAAGAAAAAAAAGCAGCTTCATATGAAAACCTTGAGTAAAGCCTACAGAAACCATAGGAAATACTGGCAGTTTAAAGTTGGGAGCTAACTTCAGATTCTCTAGGGAACAGGAGTTAATATTTCACATGGGTTCCTGAGGGAGTACTGACTATAGACCATCTTATCTGGCATTGATGGTTGCTACTTGTAAGGGGTTAGGAAGAGCCCAGGGGAGGCCCAGCTGTGAAACAAGGCAGGCTGGTGCCTTTGCCAGGTCTTAGGTCTTTGACTGATAGGTTTGAGGCATGCTGACTTCAGCTGCTGCTTGTTTGGGAGATTTTAGCAAGGTCTGAAGCCTGAGCCAGGACAAGCTGTTCAGATGGAAAAGCAGCTGAAAACAGCCTGGGTGGGGCTACAAATTGGATACACACACACACACACACACACACACACACACACACATACATACATACATATATCTTAGTATTTCATAAGTTTTCTTTCCTTCTGCCAGTCTAATTTTTTTTGTTATAAATACACCACACACACACACACACACACACACACACACACACACACGAATGTCCTTATTCTATCACTTCGGAAAAAGAGCCCCAGTGTACCCTCTATTCCAGAAAAAAGACCTAAATGTAATATAAAAGGACGATTAGGATAGCAATGAGGAAAGTGATAATTTGGAATACCCCCCCAAATTTCTGCTTTATAGCTCATGAACACCTCACTTCTCACTTGAGGTTATTGTTTCTCTCGTTTTTTTTTATTTTTTTTATTTCATTGATAGATGTTCACAAATTCTGGAACCCTCTCTTTTCTACTTTTCTTAAGGACTATTAAATTGCATCTTCCAAGATTCTTTCTTTAGAGTCCATTTTTTAAATATTCAGATAAGAACATCTGAATTTTTAAAGAAACCAGAGTTTATTAGTGAAGAACACAGAGCATTTGTTTATTTTATACTAATAATTACTGATGCAATTTCTCATCTTGCTTTTTAGCTTGTTCCTTAATTGTACCTGGCAATAATGAAGTAGTTTAATGTGCAAGCAGAATACCTCTCCATAAGGTTAATTGTTGCTGTTTGCATTTAGTTGGCTTCATTCATGAATTATATTTCTTTTGGTCCCTATTGGATTTTGATTAAATTTTGATTTATCATCTCTTCTTAGTGTCCCCTTCACTTCTTTACCCTTGGAAATGTTGCTAGTACATTTAGAATGATTTTTATTGGTTGCCGTAGTCCTGTTTTAGTTGAATGTTTAATCCTATCTAATAAAGAGGGAATATGCTAATTGACCTTCACGCCCTCACAAAGATGTCAGTGCCCACAGCCAATAAGGAAAGAATATGCTAATTGAATGCCACATCCTAAAAGATGGCTTTGTCCACAGCCACAAAATGGCAGCATTCAGTCCCCCCAACCTTGCCGGGGCTGCAGGCACTCAGCATGGCCAGGCCCGTCCCCAGGCGGGTCTGGCCACTCTGTGCTCCTGCCTCCAGGGTCCTGCAGTCCCTTCAGCACCCCCAGCTGCCCAGGGTTGGCCCAAGGCACAGGCAAGCTTTGGATGGTGGCAGCCCAGCCATCCAGGGCCGCCCAAAGCTCAGGTAAAAGGGTCAGCTGAGGCTTGAGCTGCCAGCAGTGGCAGCAACAGAGGTATGATGGGGAATCACCTTCCCCTGATCACCATGTTGCCTTCCACTTCTGAGAGCTCCCGGACTGTGAAAGAGGGCAGGCCAGACTGAGGGACACCCCCCTCCTCCAGTGCCCATTTACCCATTAAGGGATATTTGGATTATTTCTAGCTTGAGGCAATTATAAATAATGCTGGTATATATATTCAAGTAGAGGGTTTTTTTAATGCAAAAATTACTTTTTACTTATCCTGCCAAAAGCAATTTGAATTTTCATGCACCGGGCCTCTAGTAATTAATAATTTTACACTGAGTTGTAAAATATTAACATGGAAACTGATGAAATAAAATTATTTACTTGATGGTTTAGAAGGATTAACATTAAAAAAAAAATCAGTTAAAAGGACCTGAGGGGATTGATTACCTGCTTTCTCTTGCTGACTTTACTGGAGTTTCTTTATGAACAATAATATTAACAAAGGCAACAGCAACAACATATCAACATCTCTGTAGTTGCTTTGTTTTGTTTTTTAACAGATTAAAAAATGCTATCACATACATTTTTCAAATATTACAAAAAGTAGATCTAACAAGAGAGGACCTACTCTGGGAGGCTGGACTTGGTGGAAATGGGCAATTGCAGCTGGATCCCACTGGTAACCTGATCTCATTTCCTGCCTGACAGAAAGTGAGATCACACTTCCGTGCTTCCCATTTCTGAGGGGCGGAGGGTGCATGAAGCTGCTTCATGGGGGCAATAGCCATGTCTGCTTCACGTTCAGTTTTCTTAGCATCAGCCCTGTGCAGTAACCATTTCACTTAGTATTTTTACTGTGTGAGTTCAGGAGGCTAGGTATTTGAAAATCCTTAAGTTTTACATTATCTAAACTTCCAAACTACAAAAAGTATAAAGTGTTTTTGTATCCAGAAAACACATTGGGTGATTATTTTTGTTAGGTGGCACTTCCTATAGGGAACTGATGTAAGAATCTATTTATTTATTTATAGACTAGAGGCCCTTTGCACAAAGATTTGTGCAATAGGCCTTCCTTCCCCTGGCTGCTGGCACCAGTTTTCCTCCGGCACCCGGGACCCAGGCTTTTGCTCTGGCCACCGCCTTCAGTCTTCTTTGCTCCGGCCAGAGTTTCACTCCTGTACCTCCCTCTACCCTCTCTCGCCCCCTCATAGCAGGTGTCCTGCCCCACCCTGCTGCTCTGTGTCTGCATATGCAAATTAACCCACGATCTTTGTAGGGTTATTTTGCATACTTAACTTCTGATTGACTGATGAGCATCATGGAGGTATAGCAATTTGCATATTTCTCTTTTATTAGTGTAGCTAGATGGTAGACAGAGATAGATAGATATAGATAGATAGAAGATAGATAGGTAGAGAGATATTAAGCCCTTGCTATGTATATAATACCTGTTCAGTCATATGGAAGAAAGAAGGAAATATAAGAGTGTTATTGATGGAAGTTGGATTCTTAGGATGCTGCTGGATTAAGAATTTCTAGAGGACTCCATAGTAGGGTGAGATATGATAGAAAGCTTTATTTCTGTAAAATTACAACCCTTATTTCCAAGGTCCCATTTTCCTCAGTCCCATCATATAAGAAGTGCAGCTGTGGCTTCAACAGAGCTAGAATCAAAGCCAGGGTCCAGAATTTCTGCTCCATGTTGGAGCACACATCCAGTCCAGTATCAGGCTAGCTTAGTTTGTGTTCCCCACTGGATTTCATCAGTCCATTGCATGTGGGGTCTGCAAGGCCACATGGCCATAGGGGGACACAGGCAGGAGCAAAGCCACAGTAACCAGAGAGCTAACAGAGTGGTGAGCCAAGAAGCCACAGGAGCCACACAAGAGAACAAATTCCTTTCTTTAGGGCAGTGGTCAGCAAACTGTGGCTCACAAGCCACATACGGCTCTTTGGCCTCTTGAGTGTGGCTCTTCCACAAAATACCATATGCAGGCGTGCAGGTATAGTGCGATTGAAACTTTGTGGCCCATGCCCAGAAGTAGGTTTTTGGCTTTCAAAAGAAACTTCATTTGTTGTACTATTGATATTTGGCTCTGTTGACTAATGAGTTTGCCTACTCCTGGTCTAAGGGATTATATATTCCCAAATTTTCATGGGCTTGTAGTGGCCCTGCCCCTCTAGCCAATGATCTCTGTTCCAAGGTTTAACTGACATGCAACTTTCCTATGTCACCAGACTCACTGTGCACGCACTCACCTCCCCTTTGTGGGACCCTTTCTCTGTGATCTGCAGGGAATGGGCCTTGGCTCCCTGGGAAGTGTGAAATTGCAGCTTCCTGGTGAAGCTGCCCAAATGACAGGCCTATAATGTTTGGCCTCTCCTTTGCTCCTTTCCTTTTTAATAACTAGCTAATTAGAATGGTATCAAGAGGAAACTGATTGGGAAAGATATGTATACTACCTTCTCTTTTATTCATAGAAGTGAGAGATCACATAGGTTTGTGTGGTCATGAAAAGAAATAATTGAAAGGGGAAGAGAGAGAATTCACAGATTGGGGAGGTACATTGCTTGTGAACAAGGTTGTTCATGGGATGTTTAATTGGTATGTTCAAGATACCTAAAATAGTGAATTGATTTGACCATGGTAGAAGGATATTTTTCTTAAAAAGTAATTTAGTGATGTATTTTGGCTTTTTAAATAAATGTTATACTTCTTTTTGAAACAATGGTTGCTGCTAATAATAACTCAAATGCCAAATGTGTGCCCTTTCCCAGAAACCACAGTCATCCCTCAATGACTCTGCTAAGTAGAGGTCAACTACTTCAGCTTCAATTAGACTTGATCTATCCAGCAGATTTAAAGGTTACATCTTAATTATAGGACTTGAATTGTAATTGTCTATCACACGAGAACGTTGTTAGTTCTAATCAATCTGCCCTCTTTTGCTGCTTTTATAGTAATTCTAACTGCTCTGTTTTTATATAAGGTTGCCATTACCACCTGGGGCTTTTTCAGGACTCTGGAAGAATCAGGAAGCGTTCAAGCACTTATACTTTGAAAAATTTCCTGTAAGAACTTTATTATACTTTCTTTTAACCTTCTTATAGACTTCTCTATAGTTCTTGGCAACTTGCTCCTAAGAGTGTAGATGACAAAGCAATTTTGAAAAGATGTCTGGGACCAGATTCCAGATTGCAGAGATAATAATGCCCAAACTGCATAAGTAAGTCACTTTTATATTTATTTTTATTACTCTCCAGACATAAATTTTCTCAGTTTGTTTTAGCAACCTTTTCTGGAATTTAACAGCCCTCAGTATCAAAAAGTTTTTGTGAGACTAAAACTTATTTGGGCTCTCTATATTATTTCCTCCATTGGACTCCATCAGAGATTGAAAGCAGCTGATCAGGGTTGTACACTGTCATTAAGACCCGTTGACTGCTTCTGCTCCTGGATATTGAGCAAAAAACAAATGACTTGTCAGAAGTTGTATCTTTACATCTCTTTTTGTATTTTTGACATTCTTTTCTGTGTATTCCCTGAGTTCTTTATTTTAAAATCACATTTAAAAACAAAGATACAGGATAAAGACAGTGTTCTCAACAATCAGTACCCAGTGACCTGGATAACAAAAAGTGTCTTCTTGTTTTCTGTTTTACAATGTACATGCTCCTCTGTGCCACAGTCATGTGTTTTATGTCTGTAACAGAACTTTATTGATAATACACATCAGGTCCAGCAGTCATCTTTTTGCTGTCATCTCATTTCTATTTCCTTCCTTGAGAGAGATACATGGTCTTCACGATCCAGTAGGTAAAGAGAATGTTCACAGTTTCATTAAAAGGAAAAAGTGAATTGAAGTATTTAGCATTCTATCTTTTTTATTTGTGAGTGAAGGACAACTAACCTAATCAACTAGACAAATGACAAAAATTAAAATAGCTTCCTTTAGAAAAAGAGCTCACATGTAAATGGCCTCAGTAGCCTAGATTAAACATACCCCGAGGAACTGTGGTGAGGAAGATTTGTTAGTGTAGTTGACATCAGTCAGTCCAGTAGATCAGTCCAGTCATCAGAATACTGGTATGATTAATTACAACCTGCCAAAAGCAAATACTCTGTGCGTGTGGTTTTAACATGATCATCTTTAACACTGAAAGCTTTTTCAATGTCCCAGTTTATGTTTAAACTATAGGTAGTGAGTCTGTACTGTCTTGTTATCCTGACCTCAAATCTCTCAGCTAAGGGGTTAATAGCAGAGAGGATTGAGTAACTTGACCATAATTTAGAAGTAACAGAGCTAACATTTGAATCCCTATAATCTGGCTCCAGAGTCCATGCTCTTGAACTACTACCACACATTCCCTCTCTAATAGTAATTGCAGTCGTTATTGCAATTAGTGCCAATTATTGAGGACTCACCATGCACCAGGATCTATCTTTACATGCACCTTCTCCTTTATGGCTCACAAAAGCCTTATAAGATGAGCATACTGAGTGTGAGAAAGATTAAAAAACACCAACAGTGACTCTGGGATCAGTTCCAAAGCCCATGCTCACAAACATAGGTATCAAGATAACTCAGAGGCACTAGCGACATATTTATTTCTTTATACTTACTCTTGATTCTTCATTCTGCATGACTTCTGGACCAGTGAAGATGTACTGCTTCCTGGAGTTGATTAAAAATTTAATTTCATGCTGACTACTTTATTATGTTTCACTGAAGCGAGATTTTAATCCTAATCCATGTTAATAATCTGTGCTCTGTTTTATAATTACTCATAGAGAGATTTAAAGCTTTTAATTATTAGCACAAGTAGAGAATAAATCTACCAAAGAATTACTTGGCAATACCAAATTGGAAATGTTGAGCTATTACTTTTCCCTTAAAAAAAAAAAAAAGAAATTTGACTCATAAGCTTTACAACTCTATGTCCAAAAGCTTAACTCAAACACTATAAGAACATTTTAATTTATTTCTGGTTATTAGTGGAATAAAGACTTTCTATTAAACTTTTAACAATCAAAAGTAATTAATTTCATAGGCTAGTTATGAAAAAAGTCAAGTGAATACAATAAATTAATTTTGAGATATTTTATCAGCCTTAAAATGGTTATATTACCCAATAGTATATGCTAATTAGAGATTTTTTATTCTGATTTTAAGGGATATTATGACACCATGGATGCTGGTTACATGGATGAAGAAGGTTATTTGTATGTTATGTCACGAGTTGATGACGTGATAAATGTTGCAGGTCACAGAATTTCTGCTGGTGCCATTGAAGAGGTATTGATGAATGTTGGTCTTCTGTGCTGGGTTATGTTTAGGAACAGAGCTGAGCTGAAGTCAGTATTGAGTTTAAATTATTCAGCCTGGAAAATCATCACACCCTTCATTTCAAGGCGAGGCTACGTTATCTGTAACATCACCCTACTTTCTCTTCTGTGATTTCTCATGTTCTCCATTACACTCTTCCATTTCTGTCTGAGTGATAGTATGGAATTTTTATTATTTATTATGTTACTTATGGGGCAGTCTATATATACTTGTCTTTTGATAGTTGCTCCTTGATTGCTTCTAACTTCTTGATTTTTCTCCTGCTTCATAACCGGGTTTGTTCACAGTCTCAAAGTGGTGTAAATTTAAACATTTTATTATACTCTTAAATCATGATAATTTTCTGCCAATATAACTTACACAAAGTACCCAGAAGAGATTTTTAAAATGTTTTTTAATTTTTCACCTTTAATAGAGTAAAATCCACTTTTTTGTTCTATAATAATAAGGTTTTTTTACTTGTATATATTCTTGTAACCATCACTAGAGAAGGGATACAGAAAAATTTCAACACTATCAAAGAATTCCCTCATGTTATTTTCGTACTCTGACCCTCTCAATTTCTAATCCCTAGTACCCACTGATTTTTTTTGTTTCATTGTTTACACATTCTCTAGAATGTCCTATAAAGAAATAACACAGTACTAATATGAAACATGGCTGTGCCAACCAGTTTATGTACCCATTCACCCATTAAGGGATATTTGGATTGTTTTTGTTTGAGGCAATTATAAATAATGCTGGTATATATATTCAAATACAGGTGTTTTTTTTGTGCAGAGTTACTTTTTACTTATCCTATATAATAAAGAGATAATATGCAAATTGACCATCATGCCCTCACCAGATGGCTGCCTATGACTAGACCGGCAGGGGGATTAGCGAGGGACAACCAAAGACTGAATAAGCAGGCCATGTGGGACAATCAGGCCTATAGGGCAGCTAGTGAGAGAAGACTAAATGACTGAACAAGCAGGTTGTGTGGGGTGATCAGGCTGCCTGGGGGGATAGTGAGCGATGAAACTGAACAGCAGGCTGCATGGGGTGACCAGACCAGCGACGGGGGGGTGGGGGGGGCGTGAGGGGCAACCAGGCCAACAGCAGGGGCAGTTGGGAATGACCAGGACAGCGGGGAATGAGGGGGGCAGGTGGGGGTGACCAGGCCAGAAGCAGGGATTGGTTAGGGGTGACCAAGCCAGTGGCGGGGGCAGTTATCGGCAATCAGGCCAGCAGGCAGAGGTGGTTAGGGGGCACTTAGGCTGGCAGGGAGTGCAGTTAGGGGTGACCAGGCAGGCAGGCAGGTGAGAGATTAGGAGCCAGTGGTCAGGGATTGTGAGAGGGATGCCCTGGATTGGAGAGGGTGCAGGCTGGGCTGAGGGTACCCCCTCATGCATGAATTTCATGCACTGGGCCTCTAGTCTATACTAATAAAAGGTTAATATGATAATTAGACCAGACATTTTCCAGACAAAGCCTCAGTGGTAGGGGTGAGGCAGAGGCAGTTAGGGGTGATCAGGCTGACAGGGGAGGCCAGTTATGGGATGATCATACCTCCAAACAGAGGTGGTTAGGGGCAATCAGGCAAAGAAGCAGGCAAGCAGTTAGGAGCCAGTGGTCCCAGATTGCAAGAGGGATATTCCCGGATTGGATAGGGTGCAGGCTGGGCTGAGGGACCCCCCCTCCCCGTGCAAGAATTTTGTGCACCAGGCTTCTATTACACACACACACACACACACACACACACACACACACACACACGTAAAAGCCTAAGTGATGAAGCAACTGAAAGTCCAAACAACCAAATCACTGGTCAATATGACACTTACTAATCACCAGGGCCAGACATTCAATGCAGGAGTTGCCCCTGGTGGTCAGTGCACTCCAACAGCAGGAATGCCACTCTTATTTTTTTTTTTCTATATATACATTATCATGAGCTTTTGGCTTGTTACAGTAATTCCTGAATGAATTTTTATTAGGATTATGTTAAATCTATATAGATTGATTTGGGAAAAATTATTTTAACTACACTGAATCTTCCAATTCATACACTTTGTATGTCTCTCCATTTATTTAGGTGTTTTTGATAGGTTTTATCAACATTTTGCACTTTTAATTTACAGATTCTGATCATAGTTTATTAGATTTATACCTATGTATTTAATATTTTTAGCTATTATAAATTAAAATTTTGGGGGGCTTTCAAATTTTCATAGCTAGTCCATAAAAAACACTATTGATTTTTTTTTAAGTATTTTATTTTATTTTATTTTATTTTTTTCACAATCCCTATGGTTTAATTTTTTTTTAATTATTTTTTATTGATTTTTTGCAGTATAATAGTAGTACATGTTTTCCTTTCCCCCTCCCCCTTATCCTCCCCCCAGCCTCCCCCACCCCCCAGCACATATCCCCAGCTTCCCCCCTCTCCGCCCCAGTGTCTTTCATTCATTGGTTATGCTCATATGCATGCATACAAGTCCTTCCGTTGATCTCCCCCCGCATCTGCCTCCCGTCCACCCAAGCCTCCCCCTGTAGCTTGACAGCCTGTTCAAGGCCATCCTGCCTCTATATCAATCACTCTCCCCTGTTTCTTTTCTTCAAAAATATCTTGCCTCTGCATACTAGAAATAAATGTATAAGAACAAAAAGTGTTTCAGTCTCGGTTTCAATGTCCAACTTTTCTGAGTCCCAGTTTCAGTGTCAAATAAGTCATTATGTGTATAAGTCAGCAATGGTATCCAGATGGTGGACATATCGTGTCAATGCATGATCCATCCTCTCTGGTTTGGTCCTGGGCTGCCTGCAGACATGCACAGCTGCTGACTGCTAGCATGGCAAGGTGTCGTCAGTGTCCCCCATCTCTGGACCGTCCTCGTGACTGGAACAGATCCATCAGTTCCTCACCGTTGCAGGAACCCACATGGTCTTGGAGTTGTTCTCTGAAAACACACAAACACATTCTCGACCAAAAGTTAACAAAGGGATCCTCTATGCAAAATAGACTTGGGATTCTTTTTAATTTTTGCCTAAATGATTTTCCTTTGGCTTATTTTGACACCATGTGTGTTTTTTCATGGGTGTCCTGCTATTGTTTTTACAAATGGAATTTACTTTACTGGAGTAAGAATTTTCTAGATGTATTTTACTTACTCGATATTTGTTTTTTTGTCCCTTACATGATATTACCCCGCTGTCCCCTCCCCTTTTTTGATTAATGGGGACTTTTGGAAATTTTCTATTGCAGTCTTGATAATTTTAAATTTTAATTTTTGCACACAAAGTGACTGCTTTAGGTTCATTGGATGTTAGGCAGATTTACAGTGAGATGAACTACTAATAGATTTTTCAGTTAATGTTTTAGGAAAAGCTTTTTGTCCAGTACACTATAATTTTCTTGAGTATTCACTTATTTCACTTGGCCAATTTAAATTAATCTGAAAACTTGATTACTATTTTCCTGTCAATTTTAATACTCAAGCAGAAATCTTAGTTTACCCTGTGAATACTAGTGGAAAGGAATATTTGCAATTTTGAGTAGGTCCCGAGCATTCCTGGTAATAGACTGAATTTAGATATACAGCAGCTATTGCTGGCCGAGTCTCTGTCTGCCGCCTGGGTCCCCGTATGAGTTGTGTGTGGGAGGCGAAGCAGCCGTGGGGGTAGGAGACCTCCCTTAGGAGGGTTGAGAATTCAAACCCCTGCAAGGTTTGTGGATGAGGGTCTGTGCCCCACCTCTGTTGACCTTTTAGTTCTCTCCTGTTGGCCCCTCTGCGACTGTGCCTGTCTTAGGTTGTTCCTTCCCTGAGGAATCTTACCCGTCTCTGGCTAACCAGCCATCCTCCGGGGCCAAACAGGGTGATGTGAGGTTCAGTTCTGTCTCCTTTGTAGTCTATGCCCCGCTGTGGCCTCCACGTCCAGTACCTGCCTTGGGGTCCCCTCGCCTGCTGGCAGGGTCCCGGTACTGATCACATATCTCGGGGGACCCAGGTTTCTTCTCCAGAGAGGGCCCAGCTCACACCATTGGTCGAGATACAGATCCATGGTGCCAGCTGCCCAAAGGCTTCAGCCACAGCTCGAACTGAAAACTCTGGCATCAGCTGTGTGTATTTGGATAGTAACAAGAAGGTCCCTCTTGGCAGAAAGGGCAAGAAGGGCCATTATAGAATGCTCGGATGCCTTCCCAGTGCCTTAATTCCTTCTGAAAGGGATTAATTTCTTTCCTATCCTTTTTTTAAGTTGCTGCCCAACATTGAAAGAATTAGTTTGTAAGTTTATTTGGGATAATTGTATAATATGCTGTTGTCAAATATCAAATATTATAATGACATTGTAGAATAATATCATGTAAG
Organism: Antrozous pallidus; assembly: GCA_027563665.1. Lineage (NCBI taxonomy): Eukaryota > Metazoa > Chordata > Mammalia > Chiroptera > Vespertilionidae > Antrozous > Antrozous pallidus. Next base: position 40,481,634 of record CM050513.1, on the reverse strand, counting down.
GGTATTATGGTGTCATGGGAGGTTAAGCAGGGCCTAGCCTAAGGACTGGTCTCCATAGGATATGACAAGCTCTAGGCCATGTCAATTCAATGTCAGACTAGCTGCCATTTTTTAATAATTTTATATAAACTTTGTCAGGGATGTAAAAACACAAATCACTTACCTCAGTTCAAGAGTTCAAGTATATTGACTTTTCCACTTACTCTCACCACCTGCCACTTACCCTGAGGTTTGACATTCTGATGGACTTTTCTCAGTCTCTGGATCCATTCTTGTTCATCAGTCTATGTCATTGATTGTATTCCTCAAATGAGTGAGATCATGTGATATTTGTCTTTCTCTGCCTGGCTAATTTCACTTAGCATAATGCTCTCCAAATCCATCCATGTTGTTACAAATGGTAGGAGCTCCTTCTTTTTTTCCGCGGCGTAGTATTCCATTGTGTAAATATACCATAGTTTTTTAATCCACTCATCTGTTGATGGGCACTTCGGCTGTTTCCAAATCTTAGCTATGGTAAATTGTGCTGCTATGAACATAAGGGTACATATATCCTTTCTAATTCGCCTTTCTAATTTCTTGGGGTATATTCCTAGAAGTGGGATCACTGGGTCGAATGGGAGCTCCATTTTTAGTTTTTTGAGGAATCTCCATACTGTTCTCCACAGTGGCTGTACTAGTCTACAATCCCACCAGCAGTGCACAAGAGTTCCTTTTTCTCCGCATCCTCGCCAGCACTTGTCGTTTGTTGATTTGTTGACGTAAGCCATTCTGATAGGTGTGAGATGGTACCGCATAGTCGTTTTGATTTGCATCTCTCGGATAATTAGTGACTTTGAGCAAGTTTTCATGTGTCTCTGGGCCTTCCTTTTGTCTTCTTTCGTGAAGATTCTATTTAGGTCTGTTGCCCATTTTTTTATTGGATCATTTGTCCTCCTTTTATTGAGTTGGGTGAGTTGCCTGTAGATGCTTGAGATTAAACCTTTATCACTAATAACATTTGCAAATATGTTCTCCCATACAGTGGGTTTTCTTGTTGTTTTGTTGATGGTTTCTTTAGCTGTGCAAAAGCTTTTGATTTTGATGTAGTCCCATTTGTTTATTTTCTCTTTAGCTTCCAATGCCCTCGGAGCGGTATCATCAAAGAAGTTCTTTTGGCATATGTCTGAGATTTTTCTTCCTGTAGATTCCTCTAATATTTTTATGGTTTCCTGTCTTACGTTTAAGTCCTGTATCCATTTTGAGTTTATTTTTGTGTATGGTGTAAGTTGGTGCTCTAGTTTCATTTTTTTGCATGTATCTGTCCAATTTTCCCAACACCATTTATTGAAGAGACTGTCTTGACTCCATTTTATGTTCCTGCCTCCTTTGTCAAATATTAATTGAGCATAGTGGATTGGGTTGATATCCGGATTCTCTATTCTATTCCATTGATCTATATGCCTGTTCTTGTGCCAGTACCAGGCTGTTTTAAGAACAGTAGCCTTGTAATACAGCTTGAAATCTGGTATGGAAATCCCACCGACTTTGTGCTTCTTTCTCAGGATTGCTGTGGCTATTCGGGGCCTTTTTTTGTTCCAGATGAATTTTTGGAGAGTTCTTTCTAGGTCTGTGAAATATGCCATTGGTATTTTAATGGGGAGTGCATTAAATTTATAGATTGCTTTGGGTAGTATGGACATTTTAATTATGTTGATTCTCCCAATCCATGAACATGGAATGTTCTTCCACCTGTTTACATCTTCCTCTATCTCTTTTTTCAGTGTCCTGTAGTTTTCCACAAATAGATCTTTTACCTCCTTAGTTAAGTTTATTCCTAGGTATCTTAATTTTTTTGGTGTGATGGTAAATGGGATTGCTTTTTTAGTCTCTCTTTCTGTAAGTTCACTATTAGTGTATAGAAATGCCATAGATTTCTTGGCATTAATTTTGTAGCCTGCTACATTGCTGAACTCATTTATTAAGTCTACTAACTTTTTTATGGAGTCTTTCGGGTTTTTTATGTACAATATCATGTCATCTGCAAATAAGGATAGCTTAACTTCTTCTTTTCCAATTTGGATGCCTTTTATTTCTTCTTCTTGTCTAATTGCAATGGCTAATACTTCCAGTACTATGTTGAACAGGAGTGGTGAAAGTGGGCAACCCTGTCTTGTTCCTGTTCTTAGGGGAAATGGTTGTAGTTTTTGCCCATTGAGTATGATGTATGCTGTGGGTTTATCATATATGGCTTTTATTATGTTGAGGTATGATCCTTCTATTCCTACCTTATTGAGAGTTTTTATTAAGAAAGGATGTTGGATTTTGTCAAATGCTTTTTCTGCATCAATTGATATGACTATGTGATTTTTATCTCTCAATTTGTTTATGTGATGTATCACATTTATTGATTTGCGGATATTGTACCATCCTTGCATTCCTGGGATAAATCCTACTTGGTTGTGGTGTATGATCTTTCTGATGTACTGCTGGATCCGATTTGCTAGAATTTTATTGAGGATTTTGGCATCTATATTCATGAGGGATATTGGCCTGTAATTCTCTTTCATTGTGTCGTCTTTATCTGGTTTTGGTATTAGGGTGATGCTAGCTTCATAGAAGGAGTTTGGAAGTTTTCCATCCTCTTGAATTTTCTGGAATAGTCTGAGGAGTATAGGTTTTAGTTCTTCCTTGAATGTTCGGTAAAACTCCCCTGTGAAGCCGTCTGGCCCTGGGCTTTTGTTTGCTGGAAGCTTTATGATGACTGCTTCAATTTTTTCCACAGTTATTGGTCTATTGAGTTGTTTAGATTCTTCTTGATTGAGTTTTGGGAGGTTATATTTTTCTAGAAACATATCCATTTCCTCCAGGTTGTCCAGTTTGTTGGAGTAGAGTTGTTCATAGTATTTTTTAACAATCCTTTGTATTTCAATGGGGTCTGTTGTTATTTCACCTCTTTCATTTCTGATTTTATTTATTAGGGTCCTCTCTCTTTGCTTCTTGGTGAGTCTGGCTAGAGGTTCATCAATCTTGTTTATCCTTTCAAAGAACCAGCTCTTGGTTTCGTTGATCTTCTGTATTGTTTCTTTGGTCTCTATGTCATTTATTTCTGCTCTGATCTTTACTATTTCCTTCCTTCTGCTTACACTGGGCTTTTCTTGTTGCTTTCTTTCTAACTCTTTGAGTTGTTGGGTTAGATAATTTATTGCCGCTGTTCCTAGTTTTTTGCAGTAGGATTGTAGAGCTATGAACTTCCCTCTCAGAACTGCTTTCACTGTGTCCCATAGATTTTGGATTGTTGTGCTATCATTGTCATTTGTTTCCATGATGTTTTCTATCTCTTCCTTAATCTCTCTAGTAACCCAGTCATAGTTTAATAGCATGCTGTTTAGTCTCCATGTGTTCGATTTCTTTGGATTGTTTCTATTGTAGTTGATTTCCAGCTTTATGCCACTGTGATCTGAGAATATACTTGATATGATTTCTATCTTCTTGAATTTGGAGAGACTTTGCCTATGACCTAATACATGGTCTATCTTTGAGAATGACCCATGGGCACTTGAAAAGAATGTATATTCTGTGGCTTTGGGGTGAAATGATCTGAAGATGTCAATTAATTCCATCTGGTCCAGTGAGTCATTGAGAATTGCTGTTTCTTTACTGATTTTTTGTTTAGAGGATCTGTCCAATGGTGATAATGGGGTATTAAAGTCTCCTACTATGATTGTATTGCTGTCTATCTCTCCCTTGATGTCCTCTAGGAGTTTTTGTATATATTTGGGTGCTCCTGTATTGGGTGCGTATATGTTTACAAGAGTTATTTCTTCTTGTTGAATTGCTCCCTTTAGTATTATGAAGTGGCCTTCTTTATCTCTTGTTATGTCCTTCACTTTGAGATCTAATTTGTCAGATATAAGTATGGCTACCCCAGCTTTTTTTTCATTTCCATTCGCCTGAATAACTTTTTTCCAACCTTTCATCCTCAGTCTGTGTGCGTCTTTTTTTCGGAGGTGGGTTTCTTGTAGACAGCAGATACATGGGTTGTGTTTTCTTATCCAGTCTATTACCCTATGTCTTTTGATTGGAGCATTTAACCCGTTTACATTTAAAGTTATTATTGATAGGTGCTTATATGTTGCCATTTTTGTTCTTTGCCCCTGTGATCCTTCTTCGCTTCCTATTTCTTTTTACAGCAGATCCTTTAGCATTTCTTGCATTGCTGGTTTAGTGGTGACGAATTCCCTTAGTCCTTTTTTATCTGTGAAGCTCCTGATTTGACCTTCAATTTTGATTGAGAGCCTTGCTGGGTACAGTATTCTAGGATTCAGACCCTTCCTTTGCATGACTTTGTAGATTTCATTCCACTGCCTTCTGGCCTGATAGGTTTCTGTTGAGAGATCACTTGTTAGTCTGATGGGTGTTTCTTTGTAGGTGACTTTCTGTCTCTCTCTGGCAGCTTTTAAGATTCTTACTTTGTCATTGGTGTTTGCCAATTTAATTATAATGTGCCTTGGCGTAGGTCTTTTGGGGTTTATTTTGCTTGGGACTCTGTGAGCTTCTTGGATTTGTGTGGGTTTTTCCTTTCCTATACCAGGAAAGTTTTCTGTCATTATTTCTTCCAACAGGTTTTCTATTCCTTGCTCAGTTTCCTGTCCTTCTGGAAGCCCAATTATACGGATGTTGTTTTGTTTCATGTTGTCCCAAAGTTCTCTTAGGCTCTCCTCCTGCTTTTTAATTTTTTTTCTAGTAGCTGCTCTACTTGGTTATTTTTTCCTACCTGGTCTTCTAGCTCACTGATGCGATCCTCTGCTTCTTCTAGTCTACTCTTAATACTTACTATTGAGTTCTTTACTTCAGCAATGTCACTTTTCATTTCTTCTTGGCTCCTCTTCATTTCTTCATGGCTCTTCATCATTTCTTCCTGGGTCTTCCTCATTTCCTCTTGGTTCTTACTCATATTATCAAATTTGTCTTCCATTCTTTTCAGCCACCTTATGACCATTTCTCTGAATTCTTTCTCTGACAGGTTGTTAACTTCCATTTCGTTTACCTCCTTTTCTGGTGAGCCTTGCTTTTCTTTCATATGTGGGCTATTTCTTTGTCTTCCCATGGTCTCTCTTCTCTGTGTATGTGGTTATGTAGTTCTCACTCTCCTGAGTTGATTTAAAGGCACAAAATACAACACAACCAGGTGCAACGCACCAGGCACTGAACCGGAATGTAGTCAAAGTAATTGTAATTCCAAATAAAGGTGACCGCCAGAGAAAGGCAAATTCGGTGATAGGTGGGAAAAAAGAAAGAGAACCTCCCCCAGACCCACACAGACACTCACACACCCACACTCACACAAAAAAGAAAGAGACCCCCCCACACACATACACTCACAAAAAAGAAAGACAGGAATGCCAGAATGATAATGGGAAAAGGGGGAGAAGAAAAAAAAGAAATAAAAGGAGTAAATTATAAATGTGGGGTGAAAACTCCTATAGGACAGCCCTTAATCCGAACCAAACCTGCAACAAGTACTTCGAGATTGATACAAATTACACACAACTACTAATATCAAGAGAAGTGAGGGAACACAGAAGCAAAAATCTATCTCAAAAATAATGCAGATGAGGACAACAAAACAAGAAACAACACCAAAAATAAAAATAACCCCCCCCCTACAAGACAAACCAAAATAACAGAATGAGCAAATCAATCTCATAAACCTGCTTAAAAAATCAATATAATCAACAGTCAAGTAAACAACAACAACAGGACAGGGCTAAAAATGCTTTAAGATAGTGAAGTCAGAGAAGCTAGAGGTATATATGCACTTGGATTAGGTGGTTAGAGATTAGATATATCAGTGGGGTGAAATTTTAACAGGGGGTAAGGCTAAAGAATTAGGTAAATCTAAAGCGGGAAAAGTGTAAGGGAAACAAGGCACTAAATAGGGAAAGGTTAGCCAGAGAGTGGTGGTATAAAGGTGAAGTTGAGGTAGAGTAAAAGATTCTAAAGTGTAGATGAAAATAGACTGTATTCCCAAGGTCGAAGAGAAAATATAATCAATTCCCTGTCCCATAAGAGTCAATTTGTGATTTGGCCCCTGGGTGGCAGTGTTTCTAGGTTGACTTCTGGGTCTATTGGTCCTCTTTATCCTGAACTAAACAATACTGCCTCTCTAATGGTGACTGCTGTTTTAGCAGCCAGAACCCTCCCAAAATCTTCCGGGCTTCCCCCCTCTGTCAGGTCCAAACCGATTGTGCTCCAGGGATCAACTCTGCCACCAGCTCCAAGGGCCCTCTCCCACTTTCACCAGCTTCAACAGCCACAGATTCTATTTCAGGTGCAGATCTCCAGGTTTTGAGTTCCAAGGTGCAGATCTCCCAGACTGCCAGCCCCCTCAGTTTCGCGCCCAAAGTACCCCCAGGGAAATCTGACCTTTCCGAGCTGGAGTTTAGCGCTCCCTGGGCTCTGTGCGCCTCCGCGCCACCTGGGCACCGGTGCTCCGGGAGCCCCAGTGGTGCAGCCGGTACCGCGCACGGCAGCTGTATGTTTTCCAGCTCCTCTCGTTCAAGATGTCGTGGTCCGCCTCCGCGCGCCTCCTCGCGCAGTTGGCTCAGGGAGAGAACCCAGCAGTACTGGGGCCGCTCAGGCTAGGGAGGCCAGCCCAGCAGTCCTCTATCTTCTCCTGGAGCACAGCTGTCCCCCTAGTCACGGACAAATGCTCCCTGCGCGACTTTCAGCTGCTCCCTCCCTCTGCCCTGTGAGCAGATTCAGATCGAATCCCTCCGTTCCGCCGCCATTTTCCCAAAAACACTATTGATTTTTTAAACTGATATATATCCTGTGATCTCATTAAACTCATTACTTTTAGGTTGTTTTGTTTTTTTAGATTCCTTTTGATGTCCTGTGTGGACATTAATGTCTGTGAATAGAGATGGTTTTAGTGTTTTCTTTCCAATCTGAATGTCTTTTTTTCTTGCTTTCCTGAAATGGCTAGAACTTTCAATATGATATTAAATAATAGTGGTGAAAGCATACAGCCTTGTCTTATTCATTATTTTCGGGTAAAATAATTTAGTATCTTGACATTAAGAATGCTATATAACCTATAGGTTTTTCTGTAATAGATGACCTTTATCAAATGAAGAATTTCCCATCTATTACTAGTGTGCTGATTTAAAAAAAGAAAATCTTAAATGAATGTTGAATTTTGTCAAATGCTTTATGTGCCTGTATTGATATAAGTGTGCAGCTTTTGTTTTTAATACTGTTAATATGGTGAATTACATCAATTAATTCTCAACTGTTCAGCCTTTCATTCCTGGGATAAACCTCACTTAATTGCAATGCATTATTGTTTTTGTATATTGACTTTTAAAAGGGTAATATTCATTATTCTGAAGTTAGTTTTGTGTGATAATCATATACCAACTTTATCTTTTTTTTATCTTTATTGTTCAGTTTATTAATTACATTGTTTCCCCTTTTTATCCCCCTATATGTCCCCTCCACCCTGTACCTAACCCACCCTCCACCCTCACCTCCCCCTCCCCACTGTCCTCTCCCATTGTTGCAAGATTTTTGTCCAGTCTCTTGCTGCACTTCCCACAACCCTTTTCTCCCCAAGAATTGTCAGTCCATTCCCTCTCTATGTCCATGTCTCTGTTATATTCACCAGTTTATCCTGTTCATCAGCCTATCAATTCACTTGATTTTTATGTTCATTTGTTGATAGATGTGTATTTGTTGTTCATAATTTATATTTTTACCTTTTTCTTCTTCCTCTTCTTAAAGAATATTTTTCAGCATTTCATATAATGTTGGTTTGGTGGTGATGAACTCCTTTAGCTTTTTCTTATCTGTGAAGCACTTCATCTGACCTTCAATTCTGAATGATAGCTTTGCTGGATAGAGTAATCTTGGTTGTAGATTCTTGCTGTTCATCACTTTGAATATTTCTTGCCACTCCCGTCTGGCCTGCATCGTTTCTGTTGAGAAATCCGCTGACAATCGTATGGGTGCTCCCTTATAGGTAACCAACTGTTTCTCTCTTGCTGCTTTTATTATTCTCTCTTTGTCTTTTGCTCTTGGCATTTTAATTATGATGTGCCTTGGTGTGGTCCTCTTAGGGTTCCTATATATTGGGGTTCGGTGCATTTCTTGGACTCCTAAGTCAATTTCTTTCACCAGGTGTGGGAAGTTTTCAGTCACTATTTCTTCAAATAGGTTTTCATTGTCTTGGCCTCTCTCTTTTTCTGGCACCCCTATAATTCAGATGTTGGTATGCTTGAGGTTGTCCCAGAGGCCCCTTACACTATCTTCAATTTTTTGGATTTTTTTGGTTTCTTGCTTTTTCAGCTGAGTGGATTTTACCTCCTTGTATTTCAAATCTTTAACTTGGTTCTTGGGGTGCTCCAGAGCACTTTTAGGTCTTTGTATAATATTTTTTATTTCAGTCAGTGTATGCTTAATTTCTGGTTGGTCCTTTTTCATATCCTTGAGTCTCCTTTATATCCTTGAGGGTCTCCTTCATTTCCTTGTAGGACTCATTCATTTCCACCTTGGTCTTGATCATTTCCTTTGTGGTTTTGCTTATTTCCTTATAGGCCTCGACCTTTTGTTGGAGCCTCTTGAAAAACCCTATAACCGTGGTTTTGAATTCCATGTCCAGTCGTTTTTTTTCCTCCATTTCTTTCACATCTGATTTCTTTCCATGTCGCTGCATGGTGGCTGCTTCCCTGAGTTGGTCAATTAGCTTTGTGTGGTAGACTTCCTACTAGGGACATTGGCTCAGCCTCCCCGGTTACCTGAGGTGGATATGGGTTGCACAGTCTTGCTGAAGTTAAGCTCAAGTTAATCGTTGTTAGCACTTGGAGGGGTTGACCTCCAGGCCAATTGTCTGTGAAGTTCAGCTGTGCTCAGGTTGGATGGGCGGAGTCTCCAGGCCAAGCAGACAGCGTTAGCTCCGCCCTATGCGGCCCCAGGGATTCTGTGCCGGGCGCAATGGCCGCCAGCACCCCTGAGAGAGAGCCGCTGCTGAGCTCCACCGGCTGCCGGGGAATTCAGACTCTCCCAAAATGAGTCTGCATGAGCAATGTCTCACCCAGGGTCATAAAACAAAGCAGACTGACGGTTTTCCGAATGAGAGAGTGAGTCGCAGAGTGCTCTCTGCGCCGTCACGCAGCCGAGCTGTTCGCGTAAGCTGCCTTCTCCACAAGCCGGGAGACCCGGCAGCACCCAAGCTTTGGTGTGCCCTCCCACTGTCCAGTTTTCACCCCGTATGATAGTGGGTTCTCTGGACTTCGCCCAGAGCTGGAGAATCAGTCCAGTGGGACGCCTTTGTCTCCCCGTTCGAGAAAACTGGCCGGTTTTCAGCCACCCGCCCTCTCCGCGGCGCGCGCTCCAAACCTCTCTCCGTGCGAATCTTTCAACGCTGTCCGCCGCCGCTCCTCCGAGTCACAGTGTCTTATCTTCACTTTTATTTGTGGAATTTTCACTCGGTGAGCTTTCTGGTGATTCTGGAAGGTGTTTGTTCTTTCGTTAAGTTGTAGTATTAAAATTGCTGAGTATGAAGGCAAATAGGTGTTTTCCCTATGCCGCCATCTTGGTTCCCCAACTTTATCTTTTAAAAAATATATATTTTATTGATTTTTTACTGAGAGGAAGGGAGAGGGATAGAAAGCCAGAAACATCAATGAGAGAGAAACATTGACCAGCTGCCTCCTGCACACCCCCCCACTGGGGATGTGCCCACAACCAAGGTATATGCCCTTGACCAGAAACGAACCTGGGACCTTTCAGTCCGCAGGCCGATGCTCTATCCACTGAGCCAAACCGGTTTTGGCACCAACTTAATCTTTCATGGATAATATTTATAATATTGTCATCTATCTTTTTCCATTCTTTCATTTTTAATCTATCTGGATAATTATGGTTCCTATTGGATTTCCCATATATATGAAATAGTTGGATCTTGTTTTTATCTTTATCTAATTTTGCACTATATATTTTTTAACTAGTGTCTTTAGATCATTTACATTTAATCTAATTATTGATATATTTATGTCTACTAGTTTATTAGCTGTTTTTGTTTGTTTTTTCTTTTCTCTTTTCACTTCCCCCATATCAGCTTTTCTCTTTTAAGTCTTTTGGTTCCTTTTGTAATGTTTGTTTTTTTTTCCCTAAGAAATTTTGTTTCCATTTATTCTAAAAGTGTCTGCCCATACTTCTTGGGCTATTTGTTAATTTTATCCTGAAAGTGCAAAGATGTGCTCTGGTTAATAGACAGATTTCTTAATAGTGTGTGTCATCACCTTCTTACCCCAGATCTTAATCCTAGGTGACCCATGAGAAATGATGGGAAATGAACCTAACTGAGTAGCCAGACACTTTCGAGATGAGAAATAAGGAAAACGATTTTTCTCTGCTTATAAAGAGGAAGGAGGCAGCTACCTTTCACCCTCTTGGGAGAGTCTTCTTGGAAATCTAAGGGCCTGAACCCAAACTTCAATTCTTTGATATGTAAATAAAATCTGTCCTGGAGCAAGATAACCAATTGTCTTCAACTTTTACAACCTGGAAATGTTTCTGAGGCTTCATCTTTTTTAAAAAAAAATAATTAGTTTTTTTTATTGTTTAAAGTATTACAAATAGTAGTACATATGTCTTTTTTCCCCATTAACCTCCCCCCAGCTCCTCTACCCTCCAGTACATACCCTCACCTTTCCCCACTCAGTGTCTTGCATTCATTGGTTATGTTTATTTGCATGCTTACAAGTCCTTCCGTTGATCTCTTTCAGCCCTCCCTCCCTCCAACCTCCTCTGTCTTCCTGCTATAGTTAGACAGTCTGTTGCCTCTGTATCTATTTTTTCCCATTTCTTTTCTTTAAAAAAATCTTGCCTTTGCATACTAGAAATAAACATATAATAATAACAAGAAAAAATATTTGAGTCCCAATTTCAATGTCCAACAGTTCTGAGTCCCAGTTTCAATGTCAAACAGTTCTTTATGTGTACATGTCAGCAATGATATCTGGATGGTGGACACATGGTGGGAATGCAGGTCTGACCTTCTCTGGTTTGGTCCTAGGCAACCTGCAGTGATGCACAGCTGCTGACTGCTAGCATGGCAAAGTGCCGTCAGCGTCTTCCATCTCTGGACTGTTTCTCCTCTTGTATTTGTGATTGGAGCAGACCTGTCAATTCCTCTCTGTTGCAGGAATCCACATGGTCTTGGAGTTGTTTTCTGAAAATATACAAACATATTCTCAACCAAAAGTTAATAAAGGAATCTTTTCTATAAAATTGACTTGGGATCCTTTTCATTTTTCCCAAATGATTTTCCTTTGGCTTAGGTTGACACCATGTGTGTTTTTCATGGGTGTCTTGCTGTTAGCATTACAAACGAAAATTAATATTTGTAAAGTAAAAATCTTTTCTAGATATAATTTACTTACAGGATACTTTTCCTTACATGATATTACCCTACTATCCCCCTTTGTTTTAATTAATGGAAGCTTTTGTAAATTTTATAATGCAGCCTTAATAACTTTAAACTTCTCCCTGGCACCTAGGAGTTTAACCTAGGGATTAGGCAATAATCATTTGACCCTCTCAGGGAAACTAGAAAAATTGTATTATCCTGTTAGATCAGAGCAATGAACTAGACAAATATCTGCAACTCTAATACTCAGGAGGCCACAGTTTTCTCACAGGAGAAATTCATGCAAGTTTTATTCCCCCACTGTCGTAAAAGATGCATTAAAATATTTGTCTCGTGATTCTAGTATTTGGGCCATCTTGGGTTTGCATCTGCTCATTGTCTTTTTTCTTAAGCGGTATTTAGTTTTTCCTCATTTTTTTCTTTTTCTGTGTTTTAAATTTTTTCTATACTTTTAATTATTAATTTTCCTTATTTTTAAAATGTCTAATAATTTTAGATCTTATCCTGGACGTTTTGAATATTGCAATATGAGATTCTGGATTCTGTTTAAGTCACCTGGATTTGTGTTTTTACGATTTTTTATTTTAGCAGGTGGTCAAAATCAGATCATATCTCCTTACCCACTTTCTGTGGACTGTGCTTTCAACGTCAGTGTAGTTTCCAAAGCCTTTGCAGTGCTACACTAGTTCATCTCACAAGTGTCTTTCCCAAAGGCCAATCTGAAAGTTAAGTGTTCAGAATCTTCTCTGTGCTTAATCTGTTACTGAACTAAAGGGGTTTGCTTGCCTGTGGGTATCAAAGCCCAAGCAAATGTGAACAGGAGTTTGCAGCCAAGAAAGTAAAGTTTTATTTTTAAGGAAATGGTGCCATACCCAGAGTCACAGGTGAGCTCATGCTGAAAGACCTCTTGATGGCTTCCATGGGATGGTTACATAGGGGAAAAGCATTAATCATGGTGACTAAGGGAGTTAGGGTCATGGTCAGGGTAAGGGTCTCTACTATTTGGTCAGTGCTAGGGTAGGGGGTAGCTGATCAATGCATCTAGTCCTGATGTCAGCCATGGGTAGCTTTATCTAGTTTTGCAAGAATGTGATGATTCCACTTTGCTGGGTCTGGAGCTGAGATGTAAGTGGCCTAGATGTTATCTTTAGTTTCATTGAAATTTGTCCTGGTGGCCAGTAGCCCAAGGCTTTGTTCCTAAAATTGTTTAATGCTGACCAGGGTCTCATTGTCCTGAGGGCTCAATGAGGAAGAGAGTGTTTCTGCAGGAGAAGAAGGCAGCTAAGTCAGAATCCTGGATGAGAACATTTTGGGTCACAAGGAAAGCAAAGAGAAAATGTCCTATTAAAGAAATAAAGTTTCTGCACGGTTACAATAAAATATCTTTTTCTCTTCATGCCTGTATGCGATCTATTCCTCAGTCTTTGATTCCCAAAGCTTCTCTTTATGCTCTTTTGTAAAGAGAGCTAGGGTTTTAGTGCTCAGTTCTGCAAGGTCCATCTGTACAGTGGCCCTGGGAAGAGAGACGCACCCTGTGTCCTTGCTAGCACTCACCGGGTATAGAGCAAGGCAAGTCAACAAGGATCCACTTTCAGGGACTGGATGGCTGCTGGTGGGAGGGCAAGAGACACTGAATCTCCCCAGGCTCTCTTGGTGCAGAGTGTGGAGACAACATACTTGCTCCAGTTCTGTAGGAAGAAAGATGGCACTATTTCTTTGCTGATGTTCATTGGGAGTAGGGAGGGTAAAGTAAACAGATTCTGTGTCCCAGCATAATCTGCATCTCTGGCTAGACACAGCATGCTTTTCTTGGGCTTTGTTGTCTGTATTCATGGAACATTTGGGGTTACTCTGGCACCAGGCCAAACTATATTGGAGGCAAACCCCACGAACAAACAAATCACACAAAAACCCCCCACAAAAATGTAAAACCTTCCAAGTCAACCAAGCACCAGTAAACCACCAAACCAAACAGGGGACTTGCTGTCAGGCTGTCTCTCATGTTTTGGTAGAATTATCTGATCTGTAACTTATACCAGACTTTTTTCATTGTGATTAGTGGAAGTGATAAGATGGGATGTATTTATTCTGTCTTCTCTAGAACCAAACCGAGGATAGTGGGGCAAACATCAATTTAAAGTAGTGTGATTAAAATGCGGTGGGGTCAGAGTAAGCAGAATCCAAGTTTAGTTCCCTTCCTTTGATTAAAAGGTGATCACCGTATTTAAAGGACATACTTATCTTCAGCCTACATTTAATAGCTTAACACTGCTTGTCAAGTGACTTTTTTAAAAAGTGACAATGAGAAGTTACAGTGAAAGCTCCATATAATGGACTAATTCTGGCGAAGGGGTGTCCATTAAAGTTAAAAGTCTGTTACATAATAGATTTTCTGAATGTGTATGTTAAAAAAATTGATAGCTTAGTTAGTTTACCTGTTTTTACTTATGTAGACACATTTGTGTAATTAAAATTAAGTATGTATGAAGAGTTTAATTCCATGGGAAAGCTTCCTATATGTATTATAGTAATTTTAAATTTATACTGAATAGGACTAGTATATGTGTGCGTTCACCAGTCACTGAGTAAACAAATGCACACGTGTGGGGTGTGGTATGGGAACATCAATGAACAGTGTTAAAACTGCTGCAAAAAATCACACCATGTGACAACAGAACCAATTAGTGCTCACAGTGCGGTGTGATCATGTGTTAATCATTCACTGGACATTGTTTATGAGTGGTGACTCTTGGATTTAAATTTATACACTATGGTTGTAGATATGAAATATTTATGTTGGAGAAATTACTGCAGTGTGTTTTTCCAAAATATGGCCTATTTATTAAAATTTGTTAAAAATAACTGAATTAATAACAAAAAACTAACCTGTTTACTTGATTATTAGCAAATTTGATTAACAGAGTTTTAAAATTAACAGGGTCTTAATTTTCGCATATGACATATGAAGCAGAAATATTGTCCAATAAATCTGGAGACCATTAAGTAGAAGCCCACAAAATTGAGGATTTACTGTATTTGAGTAAAAGGAAAGCATTTTAGAAAATGGCTTAGAATATGTGACCTTTATGTGCGTACACAATATTATCTTGTTTTTAACTGACTCTGGATGTTGTGATAACTTGAAATTGAAATTTACGCTTCATATATTTTAGTGTGATGGCAAAAGGTTGTTCTGGTTCTATGAACTTTTAATTTCTTGCTTGTAGGAGATTACTTCCAGTATTTACTTTCATTATGGCTGACTCAGCTAAACAAAATATGAGATTACATATGCACAGATCTTAATATCAATCAAACTTCTTTGTTCTATTTTTAAAATGAAAGAAGTATCAACCTATTTAAATATATATTGTTCTTTAATATGTTTCTGCTGGCATTTTAATCACAATATGTAACAGCAAGTGATCCAGGCAAAAGGTAGCCAGTAAAAATTGAAAAACTGCTGGAATCAATGCCATTTAACAAAAATGTTGTCACTGAGTCTTGGAATACTTACAGTACATAGCAGGACACTTCTCAGCCTTCAAGCCTTTATATGAATTAAATGATTAACCTTTTAATTCATATTGTTATCTGATAAGAAAGTATCTCAGTTTCTATCAGGTTCGTCTTTTCTATATTGGGATCACTTGGAGAGAGTTGTAAACTAGCATGCCTATTGGCCTTTTCTCAGCTCCTAGTAGTACAAATGCCTAATATAGTGACAGTTAAGATGTGTGTGAAATGTTTACAACGTTGGTGCCATAACCAGCTTTTATGAAAGTGCCCAAACCTTACTGGATATATAAATGCTTTTCTAGGATTCTCAGTAATGAATGCTAGATTTCATTTTGCCTTTGCAAAATAAGACCTGAGGGTTTTAATCTCTTGGAAGTCTCATTTGTAGAAATGAAAAGTGGACAGGATGTTGTTTCACATATGTTGAAATATCTGTGCTTTTCCATCTTCTCAAAATAAAACTAAGACTTAATCACACAGGAATTAAATTAAAATTGTTATATCCAAAACATTTCAGGAAACCCTATGTTGTTTTCTGTTCTCATCATAAGAAAGTAGAGTCCTGAGAGAGCTTTTATAAAAGGACATTTTCCTTGAAGATACTAATATGTGTGAGGCCTTCTGTAACTGTTAAGTAGTAATCTTATCTATTTGAACAGTTGATTAATCTTTAAAAGCCTAGCATCTAGCTGGACATTTGGGACACTTTGGTGGAAGTTCAAAGTGTTCTTAAGGAAATTGGATCTGAAATCTAGTAGTCAGGTCTTTGGAGCCGAAATTACTACGCGTCGATGTGGCCCTTCGTGCTTGGTTCTCTTTCGCAGTTGTGGGCAGACCTTTTCATGCGGACGTATCTCCAGGGAACAAATTTGGCTTCCTGTTTCGTTCTTTCTCTGGGAGCTTAGGTTCCAGTTTGTTAATGTGGTGTTAAACTATTGCACTTAGAGCCCAGGGCAGTGTCCACATATAATTTGCCTTTTGAAGATTGTTCTGACCAAGTTAGCTATCATATTCACTATTTCAGGAATGATTTCTTCAAAATTGAATATATTTCTATAAAGTGCATATTCAACAAAGAGGCCATGCAATTTCACTTCTGCCCAGCATTAACTCATTTCTGGATTTACATAAATATAAAATAGCTGAATATTTTCCTTAGTATATCAATATGATTATTGATGAAGATGTGGAATCTGGAGATTTTCTAGATGACTCCAATGTCAGAGGAAATGAAACATCTCTCTTCTTCAACTCCTCATATCTTATGGGGTGCTTGATTTAAATTATGTTTTCTTAAATGAAAATACTCAACAAAGTATTGAGAAGTTGCTGTAACATAGCTGACTAAAGGTGCAACCTTTTAATTCATTACAATTCACACAAAAGTGGAAGTCACCTGTAACAATGAATAACAGACATCAGACCTATTACCATCATCTATTTATATACTTACTTTTGGTGAGAAAATTACCATTTAAGTTTTATCTTTAGGGCGGATTTGTCTATTAACCACAGATTTGTCATAGAATTTAGTTAATTATTTATTTGTTTTATTTATTTCATAGTAACTTTCTTTTTAAAAAATTACCTTTATTGTTGAAAGTATTAGAGATGCACTCCCTCTCCCCCCCCCCTTAATCCCCTCTACCCCACACCCGCTCCTCCCAGGCTTTCACCACACTATTGTCTGTGTTCATGGGTTATGAATATATATATTAATAAAAGGGTAATATGCAAATTGGTCAGGGCACCCTCACAGTAACAACTGAACAGCAGGCTGTGTGGGGCAACCAGTCCAGCAGGGGGTCAGTGAAGGGGGACCAAGCTGGCAGGGTGTCAGTTAGGGGCAATCAGGCAGGCAGGGGGATGAGCAGTTGTTAGGAGCCAGTGATGCCAGATTGTGAGAGGGATGTCCCGGGAATTGGGCCCAAACCGGCAGTCAGACATTCCCCGAGGAGACATTCCCAGATTGGAGAGGGTGCAGGGTAGACTGAAGGGAACCCCCTCCTCCATGCATGAATTTTATGCACTAGGCCTCTAGTATGCATGTAAGTTTCCCAGTTACTCTCCCCACCACCACTACCACCACCACCATCACCACACCACCACCACCACCACCCCCATCCCATCCCTGCCTTCCCTCTCAGATTCTTCAGTCTATTCCATGCTTCTATGCCTCTGGATCTGTTTTGTCCATCAGTTTATTTCGTTCATTCAATTCCATATATGAGTGAGATCATGTGATACTTATCTTTCTCAGA
Source organism: Antrozous pallidus (assembly GCA_027563665.1). NCBI lineage: Eukaryota > Metazoa > Chordata > Mammalia > Chiroptera > Vespertilionidae > Antrozous > Antrozous pallidus. The sequence continues at coordinate 40,464,438 of CM050513.1, read as the reverse complement.
CTGGCTTATTTTACTAGCATTTTACTCTCCAGGTCCCTCCATGCTGTCTCAAAGGGTAAGAGATTCTTCTTTTTCACAGCCACATAATATAATTTATTCAAAGGGAATGCAAATATGGCTTTTGATTGTCTTTTCTCACAGGACATTTGGCTCGCTTATGTCTCTCAAATGTTGGCAAGGCATATTTTGATGTTTTCTTTTATACGGACTCAGTTGTTGAAATCTATTTGGCTTATCAGTATGGTTGGTGGAGCCAACATAGGAAGTTGGTTGCCTCCCTTCCTTTATGGTATCATTTTAACACTGATAGGTAAATATAATATTTTATCCACTGTAATAATGAACCTCATTTACAGATGACATGCACTTATGGAAAGGGATAATCTCTCACAGATTTTTAAGAATTTATACACAGAAAAAAATGGGAAACTGAAATTATAGAGAACTGTGTTATATATTACTTCTGATTTTAAAATACTCCCTGCCGTTATAGAAAAGCAGTCAACGTTTTCCCATCTACTTCTAAAAACACTAAGATTGCATTAACTGGTTTGGCTCAGTGGATAGAGGATCAGCCTGCAGACTGAAAAGTCTCAGGTTTGGTTTTGGTCAAGGGCATGTACCTTGGTTGCGGGCACATGCCCAGTAGGAGGTGTGTAGGAGGCAGCTGATCTCTCTCATCGATGTTTCTAACTCTCTATCCTCTCCCTTCCCCTCTGTAAAAAATCAATAAGATATATTAAAAACAAAAAACAACACTAAGATTGAGGAAGGCAACATGTTGAGCTTAAAATAGCAATGTGAAAGAATGAAAAATTAGAAGTTTTGATATTTAATTTAGTTAAAATTAGAGTCAGATAGGTTAGGGGACAAAATATCTGAATGATTGATTTTTGTTTTTTACAGTGAGTTAAACTGATATGTTGGCATTTCAAAAACTCAGGTACAGAGGCTCATGGCACCAATGAACAATATAATAAGTGTGGGTTTTTTTGTGGGAGGTTTTTTTTTTTTTGGCACTTTTAACTCTGGTTAGCCAAGTAAAATTGTTTTTCTCTACTCATAAAAATAAGAATAGTGAATCAGAATTACAGAATTGACCCCATCCCATCTATATCCCACCTGCCACAGACAAAGTATTCTCTTTCATGAACTGGTGACTACCCAAACAAATCCCTGATAGTAAAATTTGTTTTTATTCTCAACACACACTTCTAAAAAGTAAATAAGACCTTAACAAATGGGAAAGCTGCTGGAAGCATCTGCGAGTTCAAATGGAAGCAGTGGGAGGACGTGGCATTGCGTGGTCGAGTACGTGCTGTAGTCAGGCCCAGCTAACGGAAGGAGGGCACGGATGTATTTACTTTAGCAATGAAATTAATAAAACATGTAGTACAGAAACTATTTTATTAACAAGTTCTACCCTCCACACTGTAGAAGTCAACACCTGTGTGGATGTGAACCCTTGCAACTCAAAATTTGAAAGTGGATGCTAATGATAGGATAGAGGAGAAAGGTTGACTTGTATGTTTAATTAGGGCTGTGTGAGGTAGCACACCAGGTTTATACCAAACCTTCTAGCAGTTCATTGAGTTTTCCAGGAGCTTGGCGGAAAGAACGTTCATTTTTTACTTGACTTAATTAAAAGAAAAAGTTTCTTCATGGAAAGTTTGGGAGTTGAAAGTGAAATGTCCCAGACTCTGTTGATTTCTCTCCTACCTGTCTGGCTGTGCCTTTTTAGTCAAGTTTGTCCGCTTCCTCTTTTTCATGTAGCCATTAGCTGTTGCAATTCCTTAAGGCTTTCACTCATTTTCTCTCCTTGCTTTCTACCGAATTTGTCTCTGTCCACAGCCTTCATTAGCATATAATAGTAATGCTATTCAAATAGGCATCTCCAGGTTGAGCCTTTCCTCAGCTCCAATTGCTCTGGCTTAAATGTCTCAACACTCCTTCAGTAAGTCTCCAAGGCCTAGTCCTCAGTAGCATTTTCTTTCTTAGAAAATAACATCACTGCCCAACCAGCTGCTCAACCAAATACACAGAATCATTATTTACTCTTCGCTTCTTTGTGTTCCATATCCAATTTTTCACCTATATCTGTTCTACTTCTAAATAAACACTAGAATCTTCAGTCCCACTGCCATATCTGTGGTCTACTCTAGAAGCGTTTTAGGTGGTTTCACTGCACAAACTGTGATACCCACTCAACAATCTGCTACTTATCCTCCGCATGTGAAAAAAGCTTGTGTTTTTCAAAATCCACTCTGACGTGAAAGAAGCTGATCTGAAAAGGCTATCTATACTGTTTTATTCCAACTACAGGACCTTCTGGAAAAAGACTTTGGAGTCAGTAAAAGGATCACTGGTTGCCAAGGATTAGGGGGATGTGAGGGATAAATAGGCAGAACACAGGTTTTTTTAGGGCAGTGAAGCCATTCTGAAAGATAGCTTAATGATGGATATATGTCGTAAAACACATGGGATGTACACCAAGATTGAACTCCATAGTACACTATGGACTACGGTCATGATGTGTCAATGTTGGTTCATCAGTTGTAGCAACATACCACTGTGGTGAGGGGTTTTGATGGTGAGGAAAGCTGTTCATATACAGGAGCAGGAGGTATATGGCAACTTTCTGTACTTCTGCTGTTTCTATGAACCTAAAACTACTCTAAATTATAAAGTTAATTTTAAGAATTCATCTGAACTTGCATCTCTTCCTCAGCTCCTGAAAGTGCTTTATTACCATCTCAGTGCAGTCAAAACTATAGGTGGAAGTCTTGGCACAGCCTCTCTTTACCTCTGCAGCTTCATCTTCTCAGCTTTGCACTTGCTTTCTGGCCACACTGGTTTCTTACAGGTGTGACTGTTCACGCACAGTCCTTACACAGGGCTCCCTCCTCTTTGCCTAATCAATGTTCACTAATCCTTTAGACGGAAGCTTATTGTCATTTCCTAAGGGAAGGCTTCTCTGACATCTGTATCCTTTGGCCAACTTGGTTACTTTTCTCTATTTCACATATAAAAACAGATTAATGTCCCAGAGCCCTTACACTTTGATATTTAGACATTTATGATAATCAAATATTAATGCTTGATTGTTAATATTGCTCTCCCCTACCAGGCCTTAAGCACCATGAGACCCTCTCTGACTATTTTTGCTCACCATTGAATCTAGTGCAATGGCTGGAACAAAGGAAGTATTTAGTAAATCTTTGTTGAATGACTGACTGGAAGAAAGAATGTGAACTAAATGAACTGTTGCTATCTTGTTCACTGTTTTGTCTAGTCACTGGAGATTTGCAGTCACTGAAATACGTATTACGTTTTCAGAAATAGCTTTTTGTATATTCAGTTTTTAAAATCCCATCACTGCAGAAATGGCTTCTTATACCCTAAGCTTCTGTGTTTCTTGTGGTTACTCAGCTGGTTCCTGTGATTCCAGATAGGTAGCTACTTTGTTCTTTAAGACACTGAGAGCTTCGGGTGAGCATGTGAAAATGGCTCCTGCACAACGTGATTCCTTTATATCGGGGCTTCACTCCATGTCCAGTCTCTTCTTTGGTTTTGGAAAGTCTTCTCTGGTTGGGTGGTCACTCAGGAAAAGAAATGCTTTGGTCTTTGCTTATTAACAGATGCAAAAATATAAGCACTCCGTCTTTAGTCCTGGGGCTGCTGTGGACTGCTGGTAGGTAAGCTTTCGGTTGCCAGCACTAAAGCCAGATCACCATGAGGCTGTCTGTTTTCAGAGACCTGTTGCAGTTGACTAGAATGTGGTGTCCCTGGCATATTTTCCCTGGTTTCACTAATAAACAATTGAGATGAAGAAACAAATCCCTTATTTTCCAGCTAAACTAAGCAATTTGTCTTAATTACTATCAACTTTTGTGAGTGACTACTGTGGGGATCCTAACCATTCACATCAGTAGTAAAATATGAATTGTGAATTAGTAGTCATTTTCACACAGACAGGTATGTGTTTTTGAGTTATCTGAGATGTACTTAGTTTCCCAGTTAAAATAATTTACACACACACACGCACAAGCACATGCACACACGCACTAAATGAATGCTTTTTCCTTATTACAGTCAGTCCTTTCCCACGGCACTGTGGCTGACTGCGCTGTTGTTGGCAAGGAAGACCCTTTGAAAGGGCATGTCCCCTTAGCCCTCTGTGTGTTGAGAAAAGGTGAGAGCTTTGTCCTCCTTTACTGTTTGGGCCCTGAATGATTAACTAGGGTTAATTCACTACTTCCCATCTGACCCTCTCCCTAGGTATCAATACAACCGAGGAGCAAGTGTTGGAAGAAATTGTGAAGCATGTTAGACAGAGTATTGGTCCTGTGGCTGCTTTTCGAAATGCAGTTTTTGTCAAACAGTTACCAAAAACGAGATCTGGCAAAATTCCACGGTCAGCTCTTTCTGCCCTTGTCAATGGCAAGCCTTATAAGGTAAATTATCAAGGATGTTCAATGCTGAGTTTCAAAATGGTTTATCCCCATTTCTTTGGCATCAGCAAAGTTTTTTAAAATGGTTCTCAAGCGTGAACTGCATCCCTAAAATACACAGAGTGCTTTTTTAAATGTTCAGTGAAAAATTGCATGGCCACTCTGTAGGAATCATGGCTTTGGAGAACCACAGATTATATTTTGAGAATACAAGAATCAGTGTGTGAAAGTATTACTATTAATAAATATGTTAGTTAAATCCAGTCAAATGTGTGGAAATGCAATCTTTATTGAATTATATTTTCCTTCATTGTATTCATTAATGGCAGTTAGTGAGGAAGCAAGTAATCAAGGCTGGCTATACCTGTTTAAACTCTTTGCATTGATACATAGGCTAATTGTATTGAGTGAAAATTATTATAGGAAATTTTAGGTTGATATCCAACCATATGTATTTTAAATATTTTCTTCCTATTGTACACACTGAGATACACATATTTTAATACTAGAGTAGTGCATGAGCAAATGCAAAAAAAAAATATTTTTATAGAGGCACATAGAAAGTCTCAAGAGGAATTCTGCAGAAGGTAGCATTGAGGACCATTAGTTTTGCTAACAGGACAGTTTGTTTTATCATTCTGGAAAGCTGAGGGACATTTTAAAATATTAAGTTCAAAATTCCCTATTTTTGAACATTTATGTATGAGTATTATAAGACAGGAATCTAACATTGCATGTAATTAATTATAGAATTATGAAAGGGTTTCAAGGCAGTGCACTCATACCTCTACTTCTCTTTTCAGATAACGCCTACGATCGAAGACCCCAGCATTTTCAGACACATAGAAGATGTGCTAAAGCAGGCACCATGACTTTTTTTTTTTAGTCAGTTTTCTAATGGGAGTCAAGTTTTTTTTAATCATTTCACAAAAATAACTATTTACATCAAAATTACTTGCAAACTAAAATGTGAAGTGTGGTCTTAAAAAAATGCACTGGAAGACTAGTGATTAGGCCCAATTAGCATTGTTATCGATTACTTGTAACATGACTCATTATAGGTTGTCTAGCACTTTACTTTTAGAAAAACATATCTAATGAATGATTTTTAAAAATTGTACCTCCCCCAAAAGCATTTTGATTCAAAGTGACATTAATATAGAGTCATTTCCTAAAAATAGGCATTTGTACCTTTTGATCCAAAACCTGAAATTCAAGTTGAAGTGAAAAATGATTATAATTTTTCTTATGGAAATTTGGAATGTTTTCTAATGTTACTGAGTTGCCCACATGCATGGTAATCATCTAATTGGTGATTTCCTAGGTAGCTGGATCTGTCTTGTCATTTCCTGAGGGAAGGCTGGCTTCCTGGATACAGCTCTGGGGTCAGGCCATTTGTTACTTAGTCCAGGGAATGCTGTGCCTGGCCCAGAGTCTGGAGGTCCTTTAACCCTTTCTCTGTCAGGGAGATGAGGGTTTTGGGAGCCCTTCCCCTTGTTTTGGTTCTCAGTGGACTATACTTAATGATTCCAGCTTCTTATGCAAACAAGGAAATGATATGAAATGGGGTGCGCTGGCAAAAAGAAAGCTCTTCAGGAAGAATTGTAGAAATTTTTACATTATGCTAAGAGAAACAAAATTATCAGATTTTTATGTAAAGTCTCTAATTTTTAAATAACCCACTAAAATGTTGTGACATCTAAACATTTTTGCATTTAAACTTCTATAAAACCATTGATATATTTTTAAAACATTGAAAATGAATCTTTGTTAATAAGCTTATGATAATGTTCCAATTAACCAGAGTAGACAATATGGATAATTAAATATTTGGTTTGCATAGAGTTGGACATGTTAGCAGTAATCAAAGAATTCATTTAAACAGAAAAATATACCATGCCCATTGAGTCTTTGATGGTACTCAACGTATTCCTTAATCTTTCAGTCCATCAGGAACATTATTGTGAAGAACAGCTGTCCTAATATGATAGTCTGGGTACATGAAATATATGTCAGAAATATTAAAGAAAATATTTACTTGTCTGTTTTATAAAATTGCTTACAAACTTGTATAAAGACATTTTGAAAATGTGTGCTTTTTACGTGGACCATACATTATTCAAATAAATGACTTCTTCAAGTAAAATTTTTATTTGCTTAAATTGGCTTTTTGATGGTTACATCTGGATAAACTGTGTTCTTCTAGTTGTTTATGTTAATTATTTTAGTAGCCTCAATTAAATCAACTAGACAGACATTCAGTTTATAATTTGAGTCTGTTGAGTTTCTTAAAGTGTAGCTTATATGGGCTACATTTAGTCCGTTATCACATCTGTAATCTTATTTGTTATGTCTTAGCATTTAATTGTATTACCTTACTTTTTCATGTAAGATTCAACTAATTTGAGATGGAGATTCTTTATCTGAAACTGTATCATTTGCAAGGTGTATAATAAACTCAAGGTATATTACACAGATGCAAGAAGTGTGTGAAGGGTTACAACTTGATCTCGTGCACATTTTCCCTGGTAATCACATCAGAAGGGACACTTCAGCAAGCAGGCTGAAGCTGTTTTCTAGTTGAGTGAGAAGAAAACAATGCACAAAGACTGGGAAAGCAGCTTTTTCTTGTGTCTGGTTGAGGAAATACAACTCCTTTGCATGGTCAGAGGATGTCACGTTTACACTAATTATTATGGGACCAGAAAGACACTCAAGTCATCAGATTGTTTAAAATTTGGGGGGGAAGGAAATTTCTATAATAATACTTATAAAGCACTTTTACTACATAGTACCTAAAATATTCCAAATTAAATGTACCTTTAAAAATAACAATATAATGTTACTAAAAATGCAATCATATTTAAATTTGATGAAATAAATTCTGTGTGATCTTTCATATTTTCATAATTTTTTACTCTAAGACATTGGAAAAATTAAAATATAAATATTTTCTTTTAAAATCTATAGAAGTGTTTTTCAAGTTATTTGCTCATGAAAATATATTGGGTATATACATTTAAAAAGCAGTTTGATTTATATAAAACTGTATTTATAAAGACTTAGATTATTAATTACATGAAAGTGTATATAATATTGCTAGATGGTCATTAAGTGGATTTTAAGCGGATTAAATGGATTTTAGGATCCAATAGATACTATCCTATAAATTAAAGAGTATTTTATGCTTTTATGATAGCTGGGTCTTTTTTATATATTTGAGTCTGTTGTAAATGATTACTATTTCTTGCTTATGATCTCTATAGGGGAAAACTTCTGTGATTAAATCCTGTATAAGAGTAGATACTAATGTAGTTTATATTGTTATAATATAGTTTTTATATTATATTTCACTTCTGTGAGTCAGCATCCCCATGTTCAGATGAGCTTAAAAAGCTCTTTTCCATTGTTTCTGCCCAGACAACATTTTCAAAAAATTGTAAAATTACTCTCATAAGCAAGTTTAGTACTCCCTCTTGTGGCTGACTTACTTTTGAGAAGATTCCTTAAAAGAATGATTTTCAGTAAATTGTTCAACTTTACGTGAGTAGAAAACAAAGCTTAAACATAGGATTGAAGTATTCTTTTTTTTATTGACAATGTAGAGGGGCTTTTGTTACCATTACTTTATGACTGAATCTGTTTAACCAAAAATATACATCAAAACAAATGTAATGTACGTGCAAACATAGCAAATTAAATACAAAAATGAAATTACTAATGACAGGTTTTGCACTTAATAAGATCAAACAGCAGAAAATCAGCAGATAGATAAATGTATTCTTAAATAGGTTTTACTCTGAAATCTCCCATATAAACAAAGAATAAACAACAGTAACACCACCAAATAAAGCCACAGGGAAGAGATTACTCTTCTATACTTTATACACTGTATATGTTCATCGTTCTGTCTTCCATTTATTTCCTCTGATAAGACTGACTTCAGGGAAGTCGAAACAAGGCCATCTCGGCTGAGAGCTTATGACATTAGACATGACTGGCTGCTGCCCTGGTACACTGACAAAAGGGGAGGGCTGCGTGGTTTTGTTTTCTTCCAGCGGAAACGAGCCTGGGACTTTTGCAGTGGTTGACATTCACTGAATAGTTCTTGCTGGCGGTTCTAGGTATTTGAATGGACATGTGGTTCTTAGTAAAGAAAAAAAAATTATTAGTCCACAGGTAACAAGATAATGTTTTTGTCCTTATAAATTTTTTTAAATAATTTTTTGACTCTTGTAAACAGTTTGGTTTTGTCTTGTATTGAAAAGGAGATCGAGCCATCACAGTGCTATATCTAAAGATAAGAGGACATCCCTGATTGCCTTGAAAGGTCTATTTTTGGCTCCAGTTCCAGGTTAAATCATTCCTTTTTACATGATCAGAGGCAGGTTTTCAGCTTTAAGTATTGACAGACTTCGAAGGTGAAACATGTGGAGGCATGAAACATGCTTCCAAAAAACATACTAATTTGACTGTTATAATTCAAAAACTGTAAAAATGGTGGAATGGTAAAATACAAACAGTACTTGGTATTGTCAAATGTTTGCACTTGAGACTCCATGAACCGTATATTTTATTTTTTTAAAAAATCATATTTATATCCATTTACATAAGACTTACACATTTAGAAAGAAATACATATGCAGTAATACATAAAGGCCTAGTATATTAAAATAAAACATGAAAAAACAGGTGGCTCCATTTCATAAAAGCGTCTGTTGTACAGAAGTTATGATGTGGATGATGTTTATTATTCAAATGACTTAAGCATTTTCTTACAACTGTAGTGAACTAATCAAACAATATCTGACTCCCACCAAAATCACATTTTCAGTTTAATAAACCATTACTTGTGGTTATTTCCTTAGAATTCAATTTTCACAAAGGTGTTCACTGCTCATCTTCTCGGATGGTAGTGCACTTTAGGTAGTGTAGACCGAAAAGACGACATCTGGAATGTTCAATGGACAGCGTTAGTTTCCTGAAAGGTACCAGACTGAAAAGGCCCCCTTCCCCATTACACCTGCTGCTGCCATGCAGCCTGCCTCCTTCTGTCTGTCCTAAGAGATAATGAATAGGGTATCATCTAGGATGTAACCAACAGCTGTATGTGATGAACATTTGCTCTTCTCCAATTCTGTGCAGGCAAGCTTAATAAATAATATTTGCTCAATTTTGTGTAAAGTATGATGGGAATATGGAAAAAAAAAGGTGTTCAAAGAAAATGTCAGCAATCCTTTTGAAATATTTATAGCTTGCTTAATAAATTGGGAGTAGTTGACATATTCCTTGGAATAGATTTGTATTCCAGCTCATATATTTTAGCTCTCTTTTGGAGATATGTTGGTTTAATTGTGACAATAATATAATGATAATAAGTAACATTTTTAAAGGATCTGGGTCAGGGATGCAGCATCACTGATTTTTTCCTATCATAACATTTTTAGGAAAACTGCGCAATTACTATTCCTGGCACAAAACGAAAAATAATATCCTCTAAATTATTTTAATGACAAAATTGCTAATGTTAGATCAAAATAAAAATTGGTTGTCCTAGATTAACTTATTGTAATTAAGAAATTTTTCCCCATTGAATGGTAAAAACTATAAAATATGAACTTGAATGCCATGCACAAAATACAGATAGCAAATAGTTAAAAGAGTTTTCTACCCATCAGTCAAGAGCTAAGAAGCAAGCACTACTCAACATATTAAGTAGACATTTGTAACTTAGTGAAGTATTCATTTCTGGGAAAAATAGGTTATATATAGAAGCTATTCCAAACAGTATTTTAAAAAGCTGCTCATTTAGCCAAATTAGCCAAATTATTACATACTTTAGATCATGCCCAATTAGATGCCAAATTGCATTCTGCAATTAAATTTTAATGGTCAGGTTTTATATTCTGAAATTAAATCTCTTATCTGAAGGCTTTTTGTTTTATGAGCAGCAGCTTCAAGTAGTGAAATAAATAAGGCAACTTATCAGCTCCCAAATTAGGTCCCAAAGACCAGAGTTAAGTTGTGTGGAGCTTTTTGATCGAGGCAATGAATAAACAGCACAAGATGAGCTGTTCCTCTGCCTATAACTGCTTCCTCCCCTTCTCTGTGCATACATTTTCTTCTAATTATTGTTCTACAAAGTATTTTTTCCAAAATATTAATTCACTGTGAATGGTAAAGTATTTTGGTAAAGTGCAGTTTTAGGTTAAAAAGTGTTTTATGAGCACGTGGCATTGATAATCTAGGAAGCCACAGTTTTTCTAAGACTGCTAATGAAACTCCATTTCGGTATAGATTTGCAAGCCAATGTCACCAACTAGTATTTCTGTCAATACAAATGCCTTACACCTTATGATTACATTTCAAGGTTTTCTATTAGTCCTGTCCACAATTCTTACAAAGTAATTTAACTTTGCTCCTATGCTTTAAGCCTGAGATACTTAAAATTCATTTAATTTCAACAAATATAAATCATAGTGATGAAAAATAACATACTAAAAGTTCAAAATTCTCAGTTATGTGTTTGGTTTTAATTTGAAATCATCTCCAGATCATTTTCCTGTCTCTGCCGCTATTTAACTCTGAAAATCACTCCCTGCGCATTTCAGCTTCCCTTATTAAAATACTCAATTAAAAGTGTATTTTTTCTGTAAGCGCCAAACTTTCATCAATAAATATTGCTATGAGCGTCAACATAATATCCTACTAAAAAGTAGAAGACTGTGGTAGCAACCCATTGGTATGTACTAAGATGTGACAGGCCTCCAACAGACAAACAGACCTTGAACCACAGTAGACAGATGATGATAGATAATCCTAGACAAAGAGTTAAAGTATAGATTCCTTTCCACCCTCTAACAATTCAAAGGGGTTATCTCACCTCTGTTCTGCTAGGCCGTACCAAAGAGTATTGTGTATATTTACTAGACTATGTAGGTTCCGTTTTTGTGGTGGTTTGGTTTTTGTCAGCCAGGGAAAACTACTCACAGCAAGTCAGTGCTGCCTCCTTTGAGTGGCTTGTCAACATGAGTATGTGCGAACAGTGGAGTTGTCTAACCTCTGCAGTCTTGAAGAGGCAACTGCAAATGGAGAAAAGGGCTTTAGAGGGACTTGGACGATTGAGCACAAAATTGCAGATGAGAAAGATTTCTTTTGCCTGCGTAAAGGGCGCCTGAACTTATCAGTAGACATTCTTTCTCTCAGATATAAGCCACTCACATTCCTTTTCTCTAGAACAAGTTACTAATGTAAATATATTCCAATACAATTCAACTCGAGCTTTCAAGCTGTGCATTCTCCTGAGAAGCCCCAGGGTGCTTCTGCTTTTGAAGCGAAGATGACTCCTAGAGAATTTAGTAGCGTGAGTGTTTTCCCTTCAGAGTATTGAAGGGGTTCTACACTAATTTTAATTATGTTCAATCACTCATAAATTTTGCTAGCATGCTCCATATTATTAACAAGTTAGAAAACATGTTACTCAAAGGTCCATTTTATGTGGGAATGAATTTTAAAGGCCATGGTAACTGTAAACTTGGGAAGAAATAGTTCTAGGTGATTGCCGTAATAGAGTGGGGCTATTTGCTTTTTAATGCTTATCAAACAGAAATAACCTTGTGTGACTACATGCCTCGTTGACTCTGCTCTGGAAATGGCTATTTTTCTTTATTTTGAAAGTAGGTAACACAATTCTAATGTCCACAGAAGGAAATGCTCATTGGGAAATGACTGTTGGTTTTGTGTTTGTTTAATTCTCTTCTCATGCTTGTGCTTGTTTATTTACGGCCTTCTATCTTGGTCAAAGGTGAGAGTATCTGATGAGTCTGAGTTCCTAAGGTGACATATAAAACTGGAAATATTTGAATATGTGGATAATAGTGGAGTTAATTTCCATTTACTAACTCTAATTCAATACATTATTTTAGAAAAAAGAAGAGTAAAGAAACACAAATCATGCTGATGCTTATTATTGTTCCTAGATGTGAACATTAGCCAACATTGTTCTTTTCAGGATATTCTAAATTATTGTTTAAGTGTGAAGAAGGTGCCATGAGCTCATGCATTAGCAGTTTGCAAACGAGGCTGGTCTGATGAAAGCAAAGCAACTTCAAGAAGAGCAAACCAACTCAAGAAAAACAATTCCAAAAGCTATGCAAGGTCAGAGAATGATACTAGCATTTGCCAAACAAGCTTTTCACTTTATAAGCAGAAATGCAAAACATCTGTACCATCCGTCGCCATTTTCCTTGACTGCCCAGATGTTGTGGTTAACCTGAATCCGGCTGGTAATGTTTCTGAGGACCCAGGCATCATGCTGATTCCATGTACTTCACGGGGAGGAAACTGCCTTCTCCAGGTTGATCCACGCCTGAAATTCTTGTCATCGCTCTGCCAGTGCAGAGTAAAATAATGGTTTTGATTATTTACATTCAGCCCATCAAGTATCCTACATAATAAAAGCCTAATATGCTAAGAAGTGTCCAATCCTTCGTTCAGTCAATCAAAGCGTAATGTGCTAATGATGTGCTAAGGCCACTCAATTGCTCTCTATGACATGCACTGACCACCAGGGGGCAGACAGTTGACTGGTCAACCAGTCACTATGATATGCACTGACCACCAGGGGGCAGATGCTCAACACAAGAGCTGCCCCCTGGTGGTCAGTGTGCTCCCACATGGGGAGCACCGCTCAACCAGAAGCCAGGCTCACAGCTGGTAAGCACAGCAGCCATGGCAGGAGCCTCTCCCACTTCTTCAGCAGAGCTAAAGATGTCCGACTGACAGCTTAGACCCGCTCCCTTGCAGACTGGGCCTAAGATGTCAGTCAGACATCCCCCGAGGGCTCCCAAACTGTGAGAGGGAGAAGGCCGGGCTGAAGGCCCCCTGCTCAAGTGCATGATTTCTTGCACCAGGTCTCTAGTACATATCATGTAATGCTTTATTTTGATTACAAAATGAAAATACAGGAAATTTGAAACAAATGTTTTTATAAAGTTTTCATATGATTTCAAATCCAGAGTTTGTCATCTATAAAAGGAAACATCTTTGAAAACCTAAAATAAACCCCAACATTTTCCCCCAAATTATACTTTGTTGCACTTTATGCAAACAAATTTTAGTACAATATACTTAGTAGAATAAGTGTTGGCTCATATACTGGAATAACTATTTTATAAATGTTGTTTCTGTGTATACAAGATATATTATGTTATAGGAATCTATATTTGATATAGCCTGGCTCATATTAGATACTATAGCCCATATTCTATGTATGAAACTTAATTTGTCACATGTTAGAATTTAGCTGATACAGAATTTTTTTATTTGTTGAAAAACCTGTGCAGCCTGGGCAACATCCCATATAATAAAGAGGTAATATGCAAATTGACCATCACTCCAACACACAACATGGCTATCCCCATGTGGTCAAAGATGGCTGCCCCAATGTGCCCAATGTGGATACAAGATGGCCACTATAAGATGGCTAGCACGGGAGAGCAGTTAGGAGGGACCAGGCCTGAAAGGGACGGTATTTGGGGGCGATCAGGCCTGCAGGGGAGGGCAGTTGGGGCAACCAGGTCTGCAGGGGAGGGCAGTTGGGGGAGACCAGGCTGGCAAGGAAGGGAAGTTGCGGGAGACCAGGCCTGCAGAGGAGGGCAGTTGGGGGGGGGGGGGAGACCAGGCCAGGGGAGGGCAGTTAGGGGCAATAAGGCTGGCAGGTGAGCAGCTAGGTATCAGGCTGGCAGGGTAGTGGTTAGGGGGTGATCAGGCTGGCAAGCAGAAGCAGTTTAGGGGTAATCAGGCAGGCAAGCCGGCAAGTGGTTGGGAGCCAGCAGTCTTGGATTGTGAGAGGGGTCCCAGATTGGAGAGGGTGCAGGCTGGGCTGAGTGACAGCCCCTTTGCCCCCCCCCCCCATGTACAAATTTCATGCAACAGGCCTCTAGTCATTATAATAAATGCATGTTCCCTTTAGATGCCACTAAAAGCATAATGTGACTTTGGTTGCTGTTTTATAAATGAAATTCTGGTTGCTGATTCTATTATATATGGATGATAGTTTTTCCCCTCTCTGTGCATACACAAAGTACCTGCACAGACACGATTCTTTCCCCTACATTGATTAGCACCAACATGTAATTTAGAATTTAATTAATATCATTCTTCTATCTAATTCTAAGAAAAATGTTAGTCATCCCACATAGATCTTCTTATATTACTAAGCTTCTCATCTAGGGAAGGACTGTGAATTCCCTGAAGTTACAGCTAACAATGCATGCTTGACCCACTAACTCAGCTTATTTCATTTTAACATACGGAATGACTAACATTCAGCTCAAATTATCACTGTTATAAATAAGTAACACTATAGGGGATTCTTCATCATAGATTGTAAATTTAATTAACTGATACACAAGGTCACTTATAATTATATATATCCACTGTTCTCTTAGAATTCTTATTATCAATATCAAAATTTTGCTTAGACTTGGTAGACATTTTACAGTTTGAGAAATGTCTGCTACTCCTCCTCTGTTTGGTTTTACATTGACCTAAATCTCCAAATGTTCACTGATGCAGCTAAGAAGCAACGTTTCACAGTTGTGGCTTCTCTGACTGCTTGAGTCTTGGAGAAGTTGTTGCATCAACACAGATATTCTTCAGTTCTACATAACACTATTTTCCATTGTAGGAATAATAACTCTGATAATGTATGAGTGAAGGGCTCAAAAAATAAGCCATACATTTAAGAATTTAAATCATGATTCTTAACTTCTTCTCGTTCCACATAGTTTTGCTGCAGAAAGTTAATGGGAAGAATAAAGTGGCTACATCATGGGAAAAAAGTCCATGAGATGAGGTTAAAATATATCCTCTCAATTGAAGTCAGAGTCTGTGGAAACACATGAGTTCTCAAATTATTTCAGTTGAATCTGAATGTGATCAACCCCACAAACAAGTCCACTCTGGTTATGGGCAAGCAGCTATGTGATTTTAAGGCAGATAATCACATCCCAGTCAGAACTTTCCTCTCGTGACTTTCAGGAAGCAGCTCTATTAATCACCTAGGCTATATCCCTACCAGACAGCTCCTTCAGGTCAGTCTGCTTTTAAAATGCAGCAACATGGCAGGCCCTTAATACTTTTTATTATAATGTTTTTGCAAATTTTAAGTAAGAAGAATATTATATTTAGAAGTGTGTATGGGTGTATGCAGACTATCTTTGATTTAGCAATTAATAAGGATTTAAAAGATTATCAATCTACTTAGTCAATTAATATCAGTTAAATATTAACTGGCTTTAAAAAATATTATTCATTATCCTGGTTGAACAGGAGTATGAATGTATAGGGAGTTAGCTGAGGTCAGAACTGTAGAGTTTACCAGTCTACAACCTCCTCCACAAAGGCAGTTTGGGTTTGATAATACCAAGATTATCAGCCCTATCCATTTGGATGTGGAATTATTGCATCATGTTAGAGTTTTCTTGGTTTAGTCACAATACTATTTTAATCAGCTTTTCTTTGTAGCCAAGAGAGAGCTGCATTTTGTGACACACAATTATACATCTCTTCAAGCTCATATTTCCTCACTGCTTCCTAAGAGACCATGTAAAACTCAGGGCTATTAAAGTCCACAGATAGTCCACAGACTATCAAGCAGAGTCTGCTAATGTTGCTTGTATTTCTTTCTTTTATTTTTATTCTTAAAAATACACTTTCTTTTTAATGTACTGATTTGAGAGAGAGAGAGAGAGAGAGAGAGAGAGAGAGAGAGAAAAGGAGAGAGAGAAACATAAATTTGTTGTTCTACTTATTTATGAATTTATTGGTTTATTGTATATGCCCTGACCAGGGATCAAACCTGTAAAGTTGACATTTCGTGAGCTACTCCACTGAGCTACCCTGCCAGGCCCCTTGTATCTCTTCTTCTCAGGAGGCTACTTAGATGTTTATTATTTTTCAAATCATGTAAGCATGCATATATGATGTATAGGGATTCTTACAGTCAAACCCTACAACTGGTGAAATATTATTCCTATATTTTTAAAGGAAGACTCAATATTGCTATCTAAAATTATGAAAAGTTCCCCATTTATTCAAAGATATTTCGCTTCATTTCAATAACCTAAAATTTCCTGTGAAGATACACTGATATTTAAGAAATAAGCACATTTCTTATTAAAAGCTAAATTTATTAGGATTGGTGTTATCATTACTTACAATTTTTAAAAAAAATGTTGCTTAATGTTAGTTTGCATTCACAGCTCATGAAAAGCAGCCTTGTTTTGAATTGCGTCTTAGTGTTTCTAACTGTTGATATGATATTCATTAATTCATGAATTTCTTTCAAAAATAAAATGAGTAATAAAATGTACTATTTAGGAACAATACTGGGAAAAATTCTGGATCCTAAAAATTCTCTGATTCCAGAAGCAAGCATCTGATTAGTTTGGGGGTACTATTCCTTGAGAGCTGTTTTGCTTGCACCCACAGGATCCTTTTGAATGACAGAGAAGGACTTACTTCATCCAGCCGACGCTCCGTTCCTAGAGCCAGGAGGTTATTGTATTCCCTTTCAAGAATCTGTCTGGCCTGTTGACATCAAATAACAGTCACCAACACTGAAGTCCCATTGCATTTTAAAAAAATAGAGATTATATTTATCTGAGAAAGCATTACAAGCCTTGTTTCATTTATGGCATCTTAAGTTTTTATTCCCCCATATCTGCATGCTATTGTAAATTTAACCTATAAACAAAAGCTAGGGGTAACTTGCTTTCACCTATGAACAGTAGAGATATAGCCTCACATAAATGTCCTCACTTTGCTACTTTATTGAAATGGAAACTTTTCTATAAAATTCGAAAGACATAAAAATAAAATAAAGTGAAGTTAGATGCCGAATTTTGAGCAAGTCTATGCAGGAAGTTCTCAAACCTGGTCAATGATTACCATTTGGGGAAATTTTAGATAAGTAAGATTCGTGTGACTTATCTCTTGATACCTGATTTATTGGCCTGTGATATAGGTTGCAGGTTTCATTTAGCAATTCTAAGGAACTCTGGTGATTCAAACAATTATCCAGATTTGGGAATCCAAGGCCTCCCCAGTGCTGTTTGTATAATCCGGATATGTAAATAGAAATGACTGCCTCTCAGAGACAAGGCCATCTGTCAGGGACACTGTTTCAGGGAATCTGGCATTCAGGTGCGAGGTTGGACCACATAACCTCCAAATGCCTTCCAGCTTAATTGTATGATAATGTTTTGGATATAAATTCAGTAACTTGAAATGAAAGCCCCAGGGACATATTTCAAAGGTTGAGCTGTCTCCTTAGGAATCATTAATACCCTCAATGTGCTCCCCCCCCCCCCCCCAGCTGAAGTTGAGCTTGTTGTGATGGAAATGAGGCACTGATGCCTGCAGCTCAGAGGGCTTGCCTGGGTGTTCTGTGTGGGAATCTGCAGTAACAAAGCCAAGCTGCTGTAGTCAAAGTTGTCGTCCAGGGCTATCAGGGAGCCATGTACTCCACTCTCGAGGATATTATTTGCATATTCTCGAAGGCCAATTGCTTGGATCCAGCGAATAACTCGATCATTGCTCCACACCAACACATCTAGGAAAAGAGGTGGATCATTTTAGGCAGCAATATTTTGCATAATAAACAAAACTACTGGCTGAAATGGGCCGCAGGCATTCTGGCCAAGTCGGCATTTATGCTGATTTCTTTATCCACTCCCTAATGCACCTGGCCGGACCCCTTAGGTTGCGTGTATTTATTGTTCTAACAACTAAGCATTTGAACTTTTAACCTAGAAAAAAAGTTGTCACTTTTAAGAGTTTGTTGTCACTGATATGAGAGCCCTTCCATCACACAGAACACAATATCGTGTTTCTTGTTTTCACTTAGAAGCTCCGGGGTCTGTCTGAAGTTCAATATTTTTGCCACCAGATGGGGATATTTCTTGAATCACAGCTTCAGTAAAGAGAGCAAAATGAGAACATAGAAAGGGTCTTCATCGGAGTTTTTAAACCACTATGTAAACATTTCATATAGACTAAAAGATACTTTTTTTTTCACCTGAAGTAATAAATCAGAGACAAGAGCAGCAAGGTAAAACAAGGACTAGCTAATTGGCAATTCATTATTTAAAATCACATAGTAATGCAAAATTCAATCAGTCAAATCACAAGTTGATTTTCCTATTAGTTTAAAAAGTAGTATTTTGCTGAGGTATGAAACACAGTAAATTTTATTTTCTGAAACTAAAACCTTTAGGGAAAAATATCATAAATGCCCTTTTTAGGCAAAAACATATAAAAGTGTATTTTTATTATTTTTTTTCCATTTCTTCCCATTATGAGTTGACAGAATGCTATATAGCAACAACCAAAATAGAAAGAATAGAATGTTCCATAGGAAAAAATGTAATGAACTTAAGGGGAAACTAGAAAAAGGAATGGAAACATTTTCCATATCCTATAGAAAGGCAAATGAAACTCATAAATTATTATTTCAGTAAAAGTGCATATTTCCTGTTCATTTTTTCTTTCTAAATGAAATGTACACATTTTTAGAAAAAGTATAAAGGAGATTTTGGAAATTAGTTTTCAATGTCACCCATTTAAAAAAGCAAGGTAGTATTTTTTGAAGGGAAGATGAGAAAGTGTATTTATATACAGTTTTCAAAAGCATTACTAATTTGTCTTAATGCATTCATTTAATCAAGTGAGGTTTTCTCGTGTATAACATTAAAGCCATAAAATTATGATGATGCCTCAGCTTCATAGAGGTTCCCTCATCTCAATTAGGTTCAAATTTTTTGTTAATCCTCACCTGGAGATATTTTTCCCATTGACTTTTAGAAAGAATGGAAAGGAGAGGGAAAGACAGAGAGAGAGAAACATCTAGGTGAGAGAGACACACCAATTGGTTGCCTCCCCCATGTACCCCACTGGGGACGAAGCTGGCAACCTAGGACCCTTCAGTCCAAGGGCCGATGCTATAACCACTGAGCACCGGCCAGGGCTAGGTTCAAATTCCTTAAAAATACATTTCATTGATTTTTTTACAGAGAGGAAGGGAGAGAGACAGAGTTAGAAACATCAATGAGAGAGAGACATTGATCAGCTTCCTCTGCACATCCTCACTGGGGATGTGCCCGCAGCCCTTGACTGGAATTGAACCTGGGACCTCTCAGTCTGCAGGCTGATGCTCTATCCACTGAGCCAAACTGGTTTTGGCTAGATTCAAATTTTTAAGCATATTTTTCCAAATCTCCTATATCTTTATTCACTGACTAGTGCCCGGTTCATGAAATTCATGCATGGGGGCGGGGGGGTTGCCTCTCAGCCCGGCCTGCACCCTCTCCAACCTGGGACTACTCAGGGGATGTCCAATGGCCAGTTTAGACCCAAATTAGCCTGCTCACCCATAACTGCCCCCTACCCCACTGGCCTGCTCACCCCCAACTTCCTCCTCTGCTGGCCTGCTCACCCCCAACTGCTCTCCCCTCCTGATCTGATCACTCCGACCACCTCTGCCTCAGCCCTGCCACCATGGCTTTGCCCGAAAAGACATCTGAAATATCCAATTGAAGGTCTCCCAGTCTAACTAGCATATTACCCTTTTATTAGTATAGATTTTATCTATGTGTCTTATTAATTTCTCATATTTTTAGTCTCTCTTATTATGATTAGGAAAATATCTACTTCTATGTTTCAATCTGTCTGATTTTGCTTTTCCTATTTTAAGTCTACATATCACATGAATACAAATTTGCCACATCTTCCCTTTTATTATAAAATACTCATTTTATATTTAGTAATGCTTCCTGCCTTAAATTCTATCTTCTGATATTAGAAAAACCACAGCAGCTTTCAGTAGTGCTTGCTTATCGCTTTTACTTCCGACTTTTCTATGACCTTATATTTATGGTTGCAAAGAGCATATAATTGCTTTAATTTTTTCAATGGTTTATTTAGTCAGATTATTTAATTCTCTTTCACTTGATATTATTGTTCAGATATTTGAGTTTAAATCTACTATAGTTAAATTTGTCTTACCTGTCTTTTGTTCCTTTTCTCTCCTTCCTTGACTTTTTACAAGCTATGTTATTTAAAAATTATTTTATTCTACCACTCCATTAGCTTTTAAAGCCTGCAATATGCATCTTTGATTTATAACCTACTACAAATCAGTACTTTTATCACTCCTAGATAATGAAAAGAACTTTAATTTAATTTCATTTACTGTCTTCTTGCCTTTTGCATTATAGTTGTTATAATATCTATTATTTCTATGTGAAATTCAAATTCCACAGACATTACTACTAATTGCTTTTATTATCATTATTAAAATTTTCCATACATTCCTTCCATTCTCCTTTTACTGCCTGCATTTAAAAATGTTCTGTAAAATTAGTTTCTTCTTGCCTTAATAACTCATTCTAATATTTACTTTCTCTTTGGATTTCCTGGTAATGTAATTTCTCAGATTTTATTTGTAAGAACCTGTATTTATTTTGCCTTTCATATTGGTGGACATACAGTTACAGGCTTTTAGATGAGAGGTTAGCTTTAAGAAAAATTTTAAAGATGTCATTCCATTTTTCTCTGGTGTTATTTTAGTTGTGGAGTCAGATACCTCATGCTGCTCCTTTGAAAGTAATGTGGAGTTTTCTCTGGCAGATTCTAAGGTGTTTTATTTATTTATTTTGGGGGGGGGTCATGATTTTCAGCAGTTTTACTACAATGTAGCTAGATGTATTTCCTCCTCATCCCCTTTCCTTTTTAACATTGTTTGATATGCACATGGTATCATGAATCTGGAGCCTGTTTTCATTATTTTTTTTTCAAAAATCTCCACTATTATCTTCAAATATTGCTTCTTCCTCATTATCTCTTATCTCTCTTTTTGGGATCCAATTATTCCTTACAGATGATTGTCTCTAATGATCTGTTTGAAATCATTCATTCTTTTGCTTTTTTTTTTTTTCATGTAGGTCTCAGGCCACATGTTTTCAAGTGATGGATCTTTTTTTAAGAAATACATTTTTATTGATTTCAGAAAGGAAGGGATATATATATATATAAAACTGTCAATGATGAGAGAGAATCACCGACCTAGCTGCCACCTGCATGCCATCCACTAGGGATCTAGCTTGCAACCCGGGCATGTGTCCTTGATCAGAATCAAACCTGGGACCCTCCAGTCCACAGGCCAATCATCTGTCCACTAAGCCAAACTAGCCAGGGCTGATGGATCTTTTTTTTTTCATTAAAATTCTCTTTTACTGTTAAACCACCAATCAAATTTTTTATTTCAGTTTTAAATCTTCTGCTTCTTCAAATTTTCATGTGTTTATTTTTTCATTTAAAATAATTTTTATTTTTAATTATAGTTGACATACAATAGTATGTTAGCTTCAGGTGTACAACACAATGATTAGACATTACATAACACTAAGTTACCACCTGGATAAATCTCTCACCATCTGACACCAAACATAGTTATTAGAATATTATTAACTATATGCCCTATACTGTACTTTATGTCTCCATTACTATTCTGCAACAACCAATTTGTACTTCCCAATCCTTTCACCTTTTATATCCATCTCCCAACCCTCCTCCTATCTGGCAACCATTAAAATGGTCTTTTGTTGTTGTTGTTAATCCTCAGAGTAGGATATTTTTCCATTGATTTTTAGAGAGAATGGAAAGGAGGCAAAAAGACAGGGACATTGATATGAGGGAGATACACTGATTTGCTGCCTCCCACATGTGCCCCAATTAGGGCCAGGGATCAAGTTGCAATTAGTATATGCCCTTCAGTCTGCAGGCTGATGCTCTCATTGAGCAAACCGGCTAGGGCAAAATGTTCTCTTGATGAGTCTGTTTCAGTTTTACTTATTTATTTTGACTTTTAGATTCAATTTTTGATAGGTATGTATTGATTACCATTTAGTTGTTCATATTTTTAATCTTTTTTTTTTCTTCTTAAAGAAGAGCCTGTAAGATCTCATTTAATATTGGTTTGGTAGTGATGGTCTCCTTTAGCTTTTCCTTGTTTGGGAAACTCTTTATCTGTCCTACAATTGTAAATGATAACTCCATTGGGTAGAGTAATTTTTGGTTGTAGGTCCTTGCTTTTCTTCACTGAATCTTTCTTTCTTTCTTTCTTTCTTTCTTTCTTTCTTTCTTTCTTTCTTTCTTTCTTTCATCTTTATTGTTCAGTATATTAATTACATCGTTCCCATTTTTTCCCCCTATAGTTCCCCTCCACCTGGTACCCATCCCATCCTCCGGCCTCACCCCCCTCCACTGTCCTCTCCCATAGTTGCATGATTTTTGTCCAGTCTCTTGCTGCACTTCCCACACCCCCTTTCTCCCCAAGAGTTGTCAGTCCATTCCCTCTCTATGTCCGTGATTCTGTTACATTCACCAGTTTATCCTGTTCATCAGCTTATTAATTCACTTGATTTTTAGATTCATTTGTTGATAGATGTGTATTTGTTGTTCCTAATTTACACTTTTATCTTTTTCTTCTTCCTCTTCTTAAAGAATATCTTTCAGTATTTCATATAATATTGGTTTGGTGGTGATGAACTCCTTTAGCTTTTTCTTATCTGCGAAGCACTTCATCTGACCTTCAATTCTGCATGATACCTTTGCTGGATAGAGTAATCTTGGTTGTAGATTCTTGCTGTTCATCACTTTGAATGTTTCCTGCCACTCCCGTCTGGCCTGCATCGTTTCTGTTGAGAAATCCGCTGATAATCGTATGGGTGCTCCCTTATAGGTAACCAACTGTTTCTCTCTTGCTGCTTTTAATATTCTCTCTTTGTCTTTTGCTCTTGGCATTTTAATTATGATGTGCCTTGGTGTGGTCCTCTTAGGGTTCCTATATATTGGGGTTCGATGTGCTTCTTGGACTCCTAAGTCAATTTCTTTCACCAGGTGTGGGAAGTTTGCGGTCACTATTTCTTCAAATAGGTTTTCATTGTCTTGCTCTCTCTCTTTTTCTGGCACCCCTATAATTCGGATGTTGGTATGCTTGAGGTTGTCCCAGAGGCACCTTACACTATCTTCAATTTTTTGGATTTTTTTGGTTTCTTGCTTTTTCAGCTGAGTGGATTTTACCTCCTTGTATTTCAAATCTTTAACTTGGTTCTTGGGGTGCTCCAGAGCACTTTTAGGTCTTTGTATAATATTTTTTATTTCAGTCAGTGTATACTTAATTTCTGGTTGGTCCTTTTTCATATCCTTGAGAGTCTCCTTTATATCCTTGAGGGTCTCCTTCATTTCCACGTTGGTCTTGATCATTTCCTTGCAGGTCTTGTTCATTTCCTTGTAGGACTCATTTATTTCCTTGTAGGTCTCGCTTATTTCCTTATAGGCCTCGACCTTTTGTTGGAACCTCTTGAAAAACCCTATAACCGTGGTTTTGAATCCCATGTCCAGTCGTTTTTTTTCCTCCATTTCTTTCACATCTGATTTCTTTCCAAGTCTCTGCATGGTGGCTGCTTCCCTGAGTTGGTCAATTAGCTTTGTGTGGTAGACTTCCTACGAGGGACAGTGACTCAGCCTCCCAGTTACCTGAGGTGGATAAGGGTTGCACAGTCTTACTGAAGTTAAGCTCAGGTTAATCGTTGTTAGCACTTGGAGGGGTTGACCTCCAGGCCAATTGTCTGTGAAGCTCAGCTGTGCTCAGGTTGGATGGGCGGAGTCTCCGGGCCAAGCAGACAGCGTTAGCTCTGCCCTATGTGGCCCCAGGGACTCTGTGCTGGGGGCAATGGCTGCCAGCACCTCTGAGAGAGAGCCGCTGCTGAGCTCCACCGGCTGCCAGGGAATTCAGACTCTCCCCAAATGACTCTGCACACCCAATGTCTCACCCAGGGTCATAAAACAAAGCAGTCTGATGGTTTTCCGAATGAGAAAGCAAGTCGCAGAGTGCTCTCTGCGTGGTCACGCAGCTGAGCTGTTCGCGCGCAAGCTGCCTTCTCC
This sequence comes from Antrozous pallidus, assembly GCA_027563665.1. NCBI lineage: Eukaryota > Metazoa > Chordata > Mammalia > Chiroptera > Vespertilionidae > Antrozous > Antrozous pallidus. The sequence continues at coordinate 40,439,977 of CM050513.1, read as the reverse complement.
ACAAGCCGGGAGACCCTTGCAGTACCCGAGCTTCGGCATGCCCTCCCACTGTCCAGTTTTTACCCTGTGTGATAGTGGGTTCCCTGGACTTCCCCAAAAGCTGGAGAATCAGTCCAGTGGGACGTCTTTGTCTCCCCGTTCGAGAAAACTGGCCGGTTTTCAGCCGCCCGCCCTCTCCGCTGGCTCGCGATCCAAACCTCTCTCCACGCAAATCTTTCAATGCTGTCCGCTGCCACGCCTTTGAGTCACAGTGTCTTATCTTCACTTTTATTTGTGGAATTTTCACTTGGCAAGCTTTCTGGTGATTCTGGAATGTGTTTGTTCTTTCGTTAAGTGTAGTATTAAAATTGTTGAGTATGACGGCAAGATAGGTGTTTTACCTATGCCACCATCTTGGTTCTCTCCATTGAATATTTCTTGACAATCGTTTCTGGCCTGAAAAGTTTCTGTTGAAAAATCAGCTGACAAATCCCTTTTAGGTAATTAACTGTTTTTATATTACTGCTTTTAGGCTTCTTCTTGCTGCTTTTATGCTTCTTTGTCTTCAACCATTTGCATTTTAAGTATTTGGCTTGGTGTGGGCCTCTTTGTGTTCATCTGTTTCGGATCCTCTGTGCTTGCTAGACTTGTATGTCTATTTCCTTCATCAAGTTAGGGAAGTTTTTTAGTCATAATTTCTTTAAATATATTTTCAATTTCTTGCTGTCTCTCTCAAGTCATTCCTATGATGCGAATGTTGGTACCCTTAAAGTTATCCCAAAGGATCCTTTCACTATCTTTATTTTTTGAATTCTTTTTTTTTTCTTTTCTATTCTGATCAGGTATTATTTGCTTCCTTATATTTCAAATTGTGGATTTTATTCTTGGCTTCATCTACTCTATTATTGATTCCTAATACATTAATTTTCATTTTAGTGAGCATATCCTTCATTTATGACTGGTCCTTTTTATGCTATTGAGGTTCTTACTACATTCCTTGAGCATCCTGAAAAGCACTGTTTTGAACTCTGCATCTAAAAGATTGTCTCCATTTGTTTAGTTCTTTTTCTCTAGTATTATTCTGTCCTTTCATTTGGGGTGTGTTTCTTTGCCTCTTCATTTTCACAATCTCACTGTGTTTGTGTCTATGTATTAGGTAGAGCTTTACAGAGCAGCCTAATGTAGTAGGTGTCCTGCACAGTCCAGTGGTACTACCCCCAAGATCACCTCTGCTGGGTACTTGAGGTGTATCCCCCATAAGGGCTGTGTTCACTCTCCTCTTGTGGTTAAGCCTTGATTGCTGTTGGCAAGTCAATGGGAGGGATTTATTCCCAGGCCAATCAGCTGCAAGGACTGGCTATGATCACTAACCTCTGGCCAGCAAATAGGATGCAAGTTGGTTAGCATTATACTTTGGTTATATTAATCTGCTACTGTTGTTAGCAATTGATTAGTTATAACTCTTGAGTACAGCACACTTGCACTTCAAAAGTTGGACAGATATATATAGCTGATAGCAATAGTTATCCAGTTGTTTTCACTAAATGCAGAATTTTTAAAAAACTCACAGGATAATAGTTTTCTCAAGAGGACAACAAAACTGTCCAGTTTTCTTTCTACTAAATGGATTGTAAATAGGAAGGTTTCTCCTTTTTTAGAGCTGGGTTTATATTTTGATAGTCTAAGAAATATTAAACAGTCACCATTTTTTTTCTTAAATATATTGAGATAGAGTATGTGGTGAAATGGCTGTAACCCATAAGGGCTACCAGCATTATCTCAGAGATAGTAAGACTCCAACCCCAACAGATTTATGGCCTAGAACCAGCTCAATCCAACACAAGTGACTAATTCCACCTGTGGTAACCACTAGCCTCATTATTTGCTCATTACAATACATTAACATACTAAAAGACATACTACAGTGATAGGAAGCAGAAAGCCCATATAAAGACACAGAACAGCCAACAGTGCTCTTCCAAGAAGTCTCCACCCTTTCCCAGAAAATTTCTGAATATTCCTTCGCCTTATTGAATTCCCTACCCCTTGATTAAATGAGCCTCAATGAATGAAGTAAATCCCACTGGGAGGTGGGAAGCGGGGAAAGGCTGTTCTGTCTGTAGAGTAACCTTCTGTCTATCTCACTGCTTCACTAATAAGCTCTCTTTCCCATTAAACTCCACACTGGCAAACCTTTGAATTCTTTCCTGCAGGAAACCAAGCACTCCCAGTGGGTGAAGGGACCTTTGGGTCCTGGGACCCCTGGAACACCTATGTCAATATGTCTAGTCAAAAATTCCATCGCCACAACCGTAGTTAAGAGTCATCAAGTATATTAAATAAGCCATTTATTTATAGGTTGAAGACAAATAATCCAAACTTTTCTTTTTCAGAACAGCAATATATCTTTTTTTTTTCATTTTGTAAATCAAATCCCTTTATATAAATCTGTTTATAAGCAAAATTTATGTCCTGATTTTAAGTCTTTTTAGAGACCCCTTGGAACTAAACAATAAATGGCCAGAGATCAGAGCTGACTGTTTCTTAGCAACAAATTAAATGGTAGTACTTTCTTAATATTCACATGGTCTCTTCACTTCGGAAAGCTGTTTATTAAGGTCAAGGTTAATTAACACTTCAGATAATAACAGAGATCCCCTAGTTACAGTCAAGAGTTATTCTTGTAAATGTCATCAGATCAGTTACAGGAAATAGGGGCTATTTATAATCTCACTCACAGCTACTTAGCATAGGAAGTTTTCTGTGTTTGATCCCAGTGAATTATGGAAGTTTATTTTTTCTCAGAGCTACACTCTAAACAGCAACTGTCAAGTACTAATTTGATGTAGGACCAAATGGGTAATTCTTCTTCTTTATGGCTATCCATATATGAATATTCCATGTGGTGAGACCAAGCATAAATAAAATCTACGAGGAAAATATACTTCAGAAAAAAAACAGAAAGTGGTATCCCTTAAATTCAAATGATAGAAACCAAAGCTGAACTACAAAAAATAAATTATATATCATGTTTCTCTGAATCATAATGAGAATGTTCTATTAAAAGTTTAACAAAAATATCTATATGGAGGCACCTTTAGAAAAAAACCCAGAATGTATAATTAATAAGTTCAGAGGAATAAATTTCAATTTAAAAGATCATTTGAGATATTTACCAAATGAGATATTTACCTTGCAAAGATATGATATTCTTTTCTGTATTTTAATTAGGAAACTAATGAAAAAGAAATAATGATGACACAATTCTAGCCAAATACTTAGGTTACTTAATGATCATTGTAAAACACACAACATTTTAAGTTCAGAAAAGTGAAAGCTAACCACCTTCCCCACAGAAGGCGTCTGATATGAAAGAAAGTATATTACCTTTTATTTCATGTTGGCTTGCTTCTCGTCTTCTTTCCAGCTCTTTTCTGTCATAATTCAACCTTTTTAAGCACATAATCCCATACTGTAAACTTGTTCTGTTTTTTTTAAAGTAAAAAATATGTTAAATATACTCAGCAGATGAAGAATGTTTCTTGATTAAGCAGAGTCAACAGTGTGCACTACTTTTAGGGCAACAGGTTAATATACTATATCTGTAATTAAATTCTTTAGTATTGCAGGAAAATAAAATTATAGTTATCTATCTAAGCACACAGATTTTTAAAGAGAAAAACATATTTGCAAAGTGAGAAAAGTACAGTCATGAAAATAATTATGAATTATGTCATTTATTCACATGCTTTTGTCTTCCATTAGGCTATTTTGACAAGTGAAGATTTTACTCTTTTGAAAATAATTTAAAAAGTAATTATTATGGAGACAGGAAAGAATATATGTAAAATTTATACTCTTTTAAAGCTAATGAGGACAGTAATATAAAAATATGAATAAGTAAAGTAATGAGAAAACCAAATACTAAGATGAACAGCTACCAACTCTAAGTGATACAGAAGTATGTGAAAGGAACAAATTGGCAGACAGTGGAACTCTGGAATGAAGAGCAGAAACTTAACTAATCCTTAAAAAATCAGGTGCAAAAAAAAAGAGTTTTTAAAGAAAATGGAGCATCATGACCATGGGGGCTGCAGAAGAAAGATTAAATGCCTGGTGATACTGAGGTGCACGATCACGGATTAAAATCCGTAGTAAGAAGTCAAGAGAAAAAAAATATTATGTACAGAGAGTGGAGTTCTATTAAGGAAATCTTTGCATTCAGTATAAGTGTAGAATATACCCAGGTGCTACAGATTTTAGTAGGCAATTTTCACAGGAGAAAGAAAATTTCTGGTGTAAGGAAGAATAATCTGGTAGCAAAATAGAAGATGAGAAATAAACCTAGGGGACAAGAAACTGAATTAAGGTGTCAGTGCTGCCAAAACAATGGTCATAATAATACAGTTGCCACAGGCATGAAAAGTAAGCCCAGAAACCAGAAATGTCTAGAGAGAAGAAAGGAGGAGATTTGGAAAGATCAGATATAACGGATGTGGAAGACTGTATTAAAATAGGAATCTTCAAGCTTCAAGAGGAAAGAACATTGATCATTAGTGATCTCTTAGGTGTTTAGCAATACACACAAATTTTATACATACACATTGGCCAGGTTACTCCTAAGTGAAATGGTCATAATTAGGATGCAGTCCTAAGCCCTGCACTTTAATAAAGACAATGTAGAGCTCAAATATTTCACAATTAGAGGAAAATGAAATCTGCACTGAGTGTCATAGGCTGAATTATGTTTCCCCAAATTCATGTTTGAGTCCTAACACCCAGTAGTACTTCAGAATGTGACTGTATTTGGAGATAGAGTCTTAAATGAGGTAATTAAATTAAAACACAGCCTTTAGAGTAAGCTTTATTCCAGTGTGATTAATGATGTCTTTATAGGAAGAAGGAATTTGGACAGACAGACAGGAACTATGCAGGTGCACACGCAGAGCAGAGACAATGTGAGGATACAGGAAAAGGTGGCCATCTGCGATGCAAGGGGAAACCAATCCTCCTGGCACCTTGATCCCAGATTTCATGATTCCAGAATTGTGAGAAAATAAATGTCTCTTGTTTAAGCCACCCAGTCTGTGGTATTTTGTTATGGCAGCCCTAGCAAATTAACTCAGTGGGATACTCTAAAATGTTGACATAATAAACATCATAGACATTAGGCTGCTTGACGTTAAATCAATGGCTCTTGGCAAGTTTCTGACAAGTTTTTATATGTAATATAAGGTTGTGCTATAAAGAGGTTTTATCTTATTAAAACAGTGTCTGTCAGACTTCCATCCATGGGCTGTCAAGACCATGAGATGCAGTATGCAATTAGGTACTATCTGCTATACATCAGACCTAAGCACAGAATAAAGATGAAGCATGTGTATTTCCTGGAACAAACAAAAACCCTGCCCATTTGAGTAATTTTTATTTATTTTAAAAAGAAAACTTGATTATTATAATAATAATTTCCACTATAATAATAAAGTGATTAAAAGTAGATCTAAAAAAAGTAGATCTAGTGAAGAATGGGAAGAAATACAAGTGTGTCATCAAAAAAATTCTAGGATGCAAGGGTCTAATGCAACTATGCAAAATGCAAAGGCCTAAATGCTCAGTGACAGGGAACTCATTATCTCACAATGTGTGTGCTATAGGGCAATTGACAGTGATCCAAAGTTTCTATTGAACACAAGTTACTCATGTTAGTGTCTACACCTGCTTGAAGTAGAAAAGTGCATGTTCAACAGAACAAATATTATTCTTCCATCATATTAGTATGATAGCATAGAGAACTTATCTGAAGTCATCCCATATCCAAGTTAAATGTCTTTAATTTCTTCAACCTTTCCACCAGAGTTTTATCACTTTATCAAGAACAATTTAATGTATATAAATTAATACAATTTGTCATTGTCATCTCACCATATGGTAGGACTACTATTATGCCTGCCAATAAACACAGTCTAAATATGCCCAGATGAGTCATTAACCCAAATCGAGGTATTTTTGTCAACTACAAGTTACATATCTTTTTCACTTGAACTTTTTTTAAATCATGGATTTCCCATCCAATATTCTCATGGTTTATAAAAACTATGTTAATGTCCCTTGCAGGTAGCTCAGTTAGTTAAAGCTTCATCCCGTATACCAAGACCGCAGGATTGATCCCTAGTGTGAGCACATACAAGAATCAATCAATGAATGCATAAATAAGTGGAACAACAAATATCTTTAACTCTCTCTCTCTCTCAAATCACTAATTAGAAAAGTGTTATATTTATGTGTACCACATTTAATCCAACAGTGTTAATAACTATTAAGATTCAAAGTATTTGCATACCTTTGATTAAAGAGTCACAATTATTATCTTTTTATACTAACTTGATTTCATCATCTATGATATTAAAAATTTTTTAAAGAGAGAGAGGAAAATGAGAAACATCCATGTGAGATAGAAACATTGATCAGCTGCACCCTGCCTGGGAATTGAACCCCCATCTAGTTATGATTTTTGACCGGGAATCAAACCTGAAAGCTTTTTGGGGTATGGGATTACACTCCAACCAACTGAGCCACCTGGGCAGGACTGTGTATCTGATTTTTATATCATTTTCCTTTTAGTCCCTAGTTTACTGTTGGACAGGGTGTGACGAAATAGTTTCCCAAGCTAACTTCATCTATATTTATCTTTATTAATTTACCATCACACTCAACCATACATAAGACAATCACAATCCAACTGACAATTTTTCACATAACCTACAAAGATATCAAGCTGCAGCATAACATTTATGACATGCTATTATAGCAAGCCTATTTTTACTGCCCCAATGGCAAATAACTTGAAAAAGAAATTGCATTTTATTCATCTGTGTCCTTATAGCTGTCTCACAATCCATTCAGTATTTTTCCCCTAAAAATTAATGTACAAATAAGTAAAAGCACTAAAAGATATATACAAAAGCAAAAACACAAAGTGTTTTTTAGAGCAGAATTTCTTCTCAGTTTTTTTTTCTAGTATATCCCTAAATTATGTAATTTATAACCACATATATTTATAGTTAAAACTAAATTAATTTTATTCTTTATAAATAATTTTATAATATAAAAAAATACATAGGTAAAAATCACAAACATTGGATTTCCAAAGATAAAAAAAGTTATGCTGTATGATAATTTTACAATGTACAGTTTGATAAGCTTTGGGCACCTAATATGCAACCAGAGGTACATTAGATAGGCCCTGAAATTTGTTGCATGAAAATATCTTGTCAACTAGATATTCACAGAATAGCAAATACTCTCTATTTCCTAAATATCTCTTTTTGATTTAATTGCATCTCTTTTTTATTTAAGCAGTCACGCGCTGCTTAAATATGTACATTATTTACTGTTTTACTTTAATGACTCTTTGGAAGAAACCTACCGATGGAAACTATCCACCATTTTTAAATGGACACGGAGATCCTTTTTTGTTAGATGGTCTAACATTCTTGCATCTACCAAGCACTCCATAAAGTAGCTTCTGTATTGAGGTAACCCCAGGCTGGGAAGCCATTCATTTCCAATCCACTCGTGGTTCATATCGCCATACGCCAGCGTCTGTAGGAAAACCGGACACTAGAATTGTTTTATAGCAGTCAAGTTTCTTAGCCAATAAAACGAGATGGTAATTGGGGGGTATTGTCTACTATTATAACTGATATCTAATTATATGACATATGGAAACAAGGCAGAAATCATATTTAACCTATAAGATGCAATTTACTTTGGTACAAAGTGGAACTCCAGGTACATGTATCAAAGTACTTGTCTATAAAAAATGATGTTTTTCATTTTGTATTCTCAAAAGGAACTACATTTTATACAAATGTGCATTTTTAATGAAAATTAGAATTAATTATATAATACAAATGCTGAGCTTAAGGGTTCTTTATATAAATAGGTTTAGTTAATCTATTTTATTTGACTGTTAGCTAATACTCCACCATTTGCTTCTCTTTGATGATGTGACAATGCTGTGGTATAATGGGAAATCATCTTGATGTAAAAGAGAAAACAGTACATGAATAAGAAAGGAGCAACAAGGCTAGAGAGACAGAATGCTGAAGTTGTAGGTGGACAATTGTTATTACCTAGTGAGTGAAGCATGAGCCATATTTCATAAAGATGATTGGAAAGAGTCAGTCTTTTTTATAAATCAATCTATATAGACTCTATACTTAAAGAAGTAGGGCATTTTTAGAAACTAAAAATGGTAATCCAATTCTTAAATATAACAAGATGAACTGATCTTTCCAAATGCTGTTTGTAATGGCCAAAATGAAAAGTAGAAGCAAAAATCACCTCTAAACCAATTTTTAGTAAAATTACTCTCTGTTAATTTTTTAGTGTTTGTCCTTATCAAATGACAACTGGAATTGCATATTTCTAACAGAAATCTAGGTGCTTCCTTTCTTTGGTGTGTTCTTAAAAATGATGACATTCTTACCAAATCAAAACCTAATGCAGTGCTAATTTATGTTTAAATGCATGAATGTTTAAATGTAGTTCTTAATAATAATTACTGAATTTTTCCTTATAGTCAAAGGTTTGAATCGCATTAACTATAACACACATTACACTGCTTGATAGTGGGGATAGGTTCTGTGAAATATGTCCTTCCGTGATTTCATCATTTTGGGAACATCACAGTGTGTCCTTACACAAACCTGGAGGGCATAGTCTACTGCACACTGAGGCCACGCTGTAAATCAGCCTTTCACTGACCAAAATGTTGGTACATGACTGTAATTCTTTCAGCCATACAGCATGAGGAATGCTAGGAAATGCGCAACCTCCTTGTGAACATGTTTGCTCAAAGTGAATGTGCGTCCTCTGTTGCCATCCTAATAAATGGGAGAAGCTTTTGACTTGCAATTGCAATGCTGACAGCATTCCTCCCACCCCAATCTTCCCACACTTCCCACTATATTTGAAAGCAAATGTGATTCCAAATAAATGTTTAATTTCCCCCACCCTTATATCCAACTTGAATGATCCCTGATTGAATATATTCATGGGTGATTTCAGAGAAATTTAAGTTAACAGTTGATTCTTTTGAAGAATAAATGAGAGCTGCCTTTAAAAAAGAGGACAAGGTATAAAATGATAATCATCCTCTTTGCAAAATATGGTGATCTAAAAGGATAAATATAATTAAGCATAATAAATATAAATCTACGTTAGCCTAATTTTAGGCAAAGGGAAGATTTATAATATTGTGATATACAACAGTTTATTACTTTATATCCTCATAGGGTACTAGTGATACTGTTTTAAAGCATTTGAATTTCCTACCTGAGCCCAGCTTCCTTCCTCAGATTCTTTCTGTGTTAGCAGCAGAGAGTGATTAATAAAGCAGATAAGGGTAAATTAATTTCAAATTATTATAATGAAATTTCTAAAAAGCAAAACTGTTATTGAAAGTGCTAATTATGACAGAAGAAGCTAAAGACAGATTCTTATTCAGATCACAGCAATCAATTTAGTAGTTCAAAGGCAACTACTAATTAATAGTTTCTAATTAATTGTAACTAAATACATGCATATGACACATGGAATTTTCATGATACATTTGATCTGATAATCCTAAACTCTTTTTAATTCTTAAAAGTGAGTACTTTCCCAAATGTAATGAATTATAATAAAAATTTCTGATCATATACATAAAAACATAATACACAAATGTGGACATATATGCATATGTTATAAAATATACATTATATATGTATAGCCTGCTATACCCCTATACAGCTCATTGTTTTACACACACACACACACACACACACACGCATGCGTAAACACATACACTCATACAAGCATACATGTACATATATGATGGAGAAATCTTACTTAAAGTAAATTAATGAAGTGCAAAAATAACTGCAGCCCTCTAAGAAAGTTTTGTGGTAATCAAATAGATTTCTGCAACAGCCAAAACAAGCAAAACCAAAAGAGACAAAACTAACATAACAAACTAAGACAGAAATGAAATTAGTACTGGGCATTGGCATTTTTATCCACCTAAAACAGGATAACACTTTTCAAATAGGGATAAAACTGAAAGAAGATTTAAATTGTTAAAAAGTTGGTAAGAATAAAATGAATGTCATGCTCGACTTTATTACTTTAAATTTAAGAGATGACCATATATAATATATTTTTAAAAGTAGACAATCACAATCAGTGACACCAAGAATTTTTTAAGCCTGTTCTTTGAACACCAAATAACAGAACATTTTTTGGATGGGGGGATAGGGTAAAATGCTCTCTCTGAAATGCTAAAACACAGGAAATAAAATGATTGCATTAAAAATGAGTATTCAATCTAAAATTTTCTATTATAAATTTTATTGGGATTGGTAATATGTATTAAATGTGAATGTGCCCAATACTAAGTGATATTTGTTACTAATGTTGCAAAATGTATATATAAGTTGTTACTGAGTAGTGTTTGCTATTACAGATGCTCCTGACGTTAACCACATTATCACAGCCTAGCACTGCTTCACTGAAAAATGTCAAAGTGCAGAAAACTAAAACCATACCAAAAAATGTTAGTTATCATTACATCACACTATAGAACCGTACCCCATTATTTCAATTCATCATGAACAAAACAGCTTTCTCATCCAAATAGCAGCAAAGTAACTCTTCTTCATGTTGAACAGAGCCATATGGACTAACCGTTTTCGCTGGAGCTGCAAGAGTTTCCATTTCTTCATGCGTCACCCAAACGTTGCCTGACGGCTGCAAGGAGGCCCGGGCAGTAGCAATGGGGCCGGGCAGGGAAGCGTGTAAAGGAGAAAGGCAGAGCCACAGTAAGTCAACACCACAGCAACACAGTGTGCTCCTGCCACTATGCAGGGAGATCATGGCTGGGCTTGCTCGGGGCTCCCCTTTGCTTCTATTTAAAAGGATTAAAAGAAAGAGGCATTCTGTGAAGCTCCTGTAAGACAAATTTAAAATAATACTTCTGTGTTTATTAATTCAGGAAATGGCTTAATCAAAACTTCCCTTTCAAAGATATGTGGCTATTGTAGCCACAGAGAATGGCTTGAATTTGATTTTTTCTTCAGAAAACAAAGGTATATACATTTTGTTCTGTTATCACCAATATTCCATTCACAGAGTTTTGATTCTTCAATGTCCTTAGAAAGAGGAAATTGGTTGTCAATAACAAGCTAAAAGCATTGCTAGAACCTGTCTGGAAGCCAAAGCCAACTTTTCCAGTTCAGTAAATGTGTTGCTTCCCTCTATTCTTATAGAAGAAAAGGAAGTGAAATGCTATTTTTATTTAATAGAAGGTATTTTCCAGCTTTACACTATACTGTTAGAAATTACAAAATCTATTTCCTAATTTTTCAGCAGCTTCCTCTATCATTATAGAGAGAATGGTGTAAAAGAAAATTTTACATGCAGCAGGCACTATTCTACTATAACACATAATTTACTTTCCAAATAAAACAACCCATGATATTTGTTCTATACACAGAATAATGTACAATTTCTAAACCAAAGTCCACTTAGTAACACAAACGATCAGGCATATCGCTGATGGTAATGGCTACTGGGAACCACTTCTCATCAAATCCCACCATTTCATTGGGAAACATCTGCAAACATTGCAAGGTCATCCAAGTTCATTCATTACTCCTCTAGTTACAATGGAATTTACATCCTACCCATTGCTTGTTACTTGCTTAGAATGTGTTTAGTTTTAAAGAATTGGAAATAGAAAATTGATACCCTAATATGTCATCCACATAATTTTCTCTAGTCTAGACTTTGCAAACATTCACATAAGTACCATGTTTGAATGTTCTTCTACTATAAATAATACAATTTAAAATAATTTAAAATAACTATATATAAACTAAAATGATGAATGTAATTAGATATGAAAAATTTCATATATAAGACAATTACATTTAATTGAGTAACAAAGGAGAGTTGAGTAGTAAATACTCATAATTATAAGTAAATCATATGGGAATAAAAAAACAACAACCCTGAACAGTCATCATAAAAATATGTAAAGAATTCTCATTTCTCTACTATTTGGAAATTGGAGTATATCTGATCATTTCTATGGGATATAACTGCACATACCTGCAAAATATATTTAGAATACAAGAGCCATCCCTGTCATTAAAATCCACTCTCTTTTACCCCTCAATTTCTGGGAGTGATCTTAATTATAAATCTTATGGAGCTCATGATGATTATTATGCTAAAAAGAAATTCCCACTCATCTGTCACATGCCCTTTATACCCAGTGGTCACAGAGCTTTGCCCAAAGTTTCTGTGCTATCTTCAAACTGAGCTTCGGTGATGATTACCTGATAGAAAATTCATTTAAGACAGTCCATATTTACAATGATTTCTGTAGCCTACACATTATTTGAATATTGTGAATTCAAATAATGATCTCCCTCACCGTCTAAGAAACCTAAAATGCATACATGTATAATCTAACAGGTTATCTTAAAGTTTATATTTACCAATCTGTTACCAAATTCTTGGATGGGCAAAGTGCTGTAAGCTATGGTTTGAATCTGTACCTTATATGCAACATGAGTATATGTCCAGTACAATTTTCTACAGTATGGTTGGCAAACCTTCTGAAATTATATGTTACTCATTCACCTTTGATCTTTAGTGAGGAGCACTGCCTGCTCTAGAGTCTTGTAAAGTTACTCATACAATAGTTTCTACGTAGCTCAATCAAGTAGCCATTAGTCGAAGTTTTAACAAGTTTATTTTATAAGCAAGTTCAGATGTAGCAAGATATTTATACTTCTTTCTTTTCACTACCAATTTAAGGGATGGAATTTACATGAGGTAATTAATAAAGGGGTGAGGTAGAGCAGGAGAGTTTCAGCAGAGAGCTTATTTTAGTGAATAGCTAGAGTAAGAGGTTTTGAGCAATCCTAGGCAATGTGGGCACTGGTGCCTTGGTCCAAGGGCAGAGTACAAAAACTAGGCTGGAAAGGCATAAAGGACAAGCATCATTCCATTGGTTGTGGTTCTCTGAAAGTCACTAAAAATCATCCACTTCCTGCCACTGGAGCTGGAGAATGCAAAATAGTAGTCATTTATTTTTATGTGTGGCTAACACCATCTGAGTCTAACAAGTGATTGATTTGATTTCAATTACAATTTGGAAGATTATTTGGTAATTGAAAAAATTATAATCAGGAGGCTTACGTTCTAGCAGTTCCACTTTTCAGTAACTACCACAGGACATTTCCTAAACCTCCCTAAATTTTAGACTCTACTTCTGTTAAGTGGCTAAAACCACATACTTCATACTAGAAAAACTCTGAAAAGTTCATATTATAATGCAATATATTCTCATACATGCTGGGACTATGATGACGCAGGAGAGATGCTGCCTGAACTACATTTAAGGAAGCCTCATGCCAGGATTTTGTAAGTGTAGGGTCGGCCACAGATAGTAAATGCCTCCTTAAATTTTGTGTTTGATATTACCCCTGCTTCAACTAGGTCCAGATGGAGTTGAATATTTAAATAGTGTTACCCAATGAAAACTGGGAGAAAAATTCCTAAAATATGTGAAGGATTAAAGGACTCACTGAATTAAATCATTCAGGAGGAAATTATGACATAAAAATAAATGTCAAAGTGAGCTTAAGAAATAAATCATAAAAATTTAGTTAGGGGAAAGTAATGTATTCTCTTGATGTCAGAAAAATAACATAAGTAAAGCAGCCAGAACTTCAGAATAAACCTTAAACTTACCTAGTTGGAAGTAACTTCTGTTACTATTTATGTCATTTTGAAGTATTTTTAAATTTATGATTGTACTAGAGTTGTGCTGTACAAAATCAGTGCATGGGTAGGGTCCCTAGGCCTGGCCAGTGATTAGGGCCACTCTGTGTGGCCACTGGAGGCCCCACTCACATTCCCCTTGGCCTGGCGCCACCTGCTCACCTGCTCCACCATCCTGCCACAGTCCCACTCTTGTCGGGGCCCATTGGGGCAGGCAGTGCCTCCACTGCCACCCACTGCCAGCACCGGGTCCCTGACACCTGCCATGTTCACCGCTGTTCCCTGGTGGTCAGGGCGCATCTAACTTCGGGTTGGTCGAACTCCTGCCCGTGGGGACAATTTGCATATTAACCTTTTATTATATAGTATTCCAAAGTACATTGACTTGAAATTTACTTTCACATTCAAAATGGCCTAGATCCACATTTTTCCCTTTTCTGAATTTATGTTCCTCATAAGAAAATACATATTTTCCATTATAATAATTATACCTCATCTTATTCACATTATAGATTGAGGTTTATGAAGTTAATAGTAATGAAAGGGGGAACCGAAGCAGATTGGATGGATGCTGTAGAAGAGAAGGAAAACTGGTGGAGTACAGGCAGCAGTAGATGCACTTGTTAGGATCATAGATTCTGGGGGAAAACCACATAGGAGTGTGCCCTTGGCAAGTCACTTAACTCTTGGTACATCAGTTTCCCATCTGAAAAACAGATGTATTGAAAGGACCTAGCTTCCCAGTGTTGTCGTGAGGTATTATTACATTTAAAACACTTAGAATAGGGGCTGACACTTAATTTCGGCTATTAGCACAATATCATTAGAAATTTTGTTAAGCAATCTGCACCCAGACACATGTTTAGTTTAACAAATGGTCTGTCTCTCCCCTGTACTTTGTGATGATTGATGCCTATCTTACGCCTTACATATCTGATCAAACTTGCTGAATTATATTTTTACCAAAGATCATTTGTATTCGCTCACAATCCTATTTATTTCCACTGTACTTTTTAAAAATTAGGTGACTTAAATATAACATAAAGCAAAAAATAAAGAAATTTGGCTTATGTATAAGTTGAATTATTTGAAAAGCCTAGATAAAGGCACATCTGAAAACACATTATCAATGAGATACAATTTGTTCAAAGTCGGGGAAGAAATTGTAAATATCTAGGAGGATTTTGCTTTCAAATAGCTGTTTGCGTATCATGAAGTTATCACTTTAAAAAGAAACTCAAACTTGTGAAATTGATGATGTTTTATGGAGGAGGTTATAAAAGAGTGATAATGTGGAACTCCAGGCAATGGAATCAGACTCAAAGAAAGTATTAGGTGTTTCATCTCAATTTGAGAGTTGTGAACATTTACATATTTTTACATAAGAAAAAATATTTAAAGAATGTAACTTATTCTTTATGACATACTTTTTAAACCAAATATTCATTGAAATTAATGATGGTGATGTCAATTAACTGACATCTCCATCACTATTCTATTAGGTAAAAGGCCTTCTACAGTGACACCAGGTTAGGAAGAAAGAAAACTGGAAGATTAGGACTGGATAAAGGAAATAATCCATGTAAACATTAGATTTTCCTTTTGATGGTCTAGCCCAGTGGTTGGCAAACTGTGGCTCGCGAGCCATATATGGGTCTTTAGCCCATTAAGGTGGCTCTTCCACAATATACCACGGCCCGGGCAAGTCTGTTTTGAAGAAATGGTGTTAGAAAGTTTAAATTTTAAAAATTTTGCTCTCAAAAGAAATTTCAATCGTTGTACTGTTGATATTTGGCTCTGTTGACTAATGAGTTTGCTGACCACTGGTTTAATCCATTTTATCTATACAAAAAGGAGGCAGAATCAGGCAGAAGTTCTGTTCAGCTGGAAAAGAAAAGCTTAAGTACCTTGTCATCTTCTCTTGAGAACCTGAGTGAACAGACAAGACACACCTGGCTGAGGAATCCAATCCCAAACCTAAACCTACTGAAGAACTTGAATGATCAGGACTAATTGCAGTTTTCTGGATAACATTAAAATATTCCTTAAAAAAAAACCAAAACAACACTTTTGTATGTTTTCGTGTTTACTTGATGCAGCAGATTCATTACTAGACATTTAGTTTTAGTTTTTTTTCTTCTTGAAAAGCAAATCATATTTGATATATTCTAGAAATGAGTAACTACTTTCATGTAGATAGAAGAAAAAAGAGCACTCAGATCATTTTTAAAACAAACAAAAATTAACTTTATCTCATGTAACTTGAACTAATATTTGGCAGAGGGCATATACATTCTGTGAATAAAAAACTTTTAGACAATCCTACAGAAAAATGGAAAGGATTATAAATAGGGAATTCATGAAATACTAAATCAATAAGCATATAAAAATTTTAACTTCACTAGTAATTTAAAAAATGCAAATTTAAGTAATGTGATAATCAATGTTAACAAAAGGGAAAAGAAAGGCCTATACAATACAATTTGGCAACTAAGCGCTAAAAATAATAAGAATATAAATGCCTTATACCCTAATATTGCTTTATCAATCACTATAGCTTATGCAATAAGATAACTACATAAATATCCGCTATGGTATTGTAAACACACTGAAAATTTTTAAATAAGCAGAATATCCACTATTAGGAATTTGGTTAAATAAATTATGGTATTTCCATGAAGGAGATGTATAGCAATTAAAATTTATATCAGAATTACATATTTATTAAATTGAGGAAAGTGTTTATGCTATATTAATATGTTTTAAACAAAAAGTACAAAATAGCCGAAACCGATTTGGCTCAGTGGATAGAGCGTTAGCCTGCGGACTGAAAGGTCCCAGGTTCGATTCCAGTCAAGGCATGTATCTTGGCTGCGGGCACATCCCCAGTAGGGGGTGTATAAGAGGCAGCTGATCGATGTTTCTCTCTCATGGATGTTTCTGACTTTCTATCCCTCTCCCTTCCTTTCTGTAATAAATCAATAAAAAATATATATATTAAAAAAACTTTGTTCTAAAAAAATAAAAATAAAAGAATGTCATTGACTTTAAAAAACTACAAAATAGTTCATGTCTATCAATATGTAAAGAAAACAGAGTGTAAAGGTCTTTGTCCAAAAGTTGAGAGTGACGAAAATATTTAAAAATTAATTAACAATATATGACTAGTCTTTCAAATGGTAATTCCTCTTCGAAGCCTATTCAAGCAGAAGTGCTTTCTCCTTTCATGGAATCCTATAGCATTTTGCTTCTATCTCACCTTTAGAAATTAAAATGTATCATCTCCTACTATAATCTACTCGTAGGCACTCTTACTTTCCTAGCCATAGTTGCACTCTCTGAAGTTAGGGCCATACACATTTCAGCTCCCCTGTAATGGTGGGGAGGGTGACTTGTGAAGCATCATTTTTAAGAAGGATGCTTGCTGATTATCCACAATTTGCCAGGCACTGAGTTAAGGCTTGGGGACTATGGATAATCTGATAATGTTTTTGCTTGGCCTAGTGTGGGATGAATTAAGGAGAGAAAATTATAAAATGGTTTTTCTAAGTACCCGGATGGAAGCTCAGGAAGGAAACCAGAGCCAGGCACAGAAGCTAGCGAAAGCTTTGTAGAAAAAAGACATTCAGGAATCATTAGGTAAAGGGTGAGCTGGGGCAGGATGGTAATCCTGGAGTGGGAAGATGATCCAGACATAAGAAAGTTCAATTACAAGAGCCGTTAATCAACCATGAACACAAAAGCTTAGGAAACTGAAAGATGTTCTGTGCTGTTGGGAACTTATCTGAGGAAATAACGATTTTATTTAACTGAGGCTGGGTTATGAAGTCTCATATGCTCTTTTAACACTTGATTGTTCTTTGAACAACCAAGCATCCACTCACCTTTAATAGTTTTTACATTCCTTTAGTTTGCTTAGGTCTTTTTAGAGAAATAGTGCTTAATTATTCTATTTTCCATTAAGAATTAAGCTGGATGCTAAACAGAAATGATAAAGTATATTCTATTTTCCGTCTTGAAGCTGGAATTCCAAATGCTCTTCATTTTGCAAGACTAGACATTTTTAGTAATTTTGTATGCAGTTGCTCTTGGGAGGAGAGTGTTGATATGAACCAGTTGTGATGCTTCTTTCTCAGTTAGAAATTATGGATGAAACTGTTAGATTTGTTCATAATTTGGTTTACAAAAACTTCACTTTAATGCCTGCTCAGTTTTTGTTTTGAATTATTTTGTAACTAGAGTAGTTCTTCAGCTATAGTATACAGCATTTATATAGAGTTGAAAATATGTTATACATAAATTTTAAAAATTAAATATTTTCCACATGTAATTTAAGAGAAAGTTAAAATAGAATTATGAGAGAAAGACAGAAAGGTTTTTAAATTTTATGTATTTCTGGAATTATAATCCTGGAAGGAATATAAAGGTAGATACAATAAAAATGAAGCAAATTCTCTAAAACTATTTAAGACTAAATATAAAAATTGCATTAACATAATATCCCTTTACTATCTTTTATCCACCACTGAAATTTACTTCCTTTTTCATAATATATTATTCTGCATATCTAATGGGGCCAGAGAAATCCAGTTAACATCAGAAACCATGTCCTTTATCAGCAAAATACATAATTCAGGACTAGACAAAGGAAGAATGAATATCATTTGAGAGTGTTTCTAAGTATTTAAATTAATCAGATTGTGTGCATATTTTTAGGCATTTTTTATTTCCTAACTTTAGGATATGGTAAAATTATAAGAATAGTGATTTATAAATGAGAAGCTAATAGAGTTTGAGGGGAAGTATCCCACTTGGTATTTATAAAACATCAAATAGTTTTATACTTTTATAAATATCAAAATTGCATCAGAAGCTATGCATTAAGTATTGTATCTTCAGAAAAGACTAATGCCAAAAGCTAATCACCTGAGGTGTTGAATTACATTAAAAAAGAGGTCATCCTGAAAATGAGTTTGCTTGGAGTCTAGTTGTTTGGGAGGAAAAAAAAAACACATTAGTCTAGAGACTAGTTCAAAAGTCTATCTTGGTTG
The DNA here is from genome assembly GCA_027563665.1 of Antrozous pallidus. Taxonomy (NCBI): domain Eukaryota; kingdom Metazoa; phylum Chordata; class Mammalia; order Chiroptera; family Vespertilionidae; genus Antrozous; species Antrozous pallidus. The sequence continues at coordinate 40,421,111 of CM050513.1, read as the reverse complement.
CAGCCTTCAAATCTGATAGCAATCACAGCTCCGTAGACAAAAACCTATTGGAAGGAGCAGCAAGGTTAATGGAGAGCAAGCTAAATCTCTACAGAATAATTCAAACTGACATGGAAATATATGCTGCCACCATTCTGCTTTGTGGATTCAGAGATGCTTTTCTTCACCCAGCCCTGTTAAGGGGAAGGAGCACAAATTGACTTACAGTTCGGGATGTTGGAGGAGCTGAAGGACTTGTTAGGGAAACCATCTCCTGGATTGCTAATCGGAGCTTTAAGCGATGCAGGGGATTGCTGATTCCAATTTCTCTCTGGATCTCAGTGTCTGACAAAGCAGACATGATGGCACCACTCTTCACATTGGCTCGGCAGGCTGCTACATACCAGGCAGGCATTCCCAACCAAAGCTGTTGGATAGAAAAAAATACATACCAGATTACAATTCTATCTAATAAAAGAGCAATATGCAAATTGACCATACCTCTGCTACACTCACAAGCCACGCCCACCAGCCAATCAGGAGCGGGGGGCAGGGCTGAGGTGGCCATGGCAGCAGGGGGCAGGGCCAAGGCAGCCCAGGCCACGGGGGTGTGGAACCTAGGCAGCTGGGGCCATGGGAGGTGGGGCTGAGGCGGCCGGGGCTGCGGGGAAGTTGGGCCGAAGCCCTTGCTATCCAGCTGGCTGGGGTGAAGGCACAGGCCAGGGGTGGGTATGTGGCTGGGATAGTGCCAGCCATCGGCCCCATTGCAGAGCGACAGCTGGGTGCCCAAGGCCTTTGGTGAGGCTTTAGGCCTTGAGCAGGTTGGGGTGAGTGGTTAGTAGGACATTCCCTGAGGGCTCCCAGTATGTGTGAGGGAGCAGTTTGGACTGAGGGATCACTCACCCCCCAGTGCACGAATTTCCTGCACCGGGCCCCTAGTAATAATTAATATGTTAGTGTCTCTTATGTGCCAGGCACTGTTTTGAGTACTTTACATGTACAAACCCTCTTGTTTCTACCATCCAGTGAGATAGATGCTATTATTTTCCCCAGAAGAGACACTTGAACCAGGACATTAAGTAACTTATTTTAAAATTTCAGGTAGACAGTGATGGAGATGAAGATTTGAAATTGAGTCTCCAAAGTCTTCAATGTAACAAGTAAGTTTTATTATTTGGGATAAAATTAATAGTTGTGCAACACCTAATCTCCCCTTGGAGTTAGAACAAGGACAGCTACAAGCTGCATTGAGTAAAGGCTCAATCTGTGTTTGTTGAATGAGTGACTTCAATTTATAATTCTCCTTTGGGATTCTGAGTGTGAGAAATTCTGTCACAGAAAGAGTCAGCTACCACCTCCAGCCCCATAGTTTTGATCAAAGCCTGCCATGTAGCTAAGCCACGTTTATCACCCATCAACCTACACCATGTAATGCTTGTGTAAAATTAATTAGATGCTGTATATGAACAAACTTATGGAGAATGAAATGTGCTAATAAAAGACACTAAATTTATAAACTTTTAGCAAAAGAGAATAACAACATAAATTTCAATTTTTCAAGTTTGCTGTAATGTTTTTGAGAGATATTTGAATGAGCATAGCACAGTGACTGACACTTATCATAAGCCCTGGATGGATGCCAATTCTCAAGCATGTTGAGGCATCTGAATTACATATACTTAGAAAATGCATGTTCCCTCCACTTTCCCTCATCAGGAGTTATGGGTAAAAAGCCATCTTTTTACTTAGTTCTGAGAAAGAAGCAGAACACTTGCAAATGAGCAGTTTAAACCTTGGTTTTTCAATAGCCAAAATACTAAGTTTGTATTTATTTATTTATATATTTATTTTCCCAAAATACTAAGTTTAGAGGGCTGTTTGTTGATGGGAATGGATAGAGCAAAAGGAGAGAATGCGAGTGAGAAAAGTGAGAAGTAAGAGGAAGACAGGAAACAATAAATCAGCAAAATGCAATGCCAAGAATCAGAAGGCCTGGGCTCTATCTAATTCTGACCCTGTCAGTAATGAGTCATGTGACCCTCTACCCCTCAGCCTTATTTTTTTCATTTGTAAAGTGAAGGGATTCAGCCTCATTACTCTAAGGCATTGTGTTGGGCAGCTTCTAAGATGGATCCCAATGAGCTCCCCTTTCTCATAGTCCTGCCCTTGTATAATCTTGTTCCTTTGAGTTTTTAAGGAACAGACTATGATAAAAGTGAAGGGATGGTGCTTTCCAGATTAGATTATAAAAGACCAAGGCTTTTATTCCTGCTAGCCCTCTCCACCTCTTTCCTCTCAGAGCTCACGTTCTGCAGGGAGCTAGCTTCCATGTTGTGAGAAGCCCTGTGAAGGTGCCCACAAGGCAAAGAACAGAAGTTTCTGGACAACGCCTAGCAAGACACTGCATCATGACTGTAGAACCCCGAGTCAGCTTGAAATTTGTATTCTCCCCAAGTCAAGTCTTGAGAACACTGCCACACTGGTGGTGAGAGACTGAACAGAGGTCATAGCTAAGCCAGGTCCAGATTCCTGACCCACAGAAGTCATGAGGAAAAAGAAATGCTCTGTCTGGAGACAAGTTTTTACATGGTATTAGGTAACTAATACAAATATCCTTAATTTTAAAAAAAGTCTGCCACAGTGAAAGGGAAGCAAAAAGCCAAGTCTTTGAGTCAATGTGTATGAGGCTGTGATTGAAATAAAAGAGAGGAGAGAGGGGATCTAGTATACTGCTTGACTGAATCTTTTTACATACTCTCCCAGCAGGTTAGGCCAAGGAATTGAGCTTTCCTAGACAATATGATTAGATATGACTGAAGATGGTACTTGACATCTTAGTTTATAAACACAGGTTGTCCAAAATAACTAAACATCTCCATATACCTTCGCTGGACCCTAGTTTTGTATCCACTTCCTCTCTTGAAGGTAAGATATTTGGATTTCAAACCCCCCGCCGAACAAAACAAAACAACAAACAAACAAAACAAACAAACAAAAAACCAACTTGCGGAAATGTTTGGGTTTATCCAAATGCTTGCCAATACATTGTTATCAATGTCATCCATGATGAGACTTTTAAAAGTTTTAGTGTGGATAAATGGTGTATGAATTATCAGGCTTACTTCTCTGCATCATTCTTAGTGCCTGGATGCACAGGAGGTGCTAATGGAGGTGAGGGTTAGGAGCTCTCATTGGATCACCCTGCTCATTTATCTTACTTATTCCACTTTATAATCGATGTCACTTTAAGATGCACATTATGAGAAATTTTTGTATGCTCAGATATGTTTAATTAGCACAATCTGCTTGTCCTTTCCTAGCCCTTTAAAGTCAGTAAATCTGTTTATTTTATTGTATTTTATTAAAAGGATTGCTTTCTTCACTTGCCAAAATAGCAGCTAAGTTTCTAGCTCACTTTAGTGGAATGAAGCTGACCAAAGAAAGGCTATGAATTTGAGGGGTGCTTCCTTAAGCATTTTGTTTTATAAATTATTTCTAAATTACAGAAATTTTCAAGACATGTTTGGAAAACAGCTCTGATTACTAAAATGCTAAAAATCTCCTGATAGGAGAGAGTAAAATAAAGCAAGACAGAACTTCTTTCTTCTAGGCCAAGAAAAAAAAAAGTTTCCATATCTATCTATACAACACCATAGGGGTTTTGATTTTTTTCTCATTGATCAACTCTTCTGCTTTGGGTATGATATGCTAATGAATGTGGTTAACTTTATAATCCCAAGCCACTTGAAACAATGAGTTCTAATTGCCTCCTACAGGCAGGAAAAGCCCCTGTTCTTCTTTGCCCTGCCCCTTAACATATCCCAGAAGCCCACTCTACTGAACTAAATAAAAGGGGCAGTGAACACTCCTGATAAGTAGTATGAGGGACCCCTTGTGGTCAAATATGTATTTCCAGAATTGTCCGACTTGGCTCCTGAGGCCCTCCACCCTGCTCAGGTTTTACTGAACTTTCCCAGCTGCCTGCGCTGTGCAGGGAATGCTGACTGGAGTGCTTGTTTCATCATAACATTCAGTTCAGACACAGAAGAGAAAAAGGGGGTACATTTTCTGTTTTATTCCAACTAGTTAAATCTAGCTGGTCCCTAGGCATTAGAGAATGAGGCTCAGGAATTATACGATAAGCAAAGGAACATTTCTCTGCAGTTAGGTGGCCATGGTATCTTTTGGGAGCATGCCAAAAATGGCTCTTCTCTGTAACCCGCTGATGAGAAAGGACCCTGGACTGATGGGCTGGGACTGATGTTTTGCAACAACAAAAGTGTGGCTCAAAAACTGATTATTCTCTTACTCTAGACATCAAGAGGGTGGAATTTAGAGAAACTCCCTTTTACCCACTGGGTATATCCTTTTGCCTCAAGCAATACAGTTAAATTGCAGTCTTCACAGGTCCCTAGAAAAAGCAAATATTTCTTTTCTTAGATATTACAGTCAATTGGAAAGCTACTTTAAAACCTACTTTACCTGTCTCTCTAAAAAAAAAAAGAAAACAAACAAACAAAAAACACAAAAACAGCTACCAAATTAGTGATTGAATCAAGAACCTTCTGGTTTAATTCTCTTACCTCTAGCCATGCAACCACTGTGGGCCCATCCCACTGGGCAAAAGGCAAACCCTTCCTTCGAGCTTCCTCTAGAAGTTCATGCCTGAAGTGTATAACAGAGATTAGTCAGATAAAATGGTAAAAGGTGGCTGTGATTATTTTAAATTACATTATTTTTAAATAAATCAAATAGTCCTTTATAAGCTTTTTATGAGATAATATAGAATAACAGAATCCCTCCTTCCTTTGAGTAATACATACAAACCACTCATGGATTTTATTAGAAATTAAACAGTGACATCTAAAAATAATTTTCCCTAACATTTAATTCACTAAAATTCAACCATTAAATGTTAATGCACTAACAAGCTGAATTTTATTATCAGCAAATATCTTATCCCTTTAACAAGAAAATGGCCCACATAAGCATATCCAAGTATACATTGTGGGGTCTAAATGTGGTTTCTTCCATCTGCCTTGCTCATTTTCCCTTATTATTTCAATGGCAGAGGAAATGCCTGTATATAGATGCAGAAGATAAATTTGGTCTTTTTAGCCACATTCAAAATATGTGCTTAGTTTTAGAACTCTCTTTTCTCTGGTCCAGGTGGCTATCTTACAAGTTAGTTCTTTGATTAGACTACAAAGTTAGTTCTCATTTGAAGAGAACTCTAAAGTAAATTGACTTCTATAACAACAAAAAACGTAAGGTCTGAAATTCAGTAATACACTCTTTCCCATTTTAACCACTTCTGTTTTTAGTAAAGCAAAACACTTCAATAACACCAAATGTTTGTTTGTGACAATAAAAAGTTGTAAAGGGCCTTGACAAATGCATCTGTAATCACTGTCCCTACTCCTGAGCCTTTAGAATTGACGTCCATTTACAAAACCAATTTGAGACACAACAAGTTTGTTTTCTTGCTATATATACCTGGCCAGGACTATATTAAAAATGTATGCTCTGTTTCTTAGTATGCTTTGATCTTACACACAAATAATAAGAATATATATAATAATTGGTTTTTTGAATGTGTATATTTTGTGTTTAGGAATCCATAATTAATATCATATATCAACTCCAAAATAAATTATTTATTTTCTGTCAACTAATTAATTGCTTATTACAGTGGACTATAATATGTTGAAATACATAATCAAAAATGAACTTCCAACAGGAGAGCTATTTGTAATTTGCAAAGGATGCTACCAAGAAGTATGCATTGTGAAAAATAAGCAAGAAGACAAAACAAATATTGGAGTTATAGCGGCTGAAGAGACACATAAATCAACTGTTGTTTCAATTGATGGGATAGCAAGAAAAGCACGGGTACATTCTGCAAGCAAGCTATTCAGCACCTGACAAAGGCAGCAGCGACACGGATGCCCTGAATCCCCCAAAACTACAAAGGGTTGCCTCACCTGGCTTGCTCTGCCATCACCCATTTCCTCAGGCTTGCTCATGCCATCCCTTCATTGAAAACAATCAGATTCAAATAGCCTAGTCTCACTGGGACAGATATATTGAGAAAAATGGGTTGAAGTGGGTCAAACAACCCACCATCAGGTACTTATTGAACAACAGAGGAAATAGACATGGGCCCAGGTTTCCAGGAGGTGCCTGGTTAGATAAAAAAAAGTAAACACACGAAACTGTCTGAAAACATGATGAAATATACAAATAGGTGTTAAAAATAAGCAATGCATATTCTAAGTGTGAGGATTTCATATAGGGGGCTAATAGCATGGGAAACAATTGGTGAAGTCTTTGTGGCAACTAAGCTTTGAAAGGCAGGCAGAAAGGAGATGGGGATCATGTTCCAGGCAGGATAAACAGTGAGGGCGGAGAGGCCGAGGCAGGACTGAGCGTGGACTATGTGCAAGAACATTTAGAGAAGACCTCCTTTAGAGCAGACCTCTACAGAGGTGAAGAGCATTAGTAAGAGTTGTAATTTACATACATGATGGAAAGGAACATTTTCACTTATGTGACAGGTGAGTGGCATTAAAGTGGAAGTAACAAGCATACATTTATAATAGTCTTTTCTATATTAAGTAAAAAAAAAACAAGAAATATGCACTCAACACTTAGAAAGCACATAACATTTTCACATGTGAATTATGAGTTGTCCAAAAGACATTTTTAAAAGTTAGAAAACTTTAATTTGTGAAAGTTCTGTCTAGTTTCCTAATGCACCACACAGGTAGAGTGATCTTGTTAAAACTTAAATCAGATGATGTCATCTCTACTCATAAATTTTCAATTACTTCCTGTATCACTGAGAATAAAAGCTAAAGAGGCTCATAGAATCTACCCAGTATCTTCATCTCTTTGGCTCTTATGACCTTATGACACTGGTGTCCTTGCTGGAAAACAGCCCAGGTCTCTTTCTGCCTCAGGACCTTTGCACCTGCTATTTCCTCTGTCTGAAATGCTTGTGTTCTCATCTCCATATGGCTTACTTCCCTACCTACTTTAAGTCTTTACTCAAATGTCACCTTCTCTCTGAATGTCTCTTACCCTCCCTCCCATAATACCCATCAGGAACTTCTTACCCTATTCCTTGCTTTATTATTTTTATTTTCTAACTTAAAGTGTCATTTTTTCCTCTCTGTCATATCCCAATAGAAAATACGTTGAAATAAGAGTGAGGTTTTATATATTCTGTTCAGAGGTAAATTTGAAGCATCTAAACAAGGTCAGGCACAGAAGAGGTACTTAGTAAATAATTGTGAATGTTGAATATGTAGACAAAACCTTCCATTAAGCTACTATTGTTTCAGTAAACTGCGTCCCATAATGTATTTTAGTCTATTTTTTGAGCCACTTTGTCAGAAAAGTATCCATTCCAGCTTATTCCAAAAGTTTGATCTGGTTTGGGATTAGTGATGAAAATCTGGTTAAGAGTTAATCCAGTGTGCTTAATAATTATTTTCTCTTTCTGAACAGATATTTTACCATACAATTTTTTGAAAAATCATTCAATAATGTGACCCTTCAAAAGTTGTTTTTGTTTTGTTTGTTGTGTTTAAATCGTATGCTCTCATAATTTTAGTAAGAGTATGCACTTCAGTTTTTCTTTTAACATCTGTATGCTGAAAATGTATATCTTAACATAATTATTCCAAACAGAAATCTATTATAAATCTCAATCATTTGCTTCAGAATATTGATTAGCTAAATATACATATTTAGCTCCATAAAATGAAGAGTTTCAAATTCAACATTAACATGTCTGAGTTGATTTGGAAAGCCTAGCACACTGTGATTTTGTGTGTGTGCAAATGTATGTATTTGTATATTGTATTATGGTGCATTTTTACATGCAGTGCATATAAAAGTCCATTACATATTTAAGCAGTGTTTGATTTAGAGTCTAGGAACAAAAGCTAAGTTGTTCAGACTGAAGTGATTTGATTACATTAAAACTAGAGTTCATTCATATTGAAACCTTTTTTCTTCAAGTTGCTTTGAAATGAAAAGCATAGTCTCTGACAGGACATTGGATTTATGTGTGAATTTGAGTTGGGATTTATATAATTTCTCCCTTCACTTGATTTTAAATTTAATGAAAACCATTAAAAATACACACATGCGCGCGCGCACACACACACAAATATGATGGTACAATACAATTACTCATGCTGTTACTGAAAGCTAGAGGGGCTTGCATTACCTTCCATTAAACATTTTCACTGTATTCTGTTCTCCTAATTGGGGTCTTACTAGAGGAATATTGATAAATTTTCAGGTTATTTGCATACCATTTAGACTAGATTACTTTAGTACTTCATTTAATTTAAGCCCTCTTTAACTCCAATGTGAAGTTTCCAGTTTCCATACTTCTGAGGTTATTCGTATTTTCTTATGCTGTTGTGAGAATTACGAAGTGAAAGTAATATTGGTGAGTACAGAGCACATACCTAAGTCACCTTAGTCACCCCAGGGAATGTACGAAATAAGTGGGAAAGTAGGGGCTTAAGTTCTTGTCTTCTGACTCCTAATTCAATGTTTTTTCCACACCAAAATTTTGCACAACACTGTTTGTTCTATCTTCTCCTGACATTTTAGCCACCTAAGCTTCCTTTTAGGAACTGTACTAAGGAAACTATTTTGATATCCAAATGTTTAAGTTTCAGGAGCATGTGCAAGACAAAAAACTGCATTTTAGAATTAAGGCAATTATATTGGTTCCTTGAAGTCCATAAATGACGACACCTTATTAATTCATTATTTTTCAAATTTCATTCAAAAGAGATACAGAAAGGAAGTTTTATTTCTTGGGATTATTTTCCTTATGAAACTTAGAAATCATTAAAACATGAAAGACCAATGTTAAGTGATGACATGAAAATAATGCTTTAAAATTCATTGTCAAAGTATTTATTAATTTCAAAATGTAAGTTCGTATGACTTGCATTTGGCCAGCATAGCTAAACAGCACTCTAACCGTAGATTGCCTTGCATTTTTAAGAATACCTATTTTCATTAGTATGAATTTCCTAACTGTAGTAAATATTGCATTGTTAAATAAGTAGTAGTAATAACTATAACTTGAAATTATAGAAGGAATTAAAACAAATATAAACCATGCGAGTGAACTAAGTAATATTATACAGCACATGACCTTGTATCAGTATAAAAATATCCATATAACCAATTACTAAAATTCTCCACAGCTTCCTGGATAATTGCATCTCATAGGAGCTATTTTATTTACTCCTTCCTCCATCTTTTGGTTTTCCATTTAAGAGCAATATGTCTCCCCATCTAAAGTGTGTTAAATAGCTTCCCCTTAGGTTACCAATGCAAAGTTTACACCAATGTAAATATTTTGTAAAATTATGCATAATTTGTTTTACTTTGAAGCCTGATTTGTTTTAGGAATAACTAATATACTCTAATTCAAAAGGTAAAATTTGGAAGTGTAATCTGGATAGTATAAATGTGTAAAGCCTTAAAAATTAGTCCAGGTACAGGAAACAATGGGAAGAACACAAAATGAAAAGGTTTAATCAAAAATAAGATTGATTTGGAACCTGAGTATAAATGTGCTACTAGGGGAGATCTAGCATTTCCCCTCTCCATGTAAGTGCAGTTGTAGCAATTGACAAAAATTCTCTCTTGACTACAATGTCAATGCAGAACCGCAGAGCACTGGGAAACACACAGGTACAGTTGGTCATGTAGCACAGTTGAAAATAACCAAACAGCCTACAAATATCAATTAGGCCTCACTCAATGCCATACTAACTCGCAGAGAATTACTTGAGAACTGGGGGAGATGATGTCTGGATATCTGTTGAAATGTGTATAAAAGAACCAAAACACAGTTGCCTGGAAGGCCAACATAATTAATTCAAAATGAACATTTCTCTGAACCAATGATTCCTTTGATGCTGTGGAAATAAATACACTTCCCAATTTTTGTTTTTGGTCAGAGGCAGTGCAGCTTGTGTTGCAACTAAAAAGAAAAATACTAAAGATAAAACAAAAAGAGGATGATGCTGAAAATAAACATGTTCACCAGCCATGGTGATTCAACTTACCCAGATGTGCTTTTCATGAGATGGAGAAGGATGGATGAAAAAGAAAAGCACACAAATGTTAATGCATACATTTCAGTTCAAAGGAAGCCGTGGAATAAAATAAGAGCATTATTTCAGATGTGTGAAAGCTCAAATATGAGAAAGATATGGTGTCTTATTGTTATTTCACCATGACACACATACTCACTGCGTCCAAAAGCATGACCAGCCTGAGGGGGAGTTCTAATAGTTGACCAGTAAGCCTGTCTCTCGAAAATGAGCCACTCTGAAACATGCGTGACAACGTTTTCCCCAGCCTCTAGTATACCCCAGAGGAAACCAGGCACCTGTCAAAGGACATTCCTTGCCTCAGTGCACTCTCGGTTATTTTACAAATAGAAGCAAATAACTCACTGCATGGCTTATACAGCCGCATCAGCCTACTGTTGGAGCTCCAGAAGTATGGAAGACTTCCGAAGAGGCAGCAACTTGAAGAAAGAACTGGTTTGAGCATCAGAAGGTCTGTATTCTAGTTTTCTCACATGATTAAGTCAAAATTACTAGAAAGTACTGATCTTGAATTTCCTCAATTTGGGGCAAAAATACATTTGTGCATTTCAGGTCCATAATTTTATTATTCTATCAATTGCTATAATAATCAGTATTTTTATATTTGTATATAGATACGTGCTACTAATCAGAACATGAGAAAGTATAAAATAATTATATTATTCTTTACTTGCCAGACTACTTCTTCCTTTAGCTGAACTGACAGAATAGTGTTGAATTTGTGCCAATTGAATCTCTTTCAATAGAAACATTTATTTGAGCAGATTTTTATAAATATTGCTATGAGGAAAAATAATGAATGAAATTGGTTCATCAATATTATCAGAAATCACCACAAAAACAACATTGATTTAAAGGTGGTGTTTGAATGAGCACACCTGTTCCCTGGTTATAGTAGAGGCACTAGGAAAACATGGAATTTAAATAATTCAATAAAAAGTCATGGAAATATTATTTAAAATCTTCTAGACAAGCGTACTAGACTAAACATTAGAAAAAGAAAACTTTTACTACAACTCATAAAATATATTCAATGTAACAAAATATGAAGAAGTTCCTATCTCAGAATAATAAGGCAAATCAGAGTTTTCTTGCTTGTTGCATAATCATCATAAAGAAAAACTTGCCGTGGCAATGGAACACCCTGCACGTGCCTCCTCAAACGCATTCATTCAGAGAAACCATGCATTATTTTATTAAATGGGCATCACAAGAAATGTATATTCTTTGACCTTAGTACCAGAACAGCTGGAGAAAGCCCTTTAAATTTTCAAAAAGTATGGCAGACTTCCGGAGAGGCAGCAACTTGAAGAAAGATGGTCCAAACAAGTTGGCACCACAATTTTCTAAGCAAGTTAAGTCATACTTTTTTACATCATACATACAACAAAGAAAATTAAAACCCAAAAGAGATAGCTTCTACGTGATTAAGGTAATTTTCCTGCCAACAAGTCTGTGAACTTTTTCATGAGCTTTGAAAACAAGGCAGCTTCTGAGCTTTACATAAAAACTGGCCCCCAAATTTGGCCATATATTGCCATGGACAAAATTATCTGCCATAGCCTACCAGTTATCTAGAAATTGCTCTCCATTAAGACAAGAAGGTTAAATCTACACAAAATAGAATATTAATATTCCTCACATCTTCATTTATAATTTTTAAAATTAGAAAATTTACACTAATAAAAATACCTTAAATATAAAACATGAGAAATAATGAAAACAAATGGGAAACACAAATAAAAAAATATCGCTTTAAGTTCTACTATATTTCTTATCAATTTGTGTATCTGTTTTCTTATAGTTTTTATAAACTTTCATCTTCTCCATAGTCAATTAATTTAAGAGTCACTTTGAACAGGTATCTCACTTTAGAATATTAAGTATTTTAGCTCATGACTTTCTAAAACATATCTTCTGCAAAAAATAGAGAGCTAATAGTCATAAGTAACTCAGATATTTTTGTGGTAATAAATTATAAATTTGTATCAAAGATATATATGCAAAGATAGTGTTTACTTTCTACTATAAAAAGTAATACATTCTTTCCTACAAGCTGTTATTTGCAGTTACACATAACCTCATTATTCTCCACTCCAGATTGCCAACGTTATGATAATAGCAAGAGAGATTCTGTCAAGAATAAATGTTCTTTAGTTAAAGACCACTGTAAGAAACAGGCAAATAAATTTTAATTGACATAGAAAAGAGCCGGTTAAGTTACAATCTAATGAATAAAGACCCAATCCAATTATTGGCATAATGTTTTCCTTGGGAACATCAGCACAACAAGAAGACATTACCAGCGAACTCATGTCTTCTATTTCAGAACAGGCACCTTACACGTCAGTTGTGTTACTTTCTCTTCCTAGATCACCTATTAAATGAATGGGCTTTCACCTGTTCACGAACAAGTCAACTGCAGATGTAAAATAATTCATATTTCACACGAAATAATTCACTAAATGACCTTTACATGTGTAATTTAATTGCCTCTGGCTTTTGAAGGTTTAAGTTGATAAGTCAGAAATATTTTTAAATCAATTATTCGCACCAGATTGAGGAGTGAATGGGTAATAATTGGAGTGGAAAAGTGGAATGAAGAAAATATTTTTTAAGTAGAGTAAACTTGAGAATGTTTGAATGTTGATGGCCATATACAGAAGAGAATAGAATTTGAAGATCTAATAGCAAGTAGTATTAGGCTCAACATAAATGAGAAAATGGGAAGGGATGATCTTATGTAAGAAGACAGAAGCCTTATTTACTGTAACGGTAATAATAATAATAATAATAATAACAACAACAACAACAACAACAACAATAGGATTAGGGCAAGTGTTAGTGTGCATTAGACAGTAAATAAATCAGAGTACTCAGTTGTTCTCTTTATTCTCTCTTTCTAAGGTAGAATGTGAGCTCATTTGCAGAAGATGAACGTTTAAGCAGAGTGGAGGTCTCTAACAAAAGTTGCAGAGAGTATAATTGGTAAGAGGAACATATCAAGATTACTGGGCAGCACTGGAATCCGAAAATGAAGCTGGTGCAAGTTTCCTTGCTGTAATTTCCTCCAGGAACCCAAAGAAGCCCAAATATAGACATAGAGAATAAAAATTCAATGTTGGCTGTGTTTGTGACACATGGATATGAACAAAGGAAAGAGAAGTAAAAAAATTTAGGAATGTTTGGTTGTGTTGAAATTATGGACATGGAATCTAAGCTGAAAAGGGAAAGAGGAGAGGATAGAGAAGAGCTAATGGAGTGTGCAGGAATAGAAGTCTATAAATATGATAATGGAAGAAGTCCATAAACCAGGTGGTTAGGAGAAGACTTCAGTTTGAGAGGAATGGTACACTTAAATCAGTACTTCTGTAACAGAAAGACTTGGGATGATGACAAGATTCAGAACATGACCATGGGGAGTTGGAGTAGAGAATAATATTGGAAGTGATGAAGCTCTGAAACTTCAAGGCCAGGCTGTGATGGGGTGAGCTCCATGGATATGAAAGCACTCCAGGCTAATGGCAGGAATGGCTTTATATAGATGATGGGATACAGATAAAAATAGATAGCTAAGCACATTTCTTCTAATCCTTGCATATGAAAGCAAATGGTTCAGAAGTTTTAAGTATGGTTCATCATGACACTACTTTAGTATTTTCTTTAAAGTTAATACTGACTTCAAATAGATTTTGGAGATATTTTTAAAAGAGGTTAAGAATCTTTATTCTTCTAATAATCTTGCTATTCATTTGCCTAGCAACTCAATGAAGCCAAAATAAAACATTTGATAATGTAGAACTAGAAAGAAGCACATTTAATGGTATGTTTGTATGTACACATACATATATACACAGACATATATATTTTTGAAATAAATATATTTTGGTAAAGACTTTTTAAATAAAACCCTGGCAATAGGACACAAAGGCGCACTACTCTTCTTAGAAATGTGAAGACAAGGAAAAGAAACATGCTTCATAAATGGTTAATTTTAAATAAATATGGAAACTATATCTTTAGTGATCTTATGAAAAATACAATGCAGAGTTAATGCAACATCCTATATTTGTAGAAACAAATATGGAGAATTCTTTCTAAATTAAGATGTCAGCAGTTATGTAAATGTACTTTAATTAGTGGCAGTTTTTCTTTTTAGAAAAGGAATTAAATCATCCTTGTTATTAGACACTGACTTTGTACGTTTTACTGAATAAATAATGCTAGATTGATTTAAGCATACATTTACATTTTTATATTGCTTACTTATTAGCGATAATTACTATTGTTATATTAAGCTTTGGAATATTACGTGGGGTTAATTATATCAAAAAAAGTCAGTTATATACATGGCTAAATCTTGTGTTTTGAAACTACCTATCTTTGTCGTGGTTTGAATATATTTGTTGATCATTTTGAAGGATGGAATGAAGTTGGGTAAGAAATTATTCTCTAGAGGAAAATATGTTACTTTTTCAGAGTTTAAAGAGAATGAGAGATTTTCTTTTACTTCCTATATAGACCATTTAAAATTATATAGAGATTTAAGGTCCAGCTGAAAGACTGGACTACATATTATTTAAATTGTGGCCTTATCCTGAAACCCTACCTAATTCAGATGTAATCTAGGCTCAGGAGATCTGCACTTTTGTGAACCACAGTGTCTGGAAAGCTACATTTCCTCATATGTGGAAGGGAATAGCAGTTTCCACCTCAAAGGCGTTGTGAAAATTAAGATGTAATACAACTTAAAATGTATAGAATAATAGCTGGCATATTATAACTGCTCTACGTGATTATCAAATATTTAACACATATAAAATATATTACTATCATTACTATACAAAGGATGAGGAGGAAAATGGAATAGAATACATGTGCAGTAGGATATAGGAGTAATCATAACAAGAGCTAGATATTAAGCATATTAAGACCATAGCATGCATGGTCAGAAATAGAGGAAACAGAGATGGTGAGATAAATAGGGACTAGATAATGTAGGAATTTATGGGCTACATAAAGGCATTCGGAATGTATCCTATGGTTGCTAAGGAATGGTTGGGGAATTTTAGGCGGGTTATAAAATAAGACTTAGAGCTCTTTAGTCAACGTGTGAAGAATAGATTACAGGAAGGCAAGACTGGAAGTATAAAGATTGTTTTGAATGGGAAGAGAAGAAAAAAATCAACATGCTTGAGAAGTTTTTAAAGCGCTAGTATATGGAATGATGGTACATAAAGGTGATAAGAACACAGAAGTGAGAGTGATCGATAGTATACAACAGAGGTGAGAGTGATAGTGGTACCTGAAGGTGCATAGAGGAAGAAAGAAAAAGGAAAATAGGGACGAAACCCAGGTTTCTGGTTTGGTCTTCTGTGCAGAGGTCACTGTCCTAGTACCTGTTCCATTTTCTTAGGTTTTCTTCTTTCCCACCCAGTTTCTAGTTATTCAGAGACTATAATTTGATTGCCTAAAATATGCTGCACTGAAGGTGTTTTTAAAAAGCAGAGGTTCTGAGTCCAGTTCTCTGAATTATATAAAACATAATAAACCTCAGGGAAGGGACAATTTAAAGAGCATAGAACCCAATCTCACAGCTGAAATTTGAATCTTCCTTATCATAAGCTTGCCACACACATACATTTGGCAGGTTCTATATTGGACAGAAATGTGAGAAACAACTCCGGTGACCAATTCTCTCTTCTCAGGTCTGTGATCACTATCGGTTCTCATTTAGATTTAGCTCAAATTTGTTGTAATAAACTTTGCTTTTGGCCCGCGATTTTATCACTAAGCCTTAACGAACACATCTGATTTCTTGTCTGCTTGGCAGCATTTGGATCTTTACTGTCTACACTCCACATATTCCCAGTTATTTACTAGTACAACATTCTGTGGAGAAATGGTTTGGTGTCAATTTGCTATACTGGTCATTTCCTCTGAATATATGCTGCCTCAAATACATCTGTTTCAAGCTTATTTCCCAGAAATTAACACAATATCTGGCTATGATCCAGGCAGTGCATAGATTTTTGGTCTTATTAATTGCTTTTATGGATATTGAAAATCATTAACTTCTTTTCCAGTCATTGTTAATTTATCATTTTTACAGAAAAATGTTCCTTAGGAGCTGAGGATACATTATACACATCCTCCTACACACAAATAATATGTATAGTAATGAAATGGAATTATATAATTGCCTTTATTAAACTTCATCATGTTAGATTTGGATCTCTTTATAAAGGTCTTCCTTAAATGAAAGTATTTATATAACAAAACTTGACTATGTCTTCTAGCTTCAAGCTTTCACAAAACTGTTATTCTTATTTAAATCATTTATTAAAATGCTGAGTTAGCCACCTATTATTTTGTTCGGTCATTATCAATTAAACTCTTCAGCCCCTCTGATTACAACTGTCCCATCAGTTATAAGTGGATTTTATTAATTTCATTCCATGTTCAGAAGTATCTTTTAAAAAGTATATGAAATACTTTGCAGAACTCAACACATAGTGTTTATACAGCATTTCTCTCATCTGCATGTCTAGAAAACTTTAAAAAATTTAAGGGCACAGCTTATAGTTAAGAGACTCCATTTATTCTTGTTGATGATCTGATAAATGTTTAATCTTTAGTTTGAAAATTAACAGTGAGGTGGACGAATCTTTAACTTGTAGGACATCTTTTAAATAAGAACATTAGGTGGCTTTAGGTTTGTAGTATTTTTCTCATTCTGTTGGAAGACCAGTGACTTAGAGAAGGACAGTGCCCCCTGAAATACTTAGTGAAATCATTGTCTTCATGTCTGTTTCTCTAATATCAATCAAGCAAACGATATACATTTATTTAGAAAAAGTCTTTCTTCCAGTACATGTAGCTATCTTGAGTTTTAATTTCCTATTACTAATTCTTATTTTGCATTTTCTATGGACAGAAAATATGAAGTGTTTCTAGGGCTTCTGTTCTATTTCCTCTATAATCTCTCTCTATATAAAAGCCTAAGTGACTGGCCTATCATATGACCATTCAACGTGCACTGACCACCAGAAGGTAGATGCTCAATGCAGGAGTGGAAACCACAGGCATAGAAACATGGAACAGACTGATGAGACTCAGAGGAAAGGGGGGAGGTGGCAAGGTGAGAAGAGATTAACCTAAGATCTAATGTGCATACTAGAGGGCTGTGCACCAGTGGGATCCCTTGACCTGGCCTGTGCCGTCTTGTAATCCAGAACCCCTCAGGGGCTGTCGGAGAGCTGGTTTTGGCTGATCCCCGCAGGCCAGCCCGAGGGACCCCACTGGTCCATGGATTCCTGCACCAGGCTTCTAGTCTATTAATATTGTGCTGTGGGTTCAAAACAGCAACTCCATTCTTTCTATGTGATTTCGTTCCTAAATATGTAAAATAGAGAGAGAGAGCACTTGGTTCCCTTAGTTTTATTTTTCCTAAGAAATTTCAATGCATCTGAGCCTTTAGTCTTTGGATGTTACTATTTTTTTTAGGTTCCAGGGAATTCTTACACTGTCCTTGTTTGGAGCCAGGCAGGGCTATCCGTGATCAGACGGCAAGGTCGTGATTGTTCCAGGTTAGTGCAGGTAGAGAAGACACACTTCTAGAGTTCCAACTAGGAAGTCAGGACACATTTTCTGAGAGAGAAATACTGAGAACTTTGTCTTTCGGTTCTGAAAAATTCTACCCTATTAGATCCCTTTGAGTCGGTTGCCCAGGAGTGTTCCCCTATAGCTATGTTTGTAGCTAAATGAATCATTGACTATAGCTAATTGAGCCAAGTGCAAATATCTTTTTTTATATTTACAGATGCTTCACCTAGAAATTTATAAATGTGAAATAGAAGATATGAGTATTGACAACACTCTAGAGAAATATTTCATACTTTATTGTTGTTAAAATTTTAACGTTGTCCTGATTCTGCTGTTTCTGCAACCTCTGAAATCTCTAATACCTTCCCAGAGAATTCCCCTTTTTGCTTAATCTCATAAGATTTAGTTCCTTTACCATGCTTACAAAATAGATATTTGTGGGGAAAGTAAATAGATATTTGTGGGGAAAGACATTTACCTTCCATATATGCAGTATTACCTACATGGGAAAATGTATTCAAAGCCTCCAAAACATATCTTACAAATTAACCTCTGAAGCACAACCTGTTTTTAAATTTAACTTGGCATATAGGCCCTTAATAAGTATTTATTAAGTGAAAGGCCATCATGGAATTTCTGTGATACCTTTATGAATATTTTCAGTGACATTTGTTTTGCTTAGAGATAGCTAATCTTAGAACCTTCCAAATACCAAAGATTAAAAGTACAGAGTCTCAAAACACATTATTGATTATGTGCTGAAGAAGACCCTTAGGATTGCAACAGAAATAAATTAACTAAATCTACAGAGCTTCACTTTTATGTCTTTGAAGCTCTAACATAAAGATTCATCGATAGTGATTAACTGTGACTGCCATGCTCCAAGGATAAACTCTTCTCTGAGATTATTGCTAATAGCTGGGTTGGGATGTTAATTTTGTTTTAATGATGATGAAAAATTGATTTCAAATATAAAACCCATTTCAGAAGAACATAACAAAAAACATATTATAATAAGTTATCTATATTATAACTAAAGATTAAAAATGATAAATTAGTTAATATATTAAATTCATTTTCTATCTGTATATAAATTCATCTCAAGATACAGATTTCAGCATGAATATATGTTTTTGTAAAAAATTGTACAGTGTTAAAATGTGGGGGGGAATGATAGCAGATAAAAAATGGATATAAAATTTTCAGAATTGATATTTATGGAGATAAGTAACCACCCACTGGATATGCATAAATTTTAATGTGTTCACTGCCTGTCAAAGACTGTCTGAATGCTAAAAACATTCAATGCTATGAAAAAAATAACTTCATCTTTAATGCCGTAGTATCTGTAAAAATTAGTTTCTTGGAAACAAAGTTGAATCTAAAAATAAAAGTTCTTTAGGTCAATATGTGTAAGATAGTCCAGTCTAATATATCTTCAGATTACAAGTATAAATTAGAAGAAAAAATAAACATTTGATTATAAACACACTTAAAGCATTTCTGAACCCCAAAGATAAAGAGAAAAATCTTAAACTTTCAGAGAGAGAAAGAAAGTGTATAAAGAAATCCCGCATATTAAATATGAAAGAAAGACAAGCAATTGACAGTGGACAAAACTGGAAGCAAGAAGAGTAATACTTTCAAAGTTTTGAGGGAAAATTATTTTAAATGAATAGTTTTACACTTTGGGTAATTACCAACTAATTTTAGATGTAAAACATATTTTCAGAAGTCTAAGTATTTAGGAAATTTGCCACACATCCTATCATCAAATTCCCAGAAAGGTGATATGGATAACTGGCAGTTAAATATATTCCAGGAGAGACCTACAGTAATGTAAGAAATCTAGTGAGACATTAATACAAACCCATTTGACATTGGTATTTCAAAAAGTTTTTCTTTAGGCAAAGATGCTAATGGCATAAAATTTCATCTCCTTCCTTGTGAGTTTATGGCCCTTGATCCCAGATTAATGTATCTATGGACTCGGGATACTGTAGATGCTATTCTAAAGGAGGCATGGGGCAACACTTGTGCATCTTGGAAGCCTGTGACTATGCAGCTCTTTCTGTGTCAGGTAAGTTTATCAAATGTAGAGATTCCGTTTTAGGAAACCCTCTTTTTTCCATATATTTAAGTCATGTTCGAACAGCTCTTTCAGCAATAAAGCTGGTATTTTGATCTCTAATTGTTTGGCTCTTTTGTCTAGCATCAAATAGATTCTAAACCTTAGTCAAAGAGCAGAGCTTCTATTTACTGAGTCTTAAAATACCACATCTATATTCTAAGTGAAATTCAGGGATTCATGGGTCAAAGAACATTCACAAATTGAGGTTTTTGATGTGCCAGATCATGCAAGCTTTTGGCCCTACAGCAGGGCCTATTATATCAGGTAGTTATTTTTTGTCGTTGTGGTTAACCAGCTTGAACAACTTTAGGTGTTAGCCTAAAGCATAGCTGGAGAGCTAAGAAAGGGAAATACGTTCCTGAAGATCGGGTGACAGGTGTAAAAGGAAAGAGGACAAGTTCTTAGCTCCTGTTGTTTGTAATGTAAATCTCAGAAATAGAGGAGATGTTTAGTCTGTGTTAAATTAGAAAAGTGCTTGTAGTCCAATTAAATCAAACACAAGTTCATGGACAAGATCTCAGAGAGTAGTGACCCTCCAGAGGGGGTTGACATCAAGAAAATTGTGAGAAATCATATTTCCAATACCGAGATCTATAATAAGTGACAAAATACTTAAAGATTAGGAGCTATACCAACTGGGCTACAGAAAAATTGGACACATTTTAAGGGTGAAGGCCAGAAAAAAATAATGTAAAGTACTCAAAGTGGTGCTGTCAGTTTGACACAATTATTATTGGTATTAGCAGCACTCTACATACACCTGCTGGAAAAATTAAGGCATTTAAGTTTTAAAGGGAAGTATAGCAGAAATAAGGCATAGTAATTGTGAACCTTAAGAATAATAATAGATTGACAGGCTAGATTAGATGTTCTGATGAAAGAATAGCACCTGTGTGATCATACCCAACTCAGAAAGGTGAAGGTTGATAAGATGTTTTGAATAGTGGGTGCTTTAGCAGATCCAGTATTGTTGATTTTCTATTTCTCATCATTGGACAATAGCTAGAAACATAAGAAAAACAAATGCCTGTACCATAAAGAAAAGTTAAACTATAATAAAGTAGGAACACAGATCTAGTAAGCTGTTCTAAATCTTGTGTACTCAATTTGCTGTATGGTAAATGTACCTCAAATTAGACTTTTCTTTGGAAATGGCAACATTACAAATTTCTGAACTTTGCAAAAATTCGGAATGTCTTGAATATTGCTCTATAAATGTATGTTTTTTTAAATGTGCCATAACTAACATCTTTAGACAAAATTATTCCCAATTAAATTAAAAATCACAGATTGTTAAAATCACAGAAAGTTAAAAATAATTTTTTCCAGGTCTGCCATTTCCTTCAGAGACTAATGGATCTCTGATATCAACTTTGGGACAGTGAATATCGATCAAAGTACTTAGTTCTGGAACCATTACTTTTTTGACCAAAGACTAGAATTTTAAAAAAATGGCAGGAAACCATGGTCATAGCAACTAAAATGTATAACTCATAGTGTTCAACTTTTTGAAATAAGTTGTTCCGCTTTATTGTTCTTATTATCTTTCTAATAAAATGAACTTGAATTATTTTCTATCCTGAAAGAAGATTAATGCACATAAAAATTTAACACAGAAAATTGTATTCCTTGAAGCAGATTTAAAGAGGACAGGGCATCTCCACAATATCAGCCTTGTATGCAATGTGAAAGGTGGCCAGGTTTCCATTGTATGTAAATATTTCATTGAGGGAGAAATAAAAAAAATAACTTTAAAAAATATATATACCTTCATTGATTTCAGAGAGGAAGGGAGATGAAGAGATAGAAACATCAATGATGAGAGGAAATCATTGATTTGCTGCTTCCTATATGTTTAACTAAGCCCACAACCAGCCATGTGGCCTTGACTGGAATCAAATCTGGGACCTTTAGGTCCACAGGCCGATGCTCTATCCACTGAGCAAAACAGGCTAGGGCAAAAAAAATAACTTTTAAAACAAGTAAACCAATTCTATTAGCCAGACTGAGTTTTGACTCTTCTTATTCCTTTAGATGTAATTTTCAGATAATAAAATTAAAAATCCTTTAGACTTGAAATACATTTTAAAGAACCTATCAAAGAAGATTTTTAATTTCTCTCTCTCAATATATAATCATAAAATTGAATATAACAATCTCATAGAAATAAATAAAATTAAGAGATTTCAAGCATTCAATGGTAATGTTTAAATATAAATTTTGAGTTATAATTAACTAAAGGAAATGTTTGCTAAAGTATGGAATGCTACTGAACATCTCATTGTATTTAAAAAATATGTTTTTCAATGTTATTTTTATTTTCTGCACAGTTTTTCTACTGAATTTGGATAAATACCTAATTTTTATAAATAGCAAATTAATGAAACAACTTGGCTAGTGAGTTGTTCTGCCACTTGTAAGTACATATTTACTCCTTATTAGTAAACATCTGCAATGAAGGTGAGCTGGAAACATATAAAGTAAGCTGGTTAGTCTGAATGCTATAACCATGAGAGCATCTATGTTAGAATCTCTGTTACAATGATGACTAGAGCCACGAACAGCTGTGGTGTAACTAGCCAATAGATTTGGAATAAAGAGAAATTCTTTAGCTTTTAAAAATATATTCTAAAGGTGCTATTTCCTCACTAAAAATGTTATTATGTATTCAAAAAATGTTATTTATGGATCCACTTGCTTTCCAATATCTGGTGGGACTCAAAACTTGCCAATTTTGCAAGTTACTTAAATGTTCCATATTATATGTGAATGAAAAGATACACTATCAGTTTTCTAACAGATGCAAAAAAATCTGTTGCAAGTCTAAAATAAGCTTATATTCAATCATTCAGAGGAATTTCTCCTTTCAAATATTCCATTTTAAGAGGAGATACTTTGAGAAGAAACACAACAATGAATGGCATACTCTCCCATTTTATCATACTAATGCAGTACAGTACTGAATGTCACATCAAACAGACTATTCCATTATCTGTAAGGCTGAATTTAAATATTTTAATATACTTGTGTTTTGAAATAACACAACTATATTTAGAGAAATGTTATTTCAAACTCTAACCTATTAGAACAAAGAAACTTGAGCACTGAATAGTTTTAGGAAATATCCATCAGTCAGTTGTTTTCTTCCAACTAGTCTCTTTTTAAATTCCCTATAAGAAACAAAAAAGTGTAAATTAAAATTTTAAAAAGGAGGGGGAAAAATCTCCAAACCTACTTTTTCTTCAGTCTTCTATCCTTCTCAGCTTGAGTTCCAAGTTTGCCTAACCCCAGGGATTCCTGAGCCGCAGCTTCAGTCTCCATGAAGCCTCCTGTGAAAAAGTAACTATTCACATTAGATTAAACATATTGTGTTAATTCTGCAAATAAGCTCTTAAAAATTTAGTTGAGCAACTGTTTATTACCACATTTTCTCCTCACCCACACACACATTTTTTGAATGTGTTTATATTTCCAAACCAATATGCATAAACATATACTGAGAGAATGAAACAAAAATTGTACCTATTGTTACACTATTCAGTGGCAACTCAGAGCAATATAAAACTTGTGGTCTGTTTACTGATAAACACATGAATATGTAATTTGAAAGTCTTGTGATCTCTTTTTAATAAAAAATAATAGCAAATATTTGTGGAGTATTGAGTTTTTCAACATTTAAAACTTTTAAAAAATGTTTTATTGATTTCAGAGAGGAAGGGAGAGCGGGAGAGAGATAGAAACATCAATGATGAGAATCATTGATCGGCTGGCCCCCCACTGGATTGAGCCCACAATCCAGGCATAGTGTCCTGCCCGGGAATCGAACGGTGACCTTCCTGTTTACAGGTTGCTGCTCAACCATGCCAGGCAACATTTAAAACTTTTAAAAGACTTCTTATATAATTGGGTTAATTGATAGTTCAGTGAGTAGAAACTCAGGTGTATGTCTTCAATTCCAAGTCAAGAGAATGGAGAGGCATACCCTGATTTCTAAAAGCTTTTCATTTCTAGCTTCTGGAATCCTCTTTTGCTCACCTATACCCAGTATAAACCTTACTTCCAGAATTTCATATGTTCTGGCAGGTTTTGTTTTGTAAATTTTATAATACCTGGAAAAAATTCTAACTTTATTTTCAAAAAAGACCCTTGAAATGATTCTTTATATCCAGTAAATTAAAAAAAAATTATTTGGGTTAGTGGCAATTTTATTGGCTTTGGAGTATATAAAATATATGTAACTTTGGAATGAAAGAGGAAGGAAAAAATATGTTAAGCATCAAACACAGAATTACACATTTTCCAATTCAATTATTTAATTCAGAATTCCTAAACATTTAATTAATTCATACAGAATTTGTTACAATAAAAAATGAGAACTTAATCCTGGAATCTGTTTTCTTTTTGATATTTATTCTGTGTGAAAAATCTGAAAATGCTATGCTAAGTGAAATAAGCCAGTCAGAGAAAGATAAATATCACATGATCTCACTCATTTGTGGGATATAGTGATCAACATAACTTGATGAACAAAAATAGGTCCAGAGACAAATGGCAGGGGAGGTGGGGGAGGTTAGAGAGCAACCAAAGGACTTGTATGCATGCATATGAGCATATCCAATGGACACAGACATTGGGGCAGTGGGGCTTGCCCAGGGTGCGAATGATGGGGGGGGGGGGGTCAGTTGGGAAAAAAGAAAACATATGTAAAACTTAAGATAATAAACAAAATCTGAAAATGCTCATTATTCTTAATTGGAGACTAAATCCCTTCATATATATATATATATATATATATATATATATATATATATATTCCAGCTACATATTGTTACATACCTAATCAGCTACCTAACTGGTAAAGGTAAGTCAGTCTCATTTTGTCCCAGGCATCAGCAGGCTCCTATGGCAGTGTGAACTTTGGGAATATCTATTCATCTATACCACTTTTATTCATTAGTCATATGTGGATATTGAGCACTTGACTTGTGGCTATTCCAAACTATTTCATTATAAATATGCACAAGATTTTGAAAACTTAGTACAAAAGTGTGTATATATATATATATATATATACACACATAAAATGTTATATTGATTACACATAAAATAATAAAATTTTCTTACATTAGTTTAAATAAAATGTATTACTAAAATTCATCTCACCTGTCTCTTTTCACTTTTCTTAATGTGGCTACTAGAGCATTAAAAATTACATATGTGACTCACATTTGTGGTTTGCATTATCTATATGTTGGCTCTTGGACTGGATATAAGTGTCAGTCTTCCAGAGAGTGAGTATAAATATTCACTTATGTGGGTGGGACGAGGGGGCTACATGTTTATATGTCATCATGACTACAACATGCAGCTAATATTCATTAAAAGGGGACAAAGATTCTAAACATCAGTGAGTAGGGAATATTTTAGCTTGTCCTTCTGAAGATGACAAGAGTGCCCCTGATGAGAAACACTGGCTTATATGTGACTTTTTCTTTAGAAAATCCATTAGGAATGTAGAGAGAATAACATTAACTTCACCCATCTCATGGCATAGGGTATTTAGTCATAGAAGGCTTGAGTCTCATGATTCAGTGATAGTCAGATAAAAAAGTGTGTATTATCTTATCCGTGTCCCCTAGTAGTTGCTCATACAAAAGCCCAAATCAAAATCCTTGAAGTTCTCTGGACCATTTTTTCACTCAGGTATACTTTTGCAAGGACCTTGAGGACTTGGAATTGTTAGAGAATTGTCTTGGAATTGTACTAGAGTGTGAGGGGCCAATTTAATTTTTTCCCCCAACCCATTATCTATATAAACACTTTGAGTAACCCAAATCAATGCAGCAACAATTCAGTGGTTCAGTCTTATATAATATCATTCTGGCTAGCAGAAGTGAATGTTTCACTTGCTAGGGCACTCTTCTGGAACCAGGGGAGGTCCTTGGTCTAGAACAACTGCATAGTGCAAAGGTCTCTGGGCTCAGCAGGACATCTTATCATCCCCAGGCCTGGGGTAGAGCAGTAGAGAGCACCCTGATGGGAAGAAACAGAGACCCTGGTCCACATGGTTAGTTATATTAGATGATCCTGGTCCCAAGGTCTGAGACACAACAGAAACTTTTAATATTTCCAGAAATTGGACCCACTCAGGTGTAGGTGTTTACTGAGGGTTATTTGCCTAGAAAGCAATCCCAGGCCAGCCTCTCCTTGACACCAGAGGGAAGCTCTTAAAGAATTTTAACAAAGGAAGCCTCAGAATTTGCAGCACAAGACCCTGGCTGAGGAATTCAAGGAAAGACCCTCCTATGCCCAGATCTATGAGTAATACTAGATGGAGATATTTGTTCATTTGGATTGTGAAGAAAAATATCTCTATGTTGCCTGGGCTTTAGACTCCACTCAAAATAATTATTTCATCATGGCCCTTGAGGTAAAATTTATGGCCCAATTATGCAATTTAAAGTTTCTGCCTCTCTATTTGTTTCCAGCAGAAGTAGCTGTATTAAAAAGGGGGAGCTCTAATTACAGAGAGATTACGACTATAAACTACTGCCTGATCACCCCTCACCACTTCCCTGCCAGCCTGATTGCCCCTAACCACTTGCCTGCCTGCCTGATTGCCCCTAACCACTTGCCTGCCTGCCTGATCGCTTCATCTTTCTTTTATTGGACATCTCTTTATTAATTTGTATTTACACTTGATATCAATTGGTAAATGGTTACTTAATTGTTGCCAGCTCTGTTAGCTCTCTGGAAGAGGCATCCAAGCAGTGCCAGGCTTATAGAGAATGTGTAAAAAATGTTCCCAGTTGAAGCTGAATACTGATTTCTTTAAAAAAAGGCCCTTTCACTCTGCAGAGAATGTGTTTTCTGATAGTCTTAGGCGACTCACAGGTTGAGAACCACTGCTGTAGAACCTAAGACCATCGGAAAATACAAATATTTACATTAGGATTCATAACAGTAGAAAAACTACAGTTATGAAGTAGCAATGAAAATAATTTTAGGTTGGGGGGTCACCACAACACAACATGAGGAACTGTCTTATGGGTTGTGTCATTAGAAAGGTTGAGAACCACTGCTATAAACGAAAGGGATATACAATTTAGTAAGTAAAATGCCTTTGAAATGTATTACTTTTTATATTCATTTAAAGGAAATTTGTAAAAGTAGTTAAAAAATCAATAATATAACCATTTTATATGTCTTTAATTGGGGATTCTGCCCGTTCAAAATTAATATATTTTCCTCTTTTATTTTTGAACTAGAGGCCCAGTGCACAAAATTTATGCACAGGAGTGAGGGTTCCTCTGCCTGGCCCGCACCCTTTTCCATTTGGGACCCCAAGAGGGATGTCCGACTATCCGTCTGGGCCTGATCCCTATAGGGATCAAGCCTAAACCGGCAGTTGGACATGCTTCTCACAATTTGGGACTGCTGTCTCCTAACTGCTTGTTTGCCTGCCTGCCTGATCACCCCTCACTACTTCCCTGCCAGCCTGATTACCCCTAACCACTTGCCTGCCTGCCTGATCTCCCCTGACCACCTATGCCTCAGCCCTGCATGTGGGAACAGGGATTCCCTCCTCTGGCCAGCCGCAGGCATCTGGGACCCAGGCTGGCTTTGCCTGGGCTGTCTGCAGCCATAGGGGACAGTGGGCAGGTGGCTTCTCCCTGTCCTAGGTCACAGCAGTAGCTGCTGGTACCCCCAAGACCACTGGCAGACAGCTTCGTCTGGGCATGACTTTGTCAGGAAGGACGACCAGATGGTTGTTCGAAAGACATCCTGCCTAATTAGCATATTACCCTTTTATTAGTATAGATTATAAGAAAAAGTTTATTTTTTAAATTACAGAGATCTTAGAAGTGAGCCAGCAGGCTTAGGAAACAAGTTACAGAAGCCAAAGAAGGGCCTCTGGAGCACAGGAGAGACAAAGGCAAAGGTAAGGAGCCTGGGGGAAGAAGCAATGGAAGGGAAAGGCATGGCTGTGCTCCCCTGAGGGACAGTGCTCTTTTAACTCATTTTTCACAGCTTTGCTATATTGGGCTCTACTTATCCAATTCTCTACTCTTGAAGACCTTTTTGTTCTTGATTATGGTTCCTTCTCTTGCAATGTCTGTCAATGACCCCTTGTCTTTATCCTCACTATTCACTATTAACATCAGCTAAGCTGGTCATATGTGTTCTGTTCTTTTTCTTTCTTTCTTTGTAGTCATTATTATTAGGGCTCTCTGCAGAGCTGGGAGAAGTGTGTTTCCCAGGTAGTAAACCAATGAATGTTAAGATTCTATGGCGCAGATGATTCCCCCAGAATGCTTTAACACCTCTACCTTGTATTCACACACGCTATCATCATTTTAATAAGCTTTAGGTGAACTGTCTCTTAGCAAGGTACTTGATTGCTTTAATTCCTAGCCTCCTACTTGACCCTGGAATTCAGATAATTTAATTTGTGTGCATGTCTCTGTTTCAAGTTGTTGTCTTTTGAGTTCTGCATTTCCATTCTCTCCACAGTTAGGTAACTTTATCTTTAGTCCAACCATTTCCTTTGCTTAATAATTTGTTTTCCCATTTCTGACCCTAGCCAATAACCCACTTCCTGATTAACCACAGAAAAAAACCAAGTTTTTTCTAGCACACTCCCCTTAGAGTTTTTTTTTCTTTCATGTTACTTTAGTACTCTTTCTCAGGCATCAGTTCTATTTGAAACTCTAGTTGTACACCTTTTCAATTCTGTAGAAAAATTTAACTTAGATTTTCCTAGTAGAATCAAATGTATCTAGGGAGAAAAAACTAATAATCTGAACTATTTTCTTACATTATGTCTGTATCTTTAATAAAAATATACTGTATTCTATGATGTCTTTTTTACTGTTACCTTGAAGTACTTTTTAATTTTATACACTTATGTGCAATATCATCAAAAAGTTATAAACTTGGTGAAATAGTCATGTTTTTAATTTATTAAGTTTCCAAACTTGTTCCATGGGAGGAGAAGCTCAATGAGGTATTTTTTTTTATTAAAACAGTTCCAAGAGTATATTTTTGGAACACTAGACTAGGTAGTGAGAGCTGGGAACTAATACCCTTAACCATTGTAAAACTCATCTCTATTTTTACATACTATAGAGTATGGAACATTACATGATCTTAGATATTGTATAACTTTTAAAGTCTGTAACTTTAAAAATATACATGCATTTTATAATAAGCAATTAATAATATATGTTTTGTAAAAAAAGTTGTTTGATATAGGCTTAAATGCTAGAGTGTCATAGATTCAGTATTACTAGATTTGAAGTAAATCTTAAAAGTCATCCAATCAAATTATCTTTCCAATGCTTGGATCCCCTCCACAACACATCTTACTAGTATTTACCCAGCTTTTGCTTTATAATTTACCTAGTTTTCAGTAACCAAGAAGGCCTTACCTCAAAAGCCAGCTCTTTGGATATAATTCTGACACAACTTTGTACATTGAGATGAAGATAATCTTTGATTAACACTTTGGTTCTAGTTTTATACTCTCATTTAACAATGAAAAAACCAACAGCTCTTCCACATAATAGCTCTTCAAATATTTGCAATCAGCCATACCTTTGGGTCAGCAAGAAGAATAAACACATTCATCTATGTGTCTATTCCTCACAGGAGTTTCAGTTCTGTATGTGAGCTTAATCCTCCCCTCTAATCTTCCTCCAAAAGTTATGATATGCCTCTAAAAGTGCGGTAAACAGAAATGGATACTATTCCTTGGCTGTTATCTTACCACAGTGGAGTAGAATAGAAAAGTCTTCTTTTATCCCAATGCTATGTCTATTAATGTGGCCTACCTTTATTGACTAATATATTGACTTTAGAGTTACTTGAAATTTCTGAATTTTTCTTAGAATAATGTTTAGAATCAATATTTATGAGCCTCCATATTTTACATTTTAGACAGTATTTATGAATAAGTCTATTACTTAAAATTTGTGATTCATAACCATATTAGTAATCCATAAATCAGACATCTGTGTTGCTGAAATGTTCATGTCCAAGCAATTAGGAGATGTGCTGAACGAGGAGAAAGAGAGTCATAACCAACCCATGAGAGACTTGAGCTAGGTGGCATCACTCTATTGTCATTATTACAGCAGTGCTACTCAACCAATTATAACTGCCACATAATTTTTCCATCATCCACACTACGTTTTGACATCTTGTCCACTACCTTTTCTGTTCTGTTACAGAACAAGGTTTGTTTGACATGGATATTTTTAATATAGCTTAATTTGTTTTGTTTCAAAATAGATGAATGCTTTCTGATAAAATTAAAAATCAAGCCAGTCAAGTTTCTAATTACTGATGCATAATTCTGGATCTTGAGTTTCAGAACCCCTGTTAGTAGCTGTTTGGATAGGACAAACATAGAACATAGCAGGCAAATGTTCCTGGGCCAGAAACATGCTGAATAATTTTGTTTTATTTTAAATGAAAGACTGTATATTTTTATGCATGGGGTTTCCCATATACATTTGCTAGTAGTACATTTGTAAAAATATGTTATATGTAGTATACTAAATTTGTTCCTCCATGGTTAGGGGCTATCAGTGTAGTCACATTAACTTATCTACCACATCTGAAGTTTACCTTAACCTGGATTTTCAAATTGTTATATAAGGTAAATAACACTCCTTTGCAAATATTCTTTTCTATGAATTCTAAGAATTCCTTCCTTCTCATTTGTTATTCCTTATGGAATCAAGTGAACATTTTCATAGTTTTATTTTGACAGATTTATTTCTCCATACCATCTAGCATAGCTACTCTTGGGTTAATTTGTATTTCTCTTCCTGTACGAGATAAACTCTTCAACCAACAGTTCCAAATCTTAGGACATGATTCAAAATTTTGACATGGTTCTTAGATATTATCATTCCTCAACCACATTACTTTCCATGACATCCTTTCTTATCTTCTATTTTCATTGGTAGGACAAAGAAAAAAAGGGAGAAAACTGAGAAATAAAATAATATAAAAAACAGATGGACACTCAGAAGTGACTGTAGTGAGTAGCAGTAGAAAGTCATACACGCATACTTACGGAGCTGCCCAAGCCGAGCTTTTTCTTTTTTACCAAACAAACGTCCTATCGAAGACTTGATTCCCTTCTTCTTGGGGGCCTTGTGAAGAGAGTCTTGGCTGCTGTTGGCACTGCCAAGCCCAAGGCTGTCTGGCTCCAGGGAGGCAGCTAAACTACTGCAAACCACAAAGAAGGGCAAATGCTCATTTTAATGCAACATCCATCAGGTACGTAACAAGACTTGCTTCCTTTATAAAGGTATGAAAGGAGAAACACATAGACTTCTATAGTTTTATCCTTTTTTGGTCACCTTCCCCCTTAATCAAACTGAAATGTGGTTTCACATCCTAGAGCCCTGAGCCTCCAAATTTTCTCTAAAAAAAATTTATTTCTGTTCCAAATGATTTTTTCCTTTATTTTTTAGTACAATCTCAAGCTAATCAGTAAACATAGGTGGCTTTATTAAGTACATGTTAAATGACCTCATTATTTAGCACTTGACCCTTTGCCTATTTTTTTCTGAGTGCTTTTAGAACCTTAAATCTAATAATATATGATAAAAATTTTTAAATAAAACCAATAATGAAGTCTAATGGATGGTTTCACCTGATTTTCATCAAGAATTTTTTCTCTCAGTTTTGGAACCCAATTCACTTAATTTAAAATCATCTGGTTGGGATTCAGAGGTAACAAATCATATACCCTAGTGATTATTGTGTACTTTTTATTGTACTGCTAAGGTATTCTTTGATGTATGTGATAAGCTGAAATGACACTCAAGCAGTTAGTCTAGGTTCCATTCCTGGTCAGTGTATTTGACACTGTCTTTCTTAATAGGAGAGGTTCAATAGATATTGCCCTCTTTCTTTTTTTATACAGCTATTCAACTGACAATGACATAATAATTAATGTTACTTACTCATTTTAATTAATTTGAGTTCACAATCCCTAAACTCAAAAAACTATTACTTTTCTTATGTGACAATATAATTCATTTTTTGACAGTGAAGGAAGTATCTATTTTAAAGCAATAGAAATTAAAAATAAGCACAACAGAAATAGTACTTGCCAGAACAAAAAGCTGTTTTCAAAAATATTTGTTGTAAAACCCATACTATTTAGAAGGCTGATTCTTAAAGTATTAAACATTGTTATATTCACTTATATCAATTATGTATCTAGAGATGCTGCAATTGGTGACAGAAAAAGGACATGCAATTAAGATTAAATTTCATGCTTACATTTATTTATGTAATTAATTATTATATAGTGCTGCTTGCAATTTTTTAGATAGATGGAAAGGACAATATGAAATGTCATTATGACAGATGTTATATTTCCCGATATAACCTTATCTTTTCCTTTAATATTTTGTAAATTTGTTTGTGTGTGTGTGTTTTCCTTTCTGCCTCAGTAGCAGCAGCACACAAAGTATGGTGTACCTAGTCAGCTAAAGGGAAATGGGGCACAATCATGGACTTTTCAGGCCTTAATTACTCTTACACTCCAAGGCAAATGTATAGTCTTGTCCTTGATGGGAGCAGAATATGCCACCTTGGGATGTATCACTTTGGCCTGCAAATTATTTTAAGCTGGAGACCGCCGGAGTCCAGCACTTCAAGGGAAAGCTTTATACCTCCCCTATAACTGCCCAAAAGAAGTTAGGTCAGGGGCCTGTACCAGGAAGAGAGCTATTAAGTGAGAAAACTTTTTATATCAGAAGGACTTATCTGCATAGCATGGTGAACATTTACTTACCAAACCTAAGATCTCATTTTTCTATGAATTGTCTTTCTCCCCTTTGAAGCTCTAGACCCTTAACCCCTTCTTCTTAGCTCAAGATAATACGTAAGCCTTAATATAAGACCTACTGTCAGGGAATTGCCTTATTTTATGGAGCTCTCGTATGAATGCAATATGTTGTTTTATCCTGTTAATCTGTCTAATGTCAGTCTAATTCAGAGAAGCCAAAAAACCTAAAAGGAAAGAGGTAGAAAGTTTTCTGCCCCTACATCCTGGAATCCCTGTAGTTTTTGTTACTATTCCTAATAAGTTCCGCATCTAGCTTGATTCTATTTCAATAGGAAATACACACCAAAAATAGAAGAGCTATTTTTTTTCTTCTATTAAATTTATTGGGATGACATTGGTCAACATGTTCATGTAAGTTTCGGGTATGATTTTTATATTACAAGATCTGTATATTGCAACATCACCCAAAATCAAGTCTTCTGCTGTCACCATATATTAGGACCCTCTTATCTCCCATCCCCTTCCCTCTGGCAACCACCTCACTGCTGTTTGTGTTCACTAGTTTCAGTTTTATATCCCATATTTGAGAGAGAAGAACTATTCTTATAAATATTGACTTATAACAGGACCACAAATGTAAAGTTAATTTTAAAAAAAGCTTAAAATTTGATCTCATAATGAAAATTTGTTCTTTTCACAAATATTGTGAAAATTGTGATACTGTTTCTATTTATTTCAAAAGTTTTAGCTTAAGCTACCATCACAACTAAACAGATGATCCAACAGGCTGTGTGGGGCAAGTAGGCCGGCAGGGGGGTTAGTGGGGGACAACCAAATGACCGAGCAGCAAGCTGCATGGGGCAACCACCCACTGGGTAGGCACTTGGGAGTGACCAGACCAGCACGGGAGGGGGGGCAGTTAGGAGTAACCAGACCTGTTGGGGGGGCAGTTGGGTGGCCAAGCTGTCAGGGGAGACAGTAAGGGGCAACAAGATCAGTAGGTGGGGCAGTTAGGGGTGATTGGGCCAGCAGGGGTGCCATTAGGGGCGATCAGACAGGCAGGCAGGTGAGCAGTTAGGAGCCAGCGGTCCTGGATTGTGAGAGGGATATTCAACTGCCAGGATTGGGCCTAAACTGGCAGTCAGACATTTCCTGAGGAGTCCCAGATTGGAGAGGTTTGGAGAGGGTGCAGGAGACCCTCTTCCCCTTCCACAAATTTCATGCACCAGGCTTCTAGTGTTATATAAAATTTTGACCACACTGAAAGGAAGAGGAATGTTTTCAGGAGGCGCGCAGGCACTGTGTCCTGTGCCAGGAGAGTCATACCTTCTGGCCTCATTGTGGTAGGAAGAAGGGAGGGTGTGAGTCATCCTGATGGTTCTAGGAGTCGGGGGAGGGGAAGTTTCACATTTAATTGTTGCTTTATCCTCCCGACCATCTTCTTCCACCACTGCAATCTACAAGTAAAAACAACATATTCAGGTG
Source organism: Antrozous pallidus (assembly GCA_027563665.1). Lineage (NCBI taxonomy): Eukaryota > Metazoa > Chordata > Mammalia > Chiroptera > Vespertilionidae > Antrozous > Antrozous pallidus. Next base: position 40,386,934 of record CM050513.1, on the reverse strand, counting down.
AACTTTTTAAATTTCAACTGAAATGAATAAAAATGGAGAAACATCAAAGCAAGGCTATCTGAGAAAATCTAACACAAAAAACAATCCAAAAAACTTGGGGCATATAGGTTCTGCATATATAAATTCACATTATTAAAGAGTGTTAATTTAATAACTCTTTAAGAGTGTAGACATTCCAGTTAAAGTAAATATGGACCTACTACAAAAATATTTGAGTAAGTAAATATTAAAGATCAATATGCAGGTGGTATAGTCATAATTAGCTAGTCAATATTAATAATAGGAAAGGAGCAAAGGGGAGGCCAAACATTATAAGCATGATCACCTGGACAGCTTCATCAGGAACCTGTAACCTCTCACTCCCCAGGGAACCACCTGTCCATTCCCTGTAGTTCACTGGGGGAAGGGATCCAACAAAGGGGGAGATGGGTGTTGTGCAGTGAAGTCAGCGTGACAGCATGCCTGTCTGTCTAACCTGAGAAAAACGATTTTCTGGGAGGTAGAGGCACTGCAAGCACACAAAATTCTGAAGGGTTAATGGCGAAGCTCCCAGTTATAACGCTCTCTCTGTTGTCCTCTTGCCAGGTCTTGAGCTCTCTTGCTAGGTGACCCACACTCACATATGTGCTAGCCTGCCATATGGCCTTAAATAGCACCATGGCCCGGCCACGTAGACCCCACATACAATGGATGCAGCTGAGAACACAAGCTAAGTTGGCCAGATCCCGGACTGGACTGTGCTTTAATACAGAGCAGAAATGCTGGGCAGTGGCTTAAATCCTAGCCCTGCTGAAGGCAAGATTGGGCTTTTCCCATGGCAAGAGAGAAAAATGGAACCTGGGAAACCTAGGTGCTTTAATCCCTAGGTGCTTTATTTTGGAATCTATTTTAATATATCAGAATATAAATAATTTACTAAAATTAAAGCAAATTTACTAAAAATGCATGTCAGGCTATCATAGCATGGACATCTTTTCAGTGGGGGATTTTTGAAGTGAGAACACAAGCTGTCAAAATATAATTTTATCTGATCATGTTTTAAATTCCTCACACTAAAGAAATGTATTCAGAGTGTTTAAAAATGAGTTACAGTTTAAATAAAAAACACATTTAAAAGAATGATAATAAAAGGTCAAAACATAATTCTTGCAAATTGTTTCATCTCACCACTTGTCATGAGAAAATTGACAAAGGCAGACAGAAAACTCTAAGAAGATGAAGTGGAAGGGATTTCCTTAAAGAACACTGTATTTCACAATCCAGAACAAATCCTGATTGCATAAATTTTGACAGAGAAAGAGATATAGAGCTGTATTAAAATAAGACTTCAATAATCAAGTTATTTGTAAAGGTATGTTTTTGCAATAATGCCATATTTACTTCATAGCATCATTGTACATTAAAAATACATATAATGACGGAAAAACTGTGGAAAGCATAGCTTAAAGAAATAGTTGCAGAAGTTCTGATGAAAAAACGTCCCAAATCTGGCTATGGCAAAAATTTTAAAGCTGTGTTCTCTTTTTATGTCTATGCAGTGTCTTGCTTGTTTCTACATTAAGTTATTATGCTTAAATGTGTTTATATATGATGAAGACCTCATGCATTGCAGAAACTTAATTAAAAATTTTTTTGGTGCTTTTATTATCCCAGCCTAGATTATTCTCAATGATTTAGTCAGGTATCTTCATAGAATTTTCTCTCTATATTTCAGCTAACATAGTGTCACCACAAGAATCTTTTTAAGAACTATTTCCAGCATTATATCAATGCTATGGCAAACCCTTCCTAAACTCACATTCCATTTCAACTCATGAAGTGTGTTTCTATACTCTTCCTAACATGTATTTATAGTTCACAGTTCAGGATCTAACCATGATTGTTTTCCACTTTTTTTCTGCTAAGCATGATTTCTGCTACCAAATGTTCTCCTGAAACACATTGTTATAAATACCCTCATCTCTTTGATCTGCCAGTCAAACTATGCTGACTTTTTGAATACCAGCTATACACATGCTGTTTCTCTCAATAATGCTGAGAGCTCACACCATATAAACAAAATTGAAGAGATAGGCTTTGGAATCAGAGCTGGATTTGAATCCTGGTTTCTCTTATTTGTGGTAATTACTTAACACATGTGCTAAGAATAAATGTCTTCATCAATAAAAGGGAGGCGATGATACTTATTTTAATGTTTTCATTTGAAGTGTAAATGAAATCATACAGGTAACTCCTTACCCTGATATGCAACATTTTTTAGCTGGTAGTCTTTCCAGAACCTACCTCTTTTACCAATCAGTCATCTGTTCCATGAATTTCTTGAGGCTGAATTTCTGAACAGGATCTCGCTTTGCAATTTTTCTTTCTTTACCTAATGAAATTTTACTCAGATTTTTTTCTATGTTCCCAGCGCTGGAGTTCATTTTATTCCCTATTTCAATATTTGTGCCCTTGATCTCATTCTGAACAGGAAAGGAGTGTGTTAATTATATTTGCATATTTTCTATATTCTTGATGCTCTACCTGGGGCCATCCTGAGCCAGGAGAGACTGCCTCTCCCAGAGCTGGCTAAATCGTAGAGAAAGCAAACCACTTCCCTGGAGTGGGCCTTCCACATGAAAATCAACCAATCCAGATCTGGATCCCATACCATCTTACCTATCTCCTCTTACACCCCAGGAAGCAATATTCCTAGGCCTTAATCATCAGGGTCAGGCATTAGACAACTAGAGACCGCCCCTCTCCCTAGAGTCCACCAAAATAATTCAAAGCAGCCGATCCTAATCCTACTCGCCTTACTTCGCCTTGTTTTTCCCACAGAACCCTTAATAGTCTCCTGCCCATGCTTTCCCCCACTCTCTCTGTCTATTGACCCATACTGGCTGTCCTGTGGCTCTAATCCCATGGTGAGCCCTTTCTCTTGGAAAAATTAACAAGTCATCTTTTCATTGCTGTTGTCTCCTGACCTGTTGGCCTCATCATACCTGAATAATAGTAAAACCTACATTTGCTATTGTTCTAGTAGAAGACAGTAAACTATATAATTTTTGTACCAATAGTACTCTAAATCTTCTGTAGAAAATCACAATACTTAGTCCCCATAATCTAATGATTGACCCAAAAAAGCATGAAAAAAAATTTTTGTTTTAAAACGTTTGCTCTTATGGTCATATTTAAAGAATTCAATAATGCTTAAATGCTTTTACTATTTCTTTTTTATGTTACTACAGTATTTAAACTACAAGGAATGCAATTGTAAAGGTTTCATAGGAAAAAAGCACACCAATATTCAACTAGTAGTCATAGAAAAGGTGTTTACAGTACCTTTCTCCGGTGTTTCCTTAGATCACTTGGCTGTGATTGGCAGTAATAAAAGCAACATAAAACACAACTAGTTAATGATGATCATTTAACCATGTTACTAGTTTAAATAGTATCTATCATTTGACTTTGATTTTTTATTCCATTATTTCCCCAGATAAATGTGTTTATATTTACTTGTTAAATCATTATAAGAGCACTCCTCTCGGGAGTCACTTTAGAGAGGGCACTTCCTGGATGGCATGGGTGGGGCATGTCACCTGTGCACAGGCATCAGACAGGAGACACGGGCCCCAGGACAAACAGACTGAGCTAGCCAGAAATAAACATGGCACTAAACCCTCCCAGTGAAATATAAATGGCCATGAAAAGGTTGTGCGTAAACACATGGAGTTTACAAACACTGCCCTTGGCCCATCTGTGCAGAGCCTTGGGCAGGTGGGCTGTTCCTGAGGGATCTCCACCTTCCTGGACTCGGACGCATGCCCCGTTTCCAGTGCCACAAGCTCTGCCCTCAGTATAGCATGTTTTGGAGCTGCTGTTCTATTGACTGACAATGCTCTTTTACAGAATAGTTTATAAAGTTAATTCTTTGGGATTCCACATGAACCTTATTCACTTAATATCTTTGTTGCTTTTTCTTATGAAAATAAAATGATTTTTGTTAAACTATTCCATTAGACTTTACATTTTCCTTGTTATTAGAAAATGGGCAGGTTTACCCCACCCAGTGTTCTAATTAGATATTGCTAACGTGTCATTTATGCATATATATTAGTGGCGAGGTAAAAGTGGATATACTAATAAAAATAAATGCAACAAAACAATAAACATGATTGCAAAACATAAGCATAGATAACCCTAACAATTACTATGTATTTGCAATCTATATTTTCTGTCCCTAAAATTTCTAATGTTTCTTTGAATATTCAAATATGAATTATACCCAACAATATTATTTTTCCTCCACTATTTTCTACATGTAAAAGAAAATATGTTTCAGCACTGTTATTTGATGACAAAGTTTCAGCAGGTATAAGGACTTTCTGGATTTCATTTCTTGTTTTCTGGGTCAGATATTCAACATTTTAAATTCTTGTTAACTCTTAGAAAATGTTCTAAGTAATTTTAAGTACTGAAATTATAGTGTGAAAATGTTCATTTACCACTGATTTATTTATAAATGACTACTCAAGAAAATTCATGAGAGCTCTGAAACCCTTGGCAAACACACAAATGCCACATCTAAATATTAAAAATATTTTATCTTATTAATATAAAAATAATAACACTATCAAGGCTTATAATACTGATGTTCATGAAGATGCTTAAAAGTTCAGAACACTATGTTGTAAAAATGTAAGTAAATAATAGTAGTACAGAAAAACCAGTTTCCTTGCCTTGAATGCTGACTAAATTATGCTTTATGGTCCAAGATTCTTACTTAACTATAGTTGACAAGTAGGTCATCAATATGTAGCACATACTAAACAGGCATAAGCTAAGCCAGAGACCATGGAATTTTAGTTAATAAAATCAGAGGGATGTTTAGATTTCTAAAATAAGTAGATCATAATGTAGCTCAGTTACTGCTTTAGTATATCTTAGTACATTGGCTAAAATTTTGCTCTGTATCTGGTTGGAGTTGGTTCTGATTGGTTAGTCTTTTTTCTGAATGGCTATTGTCTGTGCTTCTTTTTTAATATTAAGTATGGAAGTCACCAGAGATTAGAGGCTTAATGTCTTAAGAAGAGAATGTGGGTTTTTTTTAATTCACCTTTTATAGATTCTCTTTTATAGATTTTATTGCATGGAAGTCCCACAAATACAAAGTTTGCTGTGGGCAAAATTGCCTCACCATATAAATAGTTTTCTATTTAAGTTCTCAATTGCATAATCAAAGAAAGAGATACCTACATTTATATACTTAACAGAAATTTCATCAAGGTAAAATGAAAACTTAAAAATCAATCATTTATAAGGTAGTTTTCATCTATATAATTCACTAAGTCATATTGCAAATTATTGCAACATATTTATTTTAAAATGTCATTAGAAAGCGAATTGAACATCTTGGCAATAACACACACACACACACACACACACACACACACACACAGCCATTGTGAACTTTTATAGAGGCTTCACACCTTCTTGCCAGAAACACAAAATATATTTCAGATTTTTCTGTAGTATGGTTAATTTATCCTCCATTAATTAAGTTTGTGTTGAATTTTACGGTGTATCAACTATTATTTTACCTATTTGCCTTTTAATTAACCTTTTCCATTTACTTATTATACAACCTAGGGAAAGTTATACTTATGTAGATTACATATCCTCATCTCATAATGGAATTAATAACTGTCCTTACCACATAGAGTTGTTGTAAAAAGAAGAAACAATAAAATACACAGAAAGCCCTTAGCCCAGTCAGTATCAACTAATGTATCATTAATCCTAGTGGCAGCAAAGGTTCTCTGGACACATCAGCATACCAGTGTCATGACTCCCATCCGATCCATGTCCCTGGCAGGACTCCGCGGTGTGAGCTTTGGCGTCGAATGTCCACTGGGGGGTGAAGAGCTGGCCAGTGAAGACGCTGTAACGGAGGCAGTGATGGAGGTCCCTGGGTGGACTCGTGCTAAATTCAGACCTTCCAAGCTCACGCTAGCTACTCTGTTCTCAATTTCTTCAGCACGTAACTCTGTAGATTCTTTTTCTTCCTGAATTAGCCTGAAAGATAGTTTAATTTTGATCCATTATATGCTCTGATAATGCTATAAGTCAATAAAAATTCTGTGAATATTTTATATCAAATCTACTAGTTTCATCTTTCTCTCTCTCTCTCTCTCTCTCTCTAGGGAATATAACTTTTATTAAATTCAAGGGCTTCCTGGCTGAAATTTAGAAAATCACTTTCTTTTTTTTTTAAATATATTTTATTGATTTTTTACAGAGAGGAAGGAAGAGGGATAGAAAGTCAGAAACATCGATGAGAGACATCGATCAGCTGCTTCTTGCACGCCCCCTACTGGGGATGTGCCCGCAGCCACGGTACATGCCCTTGCCGGAATCGAACCCGGGACCCTTCAGTCCGTAGTCCGACGCTCTATCCACTGAGCCAAACCGGTCTCGGCAGAAAGTCACTTTCTAAGTGACACACAATTCCTCTTCACTTCTATACTATAACCTGAACTCCTTGCCTGCATAATTAATTTATGCCATTAATCCTAAACTTATATTTAAACTCCTGCACTAATTAATGAGTTTTAGAAACTCAGATTCCAACAAAGTTATTAAATCTTACCTCGAATCGAATAACAATGTATAATTGATAAAATCCTAAATAAGTGGTCATTCATAATTTTCATTTGGACAAATAAATGGCCTATCCTAAATAAATGGTCGTTCATAATTTTCATTTGGACAAATAAATGACCAAGTCATTTTTAAAACATTAATATACTTAGCCAAGTCACCTTTAAATAAACACCATGCAGTTTAATAATGTGGAGATGTCCCTAGCTAGTTTGGCTCAGTGGATAGAGAGAGCATTGGCTGAAAGGTCCCAGTTTCCATTCCAGTCAAGGGCACATGCCCGGATTACACACTAAATCCCCAGTAGGGGGCGTGCAGGAGGCAGTCAATCAATGCTTTTCTTTCATCATTGATGTTTCAATCTCTCTCTTCCTCTCTGAAATCAGTAAAATTATATTTTTTTAAAAATGTGAAGATGACAGATAATTATAAAATTAAACTATTGCTATATATCCTTTTGAGATGACAAAGCTTAAATAGAAACAATCTTCAAGAAGGTGTATATTTTAGCTATACAAAGACAAAGAATAAAGAGCTTCTACTGGGTTGAATAAAATTCCTACTTAAGTTGAACCTATACATATTTTACATATTGTTATAATGAAACCATGTACCAGTCTAGTTTGTTTGAGAAAATGGGTACAGAAACTTCCTGAGAAATTTCCTTTTACCTACAAATGGCTTATTGGGATCTCCAATGACATATACTTTTTAACCTCAAAGTTATGATCATTGAAAGTTTTCAGAAGACAGTTTGGCAGTTCATTATAAAACTTCACATAGCCTTACCATTTGATTCAGTAATCATGCTCCTTAGTATTTACTCAAAGAAGTTGAAAACTTATGTCCATACAAAAACCTGTGCATGGATGTTTAGACCATCCTTATTTAAAATTTCGAAAACTTTGAAGCAACCAAGATGTCCTTCAATAGTAAATGGATAAATAAACTGGAATGTTAGTCAGCACTAAAAAGAAATAAGCTATCAAGGCATGAAAAGACATAGAAGAACATTAAATGCATATACTAAATGAAAGAAGCCAATCTGAAAAGGCAACATATTATATGATTACAACTATATGGCACTCTGGAAAAGGCAAAACTATGGAGACAGTAGAAAGAGCAGTGATTGCCAGGTTTTGGGATGGGAAGAAGGATGCATAGACAGAATACAGCAGATTTTAAGGCAGTGAAAATACTCATTGATACCATATTGATAGGTAGATGTCATTATACATTCTTCTAAACATATAGAATGCACAACAACAGCAATAATAAACCATATGTAAACTATGGACTCCAGGTGAATATGATGTGTCAATTTAGGTTCATCAGTTGTAACAAACATACTACTGTGACGTAGGATGTTGATTATGGGGAAGAATCTGCATGTATGGAATCAGAGGAAATATGGGAAAATCTCTGTACTTCCCCTCAGTTAAATTTGCTGTGAATCCAAAGCTGCTCCAAACAAATAGTCAATAACAACATTAAAAAGCAAATTTTACTTTAGTTATAAGTTTTACTTACATAAAGAATTAACTTCTGCTACTTTGAAGTTTGTCTTAATGGGTGTACTTTAACTTGAGTCAAAGATCAGAATCTAAAATAAAGGCTTTATCAAGTATCAGACTATAGCATCATTAATGTGTTAAACACAAGCCAATGGAAAAACTTACTCCTCTTAAAATAATGATGTTTTTGTACATTTAAAATGATTGGTGGATAATGACTCCAGAAAAATCTGGTGATGTGGTTCTATTGTACAAGGAACTTGTAGTTACTAACTCTAGTATTCTATTAATTATAAAAGAGAGTCACACCTAGAGAAATAAGTTGAATAAGAGGTACATCAAAGTTTAGTCAAACAAAAAATCGAATGTTGCCGTGATGTTTAATTTATTTGGAAAAAAATACATGCCAATTCATTGGTATTTTTAATCCTGATGTAAATGTGGAAAGCAAATGAAATAAAAAAAAATAGATTCCCTTTAAAATGTCCTAGATTGTTGGGAATGGATTATCATAGGAATCGTAGACAAGCTGAATGAATAAATAAAATGACAAAAGTAAACTGGATCAATAGTAGCTAACTATAGATGAACAGATTAATAACGATTTCAGTGATAAACGAGTTTAAAGTAATTTGATCTCTTTCATTAGGAGATCAGTGAGTCCAGTGTATGAGCCTCAATGGTTGAGCACTGAGTTTGATTTCTGATCAGGGCAAATGCCCAGTTTGCAGGCTTGATTCCCAGGAGGGGGCATGCAGGAGGCAGCCCATCAGTGATCTCTCTCACCATTGATGTTTCTCTCTCTCTCACTTTCTCCCTTCCTCTCTGAAATCAATAAAAATATATATTCAAAAAATAAATTAAAAAAAAGAGGATCAGTGAACTATAAGAAGCCAGAGAAAAGAATTTAAAAGAAAAATATTTTGTGAAATAATTAATTTGTGAAATAAGAAAAATTTTAACCAGAGATACATTCCAATTACTGTTAGCATAATACCACAGTTTATATTAAGGTATCTATTTTAAATGTTATGTACTCAAATTTTATGTATTTCTTAATGTCTTACAATAAACAACTATTTTACTCTACATTAAGGGGGGCAGTGATGAACATATTAAAAGACAATAGTTTGCATTTATTATTTGGGTATCAACTTAATTAGTCTAGGGCATGATTGTTGATGGGAATTTCTACCCTAATGCAAGAAAGCTGAGTCCCTGAAGGGACATCACATGTTATTAGGAGCATGTGTGTGTGTTTTCTGTGTGTGTGTGTGTGTGTGTGTGTGTCTGAAAACAAATATCACAAGAGTGTATACTTGATTTTTAATCTATTTAGTGAATTCAGTCATTAGCTGCAAAACATCAGGAAGTGCTGTTTTTTGGAATTCATGATTTATTTATTTTTCTGTTTATAATAACCAAATATTTATGAAGCACTTTCTATTTATCAAGCAAAGTGCTAAGTTTTGGAAATAAAACTGTGAGCCAAACAAGATATACCTCCTAGGTCTTATATAACGTATGATCTAGTGAAAACAAAGAACTGAAGGACAGAAAAGTAAATTGAAGGACAGAAGTGATGGTGAGATGTTCATGGTGAGTAGTATAAAGTAGGTGAAATGTTAGGGTAGAACAGTGTGGACTGAGGAGAATATTCCTGAAGAAAAGAACAGCCACAACAAAGGGAATAGATGGAACATGCAAAAAACAGGAAGTCATGTATAATGGAACATGGACTAGGACAGGTGAAGGCAAGAGAATGTTGAAGTAGATTGGGTATTGCAGACCATCAAAGAATTTTTATCTTTATCTTAGGAAAAACTGAAGGGCTTAAAAAAGGAAAGTACATAAGTATGCTTGGGTTTTAAAAAGTCTGCTCTGGCTCTGCAGTGTCAGTTTGAACTAGCTTGGAAATCCAAATACTACAAAGAAACCAGGGAAAATTATTATTGTCATCCAGATGAGAAACTTCTAAAATGTACACTATGGTGATGATAGTGGCAAACGAGGTATCAGAGTAGAGGTCAATAGATTAAAGCTAGAGTCAGAAAGAACAAATAAGGCATTGCTCAAAATAGTAAAAACTGCTCATCAGTTGAAAAACAAATTAAGAATAGTTTCCTAGTTTGAAGGAAAACAAATCCACTTAGCACAGTGGGGTGCTTCACTGGGATTAGTCAAAGTAATAATAGAAATAGACCACGGATGTCATCGGAATTCATGAAAATACATGTTAAAACTTAAATGATCATAGTGACATTTCTCAATATTTGAATGTTTAACATGAAAATACATGTTAAAATAATCTATTATCTAGATACCTTTTTAAATATCTTTTTTGAAATAATTCAGTCATAGTTAATTTTACACCAGTGCCTAAAGACTTTTAAGGAGCCAGCCACACATGAATTTGTACGCTATTTCGTACCTTTACAGCAGTGTTAGATGTACCTTGATAATGTATCTTATCACCACCAATATTATTTAAATAGTAAATTTAAAAAGTGCTTTAAAATTCATTGGATAAGATTTAATCTTTACCCCATTCTTGCGTAGCCCCCTCATATCATGTCTATATGTTTCATGTATGTTCCTTACAAAAGCTACCCTAATTTTACATATACAGACACCCAGGGAATGGTGTGAAAATGCACATTCTGAATCAGTATATGTGGAGTGAGGTATGAAATTCTGCAGTTCCAATATCCTCCCAGTCAATGCCAATGCTTTTGATATGATGATCATAGTTTTAATGTCCAGGCCTTCTAATTATTACCACCAGAATAACTGAACTCACCTGATTTCTTTGTTGATAGCATCCAGTTGTTCCTGAAGCATCATAGCTAGAGTCTGGGCATCAGAATGACCACTTGGAGAGAGAAGATCCATTGAGCTAAAAATTGTTTCTCTGTCATCATCATCAATATCAGATATTTCTGTGTCACTTTCAAAAGGGTGGCTGCTTAGCACTCCGATTTGTTGAGTTCTATTCCACTCATGATCTCCAAGGGATTTTACCTGAATGGTGAACAATTATAGTATTGATAACATTATTCATTTTAAAGCAATATTCTGAAAAAACAACACAAAAGCACACGTGCTTTTATATATTACTTGGCAAAAGCTGAACTGATTAACAACATTCTAATGTATTGGTTTAATAAAATAACTTCTTGGCATTTTATGTATGGGAGGTAGTGTCTGCATAAGTAGCAACATTTAGTAGAAATAAAAATAATAAATGTAAAACTTCTCCAGGATTTGTAACTCAATCCAAACTGAGGTTAAGAATTCCTTTAAAGCATTTGTGCTTGTAATATTTCTCCTTTTTTTTTTTTTTTTTACAAATTAACCCTTTCTATTGACTTGTCCTCAAGCATTCCCTTTTTTTGTACTAATTCATCTTATCTACGCTTCTGTATCATAAACTCAGAATACTAATATTATCACACAGAAAATTATACATGAATTCTCTCCCCACAGTCATTTACATAAATTGAAATAAATATTATTACAAATTTTGCAAAGTAATTTCATTTCATTTCATTTGCTCTACTCAAATGCCTGATTGATTTTTTTAAAGCCCAAGACGTACTAATATTTTGACTGATATAATAAAACCTCATGTGAATCAAAGTCCCGAGTAACCAACAGACCGATGTTTTTGAAGCTGTAATCTCAAAGTATGAGAAGTTAGGGAGTAAAAGTGAGGTCCTAGAGTTTTCTACTGTTTTAATTTTTTTTCAATCTTGTGATGATATAATGATATTGCCTTGACCATTTATTTAAGATTTGAAAACCTGAATTAGCTTTTATTTCACAAATTGTTTTGGTACTAAGTAGTATAAATTTATTTTTCATTAAAATGAGAAAGAACTAAGATGAACTTAATTTATTCTTTGTTTATTTATCTATCCATTCAACAGATACTGATTGCCTTTTATGAGAGATGAGTTTGTACATGACATATAGGTACTAATTAAGAAACAAAGTGTTAAAAAGAAAAAGGAAGAAAAGATTTATACAAATAAAGACAAGTAGTTATGTAGTGCTTTGGATACATACAAGTGGTTGGGAAGAACAAATATACTTAAAGCACAAAGGAATTAAGTTCTCTATCAAATGCAACTACGTACTTACTGAACACACATAGCTTACAAAGTTGAAGTTATTGAGTGAATGCAAGGCTGGCACTGCAGTTTATCATGGACAATTCTCTCCAAGCACCTTTAATACTGTGTGTACATTTTCCTCAAAGTGTTTTTAAAGTAGTTATTACAATTAAAATACTTAATTAATTGTAATCAACAGTATGAATGCCATTGCGTAGGTGCCCAAGCAACCAAAAAATACAATTGCCAGAATAGCATAATGGATAAAAGCATGGAATTTAAAGTGATACAAACATAAGCTCATGTTTTGAATCTATTACTTTGCTGGCTGTGTAATTGAAGACAAAATTTCTGAACTTTAATATTTTCATATCTTAAATTAGCATAAACATAGTACCAAATTCATAAGATTATGTGGATAAATACATGGGAAGTGCTTAGCTGAAATTCTGGCATAAGGTAGGGGTTATAGGTTTGTTATTGTTTTTAAAGCATGGCATATGTCATACTAATAAAAATGTTAGCATTTTTAATCTTCTCAGTATTAAGATGCTGTCCAAAATGAAATAGCATATTTACTTAAAACCATCAGAGACTTGAAATAAAAAGTTTAACCTTCGGCTCATCTCTTCTCACACCCATGCGGCCTCTCCGAGGTCTTCTTATTACTTTAGTGGTTCTGTAGTCAGACTGGCTGTCCACGAGGGATCCAACGGAATAGCGCAACTCAGCTGAGGGGTCCAGATGAGTCCTGGAAAAAATGAAAAAATGTGAAATATAGTCAATCACCAAAATTAAACTTATCAGCAAATCACTATCCAATTCTTAATTGGAAATAAAGCCTCAAGGAAACAGACTTCAAGAAAGAAAACTGATGAATTGTCCTGATCTGAGGTCACTCCAGAGGCTTATGTTTTGGCTTGTGAATCTCCTGTTACGCTTGCACATTATCTCACAAAAGACATCCATAGGTAATTCAAATATGAATTTTCTTAGAGTAAGCCAGTAATCCATCCCTCTGCTTCTAGAATGTCCTCTATTGTCCTAATTATCCACATTTTTCCCTTTTTTCAGAGTTCAGCCAAATCAGGTGGTCTCCAGACACTCTGCAACTTATTTTACTTTCTTCTCAGATGAGATGCTAGTAGTGGATATTAGTTATTGATAATCACTAACTTTAGCTCATCTCTTCCTACTTCCTCAACTGGAAGATCAAACACAAGTTGATGAAGTTATCATGCACCATCTGTTTTCTTCATTGTTTTTTTTTCTTAATTACGTGCACTCAGAAGCATGGAGGTCCAACAAATAATTGCTATTTAATAAATATTTAGTTATACTGTAACTTACTACAAATTTCATCAGTTTAGCTTAAGAATTCCCATAATACTTTATACTTTTGGCATGTTTTACTGTCCATAAAACCCCTTTTCATTTTATCTGCAAAGTAAGCTTATGAGATAGTCATAAAAACAGTATTTTATATGTAACTCATGTAAAATATATTCCAAATTGGAATCTTATTAAGAAAATTGGTTTTCCAAAATCAAACAGCTAGTAATTGTATATCTGAAACCTAAGAGTGCTTGGTGTAGTGTTATTTCTACTACAGTATGCTGCATAGAGGAAAGTTGTGCTGTGTCATTCTGTAATTGTGGATAAATATTGCATTGTTAGGTGGCCCATGAGATTCGCTGTGGCAGTGAACTTTTAGACAACACATCTAGAACTCTGCATTCCCTGATGGAAAGTAAAACAATGAAATGACCATTGGATCCTATTAAAATACATTTAATTTGTTAATTTAATAATATTTATTCCTTGGTATTTTTTTCAGCTCCCTTTTTCCTTCTCCGTCATCATAATCATCATCACCATGTAAACACATGGAACTGAATTAATTTTAGTTCAGAGTCAGAATACTTTCTTTAAAATAAGCATGATTTTCTAAATTAAAGACCTACCTGTTTTTTTTTAAAAAAATGTATTTATGTCTGCAGAAAAACACAAAATACTGAATGTTTCATCAGAACTTATACTGAAAAAATATAAGCTCCTTTAGAATTATTTTTTTTAATTTGGATTTTTCATCTGAACATCTGAAAAATGCTTTACCAGATATTCATTCATCCAACAATATTGATTGAGAGTACACTATATGGCATTTTTGTTGTTTTGTTTGAAATATATTTTATTGATTTTTTATAGAGAGGAAGGGAGAGGGATAGAGAATTAGAAACACCGATGAAAGAGAAACATCGATCAGCTGCCTCCTGCACACTCCCTACTGCCCACAACCAAGGTACATGCCCTTGACTGGTATCGAACCTTGAGTCTGCAGGCAGATACTCTATCCACTTAGCCAAACTTGTTAGAGCAATATATGGCAGTTTTTAAAGGTGCTGAGATTATAGTAATTAGAAACAAAAATATTAAGAATATTAGCTTCAGCCCTCGTGAAACTAATATTGTTAACATAAGCATATGACCACGAAACATGAACATCTAGAATCTGTGGTATCAAAAGTTTAAAATAGCTTATGTCATTGTATTGCTTATAAATAAATGATTAAATGAGTGAGCCCTTCTAGGATTTCTTATAGAATTTGAATCAAAGGCTTTAAGCAAAAAGAGAAACTTATATGTGAATTATTGAATTCTATCTAGAGAGAAACAATTGTCTCGTTGCTTCTTCTTTAAAGATTAGGTATTGAGTCAAAGTGGATAAGTAAAGCTAAATTAACTTGAATTCTTTAGTAAATATAATTTTGTTTTTCCTCTTTATTTGCAATTACTTTACCAAAATAGCTATATGCTCTTTGAATATGAATGACCATAATCAATGAGACTTCTTCAGGAACATCAAGCATTGAAAACATTTCTACATGTAGAAAAAAGAGCTGCTACTTCTTCCTGGAATGACATGTAATCTACCATACAGTTCATTTCTTCATTTAATACTAGAGGCCCGATGCACAAAATTTATGCAAGGGGCTCAGGCCTTGCAGCCCCGGCTGTCTCTGCTGGCCCTCACAGCATCAGCTTCATCTGGAAGGCTGTCTGGATGATCATTCTGCTGTCTGCTTTAATTAGCATATTAATTCTTTATTATATAGAATTCTTTTTATATCTTTTATTTATATAATTAGATGCAGAATATGAGAGGTACTGATTTCAACTTTTATTGTATATCTGCATAAAGGATTTCTAAATTATACAATTATTTTTTAATGTAGAAACTAAATTGGTGAGGAGTCAAAATAAGGCAGATACGTGTACTTGTCTATTTTATTTAAGAAGATATTAACCACAAGAAGATTCATATTGGTTTTTAGTCAACTGCAGATAATCTTTTAATTTAATGTTACCTTGATATTGTGGGTTCAATTAAAGAGCCAGTTCTCATTTTCAATTGATCAAGTTCAGATCTCAGCTTTTCAATTTCTTCTGCTAATCTTTCCTAAAAATCAAAGAAGTGTTACTCAAATAATATGCAAATACCAATAATACCAAGACTCAATTATGATAAACCAAGCCAGCCACCAAGTTTAGTGGCTTTTTAAAAATGGAAAAACTGGTGGATATAATTTTATTAAAAATAATTAGTCATGAAAGTAAAGCATGCCTGATTTTTCCCCTTGTAATGAAAATGTGAACAGCAGAAATCAACAAAACACTATCTACAGTTACTGGAATTCATTAATTTTTAATTTAAAAAAACCAGGCATACTAAGGTTGTGATCAGCTATGTTTACATCACTTAAAAATATAGAGTAGAAACCATAGCTGGATTAAAAAAATAAGAAAAGGTACTATTTATGCAGTCAGTGAAGGATTTCTATTATTCTATAAGAATAGGAGGATATATAAAAGTCAAGGAGAAAGAGTATTGAATTAAACAAATTAGGAAAAATAATTAATATGTGTTAAATTATCAGTTTCATAATAGTACAATTATTTGTGCAACTGATAATTTTCTCAGATTGGCATTATCAGTTTCAGTCTAAAATTTTATCAAGAGTTGTCTTATAGCCTTTAAGTGCTCATGTAAGCACTTAATTTTGTTTTCATAATTATAATTTTTATAATATAAACTAGAAGCCTGGTGCATGAAATTTGTGCACTGGGGAGGGGTCCCTCAGCTCAGTCTGTGCCCACTCACAGTCTGGGACCTCTTGCTCCTTACTGCCTGCCTATTCATTGCCCCTTAACATTTAGCTCACTGCTCCTTAGCACTGCCATGGAGGCAGGCGAGGCACCCGCCACCACTGCTGCACTCGCCAGCTGTAAGCCCAGCTTCTGGCTGGGCAGCACGCTCACTGTGGGAACTCACTGGCCACCAAGGGGGAAGCTCCTGCATTAAGTGTCTGCCCCTGGTGGCCAGTGCGCACCATAGCAACAGGTCATTCTGGTTGTTCTGCCATAAAGGTCGCTTAGGCTTTTACTATATAGGTGTTTAAATGTGTCCTTCTGGATTTTCTGTTGCTGTTTTTCCCTCTCTAAGTGGCCTGTTTGCCATTTTACTTGACTCATACTTCTTTTCTCATTGCATTATATTTTTGTCAATGTGAACTTTGTAAAGTTTCTCATATCTATTATTTTCATTCTTACTACCACCATTCTACCCTACATCCTTTTTATTTCTTTTCTGAATAATTTACCAGCTTTCATAGAGATGATGCTCCCTTCAATCTTTTCCCCCATATATTCTTCTGTTAGATGTATCATTTAAAAAATTATGTATGATTAGATCAATACTTTAAAAATATTAAACAGTTTCTTATTATGTTTATTAATTAATTTGTTTGTTATTTCCACTATTATGCATTAAGAACCTCTTGTGACTAGGCACCTAAGATACAGTAATAAATTAACAAATGTCCTGCTCTCACTTAATTTATAATTTGGCAGAAAACACAATTAAAGATGTTGGTAGGAAGGAGAAAATAGGAGAAACATGGAAAGGCTCTTCAATAAAGTGATATTTGAGTAAAGAACTGAAGAAAGGGAGGCAGTTATAAAAACTAGAATATCTGAGGAAAAGACACGGCAGAGAAAAGGAACAGCAAGTACAAATACCCCTTAGTGGGAGAATATTTAGTGAGCAAAGCGGTTAGTGGGGCTGAATTGGGGAGGTTAACAACAAACGCAGGCATGTGATAAATTTAGAAAGTAGGATTACAAGGTTTCAGAAGAGTAGTCCTGAATGGCCTTGTAAACCAGAGTAAGCTTTTGGCTTTACTCTGAGTGAGATAGGAAATTATTAGAGGATTTTTTGAGTTGAGAAATGGCATGACCATTTGGATGGGTGTAAAATGAACTTTAATTAATTGGGAGGAAAGGGAGAAATGAAATTATTAGTATTCTTCCAAAAACATCAGCAGGAGAATTATGGCTTGTACAATAATGGCGTTATGGAGAGTATGGCTGGAATTTGGTCATATTTTGAAAATAGAACAGAATTTGCTATCAGACTGTGGATAAGAATACTCCAAGGCCTTTAACTTGAGTAACTAAGAGAAAGAAGTGATTTATTGAGAAGATTGCTGACAGTGGTGGTCAGATTAAGTCGTGATGTAAGGGATTGACCTATTAAGTTTGAGTAGTGTCTATGTGTCTAAATAAAGATACTAAGTAGAATCTTTTTTACAAAGTAGATTATTGCATATATGAACCCTTCAGGGTAGGAAACCCAGTAGGATATTTAAATTTTGAAGTACTTAATTCATAAACAGTATTTAAATCCATGAAGTCATATGAGTTCACCAGGGACTAGACATAGAGAAGAAATCCAAGGACAGTCCTCTAAACCTCAAATTTAAGAGATCAGAATGATGAAGAGAAACATGGAGAGAAGGGGTTGCATACACAGGGGATTTTGCTGATAACACATTATAGAGAATTGAGTAGAGATTTCAGACGTTATAGGAAATATGATTAGATTAGAAAATATGCTTGGTTATATGAGATGATATTCAGAAATGAAGTATGACATGAATTTGCTTCTTCTGGCAATTGGCAGGAATAAGGATGTGAAGTATGGAGTGATTGGTACTGCTGGTTGCTTAGGCAGATTGTTAATGCCAAAAAGCTGGGGTAGGTTGGTGGTGAGGGAGTGGGTTCTGGATATCTTGCCAGGAACACACAGAGTTTTGGATAACATAATACTGCATAACAGGATCAAGTCCAAAATTTACAATCTGGTCAAAATCTAATTCTTTTTACACACAGACCAGTCTCAGCAAACTTCTGATGATATAGCAAATCAACCATCTTTGTTTTCTCTATGCTGTTACATAGGCTCTCTTCTCTGTCCCACCTTTCTCTATATAAGAATATACCTGCCTTCCAGAGCCTGAAGAAATGTCAGCTCTCCCCATGTAGACATTCTCAATTACTTCAAAGAGAATCTGATGGTATCTTCTAAGCATCATATTATACTGTTCTAATAGAGCTATCTTTTGGGAGATTGTGTACACGTTAACTGTGAGACTGGAAAGTTGTGTGGTTTTTTAAGTATTACATATGGTATTACATATGTCTCTTTTTCCCCCCATTGATCTCCCCCAGTCCACCCCCACCTCCCAGACTGTAAAAGGGAGCAGGCAGGGCTGAGGACCTCCCCTCCCTCACTGCCCCCAGTGCACAAATGCTGTGGACCAAGCCTCGAGTATGTACATAAGTTCACTGGTTAATCTCTTTGTTCACTATTATCTTTATTCTTTTAAGTTTTCAAATACCTCTCATATGCCACACTTTTGTCCATACTTCCTTCTCATTTCCTGCACTTCCTCTTTCCTTCCCTCTCTCTTTCCCTTCTCTCTTTCTATTCCATCTTTTATTCAACACACATTTATAGATTATTTCATAAGTTAGTAATTTTATACTATTTCATTTGCTTCTGCCAAATAATAAAATCAAATTAGGACAAAATTGCTAACAAGAATCTTACAGGCTAATGAAGGAGATCAAAGATATATTACCAATCACAACGTGTGTTTTTTTTGTGTTTTTTTTTTTTACATTTCATAATGTGTCCCTGATCTCCCTCTTCTGCCACATATCTTACAACTGGAATAATGATTCCAGCTGAACTATTATGCCCATTATTATTTCATATATCAAATTCACTGCTCATACACACTCCTACATGCTACATGTCTTATATTCAAAAGGCTTGCAACACAGTCCTACCTTTTCTTAAAGTTTTATTCAAGCCCCACTTCCCTGAAGACTTTTTTATGGCAGGAATGTATAGTGATCTTTCCTGCCTGTAGTTATTATTGTCTATTTGACTAATTTGACACTTAATGTTGCTAATTTGCAGCCCATTATGTTGTCAAAGGTGTGTTCTCTCTCCTCAATTAAAATTTTCATCTACTTTGGAGCTAGACTCATGTTTGAAAATATATAACTTATAATTCATATACATAATAGGTATTTAATACATTTCTTCTAAAATGACAGACAAAATAGTGTATACATTTTTACTTCATTTATAAAAAGCATTAACAAGTAAAATATCATTTTTTTCTTTAAGAAGTCAATATAGTGATTATCCTTTAGTATTTCAGTAATGATTATATGTTAATGAGAGGGGGGTTTCCAGAATGATGATTTTTGGTGTGTTTAGTTTGTAAAAATTCATCAAGCTCTCCCAATATATGTAAACTCTTTGTATGTATAATATAAAATTTAAAATTGTTTAAAAAAATCCTAAAATTATTTCTGTTGAAACTTACTTTATAAAACATTCACCAATGTGAAATAGAAAAAATAGGTAAAATGTAAGTCTCCATAATACCTTATCATGTAGAGATTCTTCTAGATTCTTCCTGAAAGTTTCTGATTCTTGAATTAAAACATTCTACAGAAGAGGAAAGAAAAACAGAAATAATTAACAAACTAAACAGAAAATATTCTTCAAGATTATCACTCAAGAATCTTCTTCATCAATTTTTTCTGCATTTATTTATTGATTTCCTTGAAAAGTAAGTTACAATGGAATCTTTAAACATTACACCTTAACATTTGAATTGACAAATGGACTGAATATATCTTTATATTTCTGTGTGCCTCCTCTCAGTTACTCAGATAATTAGGTTACTATTAAATAAGAAAAGGGCAATATTGTCCAGAGGTATTGTTGATAAAGAACTCAGACTATTTTTATTATCTGAAAAAAGAAGCAAAGATCATATTTTTATTTATTTATTCTTAATATATTTTTATTATTGATAGTATTATAGATATCTCACCTTTCCCCTTCTTTCCCCCACTCCTCCCAGTCCTTATTTTTAAATGTTCAATTTCTGGAATTCTATTTCAAATCAGAATGATCAATTTCTATGATAGTTAATTTTGTAGAGAAATAAAAGTAAAATTTTAATGATTTCTAAAAACAATATTACACATCATAACATGTGAACATATGGTAAGCTGCATTATAGATATTTTTTAAAAAATTCTTTTCATAAAGTATTACTGTTGTAAGCTTTATAATGTTCTTACAATACTACAAAGTGTGATTTTAAAACATGTGTTGTTTTCAAGTTTACAGAGTTAAATTAACTAAGAATGTAGTAATTGGCATAGTCCATGCATTTGGAGTTGAATGGGAAGAAGTCTTGCCTTATGACTCCCTAAGACTCCCTAAAGGGTAAATTAATCAAAATACTTTAACATTTTACAGAAACCTATTTTTTCTATTTTGGTTTATTGGATGAATCAGGGGCAAATGTCTAGCTCAAGTAGTGACTGGTAACAGTCTAAATTTCCAAAGTGATTTGTGCATCTAGGTTTTATCCTCTACTTTTGTTTATACCTTGGAATTGGAAACCAGCTCATATAACTCTTGCTGATTTGGAAGCTGCCTGCTTTCAATGAGACATATGTAAATGTGAATGAAATTGGCTGTACAGAAGCACTTAAAAAAACAACAACAATGCAGCTAAAAATAGTGCATGTCTAAATTCTGTACTGAGATTGACATTAAGCTCACCCACAGTCTGGCTTTTAGACCAGTGATAGATTCGGTTACTTAAAACATTTGAATAATTCAAAACAAGACTCCTTACACACCCCAACATATTTATTTTTGTTTTTTTTCAGTCTTCTTCCTTGCATACCAGACAAAAGACAAACGCAATATTTTTAAACAAAAGTGCAACACATTTAACACAATTGTCTCCGATGATCATGTTAATATGCAAGATTTATAAAATACAAATAATGTTTATTCATTTAAAAATTGATCTTATAAAAATAAATAAAAAATTAAAATAAATAAAATTGATTTCATTTTTACAGAAACTGTTCATTCATTTCTAAGAACATTCTTTTTTTTAATTAAGGAAAGTCAATGACTCCTATGATCAATGTAATGACTCTAGCTGGTATAAAACAACATGGGCACAAAAACACTGTGAAATACATGATTCTCCTCTACTGCCATGTTACCTTCTCCTCTAGAGCCGCCATTCTCTCCTTTAAGTGTAGCTGTAAGCGTTCATTGGACTCAGTCAGAAGTCTGTCCACAGTGTCGGATAACCTTTTGTTGTGCTCCTCATTCATTTTCTCTCTTTGCCTAGCCTTATATTCAAGACAAAAATAAATACATTTGACATAAAATCATTACATAAGCATCTGGGTTTATTTTTATATTTTCTCTAGTTTTAAAAATGAATTTAATTTTATGTTGATTTTGATTAAATTGCTAGAAATTTAATTTCTTTCAAGTGTCTCAGGGCATATCCATAACTTTTTAAATACAACTCATGATAAAGAAAAACGTTCATTTTTTGTGTATAGAATATAAGCCCATAAACTGATCATTGAGGTAGACGTGCTTAATAGACATACTCTTTGAAGTTCTTGATTTTTCTCTTCAAGTTGACCTTCCAGATGTCTCATACGTTCTTCAATATTTCCATGTCTCTCTTCAGCCTGTTAAGAAATATGAAGAATGCACCTGACATGTAAAACTTGATGAACATGTTTCCTCTAAATAAACTGAAATAAAATGTAAAGCAAGCTTCTACCAACCGCAAATGTAGTTTTCAAAAATAAACTTTCGTTAAACAGGCAGCTGAACAGCATTGCTTGAAATGTGTCAGCTACAAAGGCCTGTTACATCCAAGCATCAGCAAAACATCAGAGTTATTTATGAGCAATGAAATCAGCCAAATGTAACATGCAGACTGTGCATGGTTTGAACACAAACCTGCCATTGTCCAATCTTAAGCTCCTGAAGCACTGAACTGCACAGATGGTCGATTATCAATAAATAAAAGTAACATAATTTTAATAAATGAAAAGAAAAACTTAGATGGATTCTATTTAGCAATAGAAAGTAAAGTCCAGTAGGACTACCTTCCTACGTATGGAGATCATTTCTTGTAGTTTAGCTTCCATAACATATTGATAATCATCAGATGAGGTAGAAGAGGTTGGATCAGACTAACAAGTCAAGGAAAAGGAGAGGGACAAAATAGAAAAATCAGAACTAAAGACACTGACAACGAACAGAACACAGCACAGAATGCTTAAAAGAAAAGTGTGACAGCAAATTTAATATTTTAATAGACAGAACTTTATGTAGAAAGATCTACACTGATATCTGGTGAACATAATGCAGTTGATGGTTATAATTGAAAAACAATGGTATATTAAAATAAAAAGCTACCAACCTAAGGTATGGAAGGTTAGTGATGGCTGGCGATGACAGACTACTACAGAATGAATTAAAGCAACTCTGAAAGAGTCATGTAATAATTGGAATTATGAGAAACCAAACACTAGAATATATCTCAATAGATTTGTTAAAAGTTTTGTATTTTGGTTTGCTTGTTTGTTTATCATATTACTTAAAAATGGAAACAATGTATCTCAATGTTGAGGAATATGCTAAGTCAATGACTCAGATAAAATAAATTTGAAATTAAATTTATTATAAGCTCAACTCTGTAGAAAGCAGAGAAAAGCTAAGCCCCAAGGTTAATTATTAGTAGCATTGTCAATTCAAGCAGGATGGGGTTTCATCAGCAATAGCAGCAAAATGACTTGTGTTCTCTAAATACATCTTATGTTTGTATATCTTCAGAGATAGTCTTAATTTGAACTTTTAAACGAGTATTATTAAATTCTCAAATTACTGAGGTGACAATATAATGCTGCCAGGACTAGAAAAATTATTTGTGAACTCTCCTGAATGGCACTAGTGACTACTCCAAACTGTTTCCACATTGATTTGTTGCTATGGAAACAAAATAGTGCCCTAATGTACATAGGCAGCATATGCCTTTGTGAGCTAAAGTTTCCCCAGTGCCAAGGTTAGTTACATGTCTTAGAGGTGATTGCCAGGTTACCACAGACGCAGACTGTTTAACACATGTGACATTGCTGATAGCTGAATTGTATTAGTATGTTATACACAGGTTACACATAAAGTTACATCAACATGTTCATAATAATTACAACTTAAATAATTATTACCTCAAAAGTAACCTATGTCAAAACAACAACATTCAACTCTAGACCATATTCTATTACATTTTATATATATATTCTAAAACAGTGAAACTTACTGTATGCAAATATAGGGCTATATGTAAATATATCATTCAGTACCTGAAAAGAAATAGTCACCTATTCATGTATTAGTTCACATGCATATGTACTATTGTGTATAACAAATTCCGACATTTAACATTTAACTGGAGTGCATACATAAGTTGTAGTTCAACATCTACAGTTTTTAATTTTCCTCGTGATACTCTTATTTTATAAATATGAGAAATAAGGAAAAATAACAATAACCACATTTTCTTTTCAAATTCTAAGAGAAGGAAACAGAAAGCTATCATAGTCTCCAAAGTCATAAATGGTTTTATAATGGCATTTAAAACTTAGAATTAAATCAAGAATACAGTTAGTGGGTCAAAATGTTGTTGAAATTATATAATCTAAATTCATAAAAATATAATTTAACAGACAGTGGTATGAAAATTAATCATATCACTGGCTCAAGATAGTTAAGACATAAACATTTCAATTTCCAATACTGTATCTTCAAAAATACAAGTCTAGTAGGCCTTCCAAGGTGCTTAAAGGTTCTCCCTGTTTCTATCTTAAATAAGGAAAATACACCAAAACATTGTAAAAATTCACTTCAGAGAATGAATGAGAATTCTGTCATGTTTAAATATCTATGTTATTGCTGATCTTTTTACTTGCATTAAAAATGAATAAAATACCTTGTTGAATTAAGATGAATTATATACTTACTGAAGAAATATGTATTGTAATTAAAGAAGAAAGATCATAAATAACAAGATTGGAAGCCCAAAATAATTATTAGTTAATTGTGTTTATACTCACAAAAACCAAATTTTAAGCTTTATCCATAGTTATACTTCTGATTTTCTAAAAATCTTAAATGAGTTTTACCTCCTACACACACACACACACACAAAGATACCCTTATCAACCAAAGAGTAGATTCGGACATCATTTCTGAACAAACACTGAGATCAACTTCAACCACTGTTGATTTATGTGCACCTTTGCCTTGTGAAGACTGCAGCTTAAGCAATTATTGTAAACACCGGCATCACACAAGAACAATTTGCTATTTTTTACATTCCTTGATGAGATATAGAATTTATTCTGTGTTCACTCTTTAATATGGCACAGGACAATTCCAAATCAACTAAAGATTCAGGGGAAAAAATCACATAGGTAGAAGTAGTTTTGGGAAGAGTGTGTATATATTTGGAAATGAAGAAGAAATGACAGTTATAGAGAGGAGAATCAAAGAGAAGGAGAAAAAATAGGCATCTATAATAAAAGTAGAAAAATATATAGGCCAAATAAAATGTCTGTGGGTTGTTAAGAATACCATTCAAAATATAGGAGAGAAAAGCCTAGATTAAAAATAGGCTAAAATATTTTATTTTTGTGAATAGTAAAAAATATTAAGAACTAGAAAAAGACTATGATGATCAATAATAGTGAGATAAATTAGACTCGAGATTCTTTTTATTGTGCCCAAATGATTTTTTTCCTTTGGCTTATTTTGACACCATATGTTTTTTTCATGGGTGTCTTGCTGTTAGCATTACAGATGGAAATTAATTTTCTGAAGTAAGAATTTTCTAGATGTAATTTACTTACAGGATATTTTTTTACATGATATTATCCCACTATCCCCCCCCTCTTTGATTAATGGAGGCTTTTGGAAATTTTATATTGCAGTCTTGGTAGCTTTAAATTTTAATTTTTGCACAAAAATTAAAAATAGGTTCTTTGCATGTTAGGCAACTTTATGATGAGATATGGGGGTGGGGAGGTGAGGGCATGTGCTGGGGGGTAGGAGAGGCTGGGGGGAGGTCAATGGGGGAACAAAAATGAAACACAGGTACTACTATTTATAATTCTTTAAACAATAAAAATATACATATAAAAATAATAGTGAGATAATAAAAACAAATTGCAATTCAAAAAATAAATAAATAAAGCAAATTCTAGAGACATTCCCTCCTGGCCTTGAGAAGAGAGGACAAGATAAAGTATAATTGTTGTGGCCGTAAAACTTGGGGTAACATATGAAAGAATGATCTTCAAATATTATAAAAGTGTTACAGAGGGAGTGTTTCGATGATAAAAATCTCAGCACTAAAGGAGCATTATGATGAATTAAATGCAGCAATCATCTGAAAATGGTATATCTGAAATGTTGTTGATATAGAGTCAGCCAGAGGAGAAATCAGTAAAAAGGAGCAGCAGAGTAAATAATAGCATTTTAACACTTTTTAAGAAGAATAAAATCCTATTGTAAAAAGAAGAAATCAAAAGGGTCCAGATGAAATGAAATTTCAGCAACATATTATGAGGTAGGAGTAAACTGAGAATATTATTTGGATACATAAGTGAATATATATATATATATATATATATATATATCAAAATAAGAGCCCAAGAGAATAAAATGAAAGGCAAAAAAGTGAGACACATACTTCAAGTTAAAAACTCTTTTAAATTAAGAATTTTCATGAATATTCAATTTAAAGTTTCATATATAAAATATTGTCTTATAAATTATGTTTTATTTTCAGTCTATCAGAGGTAAATTTGGGGCAATTTTATGTTGAATTTTAAATTGTGTTTGATTGGAAGAGATTCCAAACATTCTCGTATTTTACACAGGATAATATTGATGATTATTTTACACTAAAATTTTACAAAAGTTATTTTTCATTATTTAGCCACCCAATTGCCACTAACATAATTCAATTCAATAAAATAACTCTTTATAAAAGTTTTTTGGTTCCTCAGATAAAAAGACTAATTGTACATATCTCGATCTGTACTATAGTAATTGAAAATATCTTCACAAGAAAAAATAGAATGTTACTGATATAGTTGCACATTTTGATATAATTTAGAAAAGATATTTAAATTAAATGATAAAAACTTTATGTTGGAAATCACACATTTCTGGAATTGCCAGAGGAATTTATGTCATGGTACATGACTATGGAAAGATCTAGATTGGAACATAACCCTAATCACCTAATCACCTAATGTTTAATTCAGCTAGCTCCTCCAATACTCTATAGATAACCAACTATTCCAATATTTTCTAACCCTGCAATACATTGCCAAACCAGTCTCATTGTACCCATCTAAATTCTCAACAGCAGTGAATGAGGGTTCCCTTTTTTCCACAACCTCTCCAACACTTGTTATTGCTTATCTTATTGATAATGGCCACTCTAACAGGTGTGAGGTGGTATCTCATTGTAGTTTCACTATCAAACAGAAATAGCATTGCTTCAAAGTGTATATGAATATCACTAAAATAAAAGTCCATATTTTTTTTTACTAAAAGCATGTTTGACTTTTAATATCAATTGAAAATATTCCCATATTTTAGAGGTTTGCACAATCATTACTGTGTGCTAAGTTGTCTCCTCCACTGCAAGTAAGTGGGTAAACTGTAAGTTACAAATTCTGTCATTAGGGATTAGTCAAAGCAATTGATGTGGCAATATAAGAATAAGCATACATATTTGATTTCCTGCAAAAGTAAATAATTAAAGAGGAACAGTAAACTGATACCTATTAATTAAAATAGGGAAGTCAATCAGTTAGAAAAAAGGCAAATATGTGCCCACTACTCTAAGCCAAATCTCTTGTCACCATAACCCCTTCTTCCCTCATCACCTTCCTCTGGCAAATCACAACTACAATGAGATACCACTTCACACCTGTTAGAGTGACCATTATCAATAAGACAAGCAATAACAAGTGTTGGAGAGGATGTGGGAAAAAGGGAATCCTCATTCACTACTGGTGAGAATTTAGACTGGCACAATTACTATGAAAAGTAGTATGGCAAGTCCTCAAAAAACTAGAAAAGAGCTACCATACAACCCAGCAATCCTTCTCCTGGAGATATACCTGAAAAACTTGAAAATATGTATTTGCAAAGATATATGTACCCCTATGTTCATTGAAGCATTATTCACTGGATAAAGAAGATGTGGTACATATACACAATGGGATACTATTAAGCTATATAAAAGGATAAAATACTGCCATTTGCAACAACATGAATGGAACTTGAGAATATTATGCTAAGTGAAATAAGTCAGTCAAAAAAAGCAAAGAACCATATCATTTCATGCAAGTGTGAGATATAATACTATGGATTTTAATTGGTTCAGAAGAAATTGTATCCACTAAAACCACTTTCTGACTATTTAATGGCTGGAGACCTTAGACTGCTATAAATCTAACTTCCAACTTCTAAACCTTTTTTCTTAGAATAATCAGAAATGAATCAACTGCTCAGATATTTCCTATATTTATTGTACCAATTTATGTTCAGCATATTAAAATATGTATGTGCATATTAAATTTCATGTATATACATATTAAATACCATCATTATGTATTTATATTGTGATTATTCTGCTGTGCAAATGTTTCCATGGGAAATTAATATAAGGACATAAAATTTCATTTCTGTTCATGTTTAAGTAGAAAAGGAATCATCACAATTATATATTAATCATTCATGTCAGTATAAATAAGATATACATAGTATAAAAATTCACCTAAATATGAAACCAATGTAATAAATATTAGATGAACTTAATTTTCATAAAGACTAAAGAAAATCTTTACAGATTTCATTTTGATTACTAGTCATTTCTACAAGCACACCTAAGTTGACCAAGTGTTATATTGCAGTACCTTTGTCAGGGCTGCAATTCTCTGAGCCAGTTCAGCCTCTACTTCAGGTAAGGTCTCAGCTTTTCTCATAGTCTGCTGCAATTTCTGCTCAGCGAGCTCAAGTCGTTCTTGTAACTGTCTGTTCTTCTCTTCCATCTGAAACAGGGGTGGGAAAGAGACACTTAAAGGGTCACAGTTAGTATAGCAGACCCCATTCACTAGGGGGTTTGAACTCCAGCCATTATCCTAGATTTAAAATCAGCTGCCACATTTGCAAAAATGTCATTGCCCTTGTGTTTTTTAGATAATACTTATCTACATTCCTTAATACAATTTAGCACATTAAAAAATTTAGAAAAGCTCTTACCAATGGCAGCAAAAAGAAAAGAAGTTAACAGTGAATGTATATACTTGGACAAATGGAATTCAAATCAGTACTTACACTTCTGATGTACCATATTAGCATAATATTGAAAAATCAGATAATTAGCTGGAGAGGGAGAAGTAATGTACTATAATGGTTAGGCTCAAAAGATGGGATTGGCAAACATTTTTCTGTGAAGGGCCAGGTAGTAAATATTTTAGGCTTTGTGTATCATATAGTTTCTGTTCCAACATTTTGATTCTACAAATAGTCAGAGACAATGATTAAATAATGGGTATGACTATGTTTCAATAAAACTTTATTTACAAAACAGAGTTATAGTTTCGTCACAAAGGATATAATTTGCCCATTTCTGCTTTGGAATGCAGTAGACTTTAGTTCCTATTACAGACTCTGGCAACTACCAGATGTGTGACCTTGAGAAAATGTTCATGTCCTGAACCTTACTGTCGGCAGTATAATAACTGGGCTTACTTCACAGGTGGTGGCTAGATTTAAGTGAGGTAATACATGTAAACTACTTAGCACAGTTTCTGGTTCACGTGTAGATCCAAAGTCATTTTTTTTTTTATTAAGAACAATTTCCAAATTACTTACTGAAAACCACATGTTTGGTTCACACCATTTTAAATTTTAGAGAATGATTGATTATGAAGAAATAATTGTTGCGGCCGAAACCGGTTTGGCTCAGTGGATGGAGCGTCGGCCTGCGGACTGAAAGGTCCCAGGTTCGATCCCGGTCAAGGGCATGTACCATGGTTGCGGGCACATCCCCAGTGGGGAGTGTGCAGGAGGCGGCTGGTTGATGTTTCTCTCTCATCAACATTTCTGACTTTCTATCCCTTTCCCTTCCTCTCTGTAAAAAATCAATAAAATATATTTTTTTAAAAAAAGAAAAAAAAAGAAATAATTGTTGCATATTTAATTTATTCAACATTTTGTGAGAATGGTGAGAACACACACGTGGACCAGAACAAAAACAACACAGAGATACTGAACCTGCCGGAGGATGGCCTCTTTATTTGCCAACTCATTTTCTAGTTTATCATTCATATCATGTATGGAGGTAGATTCTCTCTGAGCGCTGAGGTAACGCTTCTCAAGGGTTGTGATCCTTTCTTCCATATCTTCCTTCTGTGCCATGGCCTACAATTAAAAAAAAAAAACAAAAACAAAAAACCTCAAATCAGATTTTCAGATAGTTTAACTTATTGTCTTTGTTATTTAAATAAAAGATTAAGCCATGGAAACCATTGCTTTATTGAAATATATACTAATTTATTTCATTTCACATGAGGAATATAAGATTTCATGTGAGTTTTCCCAAATTATCTGTCTGAATTCTTCTTACAACTTGGGTTAACCGAAAGCTTTCTTTCTCTGAGAATGCAATAGTGTACATATATCTACCATGAAACTCATGTTGTCTTTAGTCACTCTCCCAACCCACAAATCAGCTCTTCTTGTATTATTTGGCTATGGAAAGACACCAATCTCCCTAGGATTTTAAGATCATTCTTGAAAATTTTTTCACCCTCTCACTTTAATTAATTGATTAATTAATTAATTAAATGTCTTTGTTGAAAGTATTACAGATGTCTCTTTTTTTGCTACTCATCAACTCTACCCGACTCCCGCCCAGCCCACTCCCCAAACCTTCACCACATTATTGTCTCTCCATAGGATATGCATATATGCATATACATTCCTTGGTTAATCTCTTCCCACCATCCTCCCCTCACCCTTTTCCTCTGAGATTTGTCAGTGTGTTACATGCTCCAGAACAGGATCTATTCTGTTCATCAGGTTTTTCACTTATTAGATTCCACATATAAGTGAGATCATATGATATTTATCTTTCTCTGATTGGCTTTCTCTGATTAGCATAATATCCTCACTTTAATAGCCTAACCTACCATCTTGCTAATGGTCTTTTTTCCCTGCTTACTGATTCTCCACCCTACTGACCAAGAGTCATTTCTAAATGCCAATCTGATCATATTGTACTCCATCTTCAATGTAAAATCTGAGCTACAAAGTCTAGAAAAGAAGTAGCTTTATGAACTGACACTTCTCTAGCTCTGTGTATCGGAATAAATCATGTTCCCCTTATTAGCCCTTCTAAATTCATATCCATCCACAAGGACCTGTGAATTTGACATTATTTATAAATAAGGTTTTGCAGAAGTAATCAAGTTAAGATGAAGTCACACAGCATTAGTGTGGGCCTTAAATCCAATGACTTGTGTTTTAACTAGAAGAGAAAGATCTGGGGACACAGACATACAGAGAAAAGGGCAGTATTCAGAAGGAGGCAGAGATTGTAGTTACACTGTTACCAGCTAAGAACACCAAGAAATCTCAGCAACCACCACAGGCTAGAAGTGGCAAATCAAGATTTTTCCCTAGATAGAGCCTTCAGAGGTAATATGGCCCTGCTGATATTGAACTTATAGTCTCCAAAACTGGCAGAGAATGAATTATTGTTGTTTTAAGCCACCCAGTTTATGATAATTGTTACCACAGCCTCAGGAAACTAATAAACTCTGTGATTTCATTTCCACCTAGAATTCATTGTTGACTTTTCTGTCTAGCTCAGTTCTGCTGACCTTCAAGGCCCAATTAAAGACTGCTTGTTAAATTATGTAAATATTAAATTCAAATGCATAAAATCCAAGTAATCCATCAATTTGGTAAAAACATATCTGGATTATATATTTTTTGACATTAGGTACACAAACCTAGATTTTAGCTATCCCAAATAACAGTTACTATTTACAAAACTTTTATTTTAAATTTTGACTATTTTTTAAATATATATTTTATTAATTTTTTACAGAGGGGAAGGGAGAGGGATAGTCAGAAACATCGATGAGAGAGAAACTTTTATCAGCTACCTCCTGCACACCCCCTACTAGCTATGTGCCCACAACCAAGGTATATGCCCTTGACCAGAATTGAACCTGGGACCCTTGAGTCCCCATGCCAACACTATCTACTGAGGCAAATTGGTTAAGGCAAATTTTGACTATTTTTATATAACTTTAGTCCAATGATGGTAGGGTATCTCTTCAGAGCACATACAGTTGTTAATATTGAATCCTGTTAATTTCATTTTCATTCAGAACTCTGGGATATCTTGCTAATGTTTTAGCTCAAAGAGAAAATTCTGAAACTAGTGTGCACCTATAAAATTCGCACTAAATTTAATGACAACAAATTCAGTAAAAGGCATAACTATGTTTCTTCAGAACACAGATCCTAGAGTAGTACATACTTGCTCAAATACTAGTTTTGGATACATATTACCTTTGTTATCAGGTAAATATTGCAATGTTGCTTAACCTCCCTTTTTTTGGGGGGGGCATGGAACATTCGAGCTTACTATATAACGTTGTTGTAGTATGTTTGCTATGATGTTGAAATACTTTGTATGGTGTCTCATGAAAAAAAACCACACTCAATAAATAAATCATAACTTTTATTATTTATTAATTGGTATTATGCCTACAATTAACTGATATGGTTGTGCCATACATTAAATGCAGGGATCATTGTATGTAACTTTGGTTTTACATTTTGGGTCAGTGATTCATGTGGGAGATTCAATTTTTAACTGTAGGCTGTGTTGACAAAAATAAATTTTGAATTTACAAGTTAAAGAAATATCTTTTCTGTGTGTGTCACTTGGAATTTCTAAAAAAGAAAGCTTTTCCTCATCCCTGAAAACACTATCTAAATAAGGAGAAAAACAGATGAAAGATTGATTCAATTTATCTCTTGACCTGAAGTTTATTTATAAACTGAAGTTGATTATATCAAATAAATATAACTCCGTAAATCTAGTAAAGTGAAGAATGCAATTTCCTATTTGAGATAATAGAAAAGACAAAATTAATTTAATCACTTAGCAACCTTTTGAAGATCTTTTATGGATTTATTTGTAAAATAAAATATAATTTAAAGACTTGACAAAAAATTCTAACTCTTGGCATATTAACATATTTAATGTGATATTATAGTCAACCAGATGCCCAGTGCATGAAATTCATGCATGAGGGGGTGTGTACCACAGTCCAGCCTGCACCCTCTCCAATCTGGGACCCTTCAAAGGATGTCCGACTCCCTGTTTAGGCCTGATCTAGGTAGGATTGGACCTAACTGGGCAGTTGGACATCGCTCACACAATCCAGGACTGCTGGCTCCCAACTGCTTGCCTGCCTGCCTCCCTGATTGCCCCTAACCGCTTCTGTCTGCCAGCTAATCACCCCCTAACCATTACCCTGACAGCCTTATTGATGCCTAACTACTCCCCCCTGATTGCCCCTAACTGCCCTCCCCTGCAGGCCTGGTCACCCCTAATTGTCTCCCCTGATGGCCATCTTGTGGTGGCCATCTTGTGTCCACATGGGGGCAGCTATCTTGTGTGTTGGAGTGATGGTCAATTAGCATATTATTCTCTTACCAGGGGCCCGGTGCATGAAATTCATGAACTGGGGGTGGGTGGTCCCTCAGCCCAACCTGCCCCCTCTCAGGGGTCATCCTACTGATGGCTTATCCTCAGCCTGCCCAAGGCCAAAAGCCTCTGGCCAAGACTTTCCATCCTTGGGCAGGGGACCTCGGCCAGGGAACCCCAGCCAGCCATCGCCCTGCAATCAGGCCAATCACTGCCTGGCCCTGCCCCCAACCCAGCCCAGCCTGGGGCACTTAGCAAAGCAATTGCCCTGCGATCTGGGCCAATGGCTGCTTGGCCACACCCTCAGCCCACCTGGCCCAGCCTGCCATGGGCAGCAGCCATCTTGGTTGTGTGTTAATTTGCATATAGCTCCTGATTGGCTTATGGGCATGGCTTGTGAGCATGGCTTATTTGTTGTGGCAAAGGAACAGTCAATTTGCATATTACTCTTTTATTAGATAGGATTAGATAGGATAGAGGCCTGGTACTTGGATGGGGGCTGGCTTGTTTGTCCTGAAGGGTTTCCTGGATCAGATTTCAGGTTCCCTTGGGTTATGGGGTGGCCTGGGTGAGGGGCTTGTGGTGGTATACAGGCTGGGCATGCCCCCTGGTGACCCAAGAAGAGGCCCTGGTATCTGGGGTTTATTTATCTTTTATAACTGAAACTTTGTAGCCTTGAGCAGAGCCAAACCTCCTGCTCACTCTATGGCTGCAGCCATTTATATTGGAACTTATTTATCTTCTATAATTGAAACGTTGTAGCCTTGAGTGTAAGCCTGGGCTGTCCAGGGGCGGAAGGGAAGCTTGGCTTCCTCCATTGCTGGGGAAACCCAAGCCTCTTGCTTGCTGCAGCTCTGTGGCTACAGATATTTTGCTTGGTTTAATTTGTATACTCGCTCCTGATTGGCAGGTGGGTGTGGCTTGTTGGTGTAGCAGATGTATGGTCAATTTACATATTACTATTATATTAGATAGTATGCTTGATTAGTAGACTTTTGATTAAAATTGGAGAGTTAAGCTTTTGTTATGAGATTGTTTATTTTTACTTTTTCCCCGTTTTTTTTTGTTTGTTTGTTTGTTTTGCTTTTGAAAACTAAGGCTTTAACAGATAATTTCCCTATACTTTTGCATGTTAGTAGATTTTTTTATTTGTTCTGACCATTGTATTTTCAAACATTGCAGGAAAAATAAGTTTTAGCTGAACTTTAAGACTTTGCTTTTGGGTCAAACACCTGAAGATAACCAATAGTAGCTGCTCTTAAAAACACTTTCTCAACTCTAAAGACGAAGCAGTCTGTGTTTTCCAAATGTATGCGATGCCTAGTCTTGATCCAATCCCCCTACTCTAGTAGGTCACAATCAATATGTCAAGCAACCAAAACTAAACTTCAAATCAAAATAAATTGAGATAGACTTATTTCTTGACAAAGAAGAATTACAAAACTCTATTTGAAAGCGATAATGAAGCATGCTAAAATAATTCATTTCAGATATATTTGATTGTTCTCACACGCAAAGCAAAATATACTTCAGTTTTAATTATATGGTTAATTTTCCTTATCATAGAATTTTTTCTTAATTTGATAACTATTTATTGTTTATTCAATACTAGAGGCTTGGTGGATGAAATTTGTGCACAGGGCAGAGGGTGGGAGTGTCCCCTCAGCCCAGCCTGCACCCTCTCACAATCTAGGACTGCTGGTTCTTAACTGCTCATCTGGCTGCCTGCCTGATTGCCCCTAACTGCCTCCTTGTGAGCCTGATCACCCCTAACTACCTCTGCCTGCCATCCTGATCTGCCCTAACTGTCTTCCCTGCCATCCTGGTCACCCCAACTGCCTCCTGCTACTGGCCTGATTACCCTTAACTTCCCTCGCTCACTGATCTGGTCCACCCAACTGCTCCCTGCTGGCCTGGCCACCCCTCACTGGTCCCCCTACCGGCCTGGTTGCTGCCAACTGTGCCCCTTCCAGCCTGATCACCCCATGCAGCCTGCTGTTCAGTTGTTTGGTCACCCCTCACTAGCTCCCCTGACGCCCTGGTTGCTGCAAGCTGACCCCCTTGCTGGCCTGTCACCCCACACAGCCTGCTATTCAGTCATTTGGTTGCCCCTCACTGCCTCCCCCCACCCTCCAGCCTGGTCACCCCACACAGCCTGTTGTTTGGCCATTATTGTAAGGGCGTTCTGACCAATTTGTATATTACCCTTTTATTAGTATAGATTTAAATCATACTGTGCTGGCAGAGGTTGCATGATAAATCACCTTAATTTTTTTCTACTAAAATATTTGCAATCTAGTAGATTTTGTGTGACCGGAGTCCAAGAATGCATTATTATTCAGGAAAATAAAAGCTAAGTCTGGGGCTATGAGTGTGAGTAAATGATACCTTAAGTATGTGCATTGCATATCTTCATGCTTATTGGGAAAAATGATCAAAAGATTGATCATTTAGGGTACCGTTATATTGTAGTTGCATTTTTAGGACATTTTTCTACCACTGAAGTAATGCCTGCATCTCAAGGATTTTGAAAGCTAATCAAAGTGTAAGAACCACAGGTTTTGAAGTCAGGCTTGTACTATATCTTCCTGGTACTGGGGCTTGAGGGAGTGGGGAGGTCAGTGCATAGGCCTTGCACATCTCACTAGAACCTTAGATGATTTACCTGAGAAAAAATGGGGTAATGACAAGTACCTTCTCTATTGTATAGATATAATATACCTAAATTAGTCTTCCTGGTTGATCCTCAAGAAATTCATAGCAGAAAACAAGGAACCTGTGGCCTGTGACATGAATCTGAAAATATTTTATTTAACTTTCACAGTGTCTTTAACACACACACACACACACACACACACACGTGATACATGCGGGCAAAGTGTAGGCTCCTTGTCCAGGTTTCATTAACTCTGTCACTTCCTCCTATCCGGCCCTTCATATATTTATACTGCCTGTCTAGTTCTGAAAGCATTAGTGTTTCCAACTTTCCTTCAAAGGTGAAAAAGGGCAGATGTTCCTCTCCTATGAAACTCTTCTAAAGTACAACTACATAAAAATTGTAGAGCTGGTAAGAACAGTTATATTTTAAAATAATTCATCTGAAGGCAGAACAGCTTACACTTCAATAGAAGGGATTCCTAATAAAAGAACACCTGGCACCAGATAATTGAAAAAAAAATTTGTCACCTACATTCAAAGACGATTAGAATCAAGGGACTATTTTTACACCAGCAGTAAAAAAGGGGGAGCTGGTGATGCTGAGGTCTACCTGTGACACTGGATTAAATAAGTATGAATAAAATAGATAAATGTTAAATGAAAGGAAAAGAGCTAAATCTCTAGGACAAAAAAATAAAAGAAAAATACAGAATTTGCCTCAAGAAATTGTCTTGGTAGTTTATTGGCCAGAAATTTTAGTATTCCTTAACAGTGATATTAAATTCATTTACTTTATAAATTCTCTGACTTTGGGTAGTGAGGAGGAGTTAAGATAAGAGACATATAATTAATATAAGGGTATAGAGAGCTCAGTATCTTTATTAGTGCAGTGGTAGAGCAATCTACCACTTCCTGGGTCATGTATCTTTTTCTGAGAGAGTAGACATTGTTTTAGGATTTTATTCTAATCTTATCCATGCCTTTTGATGTTGTCATCAAACATCTATAAATATTCATTATCTCAATAAAGGTGTTTGAGTGTCTATCATATGCTCCATAGTTATGTACGTGATTCAAATGGAGCAGTAAACAAGACAAAACAACAAATTACATCCCTTATAAATTTTTATGTCTAATTGAAAAGCATATGATAAACAAGTAAATCAGTAAAATGTGAATTGTTTCAGGTGCAGTAATGCTGTGAGACTAAAAATGATAGAAGAGAGAGGGTGTGCATGTTTAAATACCATGGATAGGGAACACTTCACTGAGAAAACATTTGAGCAAAAGGCAGAGGGAAAAGAAAATGTAAAAGAATAGGCCTGGCTTGTTTAAGAGAGCCCCTTAACAGAACAGATGGGGATAGAATGAAAGATTAGAAGATGAGTTCTAAGAGGTCAGACAGTACATAGCTTGCAGGTACTGCAAGTACTTTGATTGCAATGTAAACAGGAGAGGTATCAAGGACAACTCCAAGGATTTTAGCCTGAGCAACAATAATAGGGTTGCCACAGGTTCAGATGTGTAGGACTTTGAGCAAGCCTGGCTTCCTAGGGGAATAGCAGGAAAACAATATTGAGAAATCTAATTTTGAGAGACTCTTTGGAAATTTTGACACAAGCATCAGAAAGTCAGGAGAGAAGGATAAGCTGGGATATAAATTGGGATTCATGTCACTAGCTGGTTTTTGGATCCATAAAACTGCATGAACTTACTCAGGGAGTAAAGGTAGATTGAGAAAGGATAGCTCTCCATGACTGGGTAGGAAGCTGAGCCAGTAAAGGTGGCTGAAATGGGAGTAGAAAGCAGCCTGGAGGAAAATCAGGTGAGTGCAGTGTGCTTGCTATTAGCCAAGTGAAAAAGTGCTCCAGGGAGTGAGAACTGAGAAGTGGTCCCTATATTCAGCAACAGGAAGGTCAAGGACAATGTGAGTAAGAACAGTTTGGATAGGACAGTGAAGGCAAAATAATGAATAAAATAAACTGAAGATAAAATGGGAAGAAATAAACTGGCTACACTGAGTAGGTTAAACTTCAATAAAAATAGTTAAATATACACCGAATGGCCAGATTATTATGATCTCTGAGGCTCAGTGGATGAATTTGTGCATGGGTGGGGTCCAGCCAATCTGGCCAGGGGGAGGGGACATGGGTGGTCGACTGGCCTGCCTGCTAGTCAAATTCCTGGTCGAGGAGATAATTTGCATATTAGCATTTTATTATTAGAATATATACTGAGTGGTCAGAGATCATAATAATCTGGCCACTCAGTATATACAAAAGATATAAAATCTCTAAAATATATTATTTAAATGAATATGTAAAAATGAAAACAGAAAGTCACAAAATAAAATTTCCATAAATATAGTCTTTTTAATTGAATAGAGTGAGAAAGTGAAAAACTTCTAAACTTTTCACCTTAGCTAGTAAGATGATTTGAAAATGTTACAAATAAACAATCTCATTGTGTCTTTTGTAGTAACTTTCTAGTACTCTCTTTTAAAGAGTAGATAATATAATGTTAAGTCTAGCAAGAACTGAATGTATAAGAAAAGGACAGTTAGCACATATAAACATACACAATCACATTCATAGACACAAACCCAAAAATGAGAGGGGAAATTTTAAAATGTCTTTGAGTAGTCCCATATCTAAGAGCACAATTCACTGTACATATTTATATCAAGGGTTGTTTAAAATGAACAGCTCCATAATTTAAAAAAAATCTTTAAAAACTGTAAACAATTTTTTATTATATTTGAGATTTGATATCAAAATTTCTTTCCACACATATGTAAAGGAATGCTGAAGTAAACAATATTTGCCTTATTGAACAAGTTTCATAACTAACACAATACATCCCAGATTATGGTCTTTCAGATAAAAGGAGCACTGCCACAGGGGATATTATGGAAAGAGCATCTCAGAGATAGCATTCAGGAAGTAAAGGCTGAAAGTGTTATTAATCACTCACCTCCCTGATGTCCCTTTGATATTTAGTATTCATTTCTTCCGTTTTAATGAGATCCTTTCTTGCTGTCTCTGCTTCTTGTTCTACCTCTCCCACTCGGGAAGAAAGTGCTGCTAAACGTTCTTTCATTTGGGCCATTTCATAGTTTTGCTTTTCAAGCAGTTCCTGTAGTTCGACTATTTGACTAGTGTCATCAGTTGAGTCTATAGAACCATTGGACAAACGCTGCAGGAAAAGAAAAGACAAAGTGCTTAGGATTTTCTCATCTTCAAAGTACAATTCATAAATTAGAGAAATGAAATGGATATGGCTTTCACACTGAGAAATAAGAACTGTAAAAGAGTTAAATCAGGAGGAAAACTAAATTGCTGACAAGAACTCTTAATTGACATCCTAGATAATAAAGAGGCAATATGCAAATTGACCCTCATGCCCATGTTGTCACAAGATGGTCACCACCACGTCATTACAAGATGGCCCAGGTACATCATCACAAGATGGCTGCCACAAGATGGCCACCTGCATGTCATCACAAGGGTGGCTGGCAGAGGAGGATAGTTGGGGGTGGTCAGGCCTGCAGGGAAGGGTAGTTGGGGGTGATCAGCTGCAGGGGAACAGTTAGGTGTCAATCATGCTGGCAGGGAAGCAGTTAGGTGTCAATCAGGGTGGCAGGGGAGCAGTAAAAGGGCTGGCAGTATCAGGCTGGCAGGCAGAGTGGTTAGAATAAATCAGGCAGCCAGGCAGGCGAGTGGTTAGGAGCCATCAGTCCCGGATTGTGAGAGGGATATCTGACTGTTGGTTTAGGCCCAATCCCAGAGTGGAGAGGGTGCAGGTTGGCTGAGGGACACCGCCCCCCCCCCCCAAAGGTGAACTAATTTTGTGTACTAGGCCTCTAGTCTATATATATAAAGGCTTTAGTGACTGGATGACTGGACAACTGGACAATTGGCTGGTAGCTATGATGTGCACTGATCAGCAGGAGCACCATTCGGCTGACAGAAAGACACCAGCTGGCAAGTGCAGCTGTGTCAGGCAATAGTCTCTCCCGTGGACACTCGCCCTGTGTGCCCAAGCAGCAACAGCAGGTGTAGTGGGGCCAGGATGAGCAGAAGCGGTACCCAGCCTGGGCTCGAGCTCCTCCCTGGGTGCCTGCTGCTTTACACACTACTACATCCCCCAAGCAATCTCTTTTCTCTCTCTCTCTCTCTCTCTTTTTTTAAATACATTTTATTGATTTTTCACAGAGAGGAAGGGAGAGGGATAGAAAGTCAGAAACATCGATGAGAAAGAAATATCGATCAGCTGCCTCTTGCACATCCCCTACTGGGGATGTGCCCGTAACCAAGGTACATGCCCTTGACCGGAATTGAACCCTGGACCTTTCAGTCTGTAGGCCGATGCTCTATC
The DNA here is from genome assembly GCA_027563665.1 of Antrozous pallidus. Classification (NCBI taxonomy): domain Eukaryota; kingdom Metazoa; phylum Chordata; class Mammalia; order Chiroptera; family Vespertilionidae; genus Antrozous; species Antrozous pallidus. The sequence continues at coordinate 40,346,548 of CM050513.1, read as the reverse complement.
CACTGAGCCAAATCGGTTTCGGCCCCCCAAGCAATCTCAAATTGCAAGAGGGCACAGACTAGGCTGAAGGACCCGATCGGTTCACAAATCCATGCACCAGGCCCCTAGTTAGAATATAAAAGTAAAACAGTGATTTTCAAATAGGTTAACAGAGGCATTAGAACTGAAAGGTATTATGTATAGAATAGAGGCCCAGTGCATGAAAATTCATGCAGTGGAGGGGGGTCCCTCAGCCTGGCCTTCCCCCTCTCACAGTCTGGGAGCCCTCAGGATTGGCAATCAGGGGAAGGTGACACCCCATCATACCTCTGCTGCTGCCACTGCCGCCATCATGTGACTGGGGATGCCATTACCTTTGAGGGCATGACAGTCAATTAGCATATTCCCGCCTTATTGGCTGTTGGTGCCACCATCTTTGGGAGGGCGTGATGGTCAATTAGCATATTCCCTATTTATTAGATAGGACTAGAAGCCTTGACCTGCAGGGGATTGGCCGAAACTGGCATTCCTACATCCACTGAGGGATGTGTAGTGCATGAAGTGGCAGGCAGCCTGGGAGGAGTCCAAGCCTGGGCTGGGCACCATACTGCTCTGCTCATTCCTGCCCCACTGCACCTGCCACTACCATCGCTCAATAGCACTGCTGTGGAGGAGAGAGAGGCTTGCACCGCCACAGCTATGTTGCCAGCCATGAGCCCAGCATCTGGCACCCATCAGTCAGCTGAGTGGTGCTCCCACTGTGGGAGTGCACTGACCACCAGGGAGCAGCTCCTGTGTTGAGCATCTTCCCCCTGGTGGTCAGTGCATGTCATAGCAACTGGTTACTTAGGATTTTATATATGTATATATATAGATTATACATGGCTTCACACAAAACACTGGCATATGCTAAACATTTAATAAATGGCAGCAATTATGGTATAAACTAGTTGCCTGGTGCACAAAATCTGTGCATGGGGGGAGGTGTCCCTTAGCCCAGCTTGAACCCTCTCCAAACCGGGACCCCTTCAGGGATGTCCGACTGCCTCTGGGACTGGGCCTAAACTGGAAGTTGGACATCCTTCTCACAATCCAGGACCACTAGCTCCTAACGGCTCGCCTGCCTGCCAGCCTGATCACCCCCTAACCACTCCCCTGTTGCCCTGATTGATGCCCAACTGCCCTCCCTGCTGGTCTGATCACCCCCAAGGCTTTTATTAGTATAGGTATGACCCTTCACAGAAGATTTCACTAACCCTGCTTTACAATAAGGGCTTGACAATTGTATCATTAGGACCAGACAGCAAGATTTCCTTTCTTTGAATAGTGGAGGGAATAATTATTTTGTCTTTAAGTTGCCTTGAACATCAAATGAGATAATAACTTAGAAAAGTATAAAACCACCATATAAAGACAACTGTATTTTTCGTGTACTGAAAAGACAATAAAGTGGTAAAATGAAAAACACTATTTTTATTCTCCCCCTTCCTTCCTTTACAGCTTTTATTTAAACTTTGAAATTTATAAAAATTTCACTATTTTCACTTCTTTACATTCAATATTATTTTGCATTAGTTTCAGGTTTATATTAGTTACAGAACAGCGGTTAGACAACCATATACCTTACAGAGTGTTCCCCGATATTTCCAGTACCCACCTGGCATCATACCGTCATTACAACACTGTTGACTATATTCCCTATTTAAGTGACAATGGGTTTGCAGGTTCCTTCCAATCTTTCTTTTCTGTTGCTCGCCCTTCCTTTTCTTTCTCACTTCTTCCCTCATTTTCTTTATATTGTATCTCAATTGGCTCTCAAAGCTCAGTGAAGGCACTGGGACACACTTAATCCATTTTATAGACCAAGGAAACTGAGGCCAACTCCAGTTGGCTGTGGAACTGGACTCAGCGCGCAGGGAGCCCTCACACCTGCGCTCTCCGCCTTTCCTAAGGGACAGCTGTGGGCAGAGAAAACAAACCTCCCTGTGAGGCTTCCGAGCCTCTTTCTCAAGCACCTCTTTATCCTGGATGCTCCACATTCTTTCCCCCGCCCCCATTCTTTACTGCCCCCGCTTCTGGGGAGCAGGTGGTAGGCTTTTCACTCACCTTGCAGGTGTGCACCGCTGTGGAATGGGGCGGGGCAGGGCGGGGTGGGAACTGGGGGCAGGGCAGGTGCAAGGCTTGCTTTTGGGCTAAGGCGGGAGCAGGAGTCATGGCCTCTCAAGTGTTCAGGCCCTTGCGAGGCCCGGGTAGGGCTGGGAGCATCACCGAACCACCGCAGTGTGGTACTCAGCAGTGTGGGCACCTCCACTGAGGGGGTGCCACCCCTCAGCTCCCGCCTCAGGGCTGCAGGGCTGCGCCGCTCCAGCAGAGCTTCCTTCCACACCAGCATTTTGCACAGGCCGACCTGCATCTTGGGGCCACTGCAGAATCTCAATTCTCTCAGGTGAGGCAGATTGCCAGCCCACCGGTCCCTTGCTCCAGCCCGAGCCCCCTGTGGTGCACACCACCTCAGCACCATTCCCTACCCTTGGGCCGCCTGCCTTCTGACCGGCCGCTTCGCCGAAGACGTGGCACTAGCCTCCAATCCACCTTTCTGTATGCCTGTGGCCCCCAAGCTGTGGCTCCTGACTGGTCACTTCGCTGAAGCTTCCTCTTCCTTCAGGTACTCTCCTCAGACCCCCTGGAGCTTGGCAGCCCCAATCCTCCATGGCTCCCTGCAGCCTCACCCCACTCGGCTCTCCTGGGCTGCCCGCCTATCAGAATGCTGCTGGGATGCCCTGTTGTGGGCAACGTGGTGCTGAGGCAAAGGGTGGAGTGTGGGGCACAGCTCCAGTAAAGTTTAGCAAACCCCAGGTCAGTGTTGGAATTTGACTACAGGCTGCAGGGGAGTCTTCCCAGGGCAGGATGAAATTGGCTGCCTCACAGCTCTGCAGCCCCGCCCACCCTGTGAGCAGTTGTGATGCAATGGCATCCCAGACAAATTTGCAGACTTCTCCATTATTATATATAGATTATATAAAATATCCTATATATTAAAAGGGTAATATGCAAATTGACATCATGGCGGATCTACCAGACATATGACACACACTGACTGCCAGGGGGCAGATACTCAATGCAGGAGCTGCCTTCTGGTGGTCAGTGCACTTCCACAGGGGGAGCACCACTCAGCCAGAAGCCCTGAGGTGGGCTCACGACTGGTGAGCACAGCAGCAGTGGTGGGAGCCTTTCCCGCCTCCACAGCAGTGCTAAGGATGTCTGACTACTGGCTTAGGCCTGCTCCCTGTGCAGGTCTAAGCCAACAGTTGGACATCCCCTGAGGGCTCCTAGACTGTGAAAGGGCTCAGGGTGGGTTGAGGCACCCCCTACCCTGCCAAGTGCATAAATTTCATTCACCGGGCCTCTAGTATATTATAAGTAAGATTATATTTATGTAATAATATATTATCTATCTATCTATCTATCTATCATCTATCTATTTATGTATAAAAGTCTAATGTGCTAAATGTCCAACCAATTGGTTGACCACTTGGTTGACTGCTATATCAGTCACTATGACATACTGGTGTACTGACCACCAGAGGGCAGGTACTTTGACCAGTAGGTTAGTTTGCTGCTGTGGTTTCTGTCCCTGGGTGAGATGAGCTGGACACGCCCTGGAGCCCTCTCCCTCTAAAATATTTATTCTAATTAATTTACTTTCAGCGTGCATGAATTCATGCACCGGGCCTCTAGTTATTAAATAATAAGTAAGGGGATAGAAAGCATGTAGTATTTTCTATTTTTACTCAAGATCCTTTGTGCATCTGCAACTTTTATTTTCAGTGACACTCAGATGAAGAGCTAATGCAACCTTTTATTTTAAAGAAGGTTGTCCCCACTGTGAATGTGACTTAGCTGGAACAAAAGTATAGACAAGTCTTAATCTCTATAATGCTATCAAAATAAAAGTTATGAGTGCACACGATCTATGAAAAGAAGACTGAAAAGAATTAAGTACTTTGAAATGGACTTTTCGCCTTTCTGATCCGTGTTTTCAAAAGCATGGCTACAGCCTAGCCACATCGAAAAAATTTTGTGGTAAAGACAGAGCAATAATTAGACAGAAATGGTACTAAGAGAAAAAGAGCCCAACCAAGTTGAACTAAGAAAATGAGAAACCACAAAAAAAGTACAATCAATTCCACTATAATGCTTGTTTGGAAAATATAAATCCAACACAATAGATATATTAAGAAATAATTTGAACATACGTAAACTTTGTCTCCTTTTACACATTGTTTCATTTCTGAGAATCACTGGCTAAATACAGAAAACTGCATGTACCCAAACCAATCAAAGTAGAAACACACAAAATACACACAAGTACCTTTCCCAAACATCTAGCACTGACCTCAGCTCACTGTGTGCTTAGAGACAAACCATATGCATCTGTGTTATAAATTTCTGTCTGATTTTGGATACCCTTCCTTCTACCATCACACAATAACTCACAGCTATAACCTTTTTGTCATCCATTCCATCAACAAATTTCAGGTCTTTTTCAAGGTAAAGAGTTCTACTTATCATAGTATTTATCCTATTCTTGACCATGTAACACATGTAAAACTGCTACCATTCTTATTAGCTTTATATATCTTTTTTTATGTCACTGGTAAAGTTTTTAATGTCTGCTGCAAATCCCTTTTACTCTTTAGCCCTGTGATTTTCATTGTGCAATTTTGTACAGTTCATGAAATCATTTAGGAATGAGCAAAGGGTGTGCTGAATGTCTATACATTATTTCTTTAAACCACATGTGAATCTACATAATCTCACAATAAAAAAAATTAATTAAAAATGATGCCGAGACCAGTTTGGTTCAATGGATAGAGCGTTGGCCTGTGGACTGAAAGGTCCTGGTTCAATTCCAGTCAAGGGCATGTACCTGGGCTATGGGCACATCTCCAGTAGGGGCTGTGCAATACGCAGCTGATTGATGTTTCTCTCTCATTGATGTTTCTGACTTTCTATCCCTCTCCCTTCCTCTCTGTGAAAAATCAATAAAATATATTTTTTAAAAATGTTATGTCCCTGGCTGGGTAGCTCAGTTGATTAGAGTGTTATCCTGTTACACCAAGACTGTGGGTTCTATCCTTGTTCAGGGCATATTATGAAACAAACCAATGAAGGCATAAATAAGTAGAAAAACAAATCTGTAATTCTAAATCTGTAATTTTATCCTCTCTCCCCACCCCTTCTCTCTCATCTCTCTCAATCAATTAAAAAAAAGAGAGAAACTGACTACAGAAGAAAAGGGGGAGAGCAGAAAGCAATGTAAAAACAGTCAAAAAGCCCTATACCGTTATGCTCAGTGGATAGAGCATCAGCCTGCAGACTGAAGGGTCCCAGGTTTGATTTGGTCAGGGGCACATACCCAAGTTGCAGACTTGATCCTCATTAGGGGGCATGCAGGAGGCAGCCAATCATGATTCTCTCTCACCATGGATGTTCCTATCTGTCCTTCTCCCTTCCTCTCTGAAATTAATAAAAATGTATTTTAAAAAAACAGTGAGAAAAGTGGGCAAAAAGAAAAAAAAAGATGGAGTCAGACTTAAGATAGTATTATGTCAGTTAGATCTATAGACCGAATACTTTGAAGGTAATTATTGAATTTTAGTATTGCAGATGCTGACCCTCTGATTATCTAATGAAATGATAATAGATATTACATCTACATAAGAATGTTGGTTGGACACTCCAGTAAGTTAACAGATCCTTCTTCAACATCTTTATTCTCCTCTCTGGTGAGATTGTTACTAGCTGAGTGATCAGAACTGAGAATGTCCACAGGAATTGCTCTCAGGGGAAGGGGACTGCCTTTCCTAAACCATGCCCCTCTCCCTAGACATTCATTCATACATACAATGCAGAGCTGCATTATTGGGAAACTAATGAGAAACAAACTTTTAGACAGCTTTTATGGGCACGGCATGCAAAAACATTGATAGTGACCTTTATGCAGCTCACAACTAACTACACATTGAACTGGAAAAGTCAGTTTCTGATCACTAGGCAGCAATTGAGAACTGGTTTAGGGAAGAAGGTGAGAGCCAATTTCCAATCAGTTATGTCCAAATTTGTAATAACTAAGGTATAATATGTCATAATAGCAGATATCTCCTAACTCTGAACACTACTTACAAGTAAGTAGGCAAGTATAAACTTTACTATAACTGCTATCTCCTCACATTGAGAACTTTCTGCTATCAACTAAATAAAGCAATTTTTAGAAACTATAAAACTTACTAAAAACAAATCTTTACATTGAAAAATGCTTTACATAATTAAAAAATTACATTTAGGATTTCAGTGCCATAAATTTTTTTTGAGAAACTGAGAATATAAATTAAGATGCAGAAATTTGAATTCCCAATTTAGTTCATCTACTCTTTACTGTATTGCTAGTATTCGGAACATATAAATCAACATCATAAAGTCATACATGCTGTGTGATATGGACAAGTACCAAAATGTAGTATGCATGTTTGTTTGTATGAATATATATATATTTGGGGCTGCAAGGGAAGCCCAGGTCCTGGGTGCAGAAGGGAGTCAATCAGTGATTCTCTCTCACCATAGATGTTAGTTGGACACCCCTGAGGGCTCCTGAACTGTGATAGGGCACAGGAAAGGCTGAGGGACCCCCACCCCGAGTGCACAAATTTCATGCACCAGGCCTCTAACATATCCTATATAATAAAAGTCTAATATGCTAAGTGTTTGGTCAACTGGTCAGCCATTCAACCAAAATGTAATATGCTAATGATATGATAAGGTCACTCAATCGATCACTATGATGAGCACTGACCACCAGGGGGCAGACAGTGGACCAGTTGACCAGTTGCTATGACATGCACCGACCACCAGGGGGCAGATGCTCCAACTGGTAGGTTAGCTTGCTGCTGGGGTAGGGCCTATCAGAATTGAGCAAGATAGGCGGGACATGCCCTGGAGCCCTCCTGGGGTCAGGCTGGGCTGAGGGAACACTTTCCCCCTAGTGCACGAATTTGTTATATATATATAACAAATAATTGTTCCATGCAACTGAATGTTCATTTTCTAATTAGAAAAATGGTTATTCCAATTCTGTGCACCTGAGATCCATTAAAATATTCTTTAAAAACTGCATAATTTTTAATGGGCTCAAGGTAAGAACAGTTTTAACCAAATATAAACAGCAATCAGGCAACTAAAATAAAACACTTTTAAAATGCTAACCTTCTTAATTGCTTTAAAGAACAGTTGTGTACTGCATATTTTTTATACCACTTCGGGATTTAGTACTTCTCCATGGAAAAATTTTCAAATTCAAAAATTTTTCTGAACTTTTTATGAATCTTATATGTTTAAAAATGTGTAATATGTCATGTGTTCAAATCACCTTAAATATATTTTATAGTAAGCTGAATATGTTTTCATAATCTCAAAGTAGGAAGGCCATTTAAAAACTTTTTTATATTAGAAAAATAATATATAACTTTCTTATTATCATTATTATTATTCCTCATCTAAGAATATGATTTTACTGATTTTAGAGAGAACCAAAAGAAGGGGGGTGGGGGAGAGAAACATCAATGTATGAAGATCAGAAAAGGGTGGGTCCAAAGAGTAGAACTTAGTCATTCATCTTACTGATACCAAAATTTCTGTTGGAGTTTGTTGTATCACAAAATTGAAGGGTTCATGGGCATAGATGGTAAGCAGAAGTGAAGTTTATTGAGAGATAGAATAACTCCCTGTAGCAGGCAGGAAGCAGGCCCAAAGTGGGTTGCCTGTTAAGCTTCTTTGTCAAGGCTGAAATATATACTTTGCTAGCTTCTAATTGGTTCTTTTAAATAATTCTGCCTTAACAACATCTTTAGGATTGGTTATATGCCTCACTGCCTTGTGACTGATTATCTGTAAGCTGCCTGCCTTAATAACATTCATACAATTTTAAAGCTCAAATCTCCAGTCATCCTTCTCCCGCCCCCCCCCCCCCCCAAGCTGGGCATAGCTGGCTCTAGTTCTCCCTGCACAGCGGGGTTCAGTTCTAGGCCATTTTGTCTGTCTGTGATTTTTCTCATCACGCTGCTTTCTGCCCATGTCTGTAGCAATCCACTTCCACTCCCCCATCTCTAACTGCCTAGCCCTCTTCTATCTCCTCATTACTATTAACTAAATTCAGATATTAAAGTCACAGATATACTTAAGACTTATCAGCATTTAGGGATAAACACTGAGCAGTTCCACTTGATTTCTGAAAATAGTTCCATAAAATTGTATGGTTAGAGATGAATTATTGTTTGGTCAAAGGACTTACAATAAAATTTGCAATAATTAACATAAGGAATCTAGCACTAAAATTCTTTGTAGGATTTGAATGAATCTATAAAATTGGAAAGTTTTGTAAAGCATATTTTATTCTGTGAGGAGAAGAGAAATATAGCACTAAATAAATGTAGAACTGAAAAAACAAAATCACCACAAATTGAAACAGGAAAAGTATTAATAGGCATAAAAATAAAAATGAAAAAGTAGAGCTGATAGTTCATTATAAATTTTACTAGTGGCCCAGTGCATAAAATTCATGCATGGGGATGGGGGTGTCCCTCAGCCTGGCCTGCATCTTCTCCAATTTGGGACCCCTCAGGGGATGTCCTACTGCCAGTTGGGATCGGGCTTAAACCTGCAGTCAGATATCCCCCTCGTATCTGGGACTGCTGGCGCCTAACTGCTCATCTGTCTGCCTGCCTGATCGCCCCTAACCACTCTGCCTGCCCCTAGCTACCTTTCACCCCATTGGCCTTCTCCCCTTCAACTGCCCCCTTGCCACATGATCACCCCAACTTCCCCCCCTGCCAGCCTGCTCGCCCCCAACTACCACCCCCCCGCACTGGCCTGATGACTCCCAACTGCCCTCCCCTCCTGGCCTGATTGTCCCAACCGCTGTCTCTGCTTTGGCCCTGCCACCATGGCTTTGTCTGGAAGGACATCCAGAAGGTCTCCTAGTCTAATTAGCATATTACCCTTTTATTAGTATCGATGAGCATCAGCAATGTATCGGGGTACAAGAAATGTATATATATAGAATTAAGGACCAAATAAATTAGGGATTCCATAGGCCAATAATAAAGTCTAATTGTGAATATATGAATAAGTCCTAAACCAGGCATTGACCTAGGGAAGAACTTTGGAACACTTGTGCCAATATGATGCTTTAATAAATATCTCCTTTCATTCTAAGAGATTGGTATGCTCTTTGTTTTACTTCAAATCCTTAAATTTGAATTTACCTCCAAATCCCCAAATAAGACTGTATCGTTCATTAGAATAATGCCAAGTAACAATACTAGCTAAGATTTATTGAATACTTGCTTATCCAAGAATATATTTCTAGTAATTTTTTGGCTATTAGTATGCATGGGTTTTTACAACACTCTATTTCATTAACATCTATTAAGTTCTGACTATGTTTTAGGCACTGCTCTAAGCGTATTATGTGTATAAACTATTTTATCTCTATGACAACCTATTAAATACACAAAAGGATATCTCATCACAGAGTGTACTTTGTTTAATGTCAAACTACTAAAAACATAATTTGGTTAAGATCTGAACCCAGGTATTCTTATTCCAGTGTCACATTACCAAGACTCTGCTCTTTCCCTCTTCCTCCCTCTCTCCTTTCTCCTTCCTTTTGTTTATTCATTGTTTCTTTTATCCTTTCTTTGATTCAATCGCCAAAACTTTACTCTGTTTTGCCTCTCCTATATGTAGGATGGATGGATCCAGGTTGGATGCTTAGAATATGAAATTTCTTGCCTAAAAGTAGCATAATGTGGGGAAAGAAAAAAATAAATCAAGCAACTAAACAAATAACAACAGAGATAAGGTTGAGAAAGCATTTAAGCACTGGCTAATCCAAAGGATCCAATGCTATGACTTTGGGGCATTTTGGTTCACATATACTGTGTTTGTTAATCTCCACATTGCTTTTCAACTCTCAGAAATCAGACCTAGCCTCAGATTTGAAATCTTGACCTAAAAATAGGTTCTCCAGTACAGAATTCACAACTGTTACTTTTAAATCCCCATTGACTTAAATCTGTTTAATCATATATAAACTATCTATTTACAATCCCTGCAAATCTAAAGCTAGAGGAGAGCAGAAGTTATATTTGTACTCCATATTAGTTATTCTCAACCATGACCACACATTTGAATTCTTGGCAGAATGAATAAAACTATAGAATGGATCTTACTCTAGACAACTCTCTTTAAAAGAATGACCCTTCTCATTTTTCAGAAATAAGAAATGAATTCAAGTTTTTTTTCCAATTTTAAATACTAAATATTTTTAATTAATTAATACTAAAATAAATACTAATGTGGGGTTCTATTATCATATCTTTTATTATAGCCATTTTATTATTTTATTTTTACCATTTTCCTTTTAATGTCATACAAATTTTCAGGTTTTTATGACTAAATTAGATACAGTAGTTAGAAAAGTACCTGGATAGTGTAGATCTATGACTCTTAACCCCAAGTAAGCATTATAATCCTTAGGGACAGGGGCAGGGACTTGTGCCACCAGGACATGAGGCTGGAGGGGGGCATCAGGACGGGCCATGGCAGCCCCACCTGGCGGAAGTGGGCATAAGCCTGTGGCACCGCCCGGCCCAGAGGGTGAGTCAGGATGGGGGTGTCAGGATGGGGACAGGGCCTCAGTGGAGAGCTCTCAGCACTCCTGCTACATGGTCTAAAGGTATGGAGAAGGGAGAACCCATCGGCAGTTAGGGGGTTTAGGCCAGGAGGGGAGTGCAGATAGGCAGTTACGGGAATATACAAGGAGGAGAGAGCAGTTAGGGCCATCAGGCTGGCAGGGAAGCAATTAAGGGCATCAGGCAGACAGGTAGGTGAGTGCTTAGGAGCCAGTGGTTCTGGATTGTAAGACGGATTTCAGATTGGAAAGGGTACAGACCAGGCTGAGGGACCTCCCACCCCCATGCACAAATTTCATGCACAGGGCCACTAGTCCTTATAATAAAATTTAATATGCTAAGTGTCGGGTCATCCAGTCAGCTGTTCAACTAATCAAAGTGTAATATGCTAATGATATGCTAAGGCTGCTCAACTGCTCACTATGATGTGCATAGACCACTAGAGGGCAGACAGCGGACTGGTCAACCAGTCACTATGATGTGCACTGACCACCAGGGGGCAGATGCCCCAACTGGTAGGTTAGCTTGCTGCTGGGGTCTGGCCAATAGAGACAGGCTGGACATGCCTTGGAGCCTTCCAAGGTCCCCACCAGGGGGCATATACAACGAGTTAGGTGGGTGGTAAGGAGTGAGGAGTCTCAGACTGCAAGAGGGTACAGCCAGGCTGAGGGACACTCCTTCCCCCCTGCCACCACCAGTGCATGAATTTCATGCACCAGGCCTCTAGTTTATTATATGGGCCCATACAAGCCCTGAAGATCAGCTAAGTTCTGTTTGGTCAGAAAGTTTTGGCTTCCAAGTACCTGTCATATGGTAACAAAGGGTGTACATGTCAATCATAGATGTATAATTTCCTTTGTTCCCATGAACTTTTTACCTTGCAGAGAGGAGTATATAATGTTAGAGCAAGATTCCATAAGTTGTGGGCCCAGAGCATGGTCTCTTGCCCAGTTGCAAGGGCCATATTTATAGTGCTCACAAATTTTTAATGCCACTGATTTAGAGACTTGGTTCAGAGTAAAATTAATGAAAAAAGTTGTGAGAAAAATTAAAGAATTTTCTTAAAAAGCATATTCTTGTATGTAATAAAATAATCAACTTTAGGGAAAAGTAAATATGTATAATTATGAAATAATAAATGACGAAACAATCAGATTGGGTTAGAGAGGTATTTTTTAAATCATCAAAACACCCAGAGAAATCAACCTGGCATGAGGGAATGTGAGAGCACACTATTGTCTAGAATTGAGAAGACAAGGGTCCTATAAAATTAATATCTATAAAATTAATAAAAGAAAAATCTCTACCTACTTTGGAAATCTAATATGTGAAAAAATAAAAAAATCCTCATAAAATTGTAATGCCACTGAGTGCTCCAAAAGTATTTAATCAAGATGCTTCCATGTTTTAAATACTACTGTGTGTTTCTATTGTTTTGAGGATAAAATCAGGTTCCTTTCCTGACTGGTGTGTCTCAGTGGTTAAGCATCGAGCTATGAACCAGGAGGTCATGCTTTGACTTTTCATCAGGGCACATGCCCGGTTGCAGGCTCCATCCCCAGTGTGGAGTATGCAGGAGGCAGACAATGAATGATTCTCTCTCATTATTGATTTCTCTCCCTCACTCTCCCTCTCCCTTCCTCTCTGAAGTCAATAAACATATATTTTAAAACATTGGGCTCCTTACCGTAGCTTACAAGAATTGGTCACTGCTGTCCCGTCGCCTGCTGCTCTTTCCCCCGACCACTAGGCTTCAGCTACCTTGTCACCCTTCCTTCCAGAGAATGTGCCAAAGAAGCCCGTTCCTATCCTTGGTGTACTGTGTACACTGTGCTTCCTTTGCCTCGGAAACTCTCAGCTTCAAGTCCCAGGTGAAACCCCAACTTGGTCCTAAAGGAAGTCCTTCCTTGCCATGACTATTTAACATCCTCCCCAACCCACCTTGGTTCACATTTACTTCTTTTTAAAAAAAAAAACATTTTTTTTTCTTTTTACCTTTGGACCCCCTTTCACCACTTACATATATTTAATTGTTGCCAGTGTCCTCATCTGTCTTCATTACTCTGACCCACCTAGACCAGGACCTATTTCCTAGCAGCTTTAATAAGATCATTACAAAATACTTATTTAAAAATGAATGCACACGAAAGCCCATATTATGAAATACTAAAACTACACTATTTAATGCTCATAATCAATGTGCCAAGATTTTTGTCATTCATTGTTAGTATTTTTATTCCTTGCAACAAAGCTATAAGTTAGGTGTATTTCCCTGCAACTGATGTGCAGGGAGGCGGAAGCCTGTCACAGGCACACTGCTAGTCATTGGCAGAAATGGAATTTACATCCAGGTTCAAACAAATGAGTGTTCCACACTGTCTCTCTGACACCCCCAATCAGAAATAATTGATCTTTTCTTTAAACTGTAGTATCATTTTGACTCTACTTTATCATCTTCTGTAATATTTTGGGGGGGGCATATTTATGTCTCATTCCAGTTCCCTAGTGAATTTATTACTGGGACTATGTCTCCTGAGTCTCCATCACTGTCTAGCATTCTGCTTACCCACATTACTTAGTAAACATTTACAGCAGGAAAAAATAGTTGGAAGTGCAGACTATACGATCCAGGAGGGTTATTATCTCTGCAAGAATAGCATGTTTATTTAAAAAAAAAAACTGAAAAATTAACTGTCCTCACTGTCCTCTAGAAAACAACAGAATGAAAGCTTTTGAGATCAGCTCTGAACTCCTACTGAGGTAAAATTTTATGTTCTGAAAATTTTTATTACCCGAGGAATATTTATGCTCTTCTATAACAACTGATTAAAAACATTTAAACTTGTTTCAGTTCGTCTTGTATTTTCTTTTCACTTTTTTGTTTTGAAATGTTAATGATTACACAAGTTTTCTACAAGTCATAGGCCTGTTTCAGAGTGTGCTCTTATAAGACTATTTTTATTAACTATTTTGTCAGCAGAGTTCTCAAGCCACAGACATAAAATATCTCCTGTAGCTAATAACCCAGGCAGACTAGTAACTTAATTACTAGTAACTTAATTAAATTGTAACTTAGTTACAATTTAAGTAACGTTACTGCCCTAAACAAAGAGTAATCCATGTGACTAGGATCCCCAAGTCACTTTCTGACTGTTCCATAGTACCTCGAGGACCTTAGTTTGTCATTTCCCACCCCCAGCAACCAATTTGCAATTTATATACTAATGCAACAATCATTAAATTTCATTACATAGACATTCCCTTAAAATAATATGCTCTTTTTCTTTGTTTGAATATACCTCTGGAGCAGTTCTCAGTAAAAACTAAGTGTTAAGATTTAAATGACAATGCTATGGTATTTGTTATTCAATGATGTTGATATACTTTAAATAATCATGTTATAGGGGATAATTTTGAAAAGAAAAGATGCTTTACAATGTTATATGCATGCAATTGAGGAGTATTTACTTAAGGGTGATAAAGTAATAATTAGGATATTATTTCATATTTTATTAAGAAATGTCAGCAGTTAGGAAATGAATAAGTTCTGAGGATCTAATATACAATATAGCTATTACAGTTAACAATAATGTATTGTATGCTTAAAAATTGCTAAAAGAATAGATCTTAAATATCCTCATCCCCTTCTTACACAAAAGATAACTATGTGAGGTAGTGAATGTGTTAACTAACCTTATTGGAATCATTTTAGTTTATCCATTTACCAAATCATTACATTGCACATCTTAAATGTATACAAATTACACATCAATTATATCACAATAAAACTGGGAAAACGTCAGGCAAGGAATTGTGATATAAATAAATCTTTTGGAGAACTTTCTTAAATCATCTCCGGTGTCATATAAACTAAAACACAGTTTATTTTAAAATTTAAAAAATATGTACACATGACATTTTAGCTTTACTTGGGTATAATATATTAAACAATATTAGTATATCAACATTCCAATGTACTTATAAATTATCCTTCTGCCTAGCCAGCATAGCTCAGCAATTGAGCATCAACCTATGAACCAGGAGGTTATGATTTGATTTCCGGTCAGGTCACATGCCTGGGTTGTGGGCTTGTGCAGGAGATAGCCAATCAATGATTCTCTCTCATCATTGAAGTTTTTCTATCTTTCTCCCTTTCTCTTCTTCTCTGAAATCAATAAGAATATTAAAAAATAAAATAATTTTTTAAAAGATTGAGTGACTTTATTTCTGGGTTCTCTACAGCCCCAGAGTCCATCATTAGAAGAATGGATAAAATAGTTATGGTATATGTACATAATGGAATACTACTTGGCCATAAAAAGAAAGAAAATTTTACCCTTTGCAACAGCATGGATGGGCTTGTAAAACAGTATACTAAGTGAAATAAGCCAGTCAAAGAAAGACAAGTACTGTATGGTTTCACACATATGTGGAATTTAATGAACAAACTGATCTGCCTGGCAAAATTGAGACAGATTCATATACATAGAGCAGGCAGACAGTTCTGGTTGGGGTAGGGAGGGTGGCTGTTAGGGAGGGTAGAGGGATTGAGCAAAAAATAAAAAAAGAGAGAGGACTCATGGAAATAGGCAATACTATGGTGATTGTGGTTGGGGGGAAAGAGGAAGACATGAAAGAGGGCATAGAAGTGATAAACGGTGATGGAAAAGATGAACTAAGAACTAAATAAGAACTAATGGACAGGAACAAGGGTAGCGTGAATGCAGGGGGCTTGGAGGTAGATGGGAGTTTAGGTGGGATAACTAGTGATGGAAAAATAAAGAGAGGAAAAAAGAGCGAGTGAAAAGCAATGTCACAGAATTTCTCTAGACTAGTTGAAATGCCTTCAAAAAAACTGAAAGGCAAAGAAAGTTAAAGACAGGTATTCAGAATCTTCCATATATATTCCTCTACCCATGGAGTCCACAAGACAAATATCAGTTATACATAGGCCCTTGTACTATTTCTGTAATGAATTTCTGAAACTTAATCTGACATGAATTCTTACATTCTATAATGCTTGGATATATAGGATTTATATCTTAAACAATATTTGGGGGAAAAAAATACTTGTATGAGTAACCTTCCTCCTCAGAAGTACTGGAAGAATACTTCAGCATCAAATAGTTTTTTAGTAGACAAGATGTCAAGATTTTATGCCTTTGAAATGCATCTTTCTTTAAGTCTAGTCTGGATGATTATAAATATAGCATTGTTACAGAAGACAATATTTTATAGAATTCTATAAAAAAGACTAGATGACTACAAAGTTCATTTTTATATCCAAATGAGTGTGAGTCTATTAGTCTCTGAGGAAAGGAATAGCCCTGTATTACTGATGGCATAATTAAAATAAAGCAGCAATAAAATAAATAAAATACATATGAAATATAGTATTCATAAAATAAAAAGCAATAGAAAATTACATTAGTTTTCTAAATTTAGTTGCATGTGCAGATGCCTTATTCTAGAGATCTTGGTAGAATTAGTATCAGTTCATTTACCAGAAGGAAAGAGAGATAATATGTATTCAGATCTGAGATACACCTTATAAACTCTAGCTGTCAGTTTATTTCAATATTTATTTTAAGATCCATAAAATACACGAGTAAAGCTTAAAATAATGAAATCTTTAATAAAGGGCTGTTTGCTTCGTAGCCACAAGACTTGATGGTGGTCTCAGAAATCAGTCTTGTTTATTTGGCTTCCTTTGCTTTTTTACCTGAATTTGGAAAAATAAGAAGTCTTTCCATTTATTTCAACTGGATAAGTGAGAAAGTGCTCAATTTATTTTCTAGTAAAAAGTCTAGTGCTATTTGTATTATGGCTTCTTAATCTCTATGTTTTAAGACCTCTTGACATTTACAATGGCACCAATTTATCTACCTGATTAATGTGATTTTGATGATTAAAGAGTTCCACTCAAAGATAAAACTTATTGAAGACAAATATCAGGAGATTGCCTGAGCCTCATGCACAGGATGTGCACATGTACTTGATTCCAGACCTACCAGCAAGGAACCTTCTTCGTGAGCTGGATACAAGTGATTCAGCACAGAAAAGGGCCAAGCAGACTGCTGGTTTCCTTGGCCTGGGTCTAACCACGCAAACAGAGAATCACTCCCTTCCAAAAGAGCAGTAAAATTCTCATGAATTTAGATATTCTTTTATTCAACTTATCATTTATAGGAGTACTGCCAAGGTCTTCCCAAACAAACAGAAAATACTAAGTAAAATAAGAAATTGCCAAAAAGTTTTTGTAGGGATAAGTCACAGATTTTTGACAACTGTACATAATACCAGTTATAAATTAAAATTATTGTTCTTGTTCTTTAAGAACTCCTTGGTATATAATCCTAATATATAAAGAGCCAGGGTCCATAATACCCAAAATGACCGAAAGGACAACTGAATACCAGGCTGCACGTGCAGTAGGTTTGGGTGGGTGGGGACTGGCAAGTGGGCTGAACTGCTGACCTCTCGGTCTCTCCTGGGTTGCCGGTGCTGTGGCGATCCAGCATTGACTGCACCGCCAAGGCAGATATGAGGCGATGGGTCAGGGGGCCCCACCATTGCCCCATGATTGCCCTGCAGAGGGAGGCCAAGGCCACCAGTGGGAGGTTCCACAATCACCCAAAGAGGGAGGCCAGGGTACCTGACCAGCAGCGGTTGGTGGGACCTCCCTCTGCAGGGAAATCAATCACAGCAGACTGTGAGAGGGCTCAGGTCAGGCAGAAGAACCCCCCACTCCCCGAGTACATGAATTTTGTGCATTGGGCCCGGTGCAGGAAATTTGTGAATGGGGAGTGCATCCCTTAGCCAAGCCTGCACCCTCTCTAATCTGGGATCTCTCAGGGGATGCCTGACTGCCCGTTTAAATAGGCACTCAGACATCCCTCTCCCAATCCAGGACTGCTGGCTCCCAACTGCTCGCCTGCCTGAATTCCTGATTGTCCCTAACCACTTCTGCCTGCCAGCCTGATCACCCCCTAACCACTCCTCTGGCAGCCTGATTGATGCCTAACTGCTCCCATGCCATCCTGGTCACCCTAACTGCCTCCCCCTGCAGGCCTGGTCCCCCCAACTGCCCTTTCCTCTAGGCCCAGTCACCCCCAATTTCCCTCCTCTGCCAGTCTAGTTACCCCAAACTGCTCTATCTTTCAGGCTTGATTGCCCCAACTGCCCTCCCTTGCAGGCCTGGTCTCTCCCAACTGCCCTCCTCTGCTGGCCATCTTGTGTCCAGATAAAGGCAGTCATCTTTGACCACTTGGGGGCAGCCATCTTGTGTGTTGGAGTGATGGTCAATTTGCATATTATTCTTTAGATAGGATAGAGGCCTGGTGCATGGGTGGGAGCCAGCTAGTTTGCCCAGAAGGGTGTCCCAGATCAGGGTGGTGGTTCCCTTGGGGCATGAGGCAGCTTGGGTGAGGGGCTTGTGGTGGATTGCAGGCTGGCTACACCAAGCAGAGGCCCTGGTATCTGGGATTTATTTATCTTCTATAATTGAAACTTTGTAGCCTTGAGCAGAGGCCAAGGCAGGCCAGGGCTGCAGAAGGCTGGCTTCATCCATCCCTGGAGGCAATTCAAGACTCCTGCTCTCTCTGTGGCCACAGGCATCTTTGTTGGGTTAATTTGCATACTTGTTCCTGGTAGGTGTGACTTATGGGTGTAGCAGAGGTACAGTCAATATGCATGTTTCTTTTTTATTAGATAGGATTGAATTATTTTAAGAGAATCAAATTAATAGTAAGTGATGAGAAAGTTTTTGTATATGCATAACTACACATACTTTTGAAAAACCCTCATTCAAGGATATGTTTATTGACTTTTAGAGAGAGGAAGGAGAGAGAACGAGAAACATTGATGTGAGAGTGAAACACCAATCCATTGATCATTTTCTCCTATACACTCCCCAATAAGGGACTGAAGCCAAAACCTGGACATGTGCCTTATCCAGGAATTGAACCAACCATCTTTTGGTATACCGGATGATGCTCCAACCAAGTGAGCTACACTGCCAGGACATAAACACACACATATTTTTAAGAGAATCAAATTGAGAGCAATAAATGAAAAGTAATCATCATGAACTTTTGACAAATCAAAATATAACAATGATTGCATAGATTTTATATTCCTATGCAAATGATATATATCAAGTAAGCATTTCCATATAAGAGCATGTTATATGGGTCATACCTTTTCATGAACTTTCTGACCAGGTTCCATCCCTTCAAGATGTTCTGACTCTGTAGATCCCTCACTTGATGTCATTTTCCTTTGTATATGAACATTTTGTTCACGTAAGGCAACAATCTGTAAAATAAAAAGACAAGCTTTTAAAATCTAAAGTAGAACATAAAGTATAAAAATTTTGAATTTACTTGAATGTGATTAAGAGCTAATGAACACAATCAGAAAATAAACATTGTTTTACTCATTATTTCAAAAATATTTTCAAAAATTGATTAGCATTTTGAATAACATTTATAGTATTTATAGGAATGTGACGACAATTTCCTTTAAAATTTTTCTATTTGGAAAATGTATCTATCAGGTTGGTAATGTACCTGAATAAAAAGTATGATCTATGCATTATTAAATCAAAAATTACCTCCAAAATTAATTTATAAAATGTGATAAAATTTGCATTGGTCTCTATTTTTAAAGCATACAAGAAAGATAAATAAAAAGATTGAAAACTGAAGGCTAATATTAGCACAATCATTTACCCTAAGAAGTAATGTATCTGCAATTTAAAAGCTAACAAACACATAAGCTGCACTTAAATACTTGTAGCACTATCATAAATACTTAGAGTTAAAATGGTCTCACTGCCTTATTTTAATGACCATTGTCTTAGCACAGCTAGTCCAAATATAGTAGTTAATTAAAGAAAATCACCAACCAATAATCATTAAAAAAAAAAAAAAGAACATAAATTAGTTGGGTGTTTGCACTGCTACCTGCCACTGCTTCAGAGCACAGATGGACCATGATGTGTTCACAAGATCGAGTGAACTTGCCCACGTGCTCCAGCACTTGAACATACGGCATGTCCTTTTCTAGGGGCACATCACCACACCAGGAAGAACAACGATGTAAATGCCATATCTTGAAGTACTGAAATCACTAAATGATTGGCACCCTTGCTCATCTACAATCTATCTTTCACAAAGCAGCCGATTTCTTCTTTTAAATTTACATTTAAAAGACCCAGAACCCACCGCCATGGCCGAGGAAGGCATTGCTGGGGGAGGTGTGGTGGACGTTAATGCCGCTTTGGAAGAGGTGCTGAAGGCCGCCCTCATCCACGATGGCCTCGCGCGCGGCATTCGCGAAGCCGCCAAAGCCTGAGACCAGCGCCAAGCCCACCTTTGTGTGCTTGCATCCAACTGTGATGAGCCTGTGTACGTCAAGTTGGTGGAGGCTCTTTGTGCTGAACACCAAGTCAACCTAATGAAGGTTGACGACAAGAAACTAGGGGAATGGGCAGGCCTCTGTAAAAATCGACAGAGAGGGAAAACCCTGTAAAGTGGTTGGCATTTCTCAGCTTTCTGAAGAACCTCAATGTCTTCCCAACTTATGGAGCCTGCATTGAAACTTCTTAATGAGGTCTCTAGCTTCCTACATGATCCCCTTGGCCACAATTACCTCCTTTCTGTCCCCTAAAGGTACCAGACTATCCTTACCCAGAACTGGGAAACATGATCTTCCTGCCTGAACATCCTTCCCCAGCTCAGACCAGCCCGCGCAATCCCAGCTTTCCCAACTCAGCTGACACACCGCCCCTCAGAGAAAACACACATTGATGTCAAACACTTATTACAATCTCCCTGTTTATTTTTGTGGGTGTTTCACTCATTAAAATATAAAATTTTATTTCCTATTTACTCACTTTGCTTGTTTATTTCGCTAACAGAAGAACCAATAATATCTCTTGTGAAAATAATTTCCAAAGGAATGTCTTACTGGAAACATTTTCATATGAAGTAGCAATCATATTATTATGTGTATAGTAATCAACAAAAATGTGTTCAGTTACATAATGAAAGAATATGGCATCCAAAACAAACAGGGAAACATAATGAATGAAAATGGAAAAACAATGAGTGTAAAACTAACTCACCTGGAAATAACAAAAGATAAATATTTAAAGTGTTTGAGAACTCCTTTAGAGACATCCTTTCATGTTAGTTAGTGTAGAAATGGATTAAATAAAAGGAAAACCAAAATGAATTAGCCCTGCACATATCATTCTTACATAGGCAAGTTGTGCATGCATTTTCAATCCACTGAAGGCTCACGGAAATGTAGTCAGAAGACATTTCCACAATCATTTTAGATGATCAACCATGACTTACTTGTCAAGTGTTCGTTGACATTTGTTTCTAAACGCCCACCATCCCTTCGTATTCCTTTTGGTAACAACATCTCACGTTTTCATTGGAGAATTCCCGATTTCCCTTTCAACTTTAATCATAGAGGGACTGTCAGTCAAGGGGTCAGAGCTGATGGCAAATAGCTGGGCACATGATCCAAGTCAGGGCAATTAGCATGTGCCTTGAGAAGCTTCTGGCAGGGGTATGGGGGTTGGGGGTGGATTCTCCCTGCTATGGAAGAGAAGCTGGTAGGAGATGATCAGGGTTTGCCATTATTGTAGTTCTGCATTGTGGAGAAAGCAGGGGGCTGAGATGGAGTCCTGATGAATTTTTCTGTTCCTGATTCTAGCATTTTTTTTTACTTCTTTTGTCATTTTTTAAAATCATCCGTGGTTTCTCCTGACTTCTTTTAAAATTTTATTTTTCAATTACAGCTTACATTCAATATTATTTTGTATTAGTTTCAGGCATAAATCCAGTATAGTGGTTAGATAATCATATGCTTTATAAAGTGTTCCCCCTGATATTTCCAGTACCTGCTGGGTACCATACATTGTTATTACAATAGTATTGACTATATTTATCTCTACCTCTGGCATTTCAGCAATAAAAGCCAAAAATTTCCTCTTTGTGTTCAAACTAGTTTGGATAGTTTTCTGTCACTTGCAGCTAAAAGTGTCCTTGCCATGTACCTTTGTTGCAGGCTTGATCCCCTACCCCAGACCAGGGTGAGTTCCAGAGGCCACCAATTGATGTGTCTCTCTCATATCGAAGTTCCTCTCTCTCTCTCTCCCTCTCCCTCTCTCTCTCTCCCTCTCTCTCTCTCTCTCTCTCTCTCTCTCTCTCTCTTTCCACATTCCCCTTCCTCCCCTCCATTCTTTCTAAAAATACCAATGGAAAAAAATATCCTTGGATGAGGACTAAAATAATAATAATAATAATAATAATAATAATAGTAATAATATTAATAATGATGATGATAAAAGTATCCTGCAAATATAGCAGGGAACATGGAAGGCAACACAACATATGGAATTGCTAAGAGGAGATTTTGTAAAATTACTAATTATTGACCAGGCACAACGGGAGAAACTTTTTCTTATATAAGAGTTCTATGTATTCCTAGTAATACAGGTTCACTTTTCTGTACAAAAAATATCTGGAGTAAGATGGAATTAGGACAAGAGACTAAAAAAACTAAAGCAGTTCAACTAAAGCTCTGGCCTCTACGTGCTTCTATCTTCCTGGCATTCTGCTTGAGAAGCTCTGACGCCATACAATGGACTTGTGGTGTTCTTTCAAGTCTGGAAAATTCCCTAGCTCTCATTCCTTGTTTCTACCAAACTCTCTCTAGGATTCTACCATGTCTTTCCACAAATGCTCTCCTATCCTCTTGTCTTTGAACAACTTTTTTCCCTGCCAACCTGGAGAGATTCATTCACTTCATAAATTTTCACTGACCACAAGCATTGGGAAAAAAAACAAATCAAGGAGAAAAAGAAATTCTAGCCTTAACAAAACTTTAATTCTTGTTAGAGGAGAGAAACTATAAACAAAAATAAGTAGCATACATTTTTAAATGGTGATAATTACAAACTGTAAATTAAAGCAGGGGAGAGGTGCTGTGAGGTGCAGTTTCATTAGGAATTAGGTCTGAGATTCATGTAAATGTTTCAATGAGTTCTTCAAATGATGTAAAATGTGCTTTTCAAAAGAAAACTAAACACTAGTGAAAATTGATGCTTTAGAACTTAAGATGTGAGGAAATATAGAGAAATGTGATTCTTTAAAAAAAATGGTTTTGGAGAAAATACAATTTATATTCCCAAACTTTAAAATTTCTCAAGAGTTTAAGATGTATTAAACCATTTATTCATTCAACAAATACTCATTAATCATTGTTCTAAGTGTGAGACACCACTGGGAAAAAGGCAGATCAAGCAATGAGATTGCATTCTAGCAAAAAAAAAATGCAGTAACAACAAAATAGCAATGAATTGTTAAGCTCTTAAAATATGCTTGGGATTTTGCTAAACACATCATAGAAATTTGCTTCTCTAAAGCAACTGTATACCTGCACTATACTTTCTAAACAAGTTTGAGATTTCTTCAAAGCAGATTTTGAGACAAGTAATAATGTGCATGTTATTTATTTATCCTTAAATAATCTTAAAAGGTCTTGGTTGAGTCCTGGCCTCTTTAGGTATAACTGGCTATATAACCTTGTACACATTACTTGAACTCAAGTTCATGCTCCTCTGCTATAAAATGAGATATAATAATACCTTTTAGTGTTTGTACTGTAAAATACTTAGTCAACTTTGGTGTACATTAAAACTTTATTTCATAATAACAAAGACCTCCATTTACCTCTTCAACTTTATCCTCCCATCTACACTTTGTGTTCTGGCTTATGAAGGTATTGTTTTCACACACACAGGAAATGCCATCTTGACTGGGTTTTTATTCACTTGGATTACACTTTGTGAGATGATAGGAAAAATATACATATATTGGTCTCTGCCTGCAATATCTTGCATAAAGTTCCTAAAACCCTTGTAAATTCCTATGTGATAAGAGTAGTAGGAGCATCTTTTGTTCTACTAAGGTGACTCTGGGTGTATTTCTGGATGGAGGCTGGTCACCAAAAGACCTAAGCTATCATTGGAAGCTCAGCATTTTCAGTCCCATCCCCCATTCTCCAGAGAGGGGAGAGGAACTGGAAATGGAGTTGTTTGATCATGCCTATGTAATGATGCCTCCATAAAAATCTCCGAAGTACAGGTGTCAGGGAACTTTCAGACTGGTGATGAATCCATGTACTGGGAGGGTGATGCACCCCAATTTCATAGGGACAGAAGCTCTTGCATTCAGGATGCTTCCAGATATGCCATATGTAACTCTTCATCTGGTTGTTCATCTGCATTCTTTAACATATCCTTTAATAACATGGAAACATAAGTTGTAGCTCTTTTCCTGAGTTCTGTGAGCTGCTCTAACATATTCATCAAACCCAAGGAGGTTTAAAGAACTTCTGATTTAAAGCCAATTAGTCAGAGGCACAGGTGATAATTCTCACTTGCCATTGGCATCTAAAATGTGATGGGAGCAATCTTATGGGACTGAGTCCTGTGAGATCTGACACTATCTCCAAGCTGATAGTGTGAGAATCGAGTTCAATTGTATAACACCCAGTAGTTGTCTCAGAGAACTGCTTGGTGGAGGACAAACTCCCATGTACCTGGTATCAGAAGTGTTATGGATGTGGTAGTAGTGCGAGAGTAAAGGAGAAACATAGGAGGTAGACAGAGGGTTTTCTCTACATACCCTTCCTCCTTTTAACTGTCTTTTAGTCATATTTTAGTTCTTTGCTTATATGACACTCACTTTGGAATGGGTTATGAGATCATCCTAACCTCCAGGGATTTAAGTTATGTAATCCCTTAGTATTCTCCAATGATTCATGTCATCCAAACATCATTCTTTATCACAGTTGGCTATTAGTCTTCTGACTGTCCATCTTGGCACTGAGTGCCTTGAGATGAGAAGCTACATTTGATTCTTTATCCCCACTTAGGATAATGTCTGACACTAGAAATGTTATGAAGTATTGAATGACAGCAAACCATGTGAATGAAAACGAACTGTAGGGAGTGGGATAAATTGAATGGAAAAGTAATCAAGTATTTATGCATGGAGAAAAAAATTAGTCATCCACATAGAAAACTATATAAACTTAAAGTATTTCCCAAAGTTTATATTACATGATTCAAGGTTAAAAGAGAGTCCTAATCATGGAAGAATTGATTGGGGGAAATTAAGAAAGAAAAGAGCATAGTCTTGTAGGATCATGGCAAAGCAGCTTAATGAAAGTCAGAGATAGGATGGAAATATAAAGTAGTAGGCAATTTCATCATGTCTTAAAATCCTTACAAGTATACTGCAGTCTAGTTAATGTGTTTCAGGTCCATTAAACTACATGCTGTGTTTATACACATTAGGTTTACAACAGATGGAAAAATGGAATTCCAAGGGTGTCTAGGAATTTATTTCTGTTAACATAATTCTTAAAGTAGGAAAATAAAATAATGTAAATTAAATTAGTTTTTACTCCCTCCCCCACTTCTACATTTTTGGAAATATTAATGCACAGGACATTTTCTGAAATTAAGGAAAAAAGAAAAATAAGAGAGAGGAGCTTTGAAAATAAATTTGTAATTAAGAATTGCTAACAATAATAATAGCTGCTATTTCTTGAACATCTATGATATGCCACATACATGTAAAGCACTTTGCATATAATATCTCATTTAATCCTCCCAATAACCTTATAAATTGGATTTTTTTTTTTACTTTAAAAAGGAAGTAATTAGCATAGGGGAAATAAGCAATATACTTGAGTTCATAAGAAAACGAAACTACATAGGCAGATATCCAAACCAGATATGATACCTTCAAAATTTATGTTTATAAGCATTATTCTATAATGCCATTTAAAAATAATAAAACAATTCACAAGATACACAATCCAAAAATTTATCTAGTTATGCTACTGTCCTGTGGGCTGATAACAGGAATCTATTTGTCTTGATTTGGCAAAATAATTCTGGTACAGTTAGAAGATGTCTCCCATGATACCTAAGAATTAAAATCATGCTGTTTACATTACTTATCATTTTAAATAATCAATCTTTGTGTCACAGGCATTTCAATTTACCTTGAAAATTTCCTAGCTACTTTTAAAAATAAATCATGTCTAGGCCTCATGTTAATTCTTCAGAGATTTGCATTCTGAGGTCTTCAAGTTCATATTTGCTTTTACCTACTTAACGACTTTCAGACAGTGTCTGCATTTAATTAACAAAGATTATTTTCATCTATTTTTACCCCAATCTCAATTAACAATTTAAAGAGTGAGACTCACAGAAGTCTCAGCACACCAACACATAATTTGCTTCTACAAACATACTTATTTTAATTAAGCTGAATTCCATGCTTAGATTACACTGAGGTTGCAATATAAAAACCAAAACAAGCAACTAGAAGAACAGACGAGATTTACAATTTCCGCTTAAGTAACTCTCTAGCCACAATAGTTTAGATTTGTGTAGTTATATATTAATTGGGAAACTATAAAAATTGAGAAATAAGGTGCACTTTGGAAAGCAGGGGATACTCTGCTTTACGCCATCAAGCCTTAGGAAAGCTTCACTATGAATGCTCTACTCTGGAATAGGGGCGGGGGGACTTTTAAAAGTCTTTTCTGGCTCCTATCTTGGAGTGATGGTGAGGACCACTTCTGGTTTGACTCTGCTGGATATGAATCCATTTTTGTTCAAATAAACTCTTAAAATTTTTATTAGGCTTCTTTTTATCTTGTAACATGTCTGACAGTGGGAAAAAGTAGGACTTACTAAAGGTATGGATTATTATAAACGGCATCTTGGCATAGAATAGAGGCTTCCTTCAGGATGTTCCATACTATCACTGCTCCAGGCCTCTCACCCTCTAATTTGGTTTGGCCTTCACCTAAGGGCAGAACAACTGACTGCAGTAATTATCTCGCTCCCTCAAAACAAACAAACAAACAAACAAACAAATAAAACCCCCAAAAACATCACGAATAAGGAGTCCAAGTTATTCCAAAAAGAAAGTCACAGCAAACTTAATAGTCCAATGGGTCCAGAAATAATCAGTTCAGAGTAGCTCTGTGAATGAGTCCCTTTCTTCAAAGTTTCAATAAATGTTTATTTTCTTATGAGATATCTTAAGACAGGAATAAAAGTTTCTACTTTCATTGCTTTATACATACTAGGAAGTATTAAAATGCTTTGAGAAAATGCTGATTATGAAATTTATAAGGTAAAGTTATATAATACTAATCATGTCTCTGTCATCTGCTTATTCAATGAGATTTATCCATTGTCAGGAATTTATGGATATTTTAATGAAAGTTATGCTTTCAAAATTTAAACATGCTACATTTCTATCAAAAATATGTACTTTTTAATTTAATCTCTTTTATCTGAGTATTAACCATGCCCTACCTTGCTTAGCCTCTGAGATCAGACAAGAAATTTGTGCATTTGGGGGGTTAAGATGATGGAGAAATCAAGAGTTCTTGCTCAACTTATATCGTTTCAGTTATGTGAGATGAATGAGCTGAAGGGATTTCCTATGCAACATACTGGTAGTGCCTACAGTTAACAAAAAATAATAAGAACAAATCAACAGTACTTTGATTGTGGTGATGTTACAATGAATGTATGCACATGTCCAAACTAAAAAAAAAAAAAAAAAAAAAAAAGAGGTGCATATTACATATGTGCAATGTTGTATATCAATTATATCTCAAAATCACTTATAAAAAGAGATGGCCAAGCATATAGCATATAAAATAATAAATAAAATTAATCTCTTTGAAGATGGAATATATTCCCCTTTCAGCACCATGAGATTTAACCTCTTCAGCCAGGCATGGCTAACACTATAAGTACACACTTTTTATGCTTTTTTTTCCCTCCAGTCAGAGCTGAAGTGACAAAATTATAGGTTGTGTCTTAGAACAATTCTCTTTAGCTCTGTATGCTAAGGGAAATAGTCTTAACGCGGGGGAAAAGGATTTCAAAGTGAATTGTACTTGAGAAAATACAGAAGGCGGAAACAATATCCATTAGTCATTTTTGCATATAAAACAGCAAGCCAGGGCGAGAAAAAGAATTTACCCATTTAGTGTGTTCCTTAGAAATAACAAAAGAAGCACAGTAAACCAATTAATCTGAACAAGTCCTTTAAAAGTAATCCATTTGCTTGGGCTTTAATGGAATTAATCATATGTTGTATTCTTTTGGGTGCATTTCAAATTTATTTTTATGTGATTTTTAAATGTGAACATATTAAAAAATGTCAGCTTATAAAAGGAACAGAACATATGTGATCTTCATACTTTATTTTTATGGGTAAAGAAAATGAAGTTATAGAAAATGAATGAATGATAAGTATCTTCCTGTCTCCAACAAATTTCCACATCATCAGTCCCCATGTAGGATGCACATTCTCTCTCTTACATGTCAGTTCAGTCATCTTTAAAATGAGTTGGACAGTATCATGGCTAAAGACATCAGCATCAACATCAATAACAGTAATATTTACTCTGTGCTGAGCACAGTTTAAAATATTTGGCATGTAAAAACTCATTTAAATCTCTCAACCTCACAAGGTAAGTTCTATTATTAGAATGGAGCTAATTGAGGCAGAGAGGATGTTAGGAAATTGCCTATAGTCACAGAGCTAGCAAATGGGAGTAGCACTCCAGAGAAATAAAATCCCCCTGGCTGGACACCACAGCTCTGGTCCGCTGTGTGTCTGCTCCTTTCCATTCTTGCCCTCAGCCTTCTTTTCTCAGCTAGGGCAGAATATATTCACAGCACCCAATTAAGTATTCTATATAGAATGAAGTTTTTATACTTGAAACTTTCACCCACTTGTCCACACTAACTCCTAACTACTCCTTACTGTTCATAGAAAATGATGTATTCTTTTGCTTCTCCTTATTTCTATTGTGATCCTTAACTCACTGCTTTGTAATCTTCTGTTTATAGGTTATATGCTCTATGTTTATGTCTTATTTAGGTCAAGGTTCTTATTAGCAGTTCAAAGTCACTTTCATCAAAATCACCTACGGTACTTGTTAAAAGTATCCAATTAATGAATCTAAATTTTAATATGCTTCCAGATGACTCTTATACACCCTTTACTCTAAGGACTAACACATGAGTTCTTCAAGTGCAGTTTTTCTCGTTTCCCTTTCCTGGAAGCAGAGGCAGAAGCCTATGGAAAGGCTGCTGATGGCCTGTGACAGATTGAGTCTCTAGGGCATGACCTGTGTGATTGTCCAGTGCCTGGGTGATTTGCTTCAGGCTCCTATTTTTGTCAGGCCTGCAAGTTAAAAATGGTTGTGCATTTTTGAACAGTTGAAAATAATCAAAAGAAGGAGAATATTCTCTGATGCATAAAAATTATAAGTTTCATTTCCAATGTCCACAAATTCATTTTTATTGGAACATGGCCAGGCTCACTTTTTGCATAATTGTCTATGGTTGCTTTCAATCTACAATGGTAGAGGAGTCTTGATAGAGATCATATGGCCACTGAGCCTAAAATATTTATTAGCCCTTCAGAGAGGTTTTCAGATTTCTCGTGTAATAGTTTATGTGCATCCTTAAAAAAAAAACCTGTTCAAATGTACCCAGTGAAAGTCAAAACTGTAACGCTTACTCTTGATTTATGCCCTCTTATTCACTTGCACACATCATTTCTAATTTCATTTAAATAAGTAGAAACAATGGATAACTTATCTATGGAACTGCAATACTGAACTGAGTGAATGTATTTTTCATATACGATTTGGTATACTTGTGTCTGAAAAAGGAATATTTTGGATGACATGATGAATTAGTTAATCATATTATAACAATAAGAACTAAGAGAACACAGAAATATCAATATATATAAAAGCCTAAATGACCATTATGACTGAACAACTAGAATGACCAGATGATTGGTTGACCAGTCACTTTGATGCGTAATGACCATCAGGGAGCAGATGCTCAATTCAGGAGCTGTCCCCTGGTGGTCAGTGCCCTCTCACAGCCAACCTCCTGTGCCCTCTCCCCCAGCAGGCCTAGCCCAGGTTGGCCCCTCCTCCTGGAGGGGCCAGCCTGATCAGCCCTGATCACTGGCCAGGCTGAGGGACCCCACCCATGCACAAATTCATGCACTGGGTCTCTAGTTTTAAAAATAAGTATGGATAACATTTTCAATACTCTACCCATAGTTTTATAAGTTTTTTCATAGACTTTATCACTAAAATTATTTTAAAATTTATATTTCTAATATTAGTTCTTTGAGGGCTGGGGTTCTTTTTTTTTCTTTTAAAAATCTTTATTGTTGAAGTATTACATATTTCCCTCTTTCCCCTCATTGACTACTTCTAGCCTGTTCTGGTCCCCTGCCCTAGGCCCTCACCATCCTATTGTCTGTGTCCAACCATATATGCATACAAGGTCTTTGTATGCAACCATATATGCATACAAGGTCTTTGGTTGTTTCTGATACTGTTACCTATATGTCCTCAAGGTTCCAAACAGTGCTTAGCACTGTCCAGTAGATAATGCAGAGCACTGATTAACAGCATTAACTATGAAGTAGAATTCTGGTCCCACTACTTTTTGACAGTGTGGACTTAAGATATTTTCCTCTATGTGCCTCAGGTTCCTTCCCCACCTTCTCTCTCCCTCTATCAATGCTGACATTTGTAACAGCAACCTCAAAGGTTACTAATGTGAAGATAAAATTATGGTTTAGGTAACTTGTAAGTGCTGGTGATTAATGTTTTACTAAATGTTTACTGAATGATTATTGTTTCTGCTAAATATAAGTATGATATTGAAATATTACCTTTATATACATTTTTATAATTTTTTTCATTGTCTTCAGTTTTTTAAGCTTTTATTGCTACTTACTGCTGCTATGGGAATGCAATTGATATTTGTGTCTATATTTTACAAAATTTTATTAAATTTACTGATAAATTCCAAGAACTCTTTTTGGAGTTAATTTTTCACTTTCTTTGAGCTATAATTTTCAAATAAAATTGTAAGTCTTTAAAGTATTAAAGTGATGTTTTGATATATATGTACATTGTGATCAAGCATTCTTTATATGCTGTGTTCTAGATGTTATTTGTTGAATTTCAATATTCATTCTGTTACTCTTTAGCAATAGAAATCCTTCAAATACAGGTTGTACTTGCTGGTCTCTTTTACAGCTTAGAGAGATTGTGAAACAATTTTTTTGTTAAATGAAAGTAAGCAAAAATCATTGGTTCTACTTCCTTATCGTGCCTCTAAAATTTATGTTATCCTTATATGTTTCTTGACCTGCTTCCATATACTGCTGGCTAGAAGTAGGCAGGCACTTCAACCCAAACAGTTGTTGCAAGTACTTCAACCAAAAGATACAAGTCGTGTGTATGTGTGTGTGTGAAGCCAATAAAAATTCTGATAAACTCTATCAGTAAGAAAGGATAAAAGGAAAATAGAACCACCTAGTTTGGAAACACCATATTGAATTTGTGAACAGTTAAATTAGTTACTGTAGCTGTTCCAGAAAGTATGTCTAAGATGATGCACTCTAATGGTGATATGAACAATTATGATATAAATGAAATGTTTTTTCTTACATTTCAAGGGGTCATGGTCTTCAGCAATAAATTCAATAATCATAGGTTTTCTACCATCATGGTAGGAAGTGTGAAAAGATAATTGTGTTCACCTGGTCTGAGCACCATTTTGGACTGGGGGTGTTGCTAATGAGGTAATCCGATAGATAGATGGAGTTTAATATTCTACCACAAATACGAAGTACGGCAAGGTGATGTAGGGCTGGATGTTAGCTAAGTCATGCATGAGACATATATCCGAGTTCCTTGTAGTTATGATCTGAATGACTAAGGCCAGAAAAAGGGCTCAGGGTGTAAGCTGGTCCAAAACGTTTAGATCATTAGTGTCCTCCTGCAACAAATCCAGGACCCATTCTTGCCCTATTAGTTGCTTCCACATTGAGCCTAAATGTGTCACCCCCTGAACCTATGTTGAATACCTGGAAAAGTGTTTTGAGCATGTTAGTTTCATTTCTGGCAAACTTAGTCCTACATTCCAAAGCATATTCCAGGAGTTCTAAATAATGTTGGGCGAAAAGCTCCTGAACACTTGCAAGATATTTTAATCAGCCTTTCATGTGAAAGTTCTATGTGTCTCCCAACTTATTTTCATTAGAGAAGAATCATCAACACAATTTTGATTATTATTAGCATGCTATTTATCATTTACTGAGTGATATAGTCATTGTGCTAGACTTCTTTTAAATTTTGCATTATCTCATTTCATTGTGACAATAGACTTTCAAGTAGGTATTGATCTCATACAATTTTTACTGATAGATATTTACAGGTTTGAAATAAAAAATGACTTCTCTAAAGCCACATAGCTTGCAAATGGCAGGGTAGGGAGTCAAACACATGTCTGTCTGCTTCAAAGCCCATGTTTTTTGTCCACCATGTTTCCCCTCTAGTTCTCAACTATAAGCTCAAGTGAGAATCAATTATATAAGTTTTTCTTTTATTTTGTTGAGTTCAGATGGCTTGGATACATTAGAATTTTTCAGGAAATGCTGGTATATGGCATATACCTCTAGGTCTCTTCTTTGGTGTCAGGTTTCTATGTATCAGAAATAATTTTTTAAAGTACATCAGAGATTCAGCATATAGCTCTTCTTCTATCTAATCTATATATATGAAAGCCTAAGCAACCACATGACCAGACAGTAGCTATGATGTACACTGATCACTAGGGGGCAGGCACTCAATGCAGGAGCTGCCCCTTGGTGGTTATTGTGCTCCCACAATGGGAGCACTGCTCAGCTGACTGACGGGCACCAGATGACAGGTTGATGGTTGGCAGCTGCAGCTGCAGTGTCACAAACTTCTCCCACAGACACTCCCCCTATGTACTTGAGCAGCAGTGATGGAAGGTGTAGTGGGGCCAGGATGAGTGGAAGCAGCATAGCACCCAACCTGAGCTTGGGCTTCTCCCCGGACACTTGCTGCTTCACCCAGTACTTTGCGCTGTATGAGATTGACATGGACAGCAGGCTGGAGCCCAACAAGCAGGCAGATCAGGCTGGTTTCAATGGCATAGAGGTCCACTGATCCCCACAGGCCAGGCCGAGAGATCCCACCAGTGCACGAATCCATGCACCAGGCCTCTAGTTTATATATATTAAAACCTAAGTGACTGTTTGACCATTCGACCAGTACTATGATGCTCACTGACCACCAAGGGGCAGATGTTCAATGCACAGGCATGGAAAAATGGAACAGACTGATGAATCTCAGAGGGAAGGGAGGGGAGGGCAGGAAGAGATTAACCAAAGATCTTATATGCATTCGAGAGGCCATGCACTAGCAGGGTCCCTTAGCCTGGTCTGTGGGGATCAGGCCAAAACTTGCAGGCTGACATTTCCTGGATTGCGAGACGGTGCAGGCCAGGCTGAGGGACCCCAACTCTGTACAAATCTGTGCACTGGACCACTAGTTCTATCTAATAAAAAGGGAATATTCTAATTGACCATCACATTCTCACAAATGATGGTGCTCACAGCCAATAAAGGGGGAATATGCTAATTGACTGTCATACCCTCACAAGATGGCAGTGCCCACAGCCACAATATGGCTGCACCCAGTTTCTTTAGCCCTGCCTCATCCAGCCTCAGTCCCCCAATCCCCTCAGGCCTACAGGGAAAGGCAGTTGGGGGTGATTGGGCCAGCAGGGGAGGGCAGTTGAGGATGATCATGCCAGCAGGGGAGCAGTTAGATGTAAATGAGGCTTGCAGGGTAGTGGTTAGGGGGTGATCAGGCTGGCATGCACAGTGGCTAGGGGCAATCAAGCAGGCAGGCAGGCAAGTGGTTAGGAGCCAGCAGTCCCAGATTATGAGAGGGATGTCTGATTGTGGGGTTGGTCCTAAACCAGCAATTGGACATCCCCTAAAGGGTCCCAGATTGGAGAAAGTGAAGGGTTGGCTGAAGGACACCCTGCCTCATGCATGAATTTCATGCACCAGACCTCTAGTATTGAAATAATAGCTTATTATCCTCCCTCAGCCCTTTTGTTCTGGATATAACAGAAACATCAGTGAGGATACAAGTTCATCCAATTCCTTGGAAAGATAATGCCTGTATTTATGGAAATCAGTGGATAATAACCCAAACCTTGTAAAGATATTTTAAAAAGGAGAAATTCAAAGAAACGAATATTACACAGACAGGGGCAGTGGCTCAATCATTTACAAGCTGTGCATTTCAGGTGATTTGCTTCAAGTTTTAGAACTGCGTTTTCTACATGTTTAAAATGGTGACAGTACTTCCTGCTTTATAAACTCTCTGTTAGTAACAGTAATTATCTCATGATGTGGGTATCTGTAGACCTGAAGGTGAGGAGAGGTAAGCGATTGAAGCTACCTGGCAGAATTTGAAAAGGCAGCATTTCGGTAGTGCTTGATTTGGCCCAGCATCTCAAAAGCATAAGATCTCCAGGAAATATTGCTAATACACTATAATCTGCCTGTATTGCATTTTTCTTAAAAACTACATACTTTTTCTCTCCTCTTCTCTCTTCCTCATTTCCTTTAAAAAACAAAACAAAATGGATTTTAAAAAATGTTCTTAACACATATTATGATTTTATTTGTAGGTTTTTCTTCCTTATTTCACAATCATAGTGCTTTTTTGGTGGAAAATAACATGTTGGTTCTATCAACATATTATTAAATAAGAAGATATTTTAAATGATAAGTGTTCTTAAAAATACTCAACTAAGATATAAAGTTATAATGATTGATAGCTGTATAATAAATAATTTGGCTCTGTCCCAAGAGAGGTCAGGTCTCTGTCCTCATCTTTTGGGAAGTAATTTATGTTACATCTGCTAGAAATAACTTTGTTTAGGGTGGGGTCTAGATCTTAGGATGGAGCTGGCCACACTTAATAGTCTTACCTGAGGTGTAGGTTATGGCAGGATGACCTACCATATGGGTTAGGAGGCTTCACATCTTGAACTGGAAGCTGAGATCAATGACAGGGACAAACAATTAATAATTCTTTTACAACAAAACCTCAGCAAAAATTCGGGACACTCAGAGATTTGGTGAGCCTCCTGGGTTGGCAGTGTTCTGTGTATAGTATCATATATCAGTTCTAGGAGAGAAATGCATCCTAAGGACAATGGACATTTGAAACCCTCTCAGACTCTGCCCTATGTGCTTCTTTCTTCGGCTAATTTTGGTCTATAACATTTCCCTATAATAAACCATGATCAGGGTCCATGGACACAGATAATGGGTCAGTGAGGGCCAGGAGTGAGGGGCTGGAGTGGGCTGGGGGGAGACTAACGAGGGGAAAAGGGAGACATAAGTAATACTTTCAACAATAAATAATTACTTAAAAATAAAATTAAAACAATAAAAACAATTTAAAAAAATAAGCCATGACTGTGAGTATATTAGTTTTCAGTGAGTTCTGTTAGTCTTCCGAGTGAACTACTGAACCTGAGAGTACATTTGAGAAACCCGTGTATGCAGCTGATGTCAGAAGTGCAGCCAGTCTCTTGTGAAGGATTGTGCCCTCAGACTTGGCAAGTTGGCTCAGCATGGTAATGATGTTATGGATTGAATGTTCCTGTCCTACCCAGTATTCGTATTTTGGATCCTAGCACTCATTGTGATGTGGTGGTAGGAGATGGGGCCTTTGGAGTGTGATTAGGTAATGAGGGTGGAACTGACATAAAATGGATTTAATGTCCTTACAAAGGAGACCCTAGATCTCTCTCTCGCTCATTCTGCTATGAGAAGATACAGAGAATGCATCATCTGTGAACCAGGAAGCAGGCTCTCGCCAGACACTGACTTTGCCAACACTTGATATTTGACTTTCCAGCTTCCGGAACTGTGAGAAATCAGTGTTTGCTGTTTAAGCCAACCAGACTATACTAATTTGTTGAAGCAACCACTTCCCCAAAAGGCTAAGAAAAATAAATTTCATATGGTATGTACCAGGTGATGAAATTTGTGATGTCTCCTGCAACAAAGTTTTCAAAAACTAAAATCATGAACAATCAAATTACTATTTACAAAAATAAATCAACAGCAACTACAACAAACAGATTAAAGCAATCCATGCATCCTTTCGATAATCATTTCCTCTTAGTGTCCCAAATGTTTTCTTATTTGGAACTTTCAAATTTCTCAACATTTGAGATTCATTGTTCTTCCCCTTTAAAAGTGAAATGGAAACAAAGCCATGCTGCAGAAATCCTCTCATCTCGTTTAATGTAACTTGAAGTCTCACATTTGAAACATTGAAAACAATGACCAATGCAATGCCCTTGTGCCATGAACTTCAGAAAACTAGCCAGAGCCACAGATACTGAGGAAAAACATTTAGATACAAGGTTTAAAATCCAGTAATCCAATTCATCCAAATAACGTCACATACTAGGCATTTTCATGTGTGTGTTTTTCTAGAGTTTAGTGTTTAACTTCAACCCAATATTTGGCAATTCCAACCCACTATTTGGCAATTAATTAATTTAACTAAATTAAGACTTTTCATTGACTTACTTAACATCTGTTTTTTTTTTCCCTCTGTCAATATAATTAAACTATGAACCTTAAAATAATCCATGAAAATATAACAATGTTTTATATAAAGATATAAATATAAAGATGTCCTGCTGAATTTAAATAGCTGGTAGAAGATAAACTATGAATTTAGAAACACAGTTTTCATATATAAAGATTTTATTTTATTTTTTATTAAGAGAAAGGCCAGGTATTCCAGCGGCAACTGTTAAATATTCAAATTTAGAGTCAGACATTCTGGCTTTCGATTCTTGATAACTAGGGATATCACCCACAATATTTCATTTAGTTCCTCTAAGCCTCAGTTTCCTCATTTGCAAAGTGCTAGTAGTAATTACACTTTTCTCATAGGGTAATTGTGATGATTAAGTGAAAAACGTATGTGCCCATCCGCATGTTTGGGGGAAGTGTTTTATAATGCTTAGCATAGTGCCAGAAATAGAATAATCTCCCCCTTAAAATTGTAGATGCTTTTATTATTACCAATTGCATAAATAAATGAATTGCAAGTCATTGCAAATATTCAGATAGTGGTATAGGATCTTCGTATAGATAAATACGGTACAAAGGAGATTTAAGCCTGGGTATAAAATAAAATACTATTATTTTGTTTATCCCCAAGTTCAAATTGTCAACTGAAAAGAAATTGTATCTACTTGGCTACTAACTAGCTGATATTGAACTTTGAGTGTATTACTAGCAATATAACTTTAGTACATAAAGTGAGACATACTTTCTTGTATATTATTTCATCCAAATATCATGAAATTTGAACAATAGACCATTCCAACATTTGTTAATATTCTATTTCACAGATGAGAACAATGAGGTACATAAAGGTTAAATAAATTACCAGGTGTTATATAATTAATAAGTGATAGATAAAAAACCCAAACTAGACTCTTTTGATTTCAATTTAAGCATTCTCTTTTATTTTTTACTTTGAAACTTGTTTCTTGATGAATTTCATTAAAATGTATTCCATTTAATTTTGTAAAGTAATTCATCTGTCTCATAAGAATACTCTAGTAAACAACTGGGTAAAATAAATGGGCCAATTTATGAAGTTTATGATCAAATCATTAATATCAAACATGATCTTGTTATTAATATGAAGAGAAAAAAGCAGTTCAAATATCCATGTACAAAAGGAAACAACCAGATCTGCTACTACAAGAAGAATGTATCCTATGCTTTTATAAAAAAAGATATTTATTCAAAACAGAAAAGAGATTCTGAAAAGACTGCAAACAGACTTCAAATTTCTTATATACAACAGGAGACAGTTTTAACCTAAATTTTAAACAATTGCTTTGCAATTGTAAAAGTAATGGAAGTGGAAAACAATATTTTCTCTAGCTCTCTTTTCATTGTTGGGTTTTAACATAGTTATCATAAGACATCTTGATTTCGTTTTATTTGGAAAAAGAATTTTTGTACTGGAACAGTAAAATTATCAATGGCAAAGAAGACATTTTCTATTGATGATAATAATGTGGGTAATTTCATTTCTATACCTATCTTTACAATGCAATATTATTATAAAGGATAATCTAGAGATATAATAAGGAATTGTAGGCATTTGTGAATAACTGCTAATTTGACAGTGCTGAAAGCAATATAAAGAAAAAAAGGGTGGGGAGCATCATTCAACTATCATTAAACTCTTCCATGAAATAAAAACAATTAAGAACTATATAATTTTCTATCCCCAAATAATACAATTCCAACTGGGAAAATAGGTTCCACAAAGTGGATTCTTTGGAAACTCCTAAGAGCTTGCAAGCAAGCTAAAAACATCACATCAAATATTTTACATTATCTTCTAGGAATCTATGATTAGAGCTGCAAGGACATCAGTACCTTATGCAAATATTGTTGTCATTAAACAAATGCTATTTCTTGGTAAGTTTAACCATGGTGATTTGCTTAAAATGCTAATAAAACAAAAATACTGGATTTTGACTAATGGGGTTTACTAATAATGAAAATAGTTCCATACACTTCCTAATGATGAAAATAAACAACTCAGCTGAATTAGGATATGTAGTATACATTAGAGAGTTGTAATATTAGTTATTATAAAGGAAGCAATAAACAAAAATTATGTCTGCTTTTAATTCAGAGACAAAAAATAGAATTAAAAGAACAACAACAACATAAAAGAAAATGAGCTATTGGCACAGGGTCAATCAAATTAAATAACATCAATTTTCGGATTCTGAAATAATTTAATAACTTCAGAATAATACTGTTATCAGTTACCCCCAGTCCTTTAATAAGTAATGCTCAACAACTCCCCCACATTCTACATGATTTTCTGGGATTATTTTAGCCATTAAATTTCTTTCTGTATAAATATAGCTGAGTTGCTTATCGATTTCAGAAGCATCCTGATTTTTGCCCCTGTTAAGTTTCAGGGAAACATTTCACCTCTGGATTTATTCCAAGTGACTAAAGTCATCTGAGACAACTTTAACTTCATATTTGTATCTCTTTCTTTCAAATTATTATCAATAACATAACTGTATTATATATTTAGACAAGGAAATACTATGGTAGAATTGTAATAGATTAAGTGTTGTGGAAACTTAATGAGTTTGCATTACACATTCTCTTCCCCTTCCCCTATTTCTCAGAGGAAGCAATTCTGCTACTTGTTACTGGTTTTGAAATCATGCTTATCTTCTATTGTGTTGCCCATTAACAATCCCTTCCCTTTGTGTCTTCCATCTTTCTTTCTATTGGTTATAAGCATTTTAAAAAGATTATTTCTTATTATTGCTTTCATATTCATGTTTTACTTTCTACTTTTCTGTGTTGCAAACTTCTCAAAACAGTATTAGTGTCTCACATTTTAAAATTTCTGACTCAATTTCCTTTTATCACAGCTATTCTCCTTGCATTGCAGTTATTGAAACTATCTTTGCAAGCATTTCTAGTGACCTTCTAGTGGTATGTTTAATCGCCTAATATTAGACATAATCCTATATGCCTTCATAAAATTTTTGACACTGTTGATCACCTCCAATCCCTACACATAAAACTCTCTATTCTCTCTCTCTCTCTCTCTCTCTCTCTCTCTCTCTCTCTCTCTCTCTCTCCCCCCCCCCCTCTCTCTCTCTCTCTCTCTCTCTCTCTCTCTCTCTCTCTCTCTCTCTCTCTCTCTCTCCTTCCATCACTCCATCCCTCTATCCCTCTATTCCTCTATCCCTCTACCTCTATCACTATGTTTATTTGCTTCAAAGACTCTGAGTAACTTGAGTTTCCAGCTTTTATTGCTCCTTCCCAGCTTCTTATTGGCTTTTTAAGGTGAGTTCCACTTTTTCTCCTATTTATTCACCTTTTCCATTCCTTTCCATAAATTCAACAGAATACTTACTTTTAAACCAACTCAAAGGATTGTTATGACCATTAAATGGTGAGATGCATTTAAAACAACAGCCATGCTCCATCCATGGTTTTATTAACCTCTCAAACATGCTTGTTGCCTCTACCTCCTTCCACTGTTCTGATCAAATATTCTGAATGTAAATAGTACTTTATTTGCCCATGAAAGTTCTTAATTTTTTAAATAAGTCTTTATTGTTGAAAATATTACATATATCCCTTCACACACACACCCCTTTTCCTCTCCCTCTCTGCCCCCTCAAGCCTTCCCCACCCTATTTTCTGTGTCTATGGGTTATATATATATGTGTATGAGTTATTTTGGTTGATCTTTCCCCCACCCTCCACCCCTTGTATCCTCCCCTGCCTTCCCTATGAGGTTGACAGTCTATTCAATGTTTTTACGTCTCTGGGTCTATTTTTGTTCATCAATTTGTTTTGTTCATTTGATACCAC
The DNA here is from genome assembly GCA_027563665.1 of Antrozous pallidus. Taxonomy (NCBI): domain Eukaryota; kingdom Metazoa; phylum Chordata; class Mammalia; order Chiroptera; family Vespertilionidae; genus Antrozous; species Antrozous pallidus. The sequence continues at coordinate 40,306,335 of CM050513.1, read as the reverse complement.
ATATGAGTGAGATCATGTGACACTTGTTTTTCTCTGACTGGCTTATTTCACTTTTCTTAATAAATACAACTTCAGGGGTAAGGCTGGTTGTAGATAAGATAAAAATGAATTCCAATTTCTTTAAGAAAGTTCTAATTGAGAGTCATTAAATTAAATTGTTGGAATAAACAGAACATACAACATATAATTCTGCCTGTAACTATGTATCAGTTCTTTTTTTTATGTATAATGCTATCATGTAGAAAAGCTTGTAAAATAAGCACATTTTTGTACCACTGAAAATTAGCCTGTTGATTAATTTTTTCTGTAGTTTTAGAATAATCCATTTGTCTACTTTAATTATATAATTTAAAAAGTATAGACTTCTTCTAAAGGAGAATACATATTCTTAGAATGTAATTTATTTATTCTTCTTTTCACTTGCTTTGATTTTACTTTGTTGTCGTTTCCAATTTTAAGCAGTAACAAAAATACAGTCAGCCTGTGTGGGCTATTTAAATAGGCAAAAAAATAAAAGCAAAATTTGAATATATATATGTTCACTTAAATATTGTTTTTTTCATCTATATCTATATTTTCCAGCACTAAAAGGACATAAGCAATGACAGACAGGTGTAATACTTCTGTCCACACAGTTCTGTATTTTCTGACACTAGCCCCTCATTTCTTTCAAAAAAATTTTTCTTTCAAAAATCTGAACTATAAACACTGTACATTTATTATCATATATATTTTAACTTATATAGGTACAATTGGCCTTTAAAATTAGAAATATGATCATATCTTCCCTCCTTACAAACTCATTGTTGGCTCACCATTTTCTACAGGAGAGAGCCCGGTCCAGCCATCCCTAACTCAGATCTGCCTGTCACTGCAGCTTCCTTTCCTTCCCTCCTCCTGCTGGCTTTCTCTTCTGTCAAGTCCGTTTGATAAGTGCTTTATAGTAACCCTTCCAATTGCAGGTAATTTTTTTCTATTGGAATATTTTTAAAAATATTTTTCTAGCACTGTTGAGATATAATTAACAAATAGCATTGTGTAAGTTTAAGGTGCAAAATGTGATGATTTGATATATATATATATAAATGATTATCTGAAAAAGGTTAAATAACACAGCTATTATCTCACATAGTCACCTTTTTTGGTGATAAAACATTGAAGCTCTACTCTCATCAAATTTTAAGTATTCAATATAGTATTGGTGACTATAGTCACCATGCTGTACATTAGATATCCTAATCTTATTCATCTTGTAAGGGAAAGCTTGTATCTTTAGACCAATGTATCCCCATTTCCCTCAACCCCTCAGTCTCTAGAAACTACTAATCTACTCTGTTAATATGAGTTTGACATTCTTACATTCTACATGAAAGTAAGGTCAGACAGTATTTGTCTTTGTCTGTCTGATTTATTTCACTTAATATAAGGTCCTCAAGATTCATTCATGCTCTTGCAAATGGCATAATTTTCTAGGAAGATTTTTTAAAAAACACCTTCTGCTTTTCTTCATCCATGCCCATACAAATAATTACTCTCTTTCGTAATACTAAAAAAAGTAAGTAAACTTTGTACTTATTAAATCTGGCACTTACTTTAATTTTCACATTAGTCATACTGTATTATAATTACATTTTTTTGTGGTAAAGTGTACATAACATAAAATTTAATATTTTAACCATTTTAAGTGTACAGTTCAATGATGTTATGGACATTCAGATTGTTATGCAACCACCACCACCATCCATCTTCATAACTTTTCTCATCTTTCCAACCTGAAACTCTGCTCATTAAATAACACACCATTATAATTACTTTTTATCATGTCTATCGCCCATGCTAAAAAGAATGATTGCTTTATTAATATCTGAGTTTTGTTATTATATATTTTGATCCCAAGTAGTGAACATACTGCCTGATTAACAGAATGTCTACCAAATGTTTGCTGAATTGAAATGTTATGATTAAAATCACCTATCAGATCATTACATCAAGTTATATCAGATTATGTCAACTCTCCAGTTCTAATCTAATACTTAAACATTCACACACACACGCACATGCACATACACACACATATCACATCCTTTTAGTGATATTCCTTTCATAAAACTAAAACAAATCAAATCAAAACTATACCTTCAGTGCTTCTCATTTTATAAAATATGAATTCCAAATTTTGGACATGTCATTCAGGCACTCTTAAAATCTGAGTCCTATCAGCATCTTCTCTCTCCACATCTACATATTTTCATAACTTGGTTCTTACTAACACATTATACATTATTATAGAAGCAACCAATTTCAGGTTCTCTTAATCATATTGGCTGCTCAGCCTGAAATGTTTTCTATCACTTTTTTGAAGCTAAATCTCAGTCTTTCTTTATAGGTTAGAATTCTCTACTCAGAATAAATACCCTTCTCCTCTCTGTTCTTCTGAACTTCTGGTTTTGCACTAAATTACATTTTACCAATATATTTATATGTGCATCTCCATCACTTGAGAGCAAATTACAGGCAAATTTGCATAATTTTTTACTCATTTTATTTTTCCTATTCCTGTCTATCAGAGACTCACAGGATTTTCTGCATATGTTAGTTGCTCAATAATTATATTTTGAAGAAACACCTTACTAATTTGATGTATATGATCAATTCATTGGTGTTTATTGAGCATGCTTAAAGTTGTTCAAATGCTCTAGTAAGGAAATAGCTAAGGAACAACGTGAAAACACTGGTTACCACAAACTCTATACAATGAAATTTGACAAATATATATTGATCCCAGAGGTCATATTATTGTACTGATTGAAACAAATAAAATGAGCAAGATGCAGTCCATTTTCTAAAGGAACTAACAACCTGGCTTATGCAGACATATAATTAACCCTAATGCTTGGTGAGCAGTCATAATAAGTGCTGAAGCAATAGGCTTTAGCAATTTAAACTAAGGAGCAATGGCTGTTGGCAAGAAACCATACAATATTTCATCAAAATTGTGATGATGTCTGAACTTGAGTTTTAATGGGGAACTATAATTTCAGTGGGCGAATTAGAGTTGTGGAGGCATTCCAAGAGAGACATTAGCATAAGATTTAGATGGAGGGAAAATGTGGGCTGCTTTCAGAAACAATGAATACAGTGATTAAACAAGATCTTAGCAGAGGAAGTAAGGGTAGTGGAAATTAGAGCTGGATTTAAAGGTTAGGGCCATTGAAGAGGTTCTTGATGGAATTATAAAGGTCTATGTAATATATGCCATTATATATTAATATAGTACACTATATCATTATGTTATTAGTACATTAATATAGCACATATTATATATAAGTATATATTACATATTGGAATATGTTATGAAAAATAATCATTATGATTGTATTTTGCTTAGTAGGTTTAAATGTGAAGAATTATATAGCAGAAAGGGATAGGAGATGAACAGACAGAAATCCTATGTAATAAAAGTCTAATTTGCAAATTGACCAAACAGTGGAACCACCAGTCATTATGACACACACTGACCATCAGGTAGCAGACTGTGAGCACAGGAGCTGCCCCCTGGTGGTCAGTGTGCTCCCACAGCAGGAGCTCTGTTCAGCCAGAAGCCTGCTCACCGCTGGCGGAGCCAGTCCTGTCTCCAAGGAAGCACTAAGGAGTGAGGGGTCCTGGACTTCGAGAGAGATGTCTGACTACCTAAGCCAGCACACAGACATCCCCCAAACGGCCCAGGCCTCACTCTCCAAGCTTGTTATATGAACTCAGAAAATAGATTTGAATTATAAGGGACTTGTTATGTCACTCATATGTGGGATCTAATAAGCAAAATAAACTGATGAATGAAATAGATCCAGAGACACAGAAGCATGGAACATAATGTGGAATCTCAGAGGAAAGGTGGGCGAGGTGGGTGTGTGATAACTGATCAACCACAGAATGTGTATACATAACTCATGGACATAGACGATAGGGTGGTGAAGACCTGTTGCAAGGGGCAGGGAGGACTAGAAAAGGTCAGTGGGGGAAAAAAAAGGGGATATATGTGATACTTTGAACGGTAAAAAAAATTTTTAAAGGTAGAATGTGAACAGATTCAAGCTAGGTAAAAAAAAAAGGAATTATAAGGGACACTTCTAACTATATCATAATCTTAGTTTAAAATCTAAAGCATCAAATGAAATGTTCCCCAACATCCAGCTCATTTAGTCACTTGCAGAAATTTTGTTCTAATAATTGATTGTTTTTCTTCTATCTTACATATTTTTATTTGATTCTTAAGAATGTGCTCTTAAGTTTTTCTTTTTTTAATAAAAAAATCATCTTTATTTTCTAAAGTACCTTCTTAAATTACTTCCTCTAATATCCAAACTATCTAGCTCACCTTCCTAAACCTGCCATTAGCATGAACTTTTCTAAACTGATTTTTGTCAGTTTTCTAAATGTATTGTTATCATCAATAAATGATGATGTACTTATAAAAATTTCTTGTACCAGCTGCTGTTACTATAGAGTAACCAGTCAAGCTGTGTTTTCTGATTTTTTAATATTTCATTGTGAAGTATAAATAGCATTGAAAAGAAACGTTGACTTGTTCTTATGTTCTTCCTTAAAAATCACTAATTATTTATAAACTATTCATTGTTTGAGATCTAAGACACCTTTATTTTTTTTTATCTTTTTTTGCTGAATCTTTGCATTCCTTAACCAGGTTAAGCCTCATGGAAATTAATTATAATCAACAACAATAAAATATATTGAAGTTTATAATGAGTACACAATTACTTTCCTCTTATTTATATAAATAATTTAAAACAAAACAAAAGCATTCAGAAAGGCTACCATATGTTGAGAGTAATTTTAGTGATTTAAAATTAATTAATCTATGTATTGTAAGCAATCTTGTACCATATAGCTTACAAGAGACAATAACAATATTTGAGGGCTAAAATTGTGTTAAAGACAACAAACTCTTTTCTCCACTTTTGTTCTCAATTGCTGTCTCTCTGTGTAACTGGACTCTTCAGTTGCCATTTTTGGAGCAAAGTTTCAGAGCCTCACTTGAATGCATAGAACATTTTTATTTTGGCATAAATGCCAAGTTGTCCCACTCCACCTTTGTTTATAACAAATAGAAACTTTACCACTGCCATATTAAGCAAGACTTTCAAAATAGTAGCTACCAAATCTTTTGTTTGTTTACCTTTATTAATAAAATATTTTTATTCACCTAAGATAAACATAAACGAAAATCAAAATAAACAATGACAAAATAGATACACAACATTTTCTTCCTGCAAACTCAAGGAATTAGCATACTCACATTGCAAATAATTTACATATTCTCACTCTTGAAAGGACTGAGTTCTTGTCATTACCCATTATCTTATTTTCTCCATCTAGTTTGCTAAGCTATCTAGTTGCTAAAAAGCTTTTTCTCTATATATTTTAAACTGTTGTTCCACTATTTATGCTTTTTAACACTGTTAGCCTTTAATTCACATAGAACTCATTCTTCCTGTAATTAAAAGTCCATTACTTCTGATATTTAAATTGTTTAACCTGGAACAAACAAAAGCATATGTAAACTTGCTCAATTGCCTCAGCTTATTTTAAAAAGCAGGGAGTTTGTATTGGATTGTATAAGATTTTTAGCCTGATTTGGAAATGTGTGAATTTGTTTGTGTGTGTAGTATAAATGTGAATATTATTTTCTTAATAGATAATTAATTACATTAACTTCCCACTTTCTTTACTTACTGATTTATTAACTCAATAATTATTGACTTATTTTATTATGTCAACTACTAGTAATAACAATATTGACATTATAAGAATAAAATTCTAGGAAAAATATCCTCATAAATAAAGAGTGTGTGTGTGTGTGTGTGTGTGTGTGTGTGTGTGTGTGTGTGAATGAGAGAGAGGGAAGAAAAGAGAGAGAGCAATAGGGCTATTTTAGTGGTATACACAGCTTAAATTTGTTACTTATAAATTTGTTAAATAGTCTAATGACCAAAGTTCATTTGTACACTAATAACCAAAAGAGGTAAAATCTCCTAAAAAAAAAAAAAAATGCTATGTAATGCATTCAACAATAAAGATAAATTTTAAATGAATATCTCTAAAGTTTAAAACAAGGAAAAGAAAAAACAGCTCTTTAAATCTGATATGATTACAAAATACTTTCTTAAAGTCATGGATTAGATAAAATGAAATGAATTCAATGTTGCCACTAAACATGGGCACAATGTTTTTTAGAAGATAAGAATAAAAAGGTCCCGAGGGGAAATATATCTCCAAGGAATTAACTTCATTTGCAACATTATCTAAGTTTAACAGAAAATTTTCATGGTTTTCAATTTTGAAGCCCAGTTTTGCTTCTCAGAAGGACTGGCATTCTGACTGCAGTCTTTTTCAACCCCCATCTCACTAGTTTGAATGTCACTAGCTCTTGCTAAGTCTCCTTTCATCTCTCAGTGACAGATCTGAATCACCGGAAATGAGAAAACATGACTGGCAACCAGTTTCAACAGGCCTTGTTCAGTGGCAGATACAGAATGTAATTTATTCTGGTGACAGTTTTAATAAATGTGACATAAAACACAAGGAATATAATGTTAGCAATATTGCACCTCAGAAGAGGAGAAAGTTTGGTATGTTACCTCCTGATTAGCAGCAGCTAGTTCTTCTTCCAGTGCAGAGACTCTTTCTAAAGAAACCCTCAGTCGCTCCCTTACCTGGAAGAAAAACCAAAAATGTGCCGTAATGAACATCCCATATATGTTAAACTGCTAATCCGTCATTAACCTTATCAAAGACAGTCACAGTTGGCTGTTTTCCCATTATTTATAGTCCTAAGCATTGGGGACTATGATGAATACATTGTCATTTGATGGTGCCACACTGTCAAAAGAGACTTCCTTGTAACTAAGTCCTTTCAGTGTTCCAAGGATAGATTTTTCTGGTGGGTTTGGAGATTGACCCATCTTGTTCTCAATTCTGATTCATAGTAAGTGAAGGACAAATTTAAAAGTTTAGTAAGATTTAATGAGGAGTATAGGTTAGATAATACATGAAATAGATAAAAACATACAAAAACAATTTTACTTTATTTTTAAATATGTTTTTGAGAGAGAGAAGAAGGGAGAGGGAGAAAGGGAAACATCAATGAGAGAAATATCCATCACTGCCTCCTGCATGCCTCTCACTGGGCATCAAGCAGCAACCCAGGCAACTGCCCTGATGGGGAATGGAACCAACAGCCTCTCAGGGCATCAGATGATGCTCAGCCAACTGAGCCACCCGGCCAGAGCCACAGACAACATTTTTTAAGTTGCAGCTAAAACATTCTTTTCCAATTAGCAAACAAACAAAAAGCACTAGTGTCCTATAAATCTAAATTCTAATCTGAAAGTTTCAAAAATCTCCATATACTTTTATACTGTATAATGTGATCTGATATACTATATTCAGGTGATTGACTGTACTTACATCCTGAAATAATCTTGAGTAATAAAGAATAAGTATATGAGTGAAGATTAACATTAGTTATTTTCATGATGCTTTTAAATTCTCTGCAAATTGCTAATACATATACAAAACGGATATTTGATAACAAAGACAATTATGCAGATACTTCATGATATATAGGCATACCAGAAAGATAGCCAGGTATCAGTGTTGTTAGACAAATATCCAATTGTTCATAAAAATGCTTATGCTGGTTTGGCTCAGGGGATAGAGCATCAGCCTGGGGAAAGGAAGGGTCCTAGGTTCGAAGGGCCAAGGTTGCGAGCTCAACCCCTAGTAGGGGGTGTGCAGAAGGCAGACAATCAATGATTCTATCTCATCATTGATGTTTCTCTCTCTCCCTTTCCCTTCATCTCTAAAATCAATAAAATATATTTTTAAAATGCATAAAACTTATTCTGATTAATAACTGAGTAAGAGCTACTTGGAAGAAACTCTTTGATGATCTGACTTAGGGAATACTTTTGTATGAACATCTTGGAAAGATGCCAAAGAAGCAAATATCCCCAAGACATGAAGATAGGAGGACTGCTGATATGTGGAAATCAGATATGAACAAAGAATTTTAGTAATTGTGCTTGATATTTAACAAGGATGGTTGTAAAGTTTTATTCCCACTTCCTAAAATACCAATTATAAATATGGGTATTCTGATAAAGGTTTAGGAATCCTAGTTGATGAGAACAGCAATGGTTAATATAAGTAAATGATTTCACTATATGTAACATTGATTGGATCTCATTTAGACTGCTGTAAAGAAGTTAAGGTACCATATTTTAAAAGATATATTAATACATTGGCTGATTCTAAAAGAGTCATCCAAGTTATATAAGAGTGCTGAAACCAGGCTATCTTATATGTTAGACATTTATATTTCCATTATACTGAGCCTTCAAGAAAACAGCATCACCTCTCAATAAATTTAGAACAGTATTAAAAACTTGATATTATATTATCCACAAAATAATGAATCTGAAGCTCTCTTTACAAGAAATAAAAATGATTTCTGAATATTTTGAATTAATGCTCTAAATATAAACATTGCTTGTATAAATATCAATACATTAGATGGATTTTTATATACATTGATATTAAGAATAGATGCCCGTTGCATGATATTTGTGCATGGGGGGCAAGTGGGTGTCCCTTAGCCCAGCTTGCACCCTCTCCAACCTTGGACCCCTCAAGGCCTAAACTGGCAGTCAGACATCCTTCTCACAATCCAGGACTGCTGGCTCCAAACTGCTCACCTGTCTGCCTCCCTAATTGCCCCTAACCGCTTCTGTCTGCCAGCCTGATCACCCCCTAACCACTACCCTCCCAGCCTAATTGATGTGTAACTGCTCCCCTGTCAGCTGTTTGCCCCCAACTTCCCTTCTCTTCCAGCCTGGTCACCCCTAACTGCCCTCCCCTGCAGGTTTGATCGCCTTCAATTGCCCTCCCTTGCACTCCTGGTCCCTCTCAACTACCCTCCACTCCTGGCCTAATCACCCACAATTGCCCTCCCTTGCAGGTCTGGAACCTTCCAACTGTCCTCTCCTGCTGGCCATCTTGTGGTGGCCATCTTGTGTCCACATGGGGACAGGATCTTTGACCACATGGGGGCAGCCCTCTTGTGTGTTGGAGTGATGGTCAATCTGCGTATTACTCTTTTATTAGATAAGATAGAGGCCTGGTAAATGGGTGGGGACCGGCTGGTTTGCCTGCAGGGTGTCCTGGATCAGAGTTCCCTTGGGATGTGGGGCGGCCTGGGCGAAGGGCCTGTGGTGGTTTTCAGGCTGGCCACACCCCCCAGCGACCCAAGCAGAGGCCCTGAGATCTGGAATTAATTTATGTTCTACAATTGAAACTTTGTAGACTAGAGTGGAGGCCTAGGAGTTAGGGCTGCAGAAGCTATGCTTCCTCTATTGCCCCAGCAATCCTAGCCTCTGCTCTCTCCAGCTTCATGGCTGTGGCCATTTCTGTTTGGATTATGTATCTTTTTATAATTGAAACATTGTAGCAATTACAAAGTTATAGCCTAGACCGGCAAGGGCAGGTGGAAAGCTTGGCTTCCTTCATTGCCAGGAAAACCCAAGCCTCCCTCCTGCTCTCAGTGGTAGTAGCCATCCTGGTTGGGGTCTATTTGTATAATTTGCTCCTGTATGGCTGGTGGGCGTGGCTGTGGGCATGGCTTGATCGGAGGTATGGTCAATTTGCATATTACTCTTTTATTAGATAGGATGAATTGTTCTTTGTATATAATTCACCATGCACTAGTTTCTGTTAAACTTAGTAAAGAAACAATAGGTAGGACAATGGGTAACTTTTCCAAGGTTTACTAGTAAACAACACTAACATTTTACCTTAGGTGGCACTCCATTGATAGGAAAAATAATTGTATATCTGACAAGCCTTTCACCTTTTTGCTCTGCTCTGAGCATAGCATCAGCAGGATGCCATAATTAACTTAATTCTTCTTGTTGAATTTGGTGTTCTTTTCCCCCCTAAATATAAGGACACAATTTATAGCCTTGGCTTTAAGCTTAACTTTATTAATTTTTTTTTACTATTTGACTATGTTCAATTCAGCAATTTCTGCATAGTGTTTACATTGAGATATATTGATTGCTTATTTAGAGAGCTAGAGTATAACTCCCAAAATAAGTATTTTATGGATGTATAGAATATCTGATATATAATTTTATTTGTTATATCTATATTCTTCATAATGCTATAAAATAATTACGTGGTTTTTTTCTTCCCAAAAGATGTTTCAAAGCTACAGAAATTGTATCCCTGGGTATTAAAATAAAATAAAATAAATCCCTAAATACAACAAATGTGTTTCAGAATTAAAAGAAATTTTGGTGGCATAACCATACCTTTTTAAATAAGTATAAAGTCATGGCAGGATTTCATTTTGGAATCATCCATCTTGTAACAACACCAGTGTGAGGAAATCTTCAAATAGCAAAAGTTCAAACCCAGTTTTGGTACTATTATATTAGATCACAGAAATTAATGGGGAGTGCATATATATTTGATATTTTTGCTATAGTTGCCATATATTTACTATATATTTAAAAAATAGTCAATGCAAAACACATATATATTCCTCATTTCCTCATAAAAATACTACCTTACAACTTAGTGGATGTATGAATAAGGGTATCACTAATGAAGACTGCCAGTCATTGTAATTGTCCACAGCATGTTCAAGCTTTTACACTGCATTAGCTCTTCAGATGTTCTAAACCCTCTATAATAAAGTTGGTAGTTTCTTGCTCTCAAGATATGGTTAATTGCATATTCATTTGATCTTCTATCTATATTTTAATATAATGTCCATAAAAATTAAATTAGAATATTATAATTACTTGTTTTATGTCTGTTTCCTCACACATCCTGTCATCATCGGAAGCTGTGAGCTATTCTTAGTTAGATAAATTGTCTATGAAGGTGCTTAGGCATATATTAATTCTTCAATAACTAAGTGATATGTTTATTTATTTTTTAAATGTATTTCACTGATTTTAGAGAAAGGAAGTGAGAGGGATAGATTGAAGCATCAATGAGAAAGAAACATCAGCCAGCTTCTGCATGGCCTCTACTGGGGATTTAGCTTGCAACCAAGATATATGCCCTTGACCAGATTCTAATCCATGACTCTTCAGTCATGAGCCAGCATTCTATCCACTGAGCCAAACTGATTAGGGCTGAAATACCATTTAAAACAAGCATGAAGAACAACAGTGATAATATCTTTACATAGTTTTTAAGTTTTGTCAAATGCTGAAACTTACTCATGTTGATAGTAATATTCATTTAACATTCACTGAGCATTTGACACATGCTGAGCATGAGCTAAGAGCTTTGCATGTCAGATCATATCTAATCCTCATGACAACTCTATGAGGTAGGTGCTATTATTCTCGCCTCAAAAAAAGAAGATGCTTAGAGATAACACTTATGCAAGTCTGTCCAACTTCAGAGCCCAAAGTCATGACAGTTTACCTTTAGGCTACTGAACATTACTTAGTTGATAATCAGTTCAGTTGAACCTAAACTTACTAATATGCAAGATACACCCGGTGAGTTATTATATCATACTAGAGGCCCAGTGCATGAAATTCGTGCACAGGGGGTGGTGTCTCTTAGCCCAGCCTGCACCCTCTCCAATATGGGGCTCCTCAAAGGATGTCCAACTGCCCGTTTAGGCCCAATTGGGCAGTCGGACATCCCTCTCACAATCTAGGACTGTTAGCTCCCAACTGCTCATCTGCCTGCCTTCCTGGTTGCCCCTAACCACTTCTGCCTGTCAGCCTGATCACCCTCTAACCACTCCCCTGCCAGCCTGTTTGCCCCTAACTACCTTCTCTTGCATGCCTGTTTACCCCTAACTGTCCTCCCCTGCAGGCCTGGTTCCCCCCAACTGCCCTTCCCTGAGGCCTGGGTCACCCATAACTTGCCCAGTCACTGCCAACTTCCCTCCTCTGTCAGCCTGGACACCCTAACTGCCCTCCCCTGTAGGCTTGATCATCCACAACTGCCCTCTCTTGCAGGCTTGTTCCCTCCCAATTGTCCTCCCCTGTTGGCCATCTTTTGGTGGCCATCTTGTGTCCATATAGAGGCAGCCATCTTCTTGTATCCACATAGAGGCAGCCATCTTTGACCACATGGGGGCAGCCATCTGTGTGTTGGAGTGATTGTCAATTTGTATATTGCTCTTTTTTTTTTTTAGATAGAATAGAGGCCTGGTGCATGGGTGGGGACCAGGTAGTTTGCCCTGAAGGGTATCTCTGATCAGAGTTGGGGTTCCCTTGGGGTGTGGACCAGCATGGGCGAGGGGCCTGTGGTGGTTTTCAGGCTGGCCACACTCCCACGCTGACCTAAGTGGAGGCTCTGGTATCTGGGATTTATTTATGTTCTAAAATTGGAACTTTGTAGCCTTGAGCAGAACTAAGCCTCCTGCTTACTCTGTAGCCACAGTCATTTTGTTGGGATTTATTTATCTTCTATAATTTAAACTATGTAGCCTTGAGTGGAGGCCTGGTCCAGCCAGAGTGTGCAGAAAGTTTGGCTTCCTCCATTACTGGAGGAAATCCAAGCCTCTTGCTTGCTATATGGCTGCAGCTATCTTGGTTGGGTTCATTTGTATACTCGCTCCTGATTGGCTGGTGGGCATGACTTGTGGGTGTAGCAGAGTGATGATTAATTTGCATATTATGCTTTTATTAGATAGGATTACAGCTTCTGGTTTGAGGGCATAAAATACTTCATTTAATTTTGCTGAGTTCACTGAATTGGTAGTAAATTATTTCTATACTAGGGTCCTGGTGCACAAAATTCATGCACTGGGGGTAGGTGATCCCTCAGCCCAACCTGCCTCCTCAATGGGACCAATGGCTGGCTCTGGCCCGGCCACCTTGGCCTCGCCCCCCCAGCCCTGGCCTTAGCCCTGGCCACTGGTGACCGTCCAGCCCCAGGGGCCCACACTTGCCGGACGCTTCAGCCCCACTCCCCCAGCCCATGCCTTAGCCCATGATGCCGCTGAGATGCTGTCCCTCACCTCATGGTTGCCTCAGCGGCCCCGCCCCCCGCCTCCTGTGCTCACTGGTCATGTTGGCCCTGCCCCCCCCAATATTTGTTGATATGTTTATCAGGAATCATTATATAATTTTCATTTTGTTTTATTCAATATTCATAAATAAGTCACCTCTCAGAGCTAAAATGAAAAATAAAATAATTTATTCCTAATCACCTGGAAACAGAACTATAGTTATCATTATGTACATATTCCACATAATCCCCAGCTCAAAGAACATCTGAAAGACCAATGATAAAAATATATATGTATATAAATATTAAATAGAGCAAGAGTGCCTGCATGTCAAAACATAGATATAACTGGGTAAGAATCCCTAGTTTGGATTTTAATGCTCAGAACTTTTCTGATAGTTTACAATGAAGTGACCCAATTTCCACTTTACAAAATCCTAAAGCTTTATTAATTTTTAAATGTTCATTCTTTAAAATTTATAAAATAGGAATTATGTCATAAACCTTACTAACCTGCAAAGGATATTATCATCATATTGGCTTATGTCAGTAGAATTTATCTGAGGAACAGCTGAAAGAAATTATGGCTACTTTAAAAAAGGCCTAAAGTAGGGTTTTCTACTAATACATTATGCTATTATATTCAGAGGCTTGTGATATTTTGTATATTCAGAACTATAATATTAGAGATTTATAAATAGTATATGGTTATAATATATACCTGAAGATATGCTTAATTGCCAATTAGTTGTCTCTAATGTTGGCATCTATATACATGCATTTCAGAGAGAGGTGGGGCAAGAGATAATTTAAAAAAAGAGAGAAAGAAAAGCTGAATGATAGTATTAAATTTCAACTGGCAATAGGGAGTTGGACCATAATGTACCATAACAGAAGTCTAACTTGGGAAGCCATATATCCAGTGATATTAAAAACATCCACATAGTTATGAATATTAGCAATATACAGACAGTAATCCTGTTGCATTTATTAAAAATAATTTTCTTACAACTCAAAGTTATTCCTCTGAACTGACTGTTCAGGAGTCAGGAGTGTCATGGATGATGACAGGGAACACAGTTGCTGCAATCTTCAGCAAAAGCACAGTTAAACTGAAATATTTTGCCATTACTATACTTTTTACTTTTAGTAAAGTTTTTTTAATATACCTTTTTTGAAATAAAGTTGACATGTAAAATTATAAGAATCCTTTTACAATACTGTACCTTTTCATCCAAGGCCTTGTGGTGCTCAAACAAAGATTTCAGTGCCTTGAGAACCTCCACTTCACTGGAAACTCCCGAGGGGGACTGGGCTTGCCGTTTTACCACCGTCATTCTTAGAGACCTTTCGTGTCGTGACACAAGGCACTCCAAATGCTCCAGTAACAGCTGTTGAGTTTAACAGAAAATAGAATTATCTTATAGATTTGAGTCCTTAATTATTAAAAGTTATTTCAACCTTAAGAGATTGCAGGTTTACATAATATCTAATGATAATCTCAGATTATAATGCAGGTAAGTGGCAAAAAGTGGAAACCAGAGTCCCAACCAGCCTTCATAAAATACATTAAAACGAAATAGCATTGCAAGAGGGTATAGAGGGGATAAAAGATGATAGGGGGAAAATCAACTAAATTGCATTTCTATTATATAAATTTACTGAATTTAAAAATATGATGTAAATTTTGTACATTCTTTTGGATAATTTAACCATTGAGTATTGATTCAGTAGCACACAACATAATGTGTGTGACTCATATGAAAATTATTAAAGAACATTGCACAATGCATGATGGCTTTGTTAATAATGTTTAAAATCAACATTAATTCCACTTATATTTGGTTATTTAATTTTTTTATTTGAAAGAAATGTGCATAATAATCACATGGCTTTAAATGTGATTGTAATGATAATCACATGTTGTATAGTAATTACAGTAATAATCACAATTGTAAGTTGCTATAGTAATTATATAGTGATTATCACTAATAATTCTATGTACAATTAATTCTTAAACTGTATCATAAAATGTATGCTATCAACTGGAATAGAGTAACTGAAAATTGCAATAGTCATTTCGGAAAAAGATTAAAAGTCATAATTTTTAAAATCATATATTAATTTTTAAATTACAGTTGACATGTAATATATATGTATTAGTTTCAGGTATAAATAATTTTTAAACTGAGTCTAGGGCCTTCATTTACCCAGAGTGGCCTCTGGAGCCATGACAGAGGTCAGGGATAGATAGAAGTCCAGTGGTTTCAGTTTGTTACAGACTCTATGCTTTGACTTTTCCTAGATAAAATTTGTTTTTAAATGTTTCGTGACTAAGAATATCACCTTTATTTTATTTTATAAGGGAGTTTTGCCACTAAAAGCAAAGACACATGAGAAGAAAATTAAAAAAAAACTACTAGATTATCAGTTATTAAAATGTTGCTGTTGAAGAATAACATATGACCAGTCGATTTTGTAGGAGTGTCACAGGAGGATGGTAGAAGCATAGGCTAAAAAAGTGGTGTCTATGTAAAATAAAGCAGAAGTTACTCAAACAAGATGAAAAAGCAAATAGAAAATACTGGGGTAGAAATAAAAATCACAGGATTTTTTCCTAAAGCTTACACAGTAATGAATTTTTTTTTATTTTCATAATGTCATTAGATTCAGTGTCGCATATTAGTATATTTCTTAATGTTTAAAAAGTTAATTTAATTGCTCTACATTTACTATTTCTAATTATGGGTCAGTGTCAGAAAATATTGCCATGCCACTGACATAAAGAAACATAAAACCTGAGATTCTAAATATATACAAATCAGTAGGTAGAGGTCATGTTTAAGAGTCAAAATAATAGTAATAGAATTTCTGTATAAAGATAATGCAAACATTGATATTTCAAGGAGTTTTCTTTTTATTTATCAACTTCTGATTATATTAATGGTATTCTAATATTGAATTCTATAGATATATGCCAAAACTTATTAAACCCAATCAGTTTCAGGTAGGTTATGTAGCATTTTATGCACTTAACCTGCCTATTTCTCCAACATCATCTGGTGTTAGTCTTTCCCTGGCAAAGCATGCTCTAACCACATATGCCTACTTTTGGATCCTCAATATCCTGAGCCTTTGCATACGTTGAAACTTCTGCCTGGAATACTCTTCCTTTGGCTTGACACGTGACCAGCCTTTTCTCATTCTTTAATCTCAATTTACACAGCACCCTCTCAAAGAAACACTTGCTTGATACTGTATTGTAAAGTAGGTCTCTCCTCTTCTCAGCCTCCATAATCCATTTTATTCATAACATATCATGCTGTGTAATTTCTCCAGAACAGTTTCACTAAATTTTATTTTGTTTCCTCATTAAAATAACACTCCACAAGGATAAGTACTATGTTTATCTTGATTTATTTGATCTTGGTATTTGAATATTAGCTTAGTTCTTGACATCTATACTAGTAAATACACAGTAAGTATTTGTTGAGTGGATACATGTCGGTAATACTGTTGTTTAGAATTTTAATATGAAAAAGGAGCTGATGAAAGTTAGATTGTACTGTAGACTTGACAGTTGTGGTTGCCCCAAATCTTATGAGTAAATCCTCCATGTTTAATAGTTCCCTATATTCTGAATGCTATTGTCTCAGGAACATAGGATCCAAGAAACATTTCTCAGTCATGGCTACCAGTAGGTGGCAGATAATGTGACTTAAGAGCCAGCTAACCAGAGCCACATGCACAGGACGATTCTGAGGGGGTGAGATGAGGAAACGTGATGGGCAGGTCACCTGTTGTGCTGTCACAGGTAAGTAGCAAAGGGTGCATGTTACTGAAACTGGGGGTGTGAGAAAAATTTACAAGACTAAGAAATGTGAACCTAGAAATTGTGCCTGGAAGCTCAGTTTAGAGATTTTTATATAGCCTAATTACTAGTAATTTCTTCTTGATTAAAACAGCTAAGCTGTACTTTTATGTGCAACTAGGAACTCTCATCTATCCTATCTAGTAAAAGAGCAATATGCAAATTTGATGTACCTTCACTACACCCATGCCTACAGCCACGCTCACCAGCCAATCAGGAGCAAATTATGCAAAAAAACCCCAACCAAGATGGCTGCCACCACTGAGAGCAGGAGGAAGGCTTGGGTTTCCCCGGCAACAGAGGAAGCCAAGCTTTCTGCCTGACTTTGCCTGCCTAAGCCTCCACTCAATGTTACAAAGTTTCAATTATAAAAGATACAGAAATGGCAGCAGTCACTGAGCTGGAGAAAACAGAGGCTTGGGATTCTCTGGCAACAGAGGAAGCCAAGCTTTCTGTCTGCCATTGCCAGCCTAGGCCTCCACTCTACGCTAAAATGTTTCAAACAAAAATAGCTGCCACCATGGAGCGAGCAAAAGGCTTGGCTCCACTCAAGGATACAAAGTTTCAAGTGTAGATATAGATTAATCCCAGATACCAGGGCCTCTGCTTGGGTCACTGGGGGGTGTGGCTGGCCTGCAAACCTCCACAGGCCCCTCCCCCAGGCCGCCCATCACCCCAACGGAACCCCCACCCTGATCTGGGACACTCTTCAGGGCAATCCAGCTGGCCTCCACCCATGCACCAGGCCTCTATCCTATCTAATCAAAGAGTAATTTGCAGATTGAACATCACTCCAACACACAAGAGGGCTGCCCCATGTGGTAAAAGATCCTGCCCTGATGTGGACACAAGATGGCCAGCAGGGGAGGGCCCTTGGGAGCTTCCAGGCCCTGCAAAGGAGGGCAGTTGTGGGCGATTAGGCCAGCAGGGGAGGGCAGTTGGGAGGAACCAGGCATGCAAGGGAGGGCAGTTGGGGGTGATCAAGCCTGCAGGGGAGGACAGTTAGGGATGACCAGGCTGGCAGAGGAGGAAAGTTGAGGGCAAACAGGCTGGCAGGGGAGCAGTTAGACATCAATTAGGCTGGCAGGGTAGTGGTTAGCAGGTGATCTGGCTGGCAGGGAGAAGCAGTTAGGGGCAATCAGGAATGTAGGCAGGTGAGCAGTTTGGAGCCAGCATTCCTGGATTGTGAGAAGGATATCTGACTGCCTGTTTAGGCCAGACCCTACCAGGATCGGCCTAAATGGGCAGTTGGACATGCCTTGAGGGGTCCCTGACTGGAGAGGGTGCAGGATGGGCTAAGGGACATCCCACCCCATGCATGAATTTTGTGCACTGGGCCTCTAGTACAATAATAAAAACAAATGTATTTTTATTAATATAAAACAGACTCCTTAAATTAACTTATCCTATATGCTCTTCAATAACTAGGAAAACATTTTACATAACATATACTAAGTACTTGACAATTTAAATTAATGATAAATATAAATTTTCTAGTCTGGATAATGTGGGTACTGATATTCTAATGTAGCATGTATCTATGGATTTTAAGCTTACAAATGAAAATAAATTAACAATAAAAAGAACTAATCTAAGATACCACTAAAAATCTGCTAATTGTACTGTTTCTTGAAGCCACACTTTAGTATAATATTTAATAAAGCTTACAGAGATATACTAAAAAAAAATGTCAAGGACTTATATAAATGGCCATTAATCCTATGTTGGAGTTCACTTTAAATGACCACAGTGTATATATAATGTATACAAAGGAACATGTCATATATGCATGCACACATATGGCACCATTGGAAATTTTTGAATTAAATTTCTAAAACTATATATCTTCATATAAATATCTGAATTTGATGTAACATTGTGCACAATTATTTTCAATCACAGGTGGCATTGAAGTAGAAAGTACCCATGTATGCCCACACATGTATCTTCACCTGCTTTTCACTGCCAGGGTCTTCTTTTTTCTCAATTAGACTGTATTTTATAATCATTGAGAAAATGTCTTTGGAGGAAGTTTATTAACTTGTGCAGAAAGGTTTGTCAGGAATGGGAAGCTTTTCTTTGGTAGTGGCAGGTGTCTGTATTTGAACATTTATATAATTCCTTTAGATAAAAATAAAAGGACATAGTAAGAATTGATTCAAATTAGGTCTTTAATTTGAATTAAGCACAATTAGGTCTTAGTTTTAGTTTATGACCCATGAGATGAAATGTCAGCATTATTATTTCTGACTTTTGAAATCAAAGCTTTCTTTTCAAAGTTATGCATCTATTACAACCATCCTTTGAGATCTTCAGCCACAAAAACAGTTGAAACAGTTCCAAAGCAACAACAAAAGTTCTCCACTCTGAGCCCAGCCAGCATGGCTCAGTGGTTGAGCATTGACCTATGAACCAGGAAGTCAAGGCTTGATTCTCAATTAGGACACATGCCCAGGCTGAAGGCTGGATCCTCAGTGTGGGGTGTGCAGGAGGCAGCCAAGCAATGATTCTCTCATCATTGATGTTTCTATCTCTCTCTCCCTCTCCCTTCCTCTATGAAATCAATAAGAACATATTAAAAAATTCTCTACTCTGATATTAAGAGATAGTAACTATATTAACATTTTTGTTTTTCTTTTATCTTTTCATTAATTCAGATAATTTTAAAAAGCCATGTAAGTTTTAGTAATCAAATTGAGTAAGTTGAAATAACATCAGGAATAAGTTATTTTCTCTAAATATAACTAAGTGTGATCAGAGTTTTAGGAATGACAAGTTTTATTTAATCACCTTTTTCTATATTTTATTAGTGTGGAAATATTAAATCAATAAAGATTGTTTAATAGCTTCTGTAAAAACTTGCTATAATATTTGTACAATCAAGTGTAACATTAGGATGCTTTTATTTGGATGTCCTCAATTTAATTACTTGAGGCAGTTGGATTTAACAGCAACTCTAGTGATTACTTTGATTTCTTTCATTCACTCATATTTCGGGGCAGGGGACCAGTTGTTTCTGTAGTGACAATGTGATACATAGCCACAACTTTCAGCTTGGACATCATAGTAAATGTCTAGTACAATCTTTTCCACACAATATAGGCAAAAATAAATTACTAAACAGATTAGGAATGAATTACAAAGAAAAAAAGAACTCTGCTCTTTCTTAAACACAATTTGTCATAGCACTTATTATTTGTGAATGACATAGGAATATGTTTTCTTAGATACATAGTCTATGGTTAAGCTGAGCAGTAGATTCCCTGGGTATGTCACTTATCAGTCATTTGACCTGATGCAAGTTATTTATTATGTTAGTTTTCCCATCAGTTAAGGGGGAAGGTGGGATTGCCACAAGGATAAAGTGGGTTAAACCTGTGAAACACTTAGAAAAACATTTTGTACTTAATTAATTTAGCTATTATATTGTTATTATTTTTATTACTTGATATATTAAATAAACTTTATTCATTCAACTCCATTTAAAACTTCAGTTTTCTATTTGAAAGAAGGTATACTTCATCCAAATATCAAACAGAAGGGCCCTTTCTGCTCTATGTTTTTTATACTCAAAAATAACACAAATAACTGTCCATCTATGAGTTCTCTTTGTAACTGTCTTTTTTGTGTTATTTCAATCCATATGTTAACTACTCAAGATAAAAGGACAAGTTTATGAGAACCATGGAAATTAAAACATGCAATTCTACTTTAAACTTTCTTACAATCTAACACCAATCAAAATTTTTTGCAGGTGTGAGACGAAAACATTAGCTTGTTGCTTTCTCTAAATGACCAATAAGTAGGTGTTTATAGCAAGGGGAAAAACACAATATGTAGAAGAAAAATGATTATAAAATTGTTATATTTAGCAACATTTAATAGGGTATTATAGAAGAAGAGAGAACTATAGATAGTTTTTAGCCATTTATATTTTAGCCATTTATATTTATATCTATATGGAGAAGGTCAAAGGTGGTTATGTAACTTATGTAATTGTCATATAATCAATACTTTGCACAAGGAAGATTCACAAATTCATTTTTCTTTGACTAATCAACAACAATAAAAATACTCCATATAACTGATTTTAAGGAAAGTAGAGAAATGTTTCGTAGGTGGAGGATGGGCAAAAAAGTAAAAGAGATTAAGAAGTACAAATCACCAATTATAAAAATAGTCACAGGGCTGTAGGGAGTCCTACCTAATAAAAGAGTAATATGCTAATTGACTGTATCTTTGCTATGCCCACAGCCAATCAGGAGTGATATGCAAATTAACCCAGCAAAGATGGCAGTATATTTGAATACATCCAGACCCGTGATCTCCATCATGGAGCGAACTGGACAGGCAGAGCCCAGACCCTGGATTGCATTCACAATCACAGGGCAAACTGAACAGGCAGAGCCTGAGACCAGTGATGGCGATCACAGAGTTAACTTGACAGGCAGAGCCCAGACCAGCGATAGCAATCACTGGGGAACTGGAGAGGCAGAGCCCAAACCCACGATTGTAATCACAGAGTAAACTAGACAGGCAGAACTGAGACCCGCCATCGCAATTACTGGGGGACAGGACAGGCAGAGCTGAGACCCGCCATCATGGTCATGGGGCAAACTGGACAGGCAGAGCCCAGACCTGCCATGGTGACCACAGAGCCCAGACCTGCTATCGAGATCACTGGGCGGGGCGAACTAGACAGAAGAGCTGAGACCCGACATTGTGATCAGGGAGTGAACTGGACAGGCAGAGCCCAGACCCACGATCACTGGCAAACAGGAGAGGCAGCCCTGCAATTTCAGGCCAAGAAGCCGCTTTGTTGACTAACCTGCGCTAGGGGACCTCTTTGGGTGTGTGGTATAGCGTCCAGGGTCTCTAGCTTGCAGCCATGGGAAGACACCCTCTCCCTAGAGTTAGGAGCACCAGCCCAGGTCTACCCAGTGGCCTGGTCCTGACCGGGGTGGGGGTGGGGGGGGTGAGTTCCGGCAGGCTGGGGTTTGACACCACGCATTAACAGTAGGAGACCAGGGCCTATGTTATCCCTGTGTGTCTGGATTTTAATTGGACAAATGCCCTGTGGTCCCCGTGGTAAGTTTAGCAAAATCTCTTAGGAGGAGAATTCTGTCTGGGTTTCCTCAAATTCCTTCAACCCCTACTCACCCCTCGGTAAAGGCACAGAACAAGTGAAGCCCTTAAATAGAAATCAGAGGTCTCTAGCAAGGGTGGGCCTCTCTTATCACAAGTCATTTGGACTGGATGGCCTTTGAGTATTTATCTAGGCACTATAACAGAGAATCACAAGCTCAAGTCATGATCTCTGCCCTTAAAATCTTATCAGAGCTAGTGGATGATAAAAGTGCAGTAATAACATCAGAATGTAAGGCAACAATACAGAGAGAAACACAGGCAAATGCTAGGATGATTTTCCAATAATCAGTACAAAGAGTATTTGCTATGAATTAAATTTAAAAAAATGTGTGGAAGTAGCTGCCTCATGAGTATGGCATCCCTTCCCATTTTAAAGGAAGCTGAGTTCCACGTGAATTATGTACTATGCTATTATATCTGAAGCATAGGACAAGGGAGGCCCTAAGTATCTTATGCTTTCATATTTGAACCATTCTTTATCGTTCAATGTAATTTATTTCTGTATGCCTCAGTTTTGTAATAGTTAAATTACTAGAATAATACATCTTGCTATAAAATATTACCAGAAGATCAAATGATCAGGTGACATTTATTGTTATTTTCTATAAATGAACACAATCTCTGGTATGTTAAAGTAATAGGTATTATAGAAATATTTAGATAGAGAGACCTACATGCTTGATTAGAAGTGAGGCTTACTATCACAACCCAAATTTATTTCTTAAAAAAAAAAAGCAGCGAGCCAACTAGAAACTGAAACAAATATAAGCCCTTGAAGAACAAAAGTAAATTGGATAAGCTTTGCTATTACAAGAGCAAGAAGAAAAAATTCAGATGCAAGAATGAAAACCACATTGCATCCACTCTCAGTAGATGTTAAAGAAAAAGAATGATATACTATGAAATACTTAATACAGATTGTAAAGACATTTGTTCAAAGAGGATTTCCTGGAGTAGGTGATATTTCAGTTAATTTTTTTAAATGTGAAGAGGTTAGCTAGATAAGAAAAAGGTGTAGGGGTTCCGAATTGCAGAGGGTGCAGGCAGGGCTGAGGGAACACCCCTCCTCTGTGCATGAATTTCATGCACTGGGCCTCTAGTCTCTCCCTCTCTCTCTCTCTCTCTCTCTCTCTCTCTCTCTCTCTCTCTCTCTCTATATATATATATATATATATATATATATATATATATATATATATATATATATATATGGCTAATAAGCTAAATGTCTGTGTGACGGGCTGCTATGATGCACACTGACCACCAGGGGAGCAGACACTCAACACAGGAGCTGCTGTGATGTGCACTGGCCATTTACAGAGAAACAGCATCATGGACCTGCACCCACAAAATAACATTTGGCTTCCCCCAAGTGAGACACACGCCACACCACCACCCTGAAGCAACAGCTCACCAAATTGCAGCCAACTCTACCAAGACACTATGGCACAAAATTTGGCCCACAGTCTAGCCCAGCCCAAAAACAGTGGCTGTGGGTGTCGGGTAATGTCGCAACTCCTGGCTTCCTGTCCCTCAAGACTAGCCTTAGTGGAGCTTCTTCAGCCCAGGAACATGACTTATTTTATATCCTGTGAAAACATTGTACACTTTAACCAAATGTTTGTGAAGCATTTTCCCATGCCTCATCTTATTTGATCCTCACAGAAGCCCCGGAGTAGGTAGATAAGAGACTTGGTGGAATCCTATTTTCTTTTCATTAGCTGGAAAATGGAGATTTACTAGTAGAAAGCTTAGAAACTTGACATGACTGAAAAAAAGTAAGAAATAGTAGACCTTGAAAATCACTTTATGATTTCTCACTGTGCAGACTATAGTCAAACACTGCTGTAGTTAAATATTTAACCTTTTTTCTCTTTGTGTCAGCTATAATAATAACCTGTTTTGTATTGTTGTGTTGCTGACAATTACCTGAAAGAGAAGTTGAGGTACTTCACTAGGCTGGAAAAAGTTTAGCTAAATCAGAAAGCAGGTCTAATTAAGCAAGTTTATTCTATCTATAATAATAAAAGCATAATATGCTAATTAGACCAGACGGCCAAATGACATCCCAGATGTCCTTCTGGATGATCTCCTTGATGAAGCTGGGGCTTTGAGGTCCAAGGCAAGACACTGCGGCTAGAAGGGCTGAGGCAAGCCACCACAGTTGTGAGGACCGAGCCCCTTGCATGAATTTCATGCATCAGGCCTCTAGTATAGTCAATAATACTGTACTAACTATGAATGGTGGCAGATGAGTGCTAGACAGATTCCAGTGATGACGTCATAAGGTACATAAATGGCTAATCACTAATTTGTACATCTGAAAGTAATATGATATTTGTATGTCAAAAATAATTTTAAGTGAATTTTAAAAGAAAGAAAAGTCAAACAGTCTCCAGGTTTATCTATCTTTTTAAAGTAACTATTATTCATGTTTAAAATTAATGGCTTTAATTTCTGCTGTCCTAATGGAGCTTAATATTTTGCTTACATTGGCTTCTGAATAGGTATTTCAAATATAACCTGCCTTAGTTCTTTTATTACCCAAGTTCCTTTGCAGGTACAATAGTCACAGGTACTTTTGGACCTCTTGGGGTATAATATGGTGAAAACCATGTAGATGCTGTGCCCAAATCTCCCAGTTCTCTGAAATTAGCCACAATTTAAGAGAACTGACACACTCCATACTGTAGTGATTAATTCTTAGGCAATGTCTCAGAAAAGCTGTATTAAATCTAGGAGTTTTTTCATGGATTTAACTTGAGTAATTGTGTTGAAGGCCTTATGTGGCATAGGCTCTGGAGTTATTCTGCCTTTGTTTTCAAACCTCTTATCGGCTATTTATCACTGCATGACTGCTGGCAAGTGATCTGCCCTTTTCTGAGCTCAGCTGACTCATCTGTGAAATGGAGATAATTATAACATCTCCCACAATAGGACTGTGGAAAGGAGTAACAGTGATGTTGAAAGAAAGGCTACATAAAGCAGAAATACATACACAACCATCAAGAAAGTTTCTCTGCATTTAAATATGAGAAATAGTTGAAAGCTACCTGGAGGTTTGCATCTCCCTCCATTTTCAGCTTCAGGCTCCTACTTTTACATTTGGCATATTGTGCTACATCAGGGAATGTAGCCAAAAGTATTAAAATAGAGAGCAGTGAAACTGGACAGAATAAAGCTCATGGCAGAAATAAACTTTAAATTTGGGTGGGAAAAAATACGGTGTAACTTAAAAGTCAAGGGAAAAAATACAGTGTAGCTATAAAAGTCAATACAGAGAGGGAGGAAGAAAAAATTAACCTGACCCCTAAATAACATGATCTAAATTTCTAGACTAGCTAGAAATTTTTGGAGCAGTCAGTCCATAAGATTGGCTCATCAAAGTTGCAATAAAAACCAGTTCCTATGTACACACACATAAAACAAGCCCCTGATGAATAAGAAGATAAACTGAATCTGATTGTATAACCATTGTTCATGTCATGGTATCTCTCATTAGAGCACTATCTTACTGTTTATGAAGCTATAATTTTATATTACTCTCTAAGTACAAGCATAAAATGAACAAGTACATTAACTATACCTTATTTTCTCAACCTTAGTCTATTAGAACTCTAACATTTAAAATATTTTTCACCTACTTTATATAAAGTTGAACTATATCACACAAAGGTATTTTTTTCTCTATGTTCATTAGTAGAATAGCTGCTCTCATTTCTGGGTAATATGGTAATTTATATATTTTATTAAATTTAGTGACTTCATACCTAGAAAAGACAGCATCTTCAATCAGATTTTGAACTTGAATGTTAAATGTCATGAGATTGAAACAATACAAGCGGAGAATATAGTATATTCAATCAGTTTCCTAAACTCAGAAATCAGAAATGAAAGTCTCCATGGCAATCTTCTAAAACAGAAAAAAAAAAATACGTCTCTTTTAACTTGGGGATTTCTGTTCTAGTGGTTTTTCATTTTAAAACTTTTAAACAATTTATAAATAAATATTTTGCTGGGTGAGGTAAGGACAATGCCACAACACTTCCTCATATTATCTCATAATGGAAACTCATGCTCCCCCCTCCAACCTTCCCCCTGTGCCTATCTCTAGTCTCTGAGGTATTGGTCTCCTACTCTAGTATAACATTCTGAAAGTTTGAAATTCTGTATTAAAACCTATCCTTTCTTTTAAAAAATA
Organism: Antrozous pallidus; assembly: GCA_027563665.1. Taxonomy (NCBI): domain Eukaryota; kingdom Metazoa; phylum Chordata; class Mammalia; order Chiroptera; family Vespertilionidae; genus Antrozous; species Antrozous pallidus. The sequence goes on along the minus strand of CM050513.1, from coordinate 40,280,050 downwards.
TATATATATATTATTGATTTTTTACAGAGCGGAAGGGAGAGGGATAGAAAGTCAGAAACATCGATGAGAGAGAGACATCGATCAGCTGCCTCTTGCATGCCCCCTACCGGGGATGTGCCCGCAGCCAAGGTACATGCCCTTGCCAGAATCGAACCTGGGACCCTTCAGTCTGCAGTCTGACGCTCTATCCACTGAGCCAAACCAGTCTCGGCTAAAACTCATCCTTTCTTTCTAAAATTGAAAAAAAGCAAAAAGGACAGGGGAAAAGGACATTTTCTAAGGCAACATAGTGATTTAGTAGCCAAAGCTCTCATTTAGGTTCCCTGTCTTCCTGTTTTGAGTTTTGTAGTATATTGTCCTTTAACTATCTGACTGTAAGTGATGCCTATTTAAAGTCTTCCTGAAGTTTTTAAATGTTTATTTTTCATGCACATATAAGAGATAAGGCACTGAATTATATATGGAATCAATTTCAAGCAGAGGCAATTTTATACTTACTCTTGTGTTATTTCTTTCGGCTTTAAGTTCAGAAATTTCTTCTTCCTTTTCTAGAAGTTGTTCCCTACATGCATTTAATTCTTTTGTCAGTGCAGCAAATTCCTGAAAGGGAATAAAACATATCAGAAGACACATTTCAGATTAAGAAAAAAAAAGATTCCAACATGCATAAAAAAATCAAAGTATAATCTCTTGAATATAAAGAATGAAAAAATAAATGACTGGCTATCTATACTAATAAAAGAATAAGATGAAAATGGACTGTACCTTCACAACACCCATCAGCCAATCAGGAGTGAGTATACAAAACAACCCAACAAAGATGGTGGGTAATTTGCATATGCAGGCATCCAGTAGCCGGGGGCAGGACACTTGTGTCATTGCCATGGTGATGATACAGGCGTTCTCCACTGCCTCAGCTCTTCAGGCCTCTGGGCAACGTGGGAAGGCAGAAAGGCAGCTCCAAGCCAGAGCGAAAATGTAGCTCCTGTCAGAGCGAAGGCAGTGCCGGCAGCCAGGAGAAGGAAGGCCCATGCTTGCATGAATCTCATGCATTGGGGCTCTAATACATAGTGTGTGTGTGTGTGTGTGTGTGTGTGTGCATTGCTGTTACTAAATTAACTTTATTCCAACATTCAAAAAATTTGAATTCATTATACTTAACATACACATTTTATTATATAGTATGCTGCTTAGATGAATGGATAAAATATACTTAAAAATGTATCAGCTATATCATACTAAACTTAACATTAGTATGATAAGATGTTGATAATATAGAAATTTAAATTTGGCTAATTTTGTTAACCACTCAAAAAAATCTTATACCTTTATTCCTATAAAGCAATGTTGTGACTGGATCATCAAAAAAACAACAACAACAAACAAACAAACAAAAATGCTCTCACCAACCAAAAAAATCCTACTAAATGTGCTATTTACAGGTTAAAAAGTTCATTTACCTATTAACAAGATGAAGAAAGAGAATGTACCTCTTACAAAATAAAAAGTGGACATAAGACTTGATAACATTATCCAAGAGTCTCTTACTAAATTTATATATAGCTTTCCTTCTTAATTGTAAGCTCCATATGAAATGGGACTTTGTCTGACTTTACTACTACACTACTTATTTTCAGTAAATAAAAAAGGGTCACATTACAAAATATTGCAAGTTTTGGAGTATTCCTCTGTGCAACAAATGACACCTTGGAGGAACCGTTAGTGACTTCCTTCCCCCAAATTCGATCAAACAGTATAGGCTAGGGCAAAAGTAGGTTTATATTTAAAGTTGTGAGTACAGTACAGGAAACAAAGTTCATTCTTATATTATTACTTATTGATTATTATATTATTTTTCATTCAAACAATTATATGTAATTTGAACAATTTTACTACTAAGCAGAGTTCAGACACAGTAAAAATTACTTTAAAAGGAGATCAAGAAATCTAGTTTTCCTATTCTGCTACTCTTATCATTTTTAAATATTTTTGAAAAATAATAAACAGATTGATATTATCATTAAATAATTTAGAGTGAGTCTTAGTAATAAAATTGGTGCTTGTCAAATATTAAGTATTTGGGAGAACTTAGCTGCAGACTGAGAAGTTGCTGTCAGAAGTTTTAAAAAATGGGGGAAATATATTTGAATAATATAACCTCCACAAAGGCAAATTTAGTATAAAGTAAACAAATGTGATGATTATGCAAAGCTGGGAAAGGTTGAGGGTTTATATTTTTGCTTGTGTCAAACCACTTTATTTTGCTGAATTTTTCTGGGTGGCTTCAGCCCAAGTGAGTATTTCAAAGCCATCAGAATAGAAGGGGAGGTTAAAATCAAGATGAAAGAGTCCCTTGTTCAATTTGGGCTGGCCTTACATATAAAGGTTTTCTCCCCTAATTGCTGCTGCTTAAATGCTATTGATATCCTCTGATATGTTATTTAACTGTAAAATGTAAATAAACAAGTAGGAAACCACAAACATTCACATAAAAATGAAGCCTTTGTATAAACTGCATACTTTGATATAGAAAAGAAGAGACAAAGGTTCTGTATTGTGCATTACTAACATACTAGCAGCCCATTGCATGAAGATCCATGCAAGCAAGAATAGGCCTTCCTTCCCCTGGCTTCCCTCCTGGCTACCTGTTAGCCTACAAGTCCTTGGTCCCAGCCACCCAGGAGCCTGCAAGTCCTCGATCTCTGCAGAGCACTGCTCCTATAGCTTCCCCCGGATCCTGCCCTCCCCCTCATAGCAGGCATCCTGCTCTATCTGGCTAATTTGCAAGCCTGTGTATGCAAATTAACCCACCATCTTTGTTGGGTTAATTTGCATATTCACTACTAATTGGATAATGGGAATCATAAAGGTATGGTCAATTTGCATGTTTCTCTTTTATTAGTGTAGATAGTCATTTAGCCCTTCCATGGTTTGGCTCAGTGGATAGAGTGTCAGTCCCAGGACTGAAGGGTCCTGGATTTGATTTCCAGTCAAGGGCATGTACCTCAGTTGCAAGCTTGATCCCTGGCAACTGATCAATGTGTTGCTTTTATATCAATATTCCTCTCTCTGCGTTCCACTTCCTTCTACTCTATCTAAAAATCAATGAAAAAATGTCGTCAGGAGAGGATTAACAACAACAAAAATGATATAAACATATAGTCACTTAAATGTAACCCTATGCTCATGAATATTATAAAACAGAAGTCAAACATAGCCATTAAAAAAAAAACATATATTTGAGTTCATTCTTCTGGAGATTTAGCTTGCTGTATGCAGAAAGATATAAAAAACAAAAGGAACTGAATATTTCCAGGTAGTGAAATAATACATGATTTTTTGGCTTCTTCCTATGTATGTCTATTATCAAACTCTATGCAATGTAGAAATATACTTTTATATGTAGAGAATAAGAGAAAAATATGACTCTGCAGTGCATTCAGATATTCAAAATTGAGTGACAAAGTGTCAATGTAGATTCATCAATTGTAAGAAATGTACCACGACAGAAATTAGTCAAGATGCTACTAGTGACAGATGGCTTTGCATTTTTTATTTATTATCATGGCACTAATTATGAGCAATTTATTTAGTGACTTCATGTATTAAAATTAGACTTATACTTATTGACTTCTTGAATATTTCAGGCACTACTTTCATATTCATTATCTCATCTTGCTCTCTAATAACCAGTGAGGGAGTCTCATTTCTATTTTAATATGGAGGAAACTTGATTACTAAGAATTAAATTCAAGTTCACAAAGCAAGCCATAGAGAGTGAGTTAGGCCATGAACTTGGTTCTCCAGACTGTTTGTCTAGTGCTTTTTCACTATATCATTTTAAACTTAGTTGTTCATTGGGTTTATATGATTCAGATCTAGGATGCATTTAGCAGTAATCTTTTTTCTTTTCTGAAGAATTAGATAACCATTACTTACAATTACCTTGGATGAACCTTCTTAATTAGTTCAAATGGAGGGTGGGGAACTAGGAGATCCAAGGCATACAGAGGAAAAGGCATTAGACAACATATTCTGCATATCTAGGACTGCTATAGATGCAAAGACTTCACATGGAGTTAATTATCAAATGATTTTACATCTTTTCTCTGATTTTTTTCTTTACTCTACCTAGTTTTCCACCCATACTGTGAATAACTGAGTTTTATGTAATCTTTTTTGAAATAATATCAGAAAGTACAATTAACATGGATTGATATGCCTGGTACTCTGCCAAGCAATTTATATTATCTAATTCATCCTAATAAAGCCCTGAAAATATAAAATAAAATTGAGGGTCTTATCATATAATCCATCAACCTCACACCGTGGTATTTACCCCCAAAGAGTTGAAAACTATCTACACAAAAACCTGCACATGGGTACTTATAGCAACATTATTCATAATTGCTAAAACTTGGAAGTAACCAAGTTGCTCTTAGGTAGGTGAATAGATAAATAAATGGTGCTATATCCAAACAATGGAATATTATAAAGTGCTAAAAATGAAATAAGCTATCAAGCCAAGAAATAAACATGAGGAGCATTGAATGCATATTACTAAGTAAAAAAGAACAACAACAATCTGATAAAGGCTACATTCTGTATGATTCCAACTATATGCCATTGTGAAAAAAAGAATCAAAACTACGGATATAATAAAAAGATTAATTGTTGCCAGGATTTCTAAGAGGGTGGGTGGATAAATAGACTAAGTACAGATAATTTTTAGGATAATAGAATACTCTGTATGATAGAATGACAGATATACCATAAATCATTATACATTTTTCAAACATGTAGAATGTACGATAATGTAGAGTGAACCATAATGTAAACTATGGACTTTAGGTGATGCTGTGTCAATGTAAGTTCATCAATTACATATAAGAAATGTACCACTCTGATGGGGGATATTTTTTAATGAGGGAGGCTATGCATGTGTGGTTACAGGAGGTATATGAGAAGGCTCTGTACCTGTCCCTCAATTTGGTTGTGAACCTAAAACTGCTCAAAAGTATGCATTTTCTTTTTCTAAATCTCGTTGAGGCATAGAGAAATTAAGATATTTCCCAAAGATAGACACTTAGTCAATGGTATAGCTGGACTTTGAACCCAAACAATCTATTTCATAATACTAGTAAGTGTGTGTTTTTTTCCTTTCTTCCTGATCATAAGCTTTCTCCTTCTAATTTGTCCTTTCAGTCTTTGTAAAAATTATATATACATATTTTTTCAAGAGCACAGAACTTTTCAGAGCTTCCTAATTTCAAATATATAAAATTTAACCAGGCTTTAAAAGATCCAGGGACATATAGGGAGGGACTAAATTATCTGGCATCAGAGCATAAACTGTTGGGGAGACACTTTCCCTTGGAAAGAGGTGTACCCTTATGATTGTCAGCTTATTTCTCAACATAAACTTTGTAGGCCAGAGGTGAGTTGCAAGAAATAATCAAAGTGATGAAAAGCAAGGACCTACAACAAAGATTGCGCTACCCAGCAAAGCTATCGTTTAAAATTGAGGGTCAGATAAAGAGCTTCACAGACAAGAAAAAGCTAAAGGAGTTTATCACCACCAAACCATGAAATGTCGAAGGGTCTTCTTTAAGAAGAAGAAGTAGAAAATGAAAAAATATATATCTCAAAAATATGAACAATAAAATGGCAATAAATACACTTATATCAACAATTGAGTCTAAAAATAAATAAGGAATCTAATGAATTAAATAATCTGATGAATAAAATAGAACCAGAGGCCTGGAAATATGGAACAGACTCTTGAACATCAGAGGGAAGTGGGGAGGGGAAGAGATTAATCAAAGATCTTATATGCACACATGCATTACCCATGGACATAGACAATAAATAGGGAGTGAAGGACTGGGGCAGGGTGGGATATGAGTGGAAGGTGCAATGGGGAGAGAAGGGTTGGAGGAACATCTGTAATATTCTCAACAATAAAGAGTTAAAAAATAAAAGAATTGGGAATATCCAAATTTCTATCTAAAATAAAATGGATGAATTAAGTAAACTAAATATACATAATGGAATATTGTACAAAGAGCAAAATAAGTAGGTTAGATCTTTATATAGCAACATGGAAAAATTAAAAAATACACTTTATGGTAAAAAACAAAAAAGAAAGAGAACACAGTGATAACCAAGAGTATTGGTAGAAGCTGAACACAGTGAAGGATAATGTGAAGATGAAACTTCATTTTTACTTCAGTGGCACTGAGTTTGCTTTGAATCACTGAGATGGGAGTCATAGATCTGTTTCCAACCACAAATTATACTCAACAACTTTTCAGACTAATCATTGTGTTCCCAAACACAGTCTGCCAAAATTCTTACTTGCCCAAGAACCAAAATTACTTTCCCTACTCTGTATTTTTTCTTGGAATTTTAAGAAGCAGTGAGGACACACAGTACTATATAAGTACCCACAGACCAAAGGGAATGTCCTGTTCTTTCTCAGGATATATTCATGCACATCACACACACACACACACACACACACACACACACACACACACACACACTCCCTATATATTGGACATTATTCTAAATGCAAGGGAGATGGTAGTGGAGCATCCATCTTATATCAAAACTGCTGTTTGAAATTTTAACCCTGCTATTTTGGCTTCTGTAAACACTTGCTTACTTAAATAATAATGAAAATAAGACTACTCCCATTCTAGAGAGGCAGTGGACTATGCTCCAGAGTTGTCAGTGCTGACACCAGGCCAGGCCTTGAGATATGGTCTCATGGCCCCTTCCCAGCACGTAGGCCTTCTTTCCCAGAAGGCCTGGAAATCTCATTCAAAATTTGGGAGACAAAAGAGCTAGGAAAAGTATAAACAGAAAAGGTTTCCTCCATGGAACGGGGAGGAGCAGAATTTGAAAGGCACATTTTTTTTTTCTGGCCCTGTGCTTAATAAAATGTAACTCCCTTTCTCTAAGCATGGCTTGGTTTTTTCTGGTCTTCTGTAACAGTAGTAAAAGAAGCAAGTTAAAGCCCTTGCTTACAGTAAGTTTACAGGCACTCAGGCATTCACTTGTCAAACATTTTACTCAGGAGTGCATCATTTTCAGCTACATCAATTCCCCCCACCTCAATTCTATTTCAACTTATCATGCCTTTGAAGGTGTCATTCCTTATTTACCAACACAGTCATCTAATTTTCTTGAGCTCCTAATTATAAATTATAATTTTATTAAATTACATAAAGTTGCCCATTTTCAGCTAAATTCCTAGTGTTACCACCTTACCTCATTCTTCTTAAAGTGTTATTTCTTGAGCATTTATTATAGACCACAGCTTTATTAGGAACTTTACATCTGTTACATGATTTAATATCATGGCAGCCTTTTTAGCCTATAATATAGATAACACAATTTGTTAAAAAGGTTTAATTCCAGGAAGAATCACAAAAGTATTTGACAATGTCTGTGCTGGTATCAATATCCCATAGACTCTTCAAACCCTAGAGCACAGGTAACCTTCCTTTTTATCTGAATGGTGGTTTCACCAGTGCACGCTGGTATCCAACTAAGGGTGAACTTGAGTAATTTGAGTGGCTAAGCTGTTAATGTTTCAAATAATAGCCCTTAGATCAGTGGTTTATTCTAAATCAGTTTCATGCAAACAATCTTCTCTTGATTTGGTCCTGTATGTGTTATTCTCAAAGTAAAAAATAAAAGGACAAAGTACAGATTCACTCAGTTCCTATGCCTACTTAGATTATGCAGAAGTAACCTGGTCAGAAGAGTGTACAGGGTCAGAGCTTCCTCTGGCATCCTCCTTCATCTCTTCTCCTCATGCTCTTTCTACCCTGTAAATCATCACAGCCCAGCAGGCTTCACATCATTGGACAGGTATAGAACATTCAATTATTTTTATATTTTTATTGATTTAGAGAGGAATGGAGAGGAAGAAATAGAAAATCAATATTGAGAAAGATTCATTGATTGACAACCCCCTCCTCAATCTCCACCACCCCCACACGTTTTGAGTCCACAATCTGGGCATATACCCTGACCAAGAATTGAACTGTGACCTCCTGGTCCATAGGTTGACACTCAACCACTGAGCCACACCAGCCAGGTGAACATTCAATTTTTATACATATGTACCTTTAAGTCCATTTTTTTATATTTAATATTATACATAGGAGTACTGAAAAGAGACTGTTAACTTCCCTGACTCATTACAGAATGGTGTGCTAACTCCAGGAGGTTTAGTTGTGGGGAGGGAGGTATATTTTCTCATTACTGAAATGTATGAAAGGCCTTGGTTTAACAGGTGAGTCCTCACCTCAGAAAAGCAGGTCAGGAGATGCTTGCATGGCAAGAGGGAAAACCAACCTTTTAATTTCAAGTCATTGGTAGAAGTTCCCGAGCAATCTATGACAGTCCATTCATCATAATTACAGTTTAACATTCTTTACTAGCAATAAAACCTGCATTCTCTAACCTTGTGGTTACTAAACGAATGAACTGATAATGGCCTTATTTCTGCAGTCGTATATATGAGTGCAAACTCGTGTGAGAAAGAAGAGTAAAATAAAGGCTGACTTGGAATTCAGCTTCACTGAGCACCACCAACACTCCCACTCTCAACCACACACAAAAAAAACATCTTTTAAGTTTATTCTCCAACCATCTTACATTTGTGCAAATCAAAACTAGCTCCGAGGGAAGCATATGGCATGAGAGTATGCTGACTTGACCATCTAGCACTTAAATTAGACAAAACTAACTGCTTCAAAATGTTTTTATAATAACTTCCTCAGGCTATTCCCCCAATTTACTATATTTGGGTGTCTCCTCTTTTGGAAATTGAAAATTCTGTTAACAAATTCTATTTGTAATACTTGGTAGGAAGCTTTGGATTTTAGATATGTATCTTTTTGGATGAAACTGCACATAAATTTACATATATAAACATCCTTCCCTACACTGTAGGACATACTTTTTAGAACAAATTAATATCAGAAGAACTTCACTGGAGAGATGAAAACAAAACAATAAAATACAATATATTCCTTAAATTTTATATTACATGTATCTTTGAATATTGGTTATAAATTCACAAGAGACTTTAGAAATTTACTTTAGAAATCATTAAGTTTGGGGAAAAAGCACACACATGTGCTTCATAGAAATCTATACTCAACCAATGTGTGTGTGTTTGTATGTGTGCAATTTTTTTCTATACTATGTTACATAATCAAACGCAGTGTTAATGACCTCCAGTATTCTAACTGCCTCCTAGACTTGCATGAGCTCAGGGTAAGCTGTCATCCAAAATTATGTGTGACACAGCCTTGTCTCATGGGCAGCCCTGGGCTAGACAACTTGAAGGCAGAATTTCCTACATAGCTAATACAATTTGACAGGCACCACTGGACTCCCAAGAGTTTCACAGAAATTGCTGAGTAAGGTTGCTCAATTTAAAAAGAAAATGAGATTTAAACCCCATGAAAGAATATTTTGTGCTTCCTTGATTTTTGTGTGTCCATACTCCAATAAGAGAACTATTTTGTTTTTTCCCTAAAACCGCAGAGTAGGAGATCATTTTAATGCATTAATAGTGACCTGAGACATGCAAGTCTATTTAAAATCAAACATGCTATGACAGCTCTTTTATGGTAAGTCAACATAGGTATTAGGTAGCTTGTTTTAAAAAACCCTCTAGTTAAGGTAACTGGCATCAAAAAGTCAAAAAAATGGATGTTAGTTGAAAACAAACATAGGTGCTGTCAGGCAGCCTCAGGCTGTCTGGCTATCAAGTAGTGTTCCTACCATGCTTCACTTACTACACTCCCACTGAAATGTGCCATCTTATATCTTATCTCTGCTTTGCTTCCCGGACTTTAATTTGTCAATACGTACATAGAGCTGCCCAGGTATCAGGTGTTTTTTTTAACAACAATTGGTAGAGAAAGTTCCTTTTGGTTGTTGAATCCTGGAGGGCAGGCAATGTTATCACAGGTTGGTTGGGAACATATTTAGAAGCAAGCTAGTTTTTTCAGTTCCCCCAAATTGACACGACAACTTTGGTGGGCCCTAAGTATTTTGCATTTGTGGGCCCATTTATTCATAAAAATTATTTAAAAATGTGTCTTATTACTCAGCAGATAGAGAGATAAATATAATCCAGACTGGTTTGTATTCATTTTATATTCTTTTTATTTTCTTTTAGGTAATTAAAGGTAACTGAAACATTTTTATGAAAAGTAAAAAGTATTGTGAACCTTAAGCAGTGCTTTCACTGTACCTAATGGGTAAATTGACTTTACACCCTACCTGCTCCAGGAAGTCACTGTGCCATGGTCTATACGGTACAAATTTCAGGGTGAAACAGCGCTAGGTTCATATCTAGGTTCAATAGCCTCAGTTGTCTTTCTGAGAAATATAGGTAGCATGCTTTCTTATTAGATAGGTGCAGGTTAAAAAAATGAGATTATTAGTCCATATGATTCAAAAGCCATGCTTCTTGATATTTATCCAAAGGAATTAAAAACATATCTACAACAAACCCTGCACATGGATTTTACAGCAGCTTATTCATAGTTGCCCAAACCTGGAAGCAACCAAAATGTCCTTCAATAGGCAAGTGGATAAATAAACTGTGGAACATTTATACAATGAATCATTAATCAGTGCTAAAAAGAAATGAGCTATCAAGCCATGAGAACACATGAAAGAATACAAAATGAATATTATTAAGTGAAAGGGGCCAATCATATATACTGTATAATTCCAATGATATGACATTGGGGAAAAGTTAAAACTGTGGTTGTCATCCATTGAGTCAAAGGGTGTTGGAATGAATAGGTGCAGAACAGAGGGTTTTTAGGATAGTGAAAACACTCCGTATCCTATCTAATAAAAGAGCAGTATGCAAATTGGCCATCACTCCAACAACACAAGATAGCTGCCCCCATGTGGTCAAAGATCCTGCCCCCTTGGGGACACAATATGGTCACCACAAGATGGCTAGCAGGAGAGGGCAATTGGGGAGACCAAGCCTGCAGGGGAGGGCAGTTGGGAGAGACCAGACCTGCAAGAGAGGGCTGTTGTGGGTGATCAGCCTGCAGGGGAGGGCAGTTAGGGGTGACCAGGCCCATAGAGGAGGGAAGTTGGGTGTGACCGGGACTGTAGGGAAGGGCAATTGGAGGGGACCCATGCCTGCAGGGGAGAGCAGTTGGGGGGACTAGGCCTGCAGGGGAGGGCAGTTAGGGACAAACAGGCTGGCAGGGCAGCAGTTAGGCATCAATCAGGCTGGCAGGGGAATAGCGGTTAGGGCATGATCAGGCTGGCAGGCAGAAGTGATTAGGGGCAATCAGGAAGGCAGGCAGGTGAGCAGTTGGAAGCCAGCAGTCCTGGATGGGAGATGGTGCCATCTGGGCTGAGGGACAACCCTCCCCCATGCACGAATTTTGTGCACTGGGCCTCTAGTAGTACTATAATGACAGATACATGTCATTATACATTTTTCAGACCCATAGAATATACAACACCAAGAGAGAACCATAATGTAAACTATGGACTTTGAATAATAATGATGTGTCAATGTAGGCTCATAAATTGTAGGAAATGTGCTCTCTGGTGTAGGATGTTGATAATGAGGGAGGCTACACATATGGGGGGGTGTTGGTATATAGAAAATCTATGTGCCTGCCTCTCAAGTTTATTGTGAATCTAAACTGCTTTAAAAAATAAAGTGTTAATGTACCAAAAAAGAAAAGAAAAGAAAAGAAAACCTTAGTACAAATATGACTAGCATAATTTCTGGTTGTAATAGATGTCCAATAAATGATATACTCTCAATAATTTTGGACCTACTTGTAGTTATTTCACATACAATTTTGTTTTCTTCCAACACCAAATTTTCCATATCTAGATAATATATTTCATTAGATGCTTCAGGAAGTGTAAAAATAATGCAGTGTTTTTTCATTAATAGTAACTGAAATGTAACTTGAGTCATGTAACTGACTAACATAAATCACTTAGATAAATCTCATTGTTAAATTTTCCTCATTTTTTGGGGTGGGAGATCCTAATATCACTTTTAATAATCAGAGACAGTATGATTTCTTTTAAGAGTAACAATAAAGAAAGGAGGGTCTCACTGTATCATTAATAGACTAGCATATTAAAAATGATTGACATTAATATAATAAAGTAAAAATATCCAGCACATTTTTATAAGAGAAAATGGCTTATTGTACTTCTTTGTTCCTTTGTACTTAATATATTCTTGCTGATCAATTAATCCGGTTTTTATTATCTGAAGCAGATTAAATAACACTATGTTCTCTTTTAAAAAGAGAACATCAGGTTAATGTCTATAAAGATAAAAACTATGAAAAAACTCTCTGGACATCACAAAACTGTTTTTCAAAGCCCCCTAGAACATGTCTCTGAACTTATCTGTTATTATTCTCCCCACATTCTCTGATGGCATCTATTACTACCCGGGGGCTCACACAACTCTCAAGATGTTATCTGAAGAATAAAATACAATGACAGGATAAAACATATGTGAAGTTTCAGTGAACTCTTGTGTTGGTTGTTATGAGGTGCTGTTTGAGAAGAACCCAGCTGTCTACAAGTCTGGCCAGAATCCAGGGGTACAGCCTAAAGCCTACTATACAGGTGAATAGGATGGAAAATGAAGACTCCTCTTCTTTGAGCGCTGGCTCTTTGAGTAGTTTCCCAAATCCTAAATTGAGTAGCTTCTCTAATTTCCAAATCCTGTTCCTGTGTATGTTATTACTGGAATGAGAAACAGATTCAATGGCCTAGAATCAATATCAAAGTTACCCAAATCAAGTATCCATCCCCTTTAACCTACTGCAGCTCCTCCTGTTCTTTTCTCTAAATAGAAAAAGCCCTTAGGCCTGATATTACAGTATCATACATCTTATATAATAAAAGCCTAATATGCAAATTGTCCCCTTGGGCTGTCATTCCATGGGGAATTCAACCGGGAGTTTGACCGCTTGCTATGATGTGCACTGACCATGAGGGGCAGTACAGAACATGACGGGCATCAGTGATGCTGCACTGGAAGCGGGTGGCAGTGGAAGCACTGCTGACCCGATGGGCCCCCATGAGAGTGGGACCAAGGTAGGATGGTGGAGCAGGTGAGCGGGTGGTGCCAGACCAAGGCAGGTGCGAGTGGGGCCCGAATGCCCCACAGATGGTGACCAGTGACAGTGGTAGGAGGTGCGGCCCTGATCAATCACTGTGCAAGCAGGCTGGTGGAGCTGGTGATGGGGAAACACCAGGCCAAGGCAGGGTGCTGTGGGGGGGGAGGGGTTGTGGGGCTAAAAAGGCTGGGAGCATGAGCTAGGGCTGTGAGGTTGGGGCACAAACTGCAACCTGACCACTGCAGGCCACCTTCAGGGATCCCACCCATGCACAAATTGGTGCCCTGGGCCTCTAGTATGAAATAAGAGGAGAAGGCTCATCAGAGAGAAATCCTAATAGAGAATCTATGCTTTCCAGTTCTGAGACCCAATTCATGATCTTGTCATTAATCTTGACTTATCGTCATAAAAAGAGAGGAAAAATATATTTTATCTCAACTGATTACCAAAGGATATTTTGTTTATTTGATGCTTGAAACATTTGAAAATTTATCTAATGCATTAGTAAAATCACCTGGCCCAGTAAGCATTGTAGCTAAAGCATATCAGGGCCAAGTCATTGCCAACAGAAAACTCTATTGCCAGATGAAGCCAATTTTCAACAGCTTTGACAGTGTAAAGCAGGAGGCATGTTTGACAAGATGCTACAGATTAATTTCAAAGGCTTTAGCATCTGGTTACATAACACCTGCTGTGGCCAACACTCTCAGGCACACAAAATAGCATCCAAACAGAATGTTTAACTCTCTCAATATACCCCAACAAAGCTCAAGCTCTACACAAAACTAAATCATCTCTCTCTAGCAATTAACAATTATAATTACATAACAAAAATATTTGGGCTATGACATTCTTGTTACTCACTGGGTTAAAATGGTGTAGTGGGCACCTGTGCAGTGTGACTCAGCTGGTTGGAACATTGTCCCATAAATCAGAAGGTTGTGGGTTTGATCCCCACTTGGGGAGCATGTGGGAGGCAGCCGCCCAAAGTTTCTCTCTCATATCGATGTGTTCTTTTCTCTCTCTCTCTCTCTCTCTCTCTCAAAAAAAAAGGTGTGATGGGTGCTATCCTATATAATAAAAGCCTAATATACAAATTGTTCCCTTGACCAGGAGTTCAACTGGGGGGTGGGGTTGGCTGGCGAACCTCCTGGGGCCCTTCCCCCACCCCTTGGCCTCTCCGGCCCAGATCAGCCCATGCATGAATTTGTGCACAGGGCTTCTATTATAAGTTATAAAGTATATCTAACCATATTTTCCTGACTTAGAGAATTATACTGTGTGTAGCATTTATAAGAGTAGAACCTGGCTCAGAGAATAACATTTGTGTTCCATTATATTATTTGTCTAAACAATCTCAGTCTGAAAGGGAGTCCAGGCTCAAGGAGTACAGTCATCTGGGAACAGGGATAGAAAGAAGCATATATGTGTTCTGGAAGTGTCAGGACACACTAATGTGACATGTGTCATTGAATGTTGAGATAATGTCACAAGTTCTGAGTCCACAAGAAATGCTCTTCGACAATTAGGTAACTGAGTTTTGTGTGTGCGGTTTCCTTCAAGAAGAGATTTGCTCTTTTCAGCCCAGTTTGGACAGCAGGTCTGCTTGACAATTCTATTTCTTTTTAAAAAAATATATTTGTATTGATTTCAGAGAGGAAGGGAGAGAGATAGAGAGATACAAACATCAATGATGAGAGAGAATCATTGATTGGCTGCCTCCTGTACCCCTCACACTGGGGATCGAACCTGCAACTCAGGCATGTGCCTTGACCAGAAATTGAACCATGATCTTCTGGTTCATAGGTCAATGCTCAACCACTGAACTATGTCAGCTGGTTCATAGGTCAATGCTCAACCACTGAACTATGTCAGCTGAGCCTTATTATAAATTAATAAACTGGCATTTTGATCATTTGCTTCCTGAACTCCATGAAATACTGAATGCTAATATGAATAAGATCCTGTAATGTGTTCAGATATTTTAATGTGTATAATGGTGAAAAAGACATGGTAAATAAAGGTAACTGAAGCAATTATAATACAACTAGAGACCCGTCGCAGGAAGAATCCTGTAAAAATAGGGTTTCCTGCAGCCTAAGCAAAGCTCCCTCCCATCTCCACTGCCTCGCTCCCTTCTCTGCTGCATCACTCCCTCCCTTCTCTGTCTCACTCCTGTCTCTTCTGCCTCACTCCCCTCTCTGCTGCCTAACTCCCTCCCTTCTCTGCTGCCTGCCTGCTTCCCTCCTTTCTCCCCTGCCCCACTTGTTTGCTTCTCCACAGCTTTGGTCTCTTCTGCAGTGCTTGGCTTCCTTCTACACTGTCTTCTGCCCCAGGATATGCAAATTAACCACAATCTTGGTTGGGTTAATTTGCATACTTGTTCTGATTGGCTGGTGGGCATGGCTGGTGGGTGTAGTGGAGGTGAGGTCAATTTGCATATTATTCTTTTATTAGATATGATATAATAAATGTGTTAAACAGTCTATATTTAGGGTGCTCAGAAAGCACACGCACAGTTCAAGTAATCCATGTAGAGGGTATATGTAGGCAGGGGGCATCTAAGACAATATGTGAAAAATGAGTAAGAGCAAGTGAGGCAAAATATATGTTAAATACAATTTTTCCAGATCAAGGGGAACAGCAACATGAATGATTTCTAAAGTCCCCCCCTACCCCCCCAAAAAATTTAAGTACACTTTAAAGATAATACTCTTACAAATAACCATAGGGGTAAATCATAATCTTGGGTTAGGCAATGGTTTCTTAAATATGATACTAAAACCCCAAGCAACACAAGAAAAAATAGATAAATTGGACACCATCTGCTATGGCATTTGGAGATGGGGCCTTTGGGAGAAAATACAGTTTAGATAGTGGTGGGGCCTTCATGATGTGATTATTGCCTTTGTAAGTAGAGAAAGAGGCACCAGATCACTCCCCCCACCTCCCGCTCTCTTCCCCCTTCCCTCTCTCTCTTTCCCATGTGAGGGTACAGCCAGAAAATAGCTGTGTATAAGCTAGGAAGAGGACTTGGCCATGGTGGCACCCTGCACTCAGATTTTTCAGCCACTGGAACCGTGAGAAGACAAATCTGTTTAAGTCACCCAGGCACTAGTATTTTTGTATGGCAGTCTAAGATAACTAATACAATATAAAAATTAATAACTTTTGCACTTCAATCATCTATATATTTATCTGTTATAACCCATTAATAAAAGACAAGTAACCCAAATAAAATGGTGCAAAGAACCTGAATAGACAGTTCTCCAAAGATGTACAAATGGCCAATAAACAAATGAAAAGATTTTCAACATCACTAACCATCAGGGAAATACAAATTAAAATCACAGTGAAATATGACTTCAAACCCACCAGAAAGACTATAATCAAAAGATAAATAATAAGTGTTGGCAGGGATGTATTGAGGCCTCCTACACTGCTGATGGGAATGAAAAGCGATAACTCCTTTGAAAAATGTTCAACAGTGTTTCAAACAGTAAAGACAGTTTATATATGATCAAGCAATTTCACTATTAGGAATAAGTCCAATAAAATGGAAAACATGCCCACACAGAAACTTCTGTGGATATTTATGTCTGCATTATTCCTTAAAACTAAAAATTGGCAAGAATCCAAATGCCCAACAGTTAAAGAATGGATTTTAAAATGTAGAAATAAGCTAGTCAGAGAAAGGCATGTATCACATGATGTCATTCATACGTGAATGTAATGACCAAAATAAACAAAGTAGATCCAGAGACACAGAAACATGGAACAAACTGTCAAATCTCAGAGGTCCGGGGGAGGCACCCTAGAAGCAGGGCGCGGTGCGCAAACCCGCGACTTGCCCCCTGGAAACTTGGTTCCGGAAACCATCTATTTTACAGCCCTGGGCTGGACTTTTGGTGTGCAGGCACATTTGGGGAAAGGCAGAGTTGTCTGGCAAGGGGAAGAGACTAGCGGCTTTCTCTTGGAGGAGTCTGCAGCCATCCCCATCCAACAGAGACCAGCGCGCGAGTACCGCATAGGACCCAGCATAGGACCCAGCTGCCGCCGCCACCACTGCCGCTGCGCGCAGCCCAGAGACTCCGCCCATCCAATCAATCTGAACACAGTCTCCCTTCACAGCCAATTGGCCTGGAGGTCAAACCCTCCTAGGGCTAACAACAAAAACCTGGGTTTAAATTCAAAAACACTGAATACAACCCATAAAGGATTGCAGTAAGAGTACCCACCTCAGGTACCTGGGGAGATTGAGCCACTGTCCCTTTGAGGATATCTACCACATAAAGCAGCCACCATGCAGAGACATGGAAAGAAATCAGGTGTGAAAGAAATGGAGGAGAAAAGACGACAAGACATAGAGTTCAAAACCATGGTTATAAGGCTTTTCAAGAGGCTCCTACAAAAGGCCGATCAAATTAATGAGAATTACCAGGAAATAAACAAGACCAACCAGCAAATGAATGAGAATTACAAGGAGATGAATGATACTTACAAGCAAATGAATGAGACCCTCAGGGAAATGAACAAGACCTCTGAGGATACGAACCAGACCCTCACAGATAAAAAAAAAGGACCAACTAGAAATCAATCATACACAGACTGAAATAGAAAATATTACACAAAGTCCTAAAAGCAGTCCAGAGGGCCACAAGAACCAAGTCAAAGATTTGAAATACAAAGAACCAAAATCCACTCAGCTGGAAAAGCAAAAAACAAAAAGAATTCAGATAATTGAAGATAGCGTAAGGGGCCTCTGGGACAACCTCAAGCAAGCCAACATCCGAATTATTGGGGTGCCAGAAAAAGAGAGAGAGCAAGTTAATGAAAACCTACTTGAAGAAATAGTGACTGAAAACTTTCCCCACCTGGTGAAAGAAACTGACTTAAAAGCCCAAGAAGTACACAGAACCCCAAAATATAGGAATCTAAAGAGGACCACACCAAGACATATCATAATTAAAATGCCAAGAGCAAAAGATAAAGAGAGAATATTAAAAGCAGCAAGAGAAAAACAGTTGGTTACCTACAGGGGAGCACCCATACGATTGTCAGCGGATTTCTCAACAGAAACGATGCAGGCCAGACGCGAGTGGCAAGAAATATTCAAAATAATGAAGAGCAAGAATCTACAACCAAGATTACTCTGTCCAGCAAAGCTATCATTCAGAATCGAGGATCAGATAAAGTGCTTCGCAGATAAAAAAAAGCTAAAGGAGTTCATCACCACCAAACCAGTATTATATGAAATGCTGAAAGATATTCTTTAAGAAGAGGAAGAAGAAAAAGGTAAAAATATAAATTATGAACAACAAATACACATCTATCAACAAATGATCATAAAAATCAAGTGAACTGATAGGCTGATGAACAAGATAAACTGGTGACTATAACAGAAACATGGACATAGAGAGGGAATGGACTGACAATTCTTGGGGAGAAAAGGGTTGTGGGAAGTGCAGCAAGAGATTGGACAAAAATCTTGCAACAATGGGAGAGGACATTGGGGAGGGGGAGGCGAGGGCGGAGGGTGGGATAGGTACAGGGGGGAGGGAAGATATAGGGGGATAAAAAAGGGGAAACAATGTAATTAATAAACTGAACAATAAAAAAAAATTAAAAAAAAAGAGCGATATGCAAATTAACTCAACCAAGATGGCTGCTGCACATGGCTGGGCGATTACTGGGTTTGCAAGGCTGGGGGGAAAAGCTTCTTCCAAGAGGCTTTATTCCCCACCCTTGGGGTGAGGCTGGGGCAGGGCCAGCGAGGAATCAGCTGGATCCCAGGGTGATTGCTGGCTGGGGTCCCCTGGCCGAGGTCCCCCTCGGACAGAGGCTTTCATCTTTGGGCAGGCTGGGGGTGAGCCATTAGTAAGACATCCCCTGAGGGCTGCCAGTATGTGAGAGCAGGCAGGTTGGGCTGAGTTTTGTGCACTGGACCCCTAGTATATAAATATTATGCAAAAATAAAAACTACAGTCCGGATACATACTATAACCTAGATGAACCTTGCAAATATGCTAAGTTAAAGAAGCCAGTCATAAGGAATTATGTGTTATTTAATTCCAATAATATGAAATAGTCCAGAACAGGTAAATATGTAGAACCAGGAAGTAAATTAGTGGTCACTAAGGCTAGTATGGAAGATAGGAAGATTGGAGGAAGTGACAGCTTAGAGGTGCAATATTTCTTTTGGGAGTAATGAGAATGTTCTAAAATTGATTGTGTTGATAGGTGCACAAGACAATAAATTGCATGTTAAGTGGGTGAATAAAATGGTATGAGATGTCAATAAAGCTATTTTAAAAAGGCAATTCGGTTAAGATGTATCAAATATAAGCTGTCTTAGTTATTGTGGTCTTTGGGAAAGGACAATGGGAACAGTGGAGGAGATTTAAGCAGGTGAATGACATCATTAAGTTTATCTCCTTTAGCAACCATTCAAAGGCATAGAAAACAGCAAATTTCTGGACTTGCCAAGTTAAGAGTAGAATTCTGGACCTTGCTGAATTTATGAAGGTAATCACATCCTTGCCTACTCCTTATAATAGACATTCAGTTTTCTTGTGGATACTCCATTCTTTCAACTTCAACAGCATTTGTTTATTGTCAGCATTGGGAAATTTTTCATTCCTATTCTGTCCATTTTATGTCCTTCACCCAGCAACAAAATATATTTAAAAACAACTTACATAAAAAATATACCATATTCCCTCCTTGACATTTTCCATTCTTTTCCCAGGGGACTTTCTCTCAGTTCTGAGTAGCTTTTGGGTCAGTAGAAGGAGAAAAGAAATTCAAAAGATTCATATTTCTTGGGGAGTGTGATACATTTTTCAAGAAAACTATATGTAAAATCACTCACATCTATTCTTAACCTTTGCAACTGTTCATAAGAATTCTACAGATTTAGTCAAATTTAGGAAAAACTCTTGACTTCTGTCTATCTTTTAGATATTTAGTCATATGAAACAAGTCCTGTCAATAATGAATTGGTGTCTAAACAAACACATGCATAAAATTTCATGTAAAGAGTGAAATGCATCAGGTACGTAATATATTGATTTTTACTGCTTAAACTCTTTTTCTACAATTTTATCTAATAAATTACATGTGTGTGCACACTTTATCTTTCACAATCTATCTCTTCTTCCCTGAGACAACATGAAGTAACCACTTTTTTTTGGAGCAATGTCATAACATTTTTTGATGCTGGACTTTAAGAAGCAACTACTTAATAGCCTAACTGGCACCTGAGATAAATCCTGTTTGCCATCCTCTTCTAGAATTGAACATTTAAAAAATATATATTTTATTTATTTTTTACAGAGAGGAAGGGAGAGGGACAGAAAACTAAAAACATCAATGAGAGATAAACATCCATCAGCTACCTCCTGCACAACCCCTATTGGGGATGTGCCCGCAACTAAGGTACATGCTCTTGACCGGAATCGAAACTGGAACCCTTCAGTCTGCAGGCTGACACTTTATCCACTGAGGCAAACCAGTTTGGGCAAGAATTGTACATTTTTTACATCTTCTTTAAAAAATAAATATTGCAAATAGTCCAAGTTAAAAAAATTATTTTGTAGAGAATTCTTCAACTGAAGAACCATGACTTCATTACCATTGTTTGTTTACATGGATAACATTGCATTAGAATGATTGACTATTGTACAGATTATACAGATTAATCAACAAGAAAACCACTTTGAAGGACCATGACACTCTTTGCTCCTTTTTTATTTACTGAAGCTAATATTACTTGGGAAAATGAAATGTTTATGTAAGTCAATATATGTAATCCGATGGTAAACTCTATGATGGCCGATTTTATCTTTGGTGTTAAAATGGTTAATTTAATGATATACATCAAGAGAAAGGACATACTACATGAGTAGGAACATTTTATATAGGAAAAATAAGATTTTATACAGAAAAAATAAAGTAAAAGCAGGTTATAAGTCAGAGAAGAAAACATTTTCTTAATGTTGAATTTTGACATTCTATTTGAAACAACCCCACATTTATAAATATACACTAATACACAGTACATTGTTAATAATTTAGTTGCTTATTTTTTGGCTTTTATTTTATTAGTAGAGGCCTGGTGCACTAAATTTATGCACAAGTGGGTGTGTCCCTCAACCCAGCCTGCACCTTCTCCAATCTGGAACTGCTGGCTTCAACCGCTCACCTGCCTACCTGCCTGATTGTCCCTAACTGTTTCTTCCTGCCAGCCTGATCATGCCCTAACCAATCCCCTGCCAGCCTGGTCATCTCCAACTGCCCCCGCACTGGCCTGTTTGCCCCTAACTGTTCTCCCCTGCAGGCCTGGTTACCCCCACTGCTGCCCATCTTGTGGTGGCCATCTTGTGTTCACATGGGGGCAGCCATCTTATGTGTTGGAGTGATGGTCAATTTGCATATTAGTCTTTTGTTAGGTAGGCTTACATATCCTACCTAACAAAAGAGTAATATGCAAAGTGACTGTGCCTCTGATCAAATCATGCCCACAGCCACTCCCACCAGCCAATCAGGAACAAATTATGCAAATAAACCCCAACCAAGATGGCTGCTACCACTGAGAGCAGGAGAGAGGCATGGGTTTCCCTGGTAATGGAGGAAGCCAAGCTTTCCACCTGCCATTGCCAGCCTAGGCCTCCACTCAATGCTACAAAGTTTCAATTATAAAAGATACATAATCCCAACAAAAATGGTAGCAGCCACGGAGCTAGAGAGAGCAGAGGCTTGGATTGCCGGGGTGATGGAAGAAGCATAGTTTCTGCAGCCCTAGTGCCTAGGCCTCCACTCTAGGCTGCAAAGTTTCAATTATAGAATTTAAATAAACCCAAATAGAAATGGCTGTCACCACAAAGCAAGTAGAAGGCTTGGCTCTGCTCCAGGCTACAAAGTTTCAATTGTAGAACATAAATTAATCCCAGATCCCAGAGCCTCCACTTGGGCCACTGGGGGGCATGGCCAGACTGCAAACCACCACAGGCCCTTCCCCCAGGCTTCCCCACACCCCAAGGGAACCCTCACCCTGTTTAAGGACACCTTTCAGGGCAAACCAGCCAATCCCCACCCATGCACCAGGACTTTATCCTATCTAATAAAAGGGTAATACGCAGATTGACCATCACTCCAACACACAAGAGGGCTGTCCCCATATGGTCAAAGATCCTGCCCCCTTGTGGATACAAGATGGCCACCACAAGATGCCCAGCAGGGGAGGGCATCTGGGAGGGACCAGGCTGCAAGGGAGGCAGTTGGTAGCAATTAAGCCTGTAGGGGAGGGAAGCTAGAGGTGATCAGGCCAGCAGAGGAGGGCATTTGGGAGGGACCCAGGCCTTCAGGAGAGAGCAGCTGGGGGGACCAGGCCTGCAAGGGAGGGCAGTTAGAGGTGACTAGGCCTATAGGGGAGGACAGTTATGGGCAAACAGGCTGGCAGGGGAGAAATTAGGCATCAATCTGGCAGGCATGGGAGTGGTTAGGGGGTGATCAGGATGGCAGGCAGGTGAGCAGTTGGTAGCCAGCAGTCCTGGATTGTGAGAGGAATGTCTGACTGCGTGTTTAGGCTTGATCCTAACCGGGTAGTCAGACATCCCTCGAGGGTTCCCAGATTATAAAGGGTGCAGGCTGGGCAGAGAGACACCATCTGCCCTTCCCATGCACAAATTTCATGCACTGGCCCTCTAGAATTGTGATAAAGTGAAAAGGTATGCTATAGAAGTGGTGGTAGAATTATTTTGCAACTCAGTTATGTACCATAAAAATTACATAGAACCTCCCTTCACTGTTTTAGTGGTGTTTAAAAACAGCACTGTCACGTTAGAAAACAGTTTGGTACTTCCTCAAAATTTTAACCATCGAATTACAATATAACCCAGAAATTCCATACATATGCCAGCCAAGTTCATGTCCTTCTTATAGTCAGA
The DNA here is from genome assembly GCA_027563665.1 of Antrozous pallidus. NCBI lineage: Eukaryota > Metazoa > Chordata > Mammalia > Chiroptera > Vespertilionidae > Antrozous > Antrozous pallidus. The sequence continues at coordinate 40,256,934 of CM050513.1, read as the reverse complement.
TAATGAATCATGTAAAACCCTGGGGCCAGATTTATTTTTTTAAATAAAATCTTTATTGTTGAAAGTTATTTGTCTCCTTTTCCCCCATTAACCTTTTCTAGCCTACCTCCGTCCCCCACTCCCCATGCCAAGCCTTCACCACCCTATTGTCTGTGTCATTGGTTATGCATATATGCATACAGTTCTTTGGTTGATCGCTTCCCACACAACCATCCTTCCCAGAATTTTTAAAATGTATATATTAATGAATTCCTTTATTTCTTCAATGGAATTTCATATTGGGCAAAACATAATGTTATCCCTGCCTTTAGGGAGCTTCCTTAGGAATGAAAACCATGTGACATGCACAGCATCCAATATTAAGCTTGAAGAATTGGGTACCTCAACTGGCCTTGACTGGGCTGATCTAGAATGTCCATTGGGGTGAGTGTGACATTGGTCTATTTATAGGAGGAAGAAAGGTGACTCTTGGGAAGTTAAAGTAGCATAATGGTTAAAACATCCAGCTCTATGTGGTGAGAGAAGGAGGGGAAGCAAGGGGGAGGGGGACAAAGTGGAGGCAATTGGGGCATCTGTAATAGTGTGAACAACAAAAATGAAACAAAACAAAACAAAAAAACCCTCCAGCTCAAGAGTCAGATGTGTTTGAATTCCAGCTCCAACTTTGAGAAGCTGTGTATCCTTGGGAAATTTACTTTCTTGCGCTTCACTTTATTCACCTTTAGAAAAGGAATAAATCACAGAACAGAATACAATCTCATTAGGCTGCTATGAGACCTAATTAAGCTATTCATGTAAAGTGCTTAGATAAGTGTAAGAATTTGATAAATATTAACTATTTATTATTTTTTTATTACTGGAACAAACTCACAGCTTACATCTTTGAGGAAGGCTCATGTCACAGGTGATTCTAAGAGTAAGTTGTATGTCTCCAAACCCCACCAATCCATAGGTACTGACATTGTTACATTCACCATGGGCCGCCATGGCTGGTATTTGACATCCATGCCCTCGAGTCTACCAACAGAATTCTAACATACTCAATTTCAGTTATTTCTGTTATAGCAAGAAAAACAACACAGTGACATTTGGACCTAATATCATGATGATGACAGCAACTTGATAGCATGGCTGATGTTTTTGAAGAATCTGGACAGAACTGGACAGAAAGAATTATTTATATAAATGACCATAAAAAACACAAAAGATTAAAAATATATTATACACAAATAATTTAGGATGTGTAATATAAAAAATATATCATAGTAACAAATAATAAAAAATGTATGAGAGAGTAATAAGTTCCATAATCTTTGTGAGTACACTAATCATTGGTGAGAATTCCAGCACTTATCCAAAGAAAAGTTCTCTTATGCAACAATACTATACAGAATAAATCAGAGAGATTCAATGGTCTATCTTTCATTGTCTTTTCCTCTTGTTTTATTTTTATAGGTTTTTAAAAATATTTGCATTTGGAGAACAGGACCAGACAAATATAAAACATACAGAGTATAACCATATGAAGTCGGAATCTACTTCAACTACACTAGTAAAATACACTATTTTGTCATCTGTTTCCTTCCATTACCACTATTTACAATTCTCACCTCTTGACATTTTGCCATTTCAGAGCTGGGTGTTAAATATCTTGTGTCTTACCTACGTGGTCCATTATAACTGGGGATATCACTGAAGTTACCACCAACACACACATATACATGCAAATAAAAGAGGAAGAGGCAGTGACACAAAGATTTATCCTTGTCTTTCTGTCAAAATAGCCAATTAGATGATGTTTTGTCATTTTTGTTCTCTTTTATACCTAGCGACAGTTTCCTTCACTACTGCTGTCTTAGTTAAGATCAGGGTTATTTTTTGCCCAGACTCTTACCAACTCTTCCTGCGCCTGGGGCCTTTTCCCACCACAAGGCAACCAAAATGATCTTTCAAAACCTCAGTGTCATCCTTAATTCCTCAACTTAAAATCTCTGTGATCTGGCTCCTGATAGCATTTAAGTAAGTGAGGCCACTCATGCAAAAGCCCACTGCCTTACAGTGTCTATCTAAGGCGCTGTGATCTCGATGTTGTACAACCTTTTCCCTCTGCTCAGGTAGCTCTTGCTTGCCTTGATTACCTGGAAAACCCGTCCTTATTCTCTAAGACTTAGATGGAATACCTTCTGTTCTAAGAAGCCTATCTTCTGCAGAAAGGACTTGGAAATCTGTTCTGAAGGTTCCCATAGACTAGACTCACGGTGCTGTAATTATTTGTGCAGTTGTCCAAAGACTCACAGGAGACCACATGACTATCCAGAGCACATATTGTGGTATTTTTATTTTTGTATCCTTCTCACAACAAGGTAAGTGAGCAGAGCAGGACTCCAATGTGTTTGAACAAACAAATTACCTAATGAGATAGAGGTATACAATGAGCACAGCACAATGGTTCTAAGATTGCAGAGTTCAGCCACATAAACAAGTATTTTCACAAATTGGTCAGACCAGATCACCAATGTCCAACTTTTCTTGGATCCCATATACTGCTTACCATATTCTCAATATACTTTAATTTGGTAACACTGACAGTTACAAAAATGATAAACTATTATGGTCATGGGCATTGGTAATTAATCAAGTAGTTCATGAGTTTTTAGGTATTTAAAGTGTTAAAGTATTAGAGAAACTTTTAAAAAATGGTTCCCTGGCCCTGACCAGTTTGGCTCAGTGGATAGAGCATTGGCCTGCAAACTCAAGGATCCCAGGTTCAATTCTGGTCAAGGGCATGTACCTTGGTTGCAGGCACATGCTCAGTAGGGGATGTGCAGGAGGCAGCTGATCAATGTTTCTCTCTCATTAATGTTTCTAATTATCTATCCCTCTCCTTTCCTCTTTGTAAAAAATCAATAAAATACATTTAAAAATGGTTCCCTGGCAGCTCAATATGTGACTATTGTATAGAGAAGTTATTAATACATTAACATATTTGTAACATAATTATTTTTAAAGTATTTACCAAATATTCTGTTTATTTGGATGTTTAAATCTGTAAATGTTTTCAATTACCAATTTAAAGTAATAAAAATAACACAAAGAAAAAATACCCTGCATCACTTGAAATTTGCCAATGCATTATATTTAACAATTCAAAACATTGTATAAGTGGAGGTTGACAAAAATATCTTTCTAACTCTTGATGCATAACTTCCTATATTTTAAGATTCATTTTGTATTTTACCACTAAATATAGAGAAGGGTACTCAGATATCCCCCCAGTTAGCAATAAATGACCTTTCTTCCTCTCTCATCTATCTATCTATCTATCTATCTATCTATCTATCTATCTATCATATATCTATCATCTATCTATCTATCCATCATCTGTCTACTGATATATCATCAATCACATGTCCCATACCAATTGTTTTTACTATGATAGTCTTTCTTTGTATATATGTCCAGGTTACCCATGATAAGATCTTTCCCATTATAATATTCATCTTGGTATCATGAAATAACACCTTAGCAGTGTTGAACACATGCTTTAAAAATTCATGTTGAATTAAAGTAATTAAGTAGTTTGGAAATATGCAATTCAAACTTACAATGTCCAATTCACAAATGGTTCCACCCAGGGAATTTTGGTAGCTCTAAGGTCACCTTTTAAAATTATTATTTTGTTGGTGTGTGTTAATTATTTCCATATTGCTTTGTAGGGTGTTTCTAGAAATGCAATCCCCTGAAAATTAGAAATGCAAACTCGACATACACATAAACACCTGCCTCAATGGGAGCTCATAATTGCCAAATAGAGAGAAATGCATCCAGGCTATCAGCATCTTTCGTTTCCTTGGATGTCTCTACCACCATTTACCATCACTAATGCTTCTAAGTGAACAGCATTCTATTTCTTCTAAATTGGATGTTTATATCTAAGAAAATGCAAAAGTAAGAGCACTACATCCAATTAGAGGTTTGCTGAAGTTTGAATATTTAGTTTCTATAGGAATTTCAGGTGTCAGGTTCACATTTATCAGTTATAAATGTTGTTAATTAGATTTGACTGTGCAGAGGGAAAGGCAGTAACAATACTTTCTTTAGACTTCTAAGGCTGCCACATCTTCAGATTCTCTATTTTGATGCCCAGCTCTACCTTTCCAATGTGCCATTTTCCCTCAGTCTTATCAGCCTCTTCCTGCTTTGTTCTCATTTTCCACTGCTGCTCCTGGCACTGAGGCATTTGCTGGTACATGTTCCAATGATTTCCCTTCATGTTTAACACTCCCAATCAAGCATTCAACTTTCTTTGAAACATAAATCCTCTATTAAGTATCTTTCAATTAATGAACATGACACTTTAATTTGTGGACCATTAAGCCATTATCTGACTCCATTTCTTCAAGGTCTCGACTTTATTTCTGGCCTCAAGTCCTGACATTTCCCACTTGAGCATAATGCCACTTTTACCTGTTCCTATAACACCAACTCTCACCTACAGATGGACTTTGTGTTTGCTTTTCATTGACAGGAATGCTCTCCCCTCTTCAATACCATCTTCTGAGAAGGGCTTCCCCTTTTATCTGTTGTAAGTTAGGTTTCTGCAACCCCTTCTTACCAGTGACTATCTCTCTCTAGTCTTTCAGGCTTTAGGAAAAGTACCTTCTGATGTCCCTGAATTAGGCATTACATTTTTAATTCCCACTCTATTGAAATCAACATCTACTGAAATGTACATGTGGGTTCTCCACCTTTAGTTTTATGTTTCATTCATTTTACAGCTAGAATGCCACTTATCCCAAAGCCTTATTTGGCCATTTTATTTCCCCATCCCAACCCCAAAATATGTCACCACATTTGAAAATATCCACACCTAGAGGATAAAATAAAAAGTCCTTATCCCTTTGTTCATGGAAGCATGCCATGGACTGGGGAGCCTTGGGGGAGCGGGGAGGGAAGAGATCAACTAAAGAACTTAAAGGTATATAAGCTTAACCCATGGACACAGACAATAATGGGGTGAAGGCCTGGGGAGGGGACAGGAGTGGGAAAGAAAGGAGCCATTGGGGACAAAAAGAGAGGCATCTGTGATGCTTTCAACAGTAAAGATGAATTTTTAAAAATAGTCCTTAGCCCTTTGTTCAAGGTCACATGCGCTAGTCTCTACATAGAGCTCCAAACCTTAGCTTCTACTCCTTGGAAAGGCATGCTCTGCCTCAGGGAAAACGCATGTTTACATACAGTTCTGCTTGTTCAGTTTAGCTTCACATCACTCACTTGCCTGGAATATTTACTTATTCATCTTTATATACTTCTAAATCCTCTTTTTAAAAAAATGTACATTTTATTGATTCTTTACAGAGAGGAAGGAAGAGAGATAGAGTTAGAAACATTGATGAGAAACATTGATCAGCTGCCTCCTGCACAGCACCCCTGGGGATGTACCCGCAACCAAGGTACATACCTCTGACCAGAATTGAACCTGGCCGATGCTCCATCCACTGAGTCTCTCTCTCTCTCTCTCTCTCTCTCTCTCTCTCTCTCTCTCTCTCTCTCTCTCTCTCTCTCTCTCTCTCTCAGGCTTAAGTCAAGTTCCAGTACTTCAGTGAACACTTCTCCAGCTGTCCCAGGATTTAAGGAGAATCCATTTTTCTTCAGATTTAAGCAGAAAGAGTTTTGAGTTCCTAATTTTGAAGATTATTTCAAATTGTCTTCGAAACTGTATCATGTCACATGCTTGTTATGTTTGACATAATAAAATCAGCAAAAAACGGGGGGGGGGGGGAGAGCCAGAAAAATGTATCAATGATCTCCTTTTAAAAAAATCACCTTTTTCATTCTTGCATTTCTTTATTCATAAACATTGATAGACTTCCTAAAAGAGGATCAGGTGCTCTGCCAGAAAATGAAAATATAATAGACCCTATTCAGTCAAAATTACCAAAATGCCTTGCTATTATGGAACTTGCTTCTTTATAGAGACGGTGGTGGGGGCTGGAAAGACATACAAATAAAGAAGACAAATTAGCAAATATAAACTATATTAGATGGTGGTAAGTGCTAAGGAATAAAACAAAATGGGAGAAGTATATGAGCTTAGATAGAGTAGGCAGAAAACAATGGAGGAGTAGGACTAAAGGACTAAAGGCGTGAGTGAGTGACAAGGTGGGCTGAGAGTCTCTGATATAACGGGAGGTTGGGTATAAATGTCAGAGTATTTGAGCAGATTGAGCAAGGAAAAGGAGACCAAGTTCCACTTCAGATTCAAGTGTGAGGTACTCTCTGCTATTGTAAAGGACTTGGCTTTTTGGAAATAATTGGAAAATTGTGAGCAGGAAAGTCACATGATCTGATTTCTGTGTTTATATAATCCTTTAGGCAGCTGTTTGAAGAGTGGGACAAAAGAGGAAGTTCGAGGAGAGGGCTATTGCAAAAACCTGGACAGAGTAATAGTGACTTGAATCAGTGTTAGCCCTGGAAGACAACAGGGTATGTTGAAACATGTATATGTGGGTATGAGATAAAGAGGAAATTTAAGGATGATGGTCATGATTTAGAGAATTTTGTTTAAAGCAACTAGAAGAAAATGACAAAGATTGAGAAAATTATAAGAAGAGCAGGCTTGGGTTAGGGCCTGGAAGTCAGGAGATGAATTTTTGATCTGTTAAATGAATTGAGATGCTTAACAGAAAATTAAGATGTCTTTTTGAAGTCTGGAATTTAGGGGAGGGGTCTAGGTTAAAGACATTAATTTGGGAGTCATTACTTATCAAATGGTACTTAAATTTATGATCCAGCCAAGATTACTAAAGATATGAGGTACAATGAATACAAAGAAGAGTATTCATAATGATTCTGGTGCACTTCTCATTGTTTGGGTATTGGGGAGATAAGGACAGAGTCAATGACATAAACTGAGAGAGAGAGGGCAGAGAGGAGGGAGAGAAAGCAGAGAAATGTATTAGTAGAAGACAGAAACATGTTTAGGGAGGGAATAATCAACTCTGCTAAATATCCCTAAAGACTACAAATAAATCACTAGACTGGCAACACAAAGATCACTGATGTTCTTGATCTTGATGTTTCACTGGCAAGTTGGGAGCAGGACATGAAAGAATTAGAAGACATAAATTGGAGAAAATCAACAAGTACAATTTTTTGAGTCATTTTGCTGTAAAGGAAATGAGAGAAATTGACGTGACAGGTGTAACTAGAAGCACAAGTATAACTGGGGTGGGGATGATGTATTATTATTAACATCAGAAAAATAACAGAATTTTGAACATTAATGAAAAAGACCCAGAAGAAGAGGCGGGGCGGGGGGTTGATCAAGGAGAAAGAGGGAAGAATTACTAAAACTCTGTTTTGAGGAGGAGAGATGGAAGCATGGGCAGGGTCTTTGCTGGGGTAGGGCCGATCTTTTCACAGAGGAGATAGAACATACATGCATAACATGCAAGTATGTGGGGAGGTAGAATGTTGGCAAAATCTGTGTTCTCAGTGTAGAAAGCAGAGTCGACAACTGAAAATGAGGGAGGCAGTTTGAAAATCTGAGAGCAATTGAATGTGTGAAAGTATTGTTTAGGTCTTCAAACATGTTATTTTTAACTATCAAATCACTTATTGATCACCTAATATGTTTATTGAAATAAACATATTTAAGTAAATTAAAGTGTGTAATATAATAAAGCTTCAGTTTTTGAATTATTCTTTTTTGTTTTAATTCTCATCAATTATTATTAGTCAAAATATTATTAGTCAAAATTAGTGACTAATTATTTTCAATCAAACTATTGGTGAAAGTAAAAATTATATACAAATATTATAAAGTTTGATGTATAATTATAAAATATAGAATTTAATTGTTGTGTTAATAAAATTTAATAACTTTTATTAACACTGCCTAAAATGAAAAATACATCACAACTTGACTAAGAAATACTTCACAGATGTCAATTATGTATTTTGTCTCATTCCTTGGTGCCCCCTGAGTTTTTATAACAAAGCAATGTTCCAGAAGAAATTTGAGACTGATGAGAATGATGCATCTTCTATCTCCCTCCCTTTCTTCCTATTTTTCCTTCTTTCTTTTGTCTTTTGTCTTTCTTTTTTATATGTAAATAGAGAGACATGTAATTGTAGAGTTACATGTGATAAAGGAGAATCAATTGAATTCTTCAATAAACAAATCAGTTTTAGAAAAGGGAGCTTATGAAAAATCCAATCATAGGTGGTCAATTATGGGCCTTCATTAAATTCTAGGATGAATAAAAAGCTATGAAGAATAAAAATACTTGGGGGATAATTGGAAGAGACTGAACATAGTCTATTTATTAGATAATATTATTTTATCCTGTGAAGTTTATTGAATATGATAACATTACTGTTGTTATAATAGAAGAAAGTCTTCATTGTTGCAAGAGACACACTAAATCTTTGGGAGTGATGTGCCATGTTATCTGCCACTTACTTTCAAATGTTTTAGATAAGAAGTTGGAAAAAGAAATAGGTAAAGCAAATGTTGCAAAATAATCATAGAGATGAAGGAAAAATTTGATAAAATAATCTTTCACTCTACCAACTTTGTCAACTTTAATACACATGGTCAGAGTTCAATGTTTCTAGCCTACAACCCTCTGGGATAGGATGAGATAGTCAGCATTTAGGAATAAAACAGAAAAAAAAATATATATATATACTGTATATATAATCTGTAACACTAGAACGATGGCTTAGTACCATAGAAAGGGGAGCCAGCTTTGAGGCATAAAAATAAACCTCAGAAGGTGGATATCTTATGCCATGTACCACAGCTTGCTTTTTCTTGACTATGATGTGTCTCAGAACAAATAGATTTTAAAATGTCTTTACCCCTAATGGGGCTCCAGCACCCTGCAGAGTGGGGTTACAGATGATTTATTTTAAAAATCCAACAATTGGTTACAAAATGTGTCCTAATTAATAGCCCTGAATCATAAAGGTCAAAGTAAGTGTCCTCACCCATGCTTAGTCCCTCATGCATGTGAGTGGGTTGGCAGCGGTCCCACTCCCCTAGAGACAGCCACATGCTCTAGTCACCAATGACAGTTTTGACTACAGAAATAACCCTCTTCGAGCTTGTTCTTTGTGATTAGAAAAACGAGAAGCAATTGCACCAATGCCACATTTTCAGGTCTTTTCATGACTATTTTTTTGGCTCAACAATATTGAAAATTAAAGATTAAAAAAATGAGATGCCTTTGAATTTCTAGATGGGACTAGTAATTTAGTATCTGTTCTTCCCAAGATTATTTGCAAATTAAGCTTTGTATTATTCTTTTCTTTATTAGATCACAGGTTTCCTTATATGCTTTTGGGATGAGTTACATAACAAAACATAATGGAGATGAGGTATTAGAAGGGTTTTCTCCCTTCCCTCATGTTGATCTTGCATTAACTAAGTTCCTATATTTCAGTTAGGTCCCTTTTTTATGCTCTTCAAAACAACCTAACGTTGTAGTTCTCAACAGTTTCCCTCACCTTCAATAAAGGTAAAGTGACAGATAGGGGTGTGGAGGTGAGGGGGTAGGGTCGCTGTATCCCAAATGCTGGTAAAACTAACAAAAATCCTAATGACTGCTGTTCTTGAAAAGGTATGAAAAGGTGACATGACTTGCAGACACACTGGGACATGTACCATACAGCATTTTAAAATTTAGTTTTAATAGCTTTCGATTTACAGAAGAGTTACAGAGATAGTACAAAGACTTCCTATATATCCTTCACCAGCTTCCCTTACTGTTAGCCTCTGATATAACCACAGGACATTTATTAAAGCTAAGACATTAACATTGGTGCAAAACTATTAACTAAGCCCCTCATATTTCCAAAGTTTTTCCACTAATATTCTTATTCTGTCACAAAATCATGTTGGATTTAGTCATCACGTCTTCTTAGTCTTCTCTAAACTATGACTTTCTCAGTTTTCCATGACCTTGACATGTTTTATCAGTACTGGCCACAGATTTTTGCATATTGATAATCAATTTGGGTTAATTTGATATTTCTCCAAATTACACATAGGTTGTAAGTTTTTGTTTTAAATACCACAGAGGTGAGGCACCTTTCTTATTGTGCCCTCTCAGGGTGCAGGTCATAGGTATTTAAAAATGAGGTGGGAAAAGTGAGGTACAGAAAACTACTGGGGATCAAACAATAGAGAAAAAAATGATGAGACCCTCCGCTGGCATATTTGGCCTGTTGACCATAACCCAATGCTATAAGCTAGCAGGTACTTCTGTCAATGATTCCCACCTCTGCCATTCCAGCAGTGAACCCATGGAACATTCTTCCTGCCAGGACATACATCTGTCTCTGTACCATGTCTCTGAACTGCCTCTTTCAAGCATGCACTATTCCAAATCTACTCTTTATCTTCTGCTATCAACTATGATAACTAGTGGGAGGCACTGCCTGTTATTCTTTCCTTTGGTTTCAACTAAGAAAATTTCTGATAATCTCAAAAAAGGGTCATCATTCTTTCTCTCTTTCACTTTATCTCTCCTCTCTTTTATTTTACACCTGAGCAGAGAAGCTCAGCCTAAAGCTTCTTCTAGGAGAGTCCACCCTCATTCCTGGTTAATTCTCATTTTGGAGTTACAGGTTCAGTTAACCCCTTTCTTTCTCACCTGGACATAGAAATCACATACACTTTCCGAGTCTGTGGTTGAAAGGCACATATCTTCCTGATATCACCAATGAAATCCCAATTCTAATCCCATTCTTTAGGGTAATTTCCCTGGTAATTGCCCTGAGATCATTGGTAATGACATTTCTGTGCCTCTGACCCCTTTTGAAAATAAGAAATGATGTGAACAATAAGATCCACAACACACAGAGTTTTGTAAAATTCTTATTCAATGCTACTCAACTGTATACGGACTGGATCCTGCTAGAGGTGAAGAAGGTTTTGGTTTGTCTCCCTCAAACAGCTTTCACATGGCCAGTCCTACTCTAATGCAAATAAGTAGTTACAAATCATGAAATCCTAAAGCACAAACAAAGCATGTTTCTCTGTTTCTAATGCCTCCTTGATCCACACTCAACAGAAACGAAGAATTCCTTGTAGGAATATAGCAAAATTAGAAACAACACAAAGACTCTGACCTTTAACATTATATGGGCAAAGACCTTGAACTTGCAGAACAAATTTCTTCATGAGCAAGGCTTTAGGACTTCCTATTAAAAATGAAAAGTCTATCTGGTAACATAATTCAGATGGAGGCCTTGGCAGCCCAGGGCTTCCCATACACTTTTCATTTCATGTGAGGTTCCATGCCTGAGTGCCTACATGATAATATCTCCAGATACCACTCTTCCAATCCCTGCATTGCTATTTCCAGCTCTTACCAAGAACCTTAAAGGACATTAATCCTTCCACACTGATGGACTTCAGCCAACTAGCTGTGAGCTGTCCCTCAAAGTAGGTTGTCAATTAGAGCTGCTTGCAAATATTCCAGGTCTCCTTTCCTTTTCGCAGATAGTAACATGAACCTCCTTTCTCACAGAAGTTAGCTGTGGCCATGCTTAAATCCAAGTGCTTCTCTTTGCTACTATGTGACTTGAACTAAGTTTCCTCACCTGTCAAAGGAGGAAGCACTTAATTCAGAGGATTGTCATGAGGATGAAGTAAGCATGTAAAGTACCTAGAACAGACACTGCTAGGGTTTTCTTTTCATTTTCCTTCACTCATTACTGTAAAAAGAATCAACCTTTACCTCCTTTTCACTCTCAGAGCATATAACTCACAGGCAGCTTCAGAGAACAAATATTCACATAGTATAATATTTGATTCTATAAGTTGCTATTTGATATCAGAGTGAAAAACAGTGGGCAAAGATTATTTCTTATAAAGGTTTGTGTTTTCAGTTCCTGGTTCAGCTCCAGAATATAGTACAACAAAATGTATATTAATTAAGTGACGGACAACAAATGAATGAATGGAAACTTAAACTAATTCTTCACTGAAACCGGTTTGGCTCAGTGGATAGAGCATCGGCCTGCAAAATGAAGAGTCACAGGTTTGATTCCGGTCAAGGGCATGTACCTTGGCTGCGGGTACATCCCCAGTAGGGAGTGTGCAAGAGGCAGCTGTTTCTCTCTCATCGATGTTTCTGACTTTCTATTTCTCTCCCTTCCTCTCTGTAAAAAAATCAAATAAAATATATTTTAAAAATAAACTAATTCTTCAAAATCCAGTCTATTTGCTCTCTCACCTATGTAGGTGACATTTTGTTTTTATTCCCTCAGCTATCTTTAGTGGGGGTTTTTTTCTTGAAATTACATTAAACTATTTATCATCTATCTATCTATCATCTATCTATCTATCTATCTATCTATCCTATCTACCATCTATTTGTCTATCTATATATCATACTATTTTAAAATATATAACATTGCAAAACTTAGAGTTTGCTATCCTAACCTGTACATAATTAAATTCAGACAAAAAGCAGCCACAGAGGAACTACCATCATTAAACTGAGTCTTTATTATGTGCTTGGCTCTCTGCTAAACAGTTGATATAATTACTTCATTTAATCTTCCATCAGCCCTATGAAGCAGATCACCATTTACACTTGAGGAAACTGAAGTTTAGTAATTTCATTACTCAAAATCATAGCAAGAAATGTCTAGAATTCTCTTCTCTCTGGCCCACAGCCTGACCTCACAATCACTGCAGTGACACCTTTCCTGAACTATGTACCACTGTACCACTCACCCTTGCTCAGCCTCTAGTAAAGTGCTTGGAATACAATGAACATTCCATCCATTTTGTTAAATATCCTATATAATAAAAGGATAATATATAAATTGACCCTAACAGCGGAACAACTGGTCATTATGATGTGTACTGACCATCAGGGGGTAGATGCTCAATGCAGGAGCTGCTCCCTGGTGGCCAGGGTGCTCCCACAGGAGAAGTGCCACTCAGCCACAAGTGGAGCTGATGGCTGTGAACACAGCAGCGGTGGCAGGAGCCGCTTCCACCTCCTGGGCAGCACTAAGGATGTCCCACTGCGGCTTAGTGCTGTCTGTCAGACATCCTCCAAGGGCTCCCAGGCTTCCAGAAGAATGTCTGACTGCCAGCTTAGTCCTAATCCCCCAGGAAGTGGGCCTAAGCTGGCAGGTGGTCATTCCTTGAGGGCACCCAGAATGCAAGAGGTTGCAGGCCAGGATGAGGGAACCCCCCAAGTGGGCCTCTAGTGAATTAAATAATATTAATGTGCTTTTAGTCATTTTGAGTTCATTTGTACATTTTACTCAAATTCCTAGGCACTTCAAGTTAGAAATCTATAAGCTCAACCACTGCAATTCACACATCATGCTACTTTTGTCACAAAGCATCCAACATCTTCTCAATCTAACAATGTGCCTCCATTGATACACAAATAGATGCTGCTCAATTTCTATTTTAAATATATATATATATATATATATATATATATATATATATATAATTTGAATTAATATAATCAGATTTTATCTTACTTGGATATTATGTGATATTAAATAATATTTAGGATGTCAAATGCTCATTCATTTGTGCTAATGATTGTTCATATATCAACCTGCTGTATCATCCATGTCTTCAAACTGTGGACTTTTCTGAATTGTATCTGTTAATTTGACCCTGATTTCTCAACTGTTATTTCCATTTGTCTGTGGATTTAACTCTTGTACTCCTGACCTCTACTCCTCATAATCAGATTAACACAGATAAAGCTGCTTCAGGGAAGGGGTCCAAGCCATTCCTAATAATAGTAGTTGCCCTACTTCAGTCTATTTTCAATACAGTAGCCAAGAGATCCTGTTCACATCAAAATCATACGTGATTCCAGTTGCTTCTTCCTCACTCACAGTAAAAGCCAAAGTCTTTGTTATTGCCTACAACATCCCCTACTATCTGCATTCTTCTCTTCTTATTGCATTTATGATTAGTTTTATTCTAATACATTCTCTTATAGCATATTGTCTTCTTTGCTCAAACATGAAAGGATATTTCCACCTCAGGGCTTTTTCACTTGCCATTTCTTTGTCTTTTCCCAGATATTTCCCCCCTCATCTTAGTTAAATCTTTATTCAAATGACCCATTTTTATCAAGGAATTTTCTAACCTCCTTAATTAAATTTGCATTATCATTCTTTGCTTTGTTTTCAACCAGCACATTTATCATTATCTAACATACTCTATATTTCTTATTGTGTTTATTATCTACTAATGACGAGTGCATAGATTCATGCACATTGAAAGAAAATTAATTAGAAGTTGGCCAGTGGGGCAGGACTGGGCTAGATGGTCTGGACACACCCTGAAGCCAAACTCCCACAGTCCCTTCCGGGTAGCTGCAGAGTAAGTGGGATCCCTCTGACACGTGGGGCCTCTCAGCCTGGCCTGCAGGGATCGAGCCAAAACCGGCTCTCTGATATCCCCCAAGGGGTCCAGAAGTGGGAGAGGGCACTCTGCAAAGTTGCTGTGGTACAGGGTGTGGAACACAAATGCATTTGCAGGAAACCAGATTTGGGGGCAACAGTGCACCAGCACCAATATAATCCATGGCTGAAGGTGGAATCCTATGGCCCTGTGAGGATTCGGGCTCCTTTCTCTCTGGTTTTGGGGTACGACAACTGAGAACTGCCATTGCCAAGTCACTGCAGCTCAGCAGCTCCTGCATTCAGTGTCTGCCTCTGGTCAGTGCACATCATAGCGTCTGGTCAGAGGGGCAGACACTTAGCATATTAGCCTTTTGTGTATATAGATTCTCTCTGAACACTGTATACCAAATGATAGAGGCACATTATATTATACTACAGACCCGGGTGCATTAAATTTGTGCACGGAGGCGGGGGTTGTCCCTCAGCCCTGCCTGCACCCTCTCCAATCTGGGAACCCTCAAGGAATGTCCGACTGCTCGTTTAGGCCCGATCCTGCTGGCTCCAAAGTGCTCGCCTGCCTGCCTCCCTGATTGCCCCTAACTGCTTCTGCCTGCCTCCTGATAACCCCCTAACCACTAGCCTGCCAGCCTAATTGTGTCTAACTGCTCCCCTGCCAGCCTGTTTGCCCCCAATTTCCCTCCTCTGTGGCCTGGTCACCCAGAACTATCCTCCCCTGAAGGCTTGATCGCCTCCAACTGCCATCCCTTGCAGGCCTGGAACCTCCCAATGGCCCTCCCCTGCTGGTCATCGTGGTGGCCATCTTGTGTCCACATGGGGGCAGCCCTCTTGTGTGTTGGAGTGTTGGTCAATCTGTGTATTACTCTTTTATTAGATAGGATAGAGGCCTGGTGCATGGGTGGGGGCCAGCTGGTTTGCCCTAAAGGGTGTCCCAGATCAAGGTGGCGGTTCCCTTGGGGTGTGGGGTGGCCTGGGTGAGGGGCCTATGGTGGTTTGCAGGCTGGCCATGCCCCCTAGCGAATCAAGCAGAGGCCCTGGGATCTGGGATTAATTTATGTTCTACAATTGAAACTTTGTAGCCTGGAGCAGAGCCAAGCCTTCTGCTTTCTCTGTGGAGATAGCTATTTCCATTTGGGTTTATTTCACTTCTATAATTGAAACTGTGTAGCCTAGAGCGGAGGCCTAGGCACTAGGGCTTTAGATGTTTGGCTTCCTCCATCGCCGGGCAACCATAGCCTCTGCTCTCTCCAGCTCTGTGGTTGCCACCATTTCTGTTGGGATATATCTTCTGTAATTGATACTTTGTAGCATTGAGTGGAGATGTAGGCTGACAAGGGCAGGCAGAAAGTTTGGCTTCCTCCATTGCCAGGGAAACTCAAGCCTCCCTCCTGCTCTCAGTGGCCGCAGACATCTTGGTTGGGGTTTATTTGCATAATTTGCTCCTGATTGGCTGGTGGGTGTGGCTGTGGCTTGATTGGAGGTATGGCCAATTTGCATATTACTCTTTTATTAGATAGGATTCTGAGGCCTAGAGAAGTACCTGCTGTTTAGTTTCCCAAAACACATTTACCAAATGACAGGACAAATAAGTAAGTATACTTTCTTTTTTTTAAATATATATTTTATTGGATTTTTTACAGAGAGGATGGGAGAGGGATGGAGAATTAGAAACATTCATGAGAGAAAAACATACATCAGCTGCCTCTTGCACTCTTCCTACTGGGGATGTGTCCATAACCAAGGTACATGCCCTTTACCGGAATCGAACCTAGGACCTTTCAGTCAGCAGGCTGACACTCTATCCACTAGCCAATTCAATTAGGGCAAAGTATACTTTCCACTATTGGCTTCCACAAATGTTTGAGGCATGCTTATTACTACTAAATAATACTAGCCAGTTTATAAAAGCTAATATCATGTGGTTATATTTTGCTATCTCTTTATAGATATTATAAGTGTATCATCCATATTTTTATTTTTAAATGAAAATTTAAAAGAATATGCTAAAGCCTGTGTTATTTCCAAGGTGAAGATCACCTCTTAAGTATATGTATTGTTCTTATTTTAATGTTCTGTGAAAGTATATCAAAGAATAAGAAAATGAAAGACAGGGATGCACAGGACTAGAGACGCCACTGTGGTTTTGAAGATATGAGCCCTGGCATGGACAGGAAATTACATAATGAGCAGCATTTCCTCGAAGGAAAAGTGATGAGGATTTTGGAGCACTTCTCTCTTTTCCGTGGAATACCATATTTTCATGCAAGTCATGCTCTGACCTGACTTGTAATTTAAAGAAAATAGATCAAATGACCTTTTCTCATGATGAACCAACCTTTCAATCTTTTTTAGCCTCACTCTTAGAGAATCTGAACTCAAATGAATCTAAATTTATTTTTTATTATTTATCAAAACTGTATCTAAGAGTTAGTAAAATTGGGCCACCATCTAATATCTAATACAACTTACATTGCTCCCTTTGTTTGGAATGTTTCCTCTAGCAGAAAGTACGGCCTCCATGGAAAGGCATCTGCCTACAGAAATTTTAAGAAAGAAATAAATAGAAGTGCAGGGGAGTAGAGAAAGGTAAAGAAAGAGACAGAGAGACAGAGACAAAAGTAGAGAGAGAAAAATAATTTAATTTGAAGCCAAAGAAGAGCTCTTCGATTATTTTGAAACCGTGTGTGTGTGTGTGTGTGTGTGTGTGTGTGTGTGTTTGTGTGTGTGTGTGTATCTCCAGGCTAAACATTCCCTCTTACCATAGCCAACACCTTTCTGATTAGTTCTCTTCTCTCATTATCTCCCTCCCATTGCCACTGCCCTGGTCCAGATCAATTTTTCTGGTAAGGACTGTGGTAGCAGCCTTTTAATTTCCTGCCTTTAGAATCTTTACTATGCAGACAGCCTTTCAGAGTCCCAAAATATATCACTGAAACTCAGATCTGTCCATCATATTATGAAGAGAGAGAGAGAGAGAGAGAGAGAGAGAGAGAGAGAGAGAGAGAGAGAGTTCCATTATATATAGAGAAAAGATCAAATAGCTTAACATAGCAATACCCAGTTTTCCACAACATGACTCTGATCAAATTTTCTGGTGCAACTCTAGCCAGGCAAGTCTAGATACATACATGTGACTACTCACTCATTGTTCCATGAAAAGAATAAGCTTTAATAAATGAAGAAGAAAACAAAGAGATACAAACTGATTTTGTCATTTTTGCAGTTTTTGACAACCTTAAAGGTAAAATATGAGACAAAATCTATAGTCTTTCCTCAGAAATTAATTTTCCTGGGTACCTAAGTGAAGTGAATTGTGCATTTTTCTCTATTCACAAATCCTACAATTTAAAAATTGACTTCAAATCTTAATTGGTGGCTTTGCATGAACATAAAAAAGTTATTTTAAGCAGAATCTACAATATATAGAAAACGGGCAAACTGTGAAATAATGCTTGGTTTTAAATCTTTTGGATTGTAATAATTTATTAAATAGCCTCGATTTACCCTAAGAGCAGACTACTTTAAGTGATATGCAACAGTTAGAATGAAGGCCTTGATTTTTTACATCCATCCAATAATAGTAATTCACATCTGGGTTGCCAAATAATGACAAATGCCTGCAATTTCCCTTTTGCAATCACTTGAGGAAATGAATTCATTGTAAGTTAAGATATTTTATTTTAATCCTTTAATGAGTATTTTTAAGAGCATTTTATCCACATAAAGTTAGGATCTTTTTGGAGCTCTGAACTCTTACAATTTATTTCCATGTAAGTAAACTTTTTATTAAGACCATGCAATTAGGAAAAAAAAAACTGTAGAGAGATACCATGATATTCTTCATTTTATTGAATTTATTGGGTGACATCTTATCTAATAAAAGAGTGATATGCAAATTTGACCATACCTTAGCCATGCCCTCAGCTATACCCACCAGCCAATCAGGAACAGATTATGCAAATAAACCCCAACCAAGATGGCTGCTGCCACTGAGAGCAAAAGGAAGGCTTGGGTTTCCCCGGCAACAGAGGAAGCCAAGCTTTCCGCCTACCAGGCCTCCACTCAATGTTACAAAGTTTAATTATAAAAGATACAGAAATGGTAGCAGCCACTGAGCTGGAGAGAACAGAGGCTTGGGTTTCCCTGACAACCTGCTGGTGCAGGCCTAGGCTTCCACTCTAGGCTACAAAGTTTCAAACAGAAATGGCTGCCACCATGGAGGGAGCAGAAGGCTTGGCTCTGCTCCAGGATACAAAGTTTCAATTGTAAACATAGATTAATCCCAGATACCAGGGCCTGGGCTTGGGTCATTGGGGGGCGTGGCTGGCCTGCAAACCTCCACAGGACCCTCGCCCAGGCTGCCTCTCACAACAAGGGAACCCCCACCCTGATCTGGGACACTCTTCAGGGCAAACCAGCTGGCCCCACCCATGCACCAGGCCTTTATACTATATAATAAAAGAGTAACTTGCTGATTGACCATCACTCCAACACACAAGAGGGCTACCCCTATGTGGTCAAAGATCCTGCCCCCATTTGGACACAAGATGGACCCCACAAGATGGCCAACAGGGGAGGGCCATTGGGAAGTTCCAGGCGTTGCAAGGGAGCGCAGTTGTGGGTAATCAGGCCAACAGGGGAGGGCAGTTGGGAGGGACCAGGACTGGAAGGGAGGGCTGTTGGGGGTGATCAACCCTGCAGGGGAGGGCAGTTAGGGGTGACCAGGCCAGCAGGAGAGGGAAGCTGGGGGCAAACAGGCTGGCAGGAGAGCAGTTAGACATCAATTAGGCTTGCAGGGTAGTGGTCAGCTGGTGATCAGGCTGGCAGGCAGAAGTAGTTAGGGCCAACCAGGGAGGCAGGCAGGTGAGCAGTTTGGAGCCAGCAAACTGCTGGGTTGTGAGAAAGATGTCTGACTGCCCATTTAGGCCCGATCCTAATAGGATGGGGCCTAAACGGGCAGTCGGATATCCCTTGAGAGGTCTCAGATTAGAGAGGGTGCAGGCTGGGCTAAGGGACATCCCCTCCCCCCATGCACGAATTTTGTGCACCAGGACTCTAGTTGGTTAATAAAACCACATAGGTTTCAAGTATACAATTCTAGAATACATCATCTTTATATTGTATTGTATGTTCACCATCTCTTTTTATCACTGTTTATCTGTCCTTTACCTTCTTCTACCTTCCTCCACCTTCACATAGCATGGCATTCTGATACAACTATATAATATATTTTGACATAGTTGGAAATTCAAGATAATTACTTTTATACAATAACAAATTTGGTTCTGTTTCTTAAAGTAAATATACTAAGCTTGATTTAGCTTTTTACTTTCTTTAATCCACTATCCTTTCCTTGATAATAGATTGTAGAAAAAAATGAACTTATTAGTTATTTTATGAAATTTTACCATTTAAGCTGTCACTCATTCTTTTATTATAAAGAAAAAACCCTTGTGCATTCTTAGTGTCTGTCTTCTGATACATTTTGTGTGCATTTCTTCAGTGTTCTTTCCTACTATTAACTTTAATCATACATGTGCAAACTAAAAGGAATTTAATAAGAAAGTATAACATGTTCCTATTACTGACATCTCCATGAATCTTATGTCGCTTATTTGCTTTTAAAACCCTATAAAAATGAGCTGACTATTAAAATTATGCTTTATTTGTAATAACTAATATTTGGCACCTGAAAAATAAAAGAATGCTAACTCAACTGTAATGAAATCTAAAATAAGGCTACAGTCCTCTATCCTACCAGCTTGATGTACTGAATGGTTGCCATAGATCAAAAGGAAATTTATTGTAGAATAAATCCTGTTGTTTCTCAGAAATCTTGACAATTATCCAACATGTTTATAAACACACTCTGATAATACAAAAATCCAAATGCATATTACTTACACTGATCAATATACTGTGCTTACTAAATAAGTTAATGAAATGTAAATAGCCAATAATTCTAAACAACGTGACACAGTTATTTCAGTTTCATCATCCATTTGTCTGATTTCTGATTCATGTTTGGATCTGGCTGCACTTCAACATTTACTCTGATGTCCAGGCTTCTCCAACCAGCTCAGATTCTCATATTGGAACTTCTTACTAAGTGTGCATCATCTGGATGTTGCAAAATCACCTCAAACTCAGTGTCCTAAAAACTTACTTTCTGTATATCTTCTTTTTTTGAATATTTTTCCATAGTCATGTGAATGTGTTTTTATGACTGACCTCTTTTTTCAATTCAGAAATATAGTAGTTATTCTAAACTCCTTTTTTCCCCCTCATCAATAGCATCCAATGAATCATCAAGACATACATTCTATTTCAGATATATTTCTGGGATCTCATTTCTTCTCTCCTTGCCCACTGCTCTCATCATCTCTTACCAAAACTCTTACCAAGTTTCCATTATATGTACATAGGAAGGGTCTTAAATTCCAAGCATACCAAGTTTTCTGTTCATCATGATTGAGATGGTTATTATAATACTGTTTTTGAAAATAGCCCTGACAATAAAACTATTTTCTTGGCATTGAAAAATCAAGGGAAAATACTTCCTACATTTATAATTCTTATCTAGTTTTTCTTTTGGGGAAAAATTGTGTAGAAGAGTGGAAAAATACTGGATTCATTTCAAATAGATTTGTTTTAGAATTCCAAAGATCAAATACTGTCTTTATGCTTGTTTATATTGAAGTCAAATTATGCAACTACCCACAGATAGTCTGCTCACTGCTAAAATGAGGATATTTCCTGGTAGAGTTGTTGTTGAGATTAAATAAGTAAATTAGATACAATGTAAAATCTTCTGGTCTCTATTTGTCAACTCTACTAAACATTTAACTTCCAGTTACTAGATATTTATACATTCATTTGGTTGTCCAGGGTTGAATTATTTTCCCTTCAGCTGATGAAGTCCTAACCCCCAGTACCTGTGTGTGGCCTTATCTGGAAATAAGAGCTTTACAGATGATCCCATTAAGATGAGGTTATTTGGTTTGGGTCTTAACTCAATATGATTGTGTCCTTATAAACAGGGAAAATTTGGACAGACAGACAGATACATGCCTGGAAAACAATGTCAAGACACAGGAGAACACTATCTACAAGGAGTCCCTGAGGCAACCAGAGGCAGGCAAGAGGCATAGGACAAATTCTCCCTCACGGCTCTCCAAAGGAATCTATCCTGCAAACACCTCGATTTCAGACTGAGCATCCATAACTGCGAGACGATCAATTTCTGTTATGGAAACCGCTCATTTTATAACACTTTATTATAGCAGCTGCAAGAAACGAATACAGTTGTTTTATGTAAATTTGTCTATTCTTGTGTTAACTTTTGTAGAAGGTTAATTAAGAAAAGACATGAAGCCAAAACTGGTTTGGCTCAGTGGATAGAGTGTCAGACTGCGGACTGAAAGGTCCTGGGTTCGATTCCGGTCAAGGGCATGTACCTTAGTTGCGGGCACATCTCCAGTAGGGGGTGTGCAAGAGGCAGCTGATCGATGTTTCTCTCTCATCGATGTTTCTGACTTTCTATCCCACTTCCTTCCGCTCTGCAAAAAAATCAATAAAATATATTTAAAAAAAAAAAAAGAAAAGACATGAAGCTGAAATATGTAGATCACTTGTCTGAACACTTACTAAAGTACCATGAGTATCTAGATAGTTAATAAAAGATGTTGATAATGCTAGACATGAAATTCTATTGAACCTAGAGGAAAACACGTTAAATAAATTATCCTTATTTGGAAGGCTACATGGGCAAAAGAGAAGCTAAATTAAACCATTTATGTGACATTTGTCTATAATTTCTCCCTGGCTGTCTGTCTACCAAATGTAATTCCATGTAGCTCTGAGTAACTGTTCAGTATTGTTCAGATTCTATTAGAGAAATGGAATTTCATTCTAGCTGGTGGGGGATTTGTCAAAGCATATTGAATGGCTGAATGAGATCACAGAGTTAGTAACAAATTCCACAGAACAGGGATCCAGGGAACTGCTCTCCTCTAGCCTCCAGCTTCCAGCACCCTGCCATGGCAGCCCCAGAACCACAGCTTACTCCTCCAGTGAGATCTGTGCCACATGCCGCCTCCCAGAGAAGCTGACAGGAGGCTGAGATACCTGGGAGGCGGCCACAGAAGCCCCACTCACTTCTCTGGAGTGCTGTCGTCCAGGAGAGAAGAAGCCACAGAAAGAGAGCTTTCTGAGAGAACATGAAACCGACTGAGCCTAAATCACATCCGGAGCCAGGGCTGCAAGAGAATCTTGAGAATGTAGCTTATAGCTTTTCATATTCTGTTATTCAAGGCCCACTAGAAAGAGGGTGGGATGTTTTGAATATCCACTCTAACCACCAGATAAACCAGTAAGGCTGGTTTGTTATGGAAGTGCCTTAGGTGCCCAATGAAATTTTTAATATAGCAGCCTACTCTTCATTGTCATTTCCAAACTATTTCCTTTCTGAAACTTCCACTTTTGAAGTAGTCAGAGACAGCTTGAGCTCTGCACAGTACTGCTGCTGTAAGTTGCTTTGAGTTCCTATATTCTTCTAAGTTTCCCCCCACTACTCCAGAGAAGATTCCTTCTCAAATCCTGGGAGCTTAGTCTTAATTACAGATGTCGGGTCTGACCCCCTCTGCCTGGGGCAGGACTTCCTGGGACACTGTGTCTTAGTTGAAGAAGCCATGAGAAGTTGTGGTATATAGGAATGAGTCTTTATTGCAGAAGCCAGTGGCCATAAGTCATTAGAGAAAACAATTCTTTACTACAGCTTCCCTTATATGTAGCCACACACGGGCTGGTAAATATATATAATTCCTACAAAAGCAGCATTAATCTCAGTACTCACAGACATTATCTGAGCAGCCACACACTACCTCCAAACTCACCGCCTCACATCATTGTGGTATCTGAGCTGTTTGGCTCAGCAGCTTCTCCTGTCTCTTCTGCCTAGCACACTCTAGCTGGTTAACATGGTAGCTATATCTAAGCTCTCTGTGAACTCTTAGCCTCACAATGCAGCAGTACCAGCTCTCAGCTCTGTCTCTCTAGCCTTAATGATATACTTTTAATATTACTTACACAAAAGAGGCTAGTTACCAACAGTGACATCAATTATTTTGGCTACAGAAGGGCACAGTGTACCATGAGATCACTGTGGCCTTGCACCTGCTTATGGTGTCTTAGGCTAGACACAGAGTGGCCTTGAACATTCACTGTATTAACAACAAGGCCTCCATGCTTTAATTGGCCTTGACTACCAGGCATCTCTGGCGTGGTTCCCGCAAGTCCAAACTCTCAGACGACACTACCTGCCACCTTTCTTTAATGCAGTAATTTAAAGACATAATTCAATTTGTTTCCTTCATTCCTTAAAGATTTTAACACCTGGTTTACCACAGCTTTTGTTTTTCCAGTTAGAATTTTTTGATGATTCAATATTCATGCAAAACAATCTTAACCTTTTCACTTTCAAAGTTGTATAATGTCCTGCTAATAACAACAGTGATACCCCAATTCCCATAATCTTCATTTTAAACATATTTTCTATGTACTATTTTCTTATAACTACTCCCTCAAACACCCAAAATTCAATACTACTTCAAAGCTAGAAAGACTTACATCTGCTGCATAACATCTCTTCATTCTTTCTCATGCCCTCACATCCTTAGCTATCTTAGATACTCTCAACCATCATTATAATCATTATTATAATTTTGCAGATTTCTTCACCCTTCCAATTATCTCTTTCTCTCCTTGGACACTCTCGAAACAACTTTTCCTGCCTTGTAACTTTCCATAACATCTACCTATCATCTATCTATCTATCCATCTATCATCTATCATCTATCTATCTATCCATCTATCATCTATCATCTATCTATCTAGCTGCCTCCTTCCCTACTTAATTATAATTTCCATGATGTCATCGACACTTTTGTTCACTACTGCTGCCCCAGAATGCACAATAGTGTCTGGTATATAGTAAGAACTCAGTAAATGTTTACTGAGTAAATTAATGACATAATTATTTTGTAATAATTCCTTTGTTTAACTACAACACTGACTGCCATGTTACAGATACTCAAATATTGTGTTGAATAAATAAATCATACCATATCCCAATTCTAAATGAAGCAAATGCTTAAAATTCTACTTGGCCTATCCAAGAAATTTAAATGGAAAAGTTCATTTTGTAAATGATATATAAGAAATACAAAAGCATTCTATTCTTTTTGCTATATATCATAAAAATTGAATATATATCTTTGAAATTCCTCTTTTTATTTTTTCTTACAAAATTTCCCACATTTTTAATAATTAATTCAGTTAAAGTAACAATATAATTTTTGAAAATTAAAAATATGTGTGATAATTAATTGAATAAATTCTTAAATTGTCAATTAATTTTATTAATGTTGTTTTAAAACTATTATTCACTTCAAATTGATTCTACTCTCTTCAATCTGTCTTTCAGGAAGAAAATTAAATAGCTTGAATATTTAAAGATTCATTTTAGTGATGCCTTTCAGCAGTCATAATGTAGTTCCCAAGTTATTAATTACATCAGTTAAATCAACCATGAGAATCTATTAATAAGAAATGGAGAAGAAAATGAAATTAGTAAAAATTATTTAAACTGATTGGCTAATTATAAAGATCTACACTGCACAAGCATAAAATAGGGAGCCTTCTCAGTATACTAACAGGCATCTATCTTTGTGTACAGCAATGCCACTTTCATTGCTATAATGCACCATTCAGAGATCTATAGTATGTCAAATTGCATGAAATAGTACACTTAAACAAATGTTTCAAATTCTGTGTAATTAACATGCTCCTAAGACCTGCAGTCTTTAACTTTAGAAGCTTATAACACAAAAAATGCTATTTAGGGCTTATCATGATAATATGATGAGTTAGTTTTAAAATGAAATTATCTGGGTTTATGTATTTATAACTCCACACAGTGTGAAATAAAAATGCAAAAGAAAATTTCAATTTTCTTCCCTTTTTTCCTTTCCTCCTTCTTTCTTTCCTTCCTCCAACAAATATTTTTGGTAACCTACTATGTGCCTGGCACTTCGACAGGTTTGGAATAATAACAAACAGCAAAACAGACAAGGTGACAGATCTGAACGAGAGGAAGCAGTCCACCAAGAGATGTGAGGAGGGAAGTCAGGGGTTGGTGCCTGTCCTTCTGGAGAGCATCCACAACTTTTCTCTGTTGGAAAAGGACTGCATGTTCTAAGGTCCAGTGTCCTGGGAATAGAATGCCTGACAGTGAGCTTAAGAGAAGAGAGAGCACAGATGGATACAGAGGATTGATATCATTCAGTGCCTGGTAGCCATTTTGGTTTATAATGCTTTTTGGGGAGAGAGAGGAGGTAGAAAAGAATCAAATTATTGACATTTTGTAAAAGATAATAATAGAAACTATTTTTTAAAAAAATATATATGTTACTCTAGTTTATAATGCTAGAAAATAATATAAGTACATTTTTTAAAAAAAAGAGTGGTTCTGAATACCCATATAAGAATTATCAGAGTATAACTAAATGAATGGCACTAATAGAAAAAACATTTTTGACATCTAGAAATTTAAGGAGTCACAAGAAAGAAAGTATGCTCTAATGATTACTAACAAAAGATCAAAATGAGTTTGGAGTCTCCTGCATACCCGAGATAACAGCCCTTAATAAATGCTGCTTAATACAGTAACTCTGTGATTGGTAATTTGACATATTAATCATCTAATTGAGTGGATGGAGGTTTATTCTTTACTAATCACTAATTGGTTGGAAAAGAGCCAAAATATTGCAAGCACCTTTAATGTATGATCCACAATAGTAAGTGCAGTTTATATGTGGTCGGTGCTTATCCTATTTTCTTAATTGGAGTAGGATTTTGAATAGTAATAGATTATCTAAATGGAGAGGTTTTGAAATGCTAATGGACATTTATTCAAATCATTGCACATTTTTATATACAAGTCAATTTTATTGTTTTATGAAGAAGTTAAATTGCATCCAGCACTGCCTGATTTTGTACAAGGTTTTCATTGTAGGTTGTTACATAAACACTAGAGGCCCAGTGCACAAATGACACCAAAACCAGGTCTCCTACATCCCCCAAGGGATCCTGGATTTCGAGAGGGCACAGGCCAGGCCGAGGGACCCCATTGGTGCACGATCAGGGTTGGGAGGGACCAAGGGAGGGCTCTAGGGTGTGTCAGGTCTGTCTCCCTCAGTTCTGATCAGCTGGACCCCAGGAGCAAGCTAATCTACTGGTCAGAGCATCTGCCCTTGGTGGTCAGTGTGTGTCATTATGACTAGTTGAACAGTCGAACAGTTGGGCACTTAGCATATTAGGCATATAGATGTATATATATATATATATATATATATATATATATATATATATATATATATGTATTAGAGGCCTGGTGCACAAAATTCATGCATGGGGGGCAGGGGGTGTGCCTCAGACCAGCCTGCACACTCTCCAATCCAGGAACCCTCAAGGGATGTCTAACTGCCCAGTAGGATTGGGCCTAAACGTGCAGTCAGACATTCCTCTCACAATCTAGAATTGCTGGCTTTCTTTTTATTTATTTATTTGTTTGTTTGTTTGTTTGTTTATTTATTTTTAATATATTTTATTGATTTTTCACAGAGAGGAAGAAAGAGGGATAGAAAGTCAGAAACATCGATAAGAGAGACATCGATCAGCTGCCTCTTGCACACCCCTGCTGGGGATATGCCCACAGCCACGGTACATGCCCTTGACCGGAATCGAACCTGGGACCTTTCAGTCCACAGGCTGATGCTCTATCCACTGAGCCAAACCAGCTTCAGCATGGGATCGCTGGCTTTCAACTGCTCGCCTGCCTGCCTTCCTGATTGCCCCTGATTCTCCCTGCCAGCCTGATCACTGACTCCCATTCCCTTGCCAGCCTGATTGATGCCTAACTGCTCCCCTGTTAGCCTGTTTGCCCCTAACTGCCCTCCCCTGCAGGCCTGGTCTCCCCCTGCAATTGCACTTTGCTGCAGGCCTGATTTCCCCCAACTTTCTTCTTCTGACAGCCTGGTCATCCCTAACAGCCCTACCCTGCAGGCTTGATTGCCCCCAACTGCCTTCCCTTGCAGGCCTAGTCCCTCCCAACTGCCTTCCCATGCTGGCCTGGTCCCTCCAACTGCCTTCCCATGCTGGCCTTATCTCCCACAACTGACCTCCCTTGCTGGCCATTTTGTAGTAGCCATCTTGTGTCCACATGGGGGCAAGATCTTTGATCACCTGGGGCAGCCCTCTTGTGTGTTGGAGTGATGATCAATCTGCATATTACTTTTTTATTAGATAGAACAGAGGCCTTGGGCATGGGTGGGGGCCAGCTGGTTTGCCCCGAAGAGTGTCTCAGATCAGGGTGGGGGTTCCCTTGGTGTGTGGAGCAACCTGGGCAAAGGGCCCGTGGTCATTTGAAGGCCTGCCACACCCCCCGGCGACCCAAGTGGAGGCCCTGGGATCTGGGATTAATTTATTTTCTACAACTGAAACTTTTTAGCCTGGAGCAGAGCCAAGCCTCCTGCTCGCTCTGTGGCTGCAGCCATTTCTGTTGGGATTTATTTATTTCCTATAGTTGAAACTTTTTAGCCTTAAGTGAAGGCCAAGACAGGCCAGGGTGTTTGGAAAGCTTGGCTTCCTCCATCACCAGGAAACCCAAACCTGCCTCCTATTCTTTCCGTGTCTGCAGCCATCTTAGTTGGGTTAATTTGCATACTCACTCCTGATTGGCCTGTGGGCGTGGCTTGTGGGCATAGTGGAGTGATGATTAATTGGCATGTTTATCTTTTATTAGTGTAGATTGCTAGATGAATGAGTGAAAGGACACATGAGCAAAAGCAAAAATGCATGTAATCATTTTCCATTGCATACACACAAAAAGTCTAATCCTTTTATTTCATACTAGTGGCCTAGTGCATGAAATTCATGCACAAGGGTGGGGGGAAGTGTGTCCCTCAGCCCGGCCTGCACCCTCTCAAATCTGGGGCCCTTCATGGGATAACCGGCAGTCGGACATCCCTCTCACAACCCAGAACTGCTGGCTCCTAATTGCTTACCTGCGTGCCCGATTGCCACTAACTTCTTCTGCCTCCCAGCCTGATTGTTCTTCACTGCTCTCCTATGGGCTTGATTGCCACTAACCATCTCTGCCTCAGCCTCGCATCCAAGACCCAGGATTCCCTTGTCCAGCCGACCACAAGCACCCGGGATCCAGGCTTCCCTCACTCTAGTAGCCACAGGCACCCAGGCTGGCTGCAGCCACAGGGGATGGTGGGCTGGTGGCTTCGCCTGGGCTGCAGCCACAAGTGCTGGCACCTGGGACCGTGAGGTTGGCAGCTTCTCCATCTCCCAGGCCACCACCAGCCACAGGTACTGGTGCTTGGGACTGCAGGGTGGGCAGCTGCTCCGTCTACCAGGCTGTAGCCAGCCGCAGTTGCTGGTGCCTGGACCTCAGGTGGGCGGCTTCTCCATCTTCCTTGGGATGCAGTTTGGATGACTTCTCCAGCCGGCTGCAGCCTGGGATCATGGGGCAGGCAGCTTCTTCCTCTCCCGGGCTGCAGCCAGCCTCGGATGCTGGCACCCGACTTCTCCAACTCCCACAGGACATGGGGCAAGTGGATGTGAGGCTACTGCTGCTCTTTCCAGCCTGGGATCACAGAGTAGGCAGCTTTTTCATCTCCTGGACTGTAGCCTCAGGCGCTGGTTCCCAACTTCTCCGAACTCCACCCCCTCCCCCCCCCAGATGCCTGGAGTGGCAGGAGTGGCGGGGCTGCCATCATGTTTTCAGGTTAATTTGTATACTTACTTTGATTGGCTGGTAGCATAGCAGAGTGACAGTAATTTGCATGTTTTTATTTTATTAGTGTAGATTATGACATGGCCGCATATGGTCAAAGCTAAAGAAATTTTTTTGTTATTAACATTTTGATTTAACCATGTTGGACCTAATTATCTGTAACACATATTATTCTCTTTTAGAACTTCATACATTTGCTCATTTTAGTTCAGTACCTCCATGCCCTTTTCTCTCTTATTCTGACTAAAATAATTGTACTTATTTTCCATTACCAAACTCAGATTTTGTCTATTATTTGAAGCTTTCCTTCATAATCCTCTGCTCCTTTAGATAGAGTCCATTTGGCTCCTGTGGTGGATGAAACCCAGGGACAGGATCATGACCCTCACCGTTTTTTCCCTCTATTGTTCACTTTCTGTATATCCCTTCCCTTCAGTTTGGACAGGAACTGTGATTTGCTCCTAGTTAATAAAATATGGCAAAGGATTAGGGATTTTGCATATGTAGTTAAAGTTTTAAATTAGTTGATTTGGAATTAATCAAACGTATTAATATCTTGGGTGGAGTTGGCTTATTCATGTGAAAAGCTTTCAAAGGAGGACAGGCCCACCTTGAAATGAGAGGGACTCTCCTGCTGATCTTGAAAGACATTGCAGGTGGTCCCTGGGAGCTGAGGGCCTTGGTACTACAAACACAAGAGCCTGAATTCTGCCAAAGACCCTTGTGCTTGAAAGGGGAGCCCGAGCTCAAGATGAGAACTCAGGCCTGATTGCTGTCTTCATTATGGGCTTTTAACACTGAACAGAAAACAGGTAAGTTATGCCCAGATTGTGAACCAAGTCAACCGTGAGAAAATAAATGTGTGTTGTTTTCAGTTGCTGTATTTGTGGTAATCTATTATTCAACTCTAGAAAATTGATACGGATCTTTGTATATGATCTCCTAGTAGAGTAACTCAGTTACATGCTGTAACTAACTCATTCACATTTTTCTTCATGGTGAGACTTGCATTCCATGAAGGCAGGGTCCACATCTCATCTATAAAACTAAGTACACCAGTAGTCTTTTAGTGTTGACTTCAATAATATAGTTACACAATAATTCTTACAAATTTCTGCACTACTCTTATCTAAGAAATATAGTATAGTAAAATATAAAAGTTAAGAAATTCTAATAAAAATCAATGTCATAGTAATGGAAATCACTGTCTTTTCTCCTTTCTAGGTATCCAGATTTCATAACAGTTATTTATCCCTCTTATATTCATCCCCAGCAGTGTGAAAAAAGTTGATTAATCTCCTAACTTCAGAGAACCATACACCTTGAAATAATTAGCATTTTTTTACTTCCTTGGTCTCAGTCCCTGTCCTAGGAAATCATCCTCAGTGAATCTCTTTCTTGGAATTCTGGAAACAGAACTGGCCTGTCTCCTGCTAAATGTGAATAAGGGAGTATGTGGCCTTGGTTGTAATGGAAGCCGATCTATGGCTCTGAGTTTTGCCTGTTGGGGGTGGAGATTTGTGCAGTGCAGAGCAGAGAAAAAGAATAAACTGTGTTACTGATGACATAATGGAAGTATTATACTACCCAGTGCTGAATCCTGCCTTACTTTTGGGTTTTGAGTTACTGGTAAATTTCTTCACAATTTAAAACAAGTTTAAGTTGGGATTCTATTGCTTTAACATAAAGTTGACCTGTTGCAGTTTCTAAAACTGTTTTCAGGGCATTGCTAAAACTTGATATACTGGTAAAATGAACATGCAGTCATGAAATTATTTATTTACAGCATGTCAACTGAATTGTTTTGACATTCTGTTAATATAATCATCATATAGTAATGTAAGCAGAAAATAATGGATCTCAGCTTAATGTTGAGTTGCAAATAAAGAAGTAACCGATATCAGATGTTTTAAGATATTTAACATATTAGATTTTTTTGAAAATGTTTATCTCTAGCTCCTAATATCTGATGATTTTGATTAGGTTTAGTGTACTTGTGATTTGTTTATGTTTTAATTGACAGATATAGTTGCTCATATTTTGGAATTCCCATAACAAAATTTTACCTATGCTTCTAGATGAGAGTATTACCCAATGGTTAAAATAATATATTTCTCTCCATAAAAATTTAAATTAGCATTTGGTCAGAACCAAAGTTATGTATAATAGCAAAACTGGTGGGAAATTAAGTGAATTCTGTAAAACATTAATGGCAAAGAGGATTAATTTTGGAAAATCCATGCCAATTATATAATCAAAATGTTTGTGTATTTATTTTTGAACCATAAGTTTCTTTTGCTTTGTTTTTTGCCTATAAGAATTGAAATGATCAATATCTTACTTTAAGAGGTATGACAACAGATCAAGAAACCAGAGTTGAGTATCTGATGCATCATCTCTTTTTTCTTCCCACAGGACCAGTACTATCAATATACAATCATGCTGCAATTTTAACTATCCTAAAAAAACACATTATTAATCCTCTCATTTCCTATTACTATCCCATTTTTATGCTTCTCTTTAGAATAAATTTATTTTAAAATGTTGTATGTACTCATGGTATTTACTTTCACTTTTTCTATTTTCTCTGAAACCTTCCTGAGCAAAACTCATCTTATAAAGTCCACACTGACCACCCCCCTATACACACAAGCAAATATCTGCATAGTTCCTTCCTCACTTACTTTGAGTTCTTACCCAAATGTAACCTTTTCAGAGAAGCCTTCCCTAAAACCTCCAGCGTCCCCTGCTTTACTTCTCTCTTCAGTGTTGAATGATCACCTGAAATACTATATATTTTATTTATCTTCATCACCAGGAGCTTCCACTCAAATGTAAGCTCCACAGGAAGGGCCTTTTATTTATTTTATTCATTTTAATATCTCAGTTCCTAGACTAGTGCCTGCTCCTGAGTAGATACTCAATAATTTCTATTGAATAATTGAGCGAGAAACATTGATCAAATGAACAAACATCAGAGCAGCCATCATCAGTAGACGGGGAATGTCAGGGTAAGTCTTAAAACACACAGATTATTGAAAGGATCGAGAATCTATGCCCTAACAGGTTTGGCTCAGTAGATAGAGCACCAGCTCACAGACTCAAGGGTCCTAGATTTGATTCCACAACCAAGGGCGTGTACCTTGGTTGCGGGCACATCCCCAGTAGAGGGTTGCAGGAGGCAGCTGATGGATGTTTCTCTCTCATCAATGTTTGTGACTCCCTCTCTCTCCCCCTTCCTTTCTGTAAAAAAATAAATAAAATATATTTTAAAAAACACAAAAAGAATCTAGACAGTGATATACATAAGAGGAATTTAAAGATTCAACAAAAAGACTAGGTAATCCACTCATCTGCTCTTAGGCAGTTAAGCTGTTTCCAAATTTTAGCTATGGTGAATTGTGCTGCTATGAACATAGGGGTGCATATATCCTTTCTGATTGGTATTTCTGGTTTCTTGGGATATATTCCTAGGAGTGGGATCACTGGGTCAAAGGGAGTTCCATTTTTAGTTTTTTGAGGAAACTCCATACTGTTCTCCACAGTGGCTGCACCAGTGCATTCCCACCAGCAGTGCACGAGGGTTCCTTTTTCTCTGCATCCTCCCCAGCATTTGTCATTTGTTGATTTATTGATTATAGCCATTCTGACAGATGTGAGATGGTACCTCATTGTTGTTTGATTTGCATCTCTTAGATGATTAGTGACTTTGAGCATGTTTTCATATGTCTCTTGGCCTTCCTTATGTCTTCTTTTGAAAAGTGTCTATTTAGGTGCTTTGCCCATTTTTTGATTAGATTGTTTATCTTCCTTTTGTTAAGTTGTATGAGTTCCCTATAAATGTTGGACACAATGGAATATTACACTGCAGTAAGAAAGAACAAATTCTTACCATTTGCAACAGCATGGATGGAACTGGATAGCTTTATGTTAAGTGAAATATGCCAGTCAGAGAAAGATAAATATCACATGATCTCACTCATTTATGGAATATAATGAACAACTTAATCTGATGAACAAAAACAGATAGATAGACAGAGAAGCATCCATCAGACTGTCAAACCTCAGAGAGAAGGTAAGGGAGGATGGGGATAATGGGGAGAGATCAACCAAAGGACCTATATGAATGCATATTAGTCTAACCAATGGACACAGACAACAGGGGGATGAGGGTATGAGTGAGGGATTAGGGGAGCAATGGGGGGGGGGGATAATGACACATATGTAATACCTTAATAAAAAAATAAAACAAAAATAACATTGCATTCTGCCATGTTTATTGTCATATATTCTAGAGACAATAACCAGCTGTGTTTTGAGCACAGCTGGTTTACAAGTGAAAGCAGGCACACATAACTTCTAGGTATGAGGTGCAATAAAAGGAGTTTCTGCCCTAGATAGTTTTGTTCAGTGGATAGCACATCAGCCTACAGACTGAAGGGCCCTAGGTTCGATTCCAATCAATGGCATGAACCTTGATTGCAGGCTCAATTCCCGGACCCATGTGTGAGGCAACCAATTAATATTTCTCTCTCACATAAATATTTATTTCTTTGTGTCTCTTCTCTCCCTTTCTTCTTTTTAAAAATCAATGGAAAAATATTCTTAAGTGAGGATTAACAAAAACAAATAAATAAATTAATACAAGGAGTTCCTGACAATGGGAGGGAATCTACATTTCACTTGAACCATTGAGCACTTATGTGCTCAGCCCTATGCATGCAGTCTTGCTTTATATGTAACTAGAGGCCCAATGCATGAAAATTTGTGCAAGAGTAGGCTTTCCTTCTCCCGACTGCCGGCACTGGCTTCTCTCCGGCACCTGGGGCCCCGGCTTCCCTCCTCTGGCCAATGTCAGGCACCCGGGACCCAACTGGCTTCCCTTTGGCCCTGGCTTTGTCAGGAAAGACATACAGAATGACGTCCAGAAGATGTCTAGTCTAATTAGCATTTTACCCTCTTATTATTATAGATTGTCTATGCCCACACTTAAGTTCACCAATAAATAAGTAAATAAAATGAAATATTACACTAACAACACAAGCTACAAAAACTTTTATAATAATTATCTCAATAATCAGCAACAGAAGAAATGTGCTAAAGCCAAATTTGTTCTTCTGAGAATCATGGGACTACAGTGCTCACCCACACAACAGAATAAGCAGCATGAATAATAAAAAATTACATTTCACATAAAAAACAGTCACGGTGCACTCTAAGATTATTTGTAAATCAATGGATATAAAACATATTGTATAATAATTATGAAAAGAGATAATTGTGATATTTTATTACCAGTAAAATGTGTAATAACAACAAAATTGGAAAGATATTAATGACAATCTGAAAATTAGAAAGAAGCTTAGAGATCAACTACTAGGTTTATGAAATCACTTCTGGAAATAACTAAAAATTAATTAAATAAATGTAATGGACACATACTGAGTTACTCAGTTTCCTAAAAGGTTAGCATTATCTTTAGTACAATTTTGTCTTTCCAGTCACAACTTTTGGCCACAGTTAGTTGGATCAAAATAGTCTTCTGAAACAAAAGCAGCCATGACATTTACCAGAGGAAATTTATGACTTGGGTAGCCTGGCTTTAACAAATGAGTTAATCCAATCAAATGATTGATTTAGAGGTTGTTATTAGTGAGCTTTATAGCTAGAAGATTGTGTACACTTAGGTTCTGGGGTAGAGATTTTCAGATTTGTGCAAATTGATGACTAAGCCAATTTGTAGAGAAAGGAGGATAGAGAAGCAACAGTGAGATAAGAATCATGCAGTAGCAGAGTAGCTCAACTCACAAAGGCCTGCCAGTTCTCATGAAGTCAGGTAGTCCTTTCACTCCATTTTTGGATTTTGTGAGGCCCTTCAAACCTTTATAATTAATAGCCCTTGTTCTTGATCTAATTCACATGTGTCTGTTGCTTGCAACTGAAAGAGCAGTGGATGGGAAATGCAATAAATCAACAATAAAAGAAAACACAAATAAAAAGCTAAGTAGTTAGAAATTTTACTCCATGTACAAAGAAGAAAGAAAGAAAGAAAGAAGGAAAGAAAGAAAGAAAGAAAGAAAGAAAGGAAGAAAGAAAGAAAGAGCTATTTAGCTTCTCTGTAAATATCTAGTTATCAGAACCCATTTCTTTTAGATACAGTCTATTCCATTTTTAGAATTTTAGGTATTAATTATTAGCAAGCTCTTAATTATTAGCAAGCTCTTAATATTGTGATGAAATCTATCTTGATCTTCATTTATTATCAAATCAAGAATTATGCCTACTCTTCGATTGTCCTCAAACCATAACTTCATTCTTTTTAGCAGATTGCCTACAAATGTTTTTAAATTTGTTGTTTGCATCTCACTCCTTCTCAACATATTTACTGAAATAGTTTCTCACTCAGAAGCAAAAAGCCCCTTTATCTCAACCAACTTGTCTCTATTTGTCAAATATCACTTAAGAGTTTTTTATTAATAGTGTATTC
This sequence comes from Antrozous pallidus, assembly GCA_027563665.1. NCBI lineage: Eukaryota > Metazoa > Chordata > Mammalia > Chiroptera > Vespertilionidae > Antrozous > Antrozous pallidus. The sequence goes on along the minus strand of CM050513.1, from coordinate 40,221,154 downwards.
CTCATGTACCTGTTTTTCTTTTCCTTTTCCTTCTTTCTTTTTCTTTTCTTTTTTTCTTTTTTGATAAAATTTAGCTGACATTCCAACTTTGTGTTATAACACTGATATGAATGCTGTGAAGGGGCACTTAGCCTTCTGAGCAAAGTAGGGTCCAGTTTCATATCCAATATCACCAATATCTGGCTGAAGAAAGGGATTTATATATTTGTAAGTGTTGTAAAAGTGATGAAAAGGAAATGGTTAAAATGTTCAACATGCTTATAAGTATTCAAGTATGGTACTGTTATGAATAATGCTGTAACATTTTAAGATAAAAGAACACTCTATAAAGGTATTAATTTTCTCCAAAGATCATTTATGATTCTAGGGTGTACCAAATTTATACATATATTCTTTATATAGTGTATATGCTCAATACCCATTTTAACCTACTCCTTATGCCCAAGTTGTTTTTTCAAGTGCTACTGAGAAGACCTCAGAATCTGAAAGAAATAATTGAAGATAGGTTATGCTAAGCTTCAGACTTTCCACAGTGACTTTCCATCGCTTATGAGCTTTTAAAACTTGTAAAGTTTTTGGGTGGGAGTGAAATTGTTAGCAAAATTGCTCTGAATTAAAAATAGTCCTAGTGATGTGAAAAAAAATTATTAGAACTTATCAATGTTATGGCAAAGATTCTCTTTAATTATAATGGTTCCTATATTTATATTTCTTTGCTTCAGGTAGTTGCCCTAGTCTAGCAACATTGTATAATGGCATCATGTTTACCTTTAGATCATTACTACCTTGCTGGACTTTTTACCAAATAAAAGAACAGATACAATGAAGGAGGCCAATGTTTTGAAATATTGCCAATGCGTTTTTTCTTCTTCTTGGAAATTAAGTTGTTTTCTTGTTACTTTTTATTCTTTTAGAATTATTTTATAGAAAGTCATGGTTGGATGCCAAGGACCAAGAATTCATGACTGAACTTTGAGTTTCAAAATCAATAATTCATAGAAAGGCAGACTTTCAAAATAGAGAGTAAAAGCTCTTCTAGAAACAACCAAAGCAGAATTTACATCTCTCAAGAACCAAAGTTAATATGACAGACCATGAAGTCAGAAGTAAGTGCAGATAAAGTGACATACAAATAGGTTTAGATGGAATGGACTAATGCAGGTAAATTAGAGAACTGATCATCTTGGGGATATTCCCTGCCTCCTCCTGTGTAGCCCTAGAAAGCCCCAGAGTTCTCAGAGAAGCCCCCGAGTTAGCAGATGCTGTGGCCAACAGGTGAAGCTGAAGAAGCTGTCTAAATTAATAGACATAAGAAAGGCCTCAGAAGATGTGAAAAACTCCAGCCTGGCATATGAAACATGTAGTTGAAATTTTCAGGGCAATGGGAACCGAGGCTATGAGGAAGTTCTGAGAGTGTTTTAGGATAAGAGAGTCTCAGAGCTTGGGAACTTTTGATTATAATAATCAGCACTGGGTTCCAGAACAATAGTTGCAAGATCAGATGGGGCCAACCACACTTCAGGGGACACCAGATCATGATGCCCAGATTTCTAGAAGGTAAAATTTCACTGCAGATGACTCCTGCCATGAGATCATGGTGAAACAACTAAACGGAAGAAATCCTAACCCAGTACCACAAGAGATACTGTTTTCCCCTCCATCCTGATACTGTCTGTACAAGAAGTGAAGGAGGAAAGTTCGTGAGCATGGTTAGAACACATCCCCCTTTCTCCCCCCTAAAATGGACTAATTATGTAAAATTAGACTATTTTAAGCTGAAAGAAACTGAGGTCTCATTTATGATAGTATCACACATTTCTTCATATAAAACAATGAAAGCTCAAGAATAAAAATATATCCATTGTAGAAAATAAGAATATGTAAAAGATTTTTTCTTAAATTGAGGAATTGTATGAAAATTTCAGTTCTGTTATAAGACTGCTAACTTGAAATACATCTTCATTTATATTGCCCTTGTTGTAGCTGGCTATAAATCCACATTTTATATGTGAAACCAAAATAAAAGTACAATGTAAAAACTAGGAAAAAACATTAGCAAATTGTGCTATTAAATACTTCACTAACTTGGTCAAGTCATAAAATACAAGCAAAATAAGATTTTCACATTTGTTCCCTAAATTCATTTTCACACATCATCAAAGCAAAGTCTTCAGTGAAAATATGAGTGCTATAAATATAATCAGCTTCTCAGCATGCATTGAATACACTAGAAGAATTAATTGTCATAGCACTTAAAATTCATCAACCCCAACAAAGCTGAAAACTATTATTTTCTTCCCCATCAAAATAAATGTATCATCTGTTCTGAACTATCAATACAGTTATCCTCCCTGGCTCAGCAGAATTTCCAAATTTTACTCTAACTTACTCATGAATATTGAACATTGCATATAAACTGTAATTTTGTTGTTGTTAATTCTCACCTGAGGATATTTTTTTTCATTGATTTTTAGAGAGTAAAAGGGAGGGAGAAAGGCAGAGAGAAACACATCAAGTGGTTGACTCCTGCTTGTGCAGGAACCAGAGCGGGGAAGGGGATGGAGCCTGCAACAGAGGTACGTGCCCTTTGATGGGAATCAAACCCAGGACCCTTCAGTCTGTGGGCTGATGCCTTATCCACTGAGTCGCCAGAGAGGGCATAAACTGTAATTTTTATTTAAGAATCTTATTATGCTTAACAAATAAAGCTTTTAGTTATATTTTCTAAACTATTTAAGTACTATACAAAAAATATCAAAAACCTTATTTTATATACCAGCTAAAGTTGTCTTTCTTCATAAGTTTATCACAGAAAACCAAAAGTAGAAATGATCTCTTAACATTTCCAAATTTTATATTGAAAAGAATGAAAGTATTCAGTTTCCCTAAGGAGTAATAGAAGTACGCTCATGACATATCATAGGCTACTGCAGATCACCTAATTAATAATATATGTTATGCAATTTATATTAAATTTGAAAGTTAAACATCTTTTAAAAGCCATGACTGGCTGTCTGCCAGTGCCTGACAAATATTTTTATCAGTAAATATTAATTTATCCAGTATACACTGTCTGTACAATACAGCCCTAAACCCTCAGTGGGAAAGCAGAAAGGTAAAGAATGAAAAATACATATCTTCTATAAAACACTTAAATACATATGCATTTTATAGATATAGTCACAGAAAAACCAGGCAATAGAGGATTTATTTCATGTGATGTGAAATAAAAAAAAAATCTCTGCTGGAACAATTACATAGTAAGTAAAATCCAACATTAAAATATTTGACTTACTTGTTCCATTTTTTAAAAAATCCTCCCCATTGGCAATACAGACACTGTACCCAAACTCCTCTCTCCCTAACTTATAAGAAAAAAAGAAAGAAAGAAAAGAAGCAAAAGAGATAAGGGCAGGAGAGAGAAAAATACAGTGTGGCCTGAAGTAGAACAAAAAGCATCCAAGGGTACATCAGCTCTTTCTCACTTCTGTGCCTTTGCCCACGTGATTTCCTGTTTTTGGCTTCCTTCATCTCTCTCCACCATGATTTGGGGATGATTTACTCATCTAATCTAGATCCCTGAGATGCCTCCCCAAACATCCTGGGAAACTCAGGTGCTCTTGATAGCCCATTTACTCCATCAACACACCTCAACTAGAGTGCAGATCATACATTATTTTAAGAACCCCTTCTTCCCTTTAGACTGTGAATGAGTTGTTTCCAGGACCTGGCACAGTGCCTGGCCAGTGAAGAAATTTTATCAGAAGATACTAGAGCTCTGAGGGAGAAGAGAACTGATAGACTATCAGGGATCTCAAGGTGAGACATCTCCTTACTGAATTTTTCCTAGATCAGTCTCCTCCCCACAATCTTCCAGGGTTACATTTTTCATGTTGGACACACACTAAGAGTAAGTCATGTCTTAAACAGAGACCCACAGCAACCATGTTCATAATCTGATGGTAAGCACAAGTCAATGAGTGAAGAGCAGGCATCACAGCACAGTGGTTAAAGTTCCAAATCTTAGATCAGATATTATTGAATCAATGTTGTCATCCTTACTAACTGGTAGTATTAGAAATTTACTATATCCCAATTAGCCTGCTTCCTCATTTGTAACATAAGCATAATAATGGCCACCTCAAAAGTTGGTTTTGTATAATAAAAAGACAAAGCATAATAAATGTATAGCACAATCACTGCATGTTCATATCAAGCAGTAAATGTTGATATCATGACAATAACTCAGGCAAACAAGGAATATGAAGTTGTGGGTCTTAATTCTTAATTAAATATTTCTACTGAGTGCCAGACACTATTCTAGATGTTTAGATATATGCATATACGAAACATTACTATAGAGTTTATATTCTGGTGGGAATGAACATACATTTTAAAATCCAATAAATATGTATTTTATATAATAAGAGAGAAGATGACATGTATTTTGGATAAAAAATAGAGATGGTACAGGGATTTTGGAAATACTGAGAATAAAGGATGAAGAGAGGGTTTTTAATTTTAAATTGGTAAATCACAGTAGGCCTAATTAAAATGTTATTTGAACAAAGACTTGAAGGAGTTGAGCATGTGGGTTTCAGACATAAAAGCATCCTTAATAAAAGAGTAATATGCAAATTGACTATACCTCCAGTACACCCACAAAGCCATGCCCACAAAAGCCCACTCACCAGCCAATCAGGAGCAAATATGCAAATAAGCCCCAACCAAGATGGCTACTGCCACTGAGAGCAGGAAGGAGACTTGGGTTTCCCCAGAAATGGAGGAAGCCAAGGTTTCCACCTGCCTGCACTGGCCTAGGCTTCCACTCAATGCTACAAAGTTTTAATTATAGAAGATACATAAATCCCAACAGAAATGGTGGCAGCCAATGGAGCTGAAGAGAGCAGAAGCTAGGGCTGCCCCTGGTGATGGAAGAAGCCAAGCTTCTGCAGCCCTGGCCAGCCTATGCCTCCACTCTAGGCTACAAAGTTTCAATTATAGAAGGTAAATAAATTCCAACAGAAATGGCTGCCACCAAATAGCAATTAGAAGGCTTGGCTCTGCTCTAGGCTACAAAGCTTCAGTTGTAGAAGATAAATAAATCTCAGATACCAGGGCCTTCTACTTGGGTTACTGGGAGTGTGGCCAGCCTGCAAACCACCACAGGCCCCTCACCTAAGCTGCCCCATGCCCCAAGGCAATGTCCACCTTGATCTGGGACACACTTCAAGGCAAACCATCTGGCTCCCACCCATGCACCAGGCCTCTATCTTATCTGATAAAAGAGTAATATGCAGATTGACCATCATTCCAACACACAAGATGGCTGCCACCATGTGTTCAAAGATCCTGCCCCCATGTGTACACAAGATGGCTAGCAGGGGAGGACAATTGCGAGAACATGCCTGCAAAGGATGGCAGTTGTGGGTGATCAGGCCAGCAGGGGAGGGTAGTTGGGAGGGACCAGGCCTGCAAGGGATGGCAGATGGGGGCAATCAGGCCTGCAGGGGAGGGCAATTAGGGGTGACCAGGCCAGAAGAGGAGGGAAGTTGGGGGCAAACAGGCTGGCAGGGGAGCAGTTAGACATCAATCAGGCTGGCAGGGGAGTGGTTAGGAGGTGATCAGGCTGGTAGGCAGAAGCAGTTAGGAGCAATCAGGAAGACAGGGAGTGAGCAGTCATGAACTTTGAGAGAGGTCCCAGATTTAGAGGGTGCAGGCTGGGCTGAGGAATGCCTCTCCTTCACCCCCACCATGCACAAATTTCACGCACCAGGCCTCTAGTTCTAATATAAATTGCAAGTGCAAAGGTCCTAAGGTATAAAGTCCTGCTGTGTGTATGTGTGTGTGTGTGTGTGTGTGTGTGTGTGTGTGTGTGTGTGCGTGTGTGTGATAGAATGGAGGTCAGTATATCCAGAATGGAATAAACTAGACAATAGATAGTGTGGGGTGAAGTTAGAGTGTAAATTTTGATTTGTAGCCCATTTAAGATTTTGAGATTTTATTTGGTGTAAGATGGGGAGCTTTTGGAGAGTTTTGATCACAAAGAATAATAAGAATTGGCAATTTTAAGAATAGACTATAGAGGTATGATACCAGTCCAACAACTAATTTTGAGGAAAGTGATTTAATCTCTCAGAATCTCATCATGTTCAACAATAATATACAACCAGAGCAGCCCCTCCTGTAAACTCACTATGAGGGCTGAGATTAATCTCTCATATCATGTGACAATGCTTTGTCAAACAAAAGACTCAGCAAAAATTAAGTTACAATTAAGATAGATGGAAGACATTATCTCTCATTAAAAGAAGAAACTTTGGGACTAGGGGAATTTATCAACTGTTTAATTTTTTAAAAAATATAGCTCTTTAACTCTGGCTTTAAAAATATTTTAAGGGCAGATTGTATGTGTCTATACATTCTTTTCTGTTATTATGAGTAAAACAGGGAATATTTAAAACATAAATTTACATACTCAAATAATTATCCATATTCATATCACAGTTTAGAATACCAAGGTATTTTGGTGCATTTCAATAAAATAACATATAGAAAAGTATAGAAATAATATGACATACTACTTGACATACTACAAGATTGTAGAGACATTTTATATTTTTGCATTAATTTTTATTTTCCTTTCAAAAAATACATTTCATAGATACAATTAAAGCTTGTAACTCCTCACTGAATCTTTTATCTCTTTCTCCAGGGATATCCACTATCCTGAAGATGAAATATATTATTCCCATATGAATTATTGCATATTATACATATATATGCATTCATATAAAATATACAGTATCACTGTTTAAGAATTTGCATAAATAACTTGTTTTTTAACTTAACACTAAATTTTTAAAACATAAGTATATTTACATCTAGTTATAGTTCATTTGTTTTAATTGCTAGTCTTTTATGATAAAAAATATAGTTTGTTTATTCTCTAACAAAGAACCTTATCATTTCCAATTTTTTCTTACATTACAGACTTAATTGGCAGGCTTTTCCTTTTTAATAACTGCTATTCAAATGAATGCAGCTGTAGGAAAGTGTCCATGGCATAGTCAAAGCTGAAAATTCTTTTCAATAGCTGTCCATACTAATGCAAGATAATTTTATGTAAAAATTAATGTTATATAAGAAGTTCCCATGAAGAAGTTATCTTTTGTGGTGGAAAATCAAGTACCAAAAGAAAATCACACTAAGAAGAAATATAGCAGAATAAATCCCTTTTGGTAGCTCCCTATATATTCTTTATAGTATCTATGACATCTTGGAAAAGGCTTATGTTCTTTTATAAAAACTATAAAAAACTTGTGAAAACAATTGCTATTGCTCAACAAATGTTAATGATATAGATTATATCTTTAAAGTGATCAGTAAACAAATGACTAATAGTTTCTTGAGTAGGACATCTGAGATCAGGCTTCTGGGATAAAAATACACTTTTTCTTATTTTAATATATTTTTATTGACTTCAGAAAGAAAGGGAGAGAGACAGAAATATCAATGATGAGAATCATCAATTGGCTGCCTCCTGCATGCCTCCCCAGCGTGACTGAGACCACAACTGGGGCATGTGCCCTGAACTGGAATTAAACCTTGACCTCCTTTGTTCATAGACTGATCAAGCACTGAGCCACTACAACTGGACAAAAGACACTTTTTCTTGAATCAACTTGCTCAGGAGTTGACTTGCTCCAGGTTACAAGCTAATAATTTTGAAATTACTATAGATCAGTGATTTTCAACCAGTGTGTATTGGCACACTGATGGGCCATAAGAATTTTTAAAACATGTAATACCTAAGTACTTAGTCTGAGACACTGACCTCTTTTGTTTTAGACTGGCAAATAAAAACCTGACAACAGCCAAAACAACAATAGCCTTCTGGTGTAAATGAATCAGAATTATAGCCATTTTTTTTGTTTGATCAGCAAAAAGTATATTTTTGGGTGTGCCACAGAATTTTAGTAATTAGTTTATGTGTACCGTGAGATGAAAAAGGCTGAAAATCACTTGTATCCAATGTAATAAAAGGCTAATATGCAAATCGTCCCCTTGACCGGGGGTGGGGGGGTGGGGTGGGGGGGGCAGCCAACTATCCATGGTTTCTCCTCCTGGCCACCCCTGCCCCTGATCAGCCCCCCATCACCCTGATTGGGAGTGGGGCCGACCAGCCAACCACTCACAACCTCTCCTCCCTGCAAGACCCACCCGTTGCACAAATTCCTGCACAGGGCCTGTAGTAGATATATAATAGAATTGAAAAATTAAGTAAATGAAGGCTACTGATGGCTACAGTGAGCAAAACTAATTCATGCTTAGCTTGATATAAGTATAGAGAAACACTATATTGAGCTGATTAATGACTCCTACAAAGATATGTCTGTCCTAATCCTTGGAATCTATAACTATTACCTTACATGGCAAAAGAATAAACAAATCATCTTATTTGGCAAAATATGTGATTAAATTAAAGAACTTGAGAGAAGCTAATCTAGTTTATCTTAGTGATCCCTAAATGTAATCACATGTATCATTATAAAAGAAAGGCAGAAGAAATTTTGAGACAGAAGAGAAGGCAATGAGATTACAAAAGCAAAAATTGGAGTGATGTGGCCAGAAACCAAGGGATGCTAAGAATGACTTAAATTTAGAAAAGGCAAGGAATGGATTCTCCTCCAGAGCCTGGAGAAGTAGTGTGGTTCTGCCTACAACTCAATTTTGGAAACTTGCCTTCAGATTATGAAAGATATATTTGTATGTGTTTTATTGCACCCAGTTTGTGGCAATTTCTTATAGCATCCACAGGAAACTAATACCGATCTGTCCATCTATTATCTATCTGCTATCTATCTATCTATCTATCATCTATCTATCTATCTATCTATCTATCTATCTATCTATCTATCATCTATCATCTATCTATATTAGTGTACACATATATTTTTCTGTCAGCTGAGAGGGTCTAGAAGTATTGAGACTCCAGTGGCAAAGGAATATTGACCAGACTCTATTTTATTTGAAGATTTTTTGGAAAACCCCATTACTAATGACTCAAGTTGCCAATATGTGATATGTAAATATCTCGTCTGCCACATTCAAAGAGATCATGTACATAAGTAATAGCATATAATTGATTATGTCTGAACATGCTTGGATAGTTATATATCAAAATACATACCATTTATTATGCATTAACTTTCTTTGACAGCTCTTTTGTACTCAGAATATTATATATTTTTAAAATTATGTATTTAGACAAATTACATGTATTAATTTCACTTTAGGAAATATAAAAGAGCATTGCATTGGGAAGCACTGGATTTATTATAAGTCAGGGCTAGGGTCAGGGAAGTTTGAACACCATTAGTCCTTAGAGCTTCCCACCCTGTGACTGTTTTCTTCTCCACCATGAAAAATTAGCAGGTTGTGACTTCTCAATTCCTAATCATGCCCTGAGGCTGGCAGTGAGAAGTGTGGCAGATGCTGGGGTGAGTGTGTTGAAAGGGAAAAGGAAATAATAGTTTCCAGCACCTAGAATTTGGGGTTGGCAGCAAAATTATTTGTCCATGAAAAACTGTCCTTATCTTTTATGGAAATTATGCTCATTTTATGGAATTATGCTCACTTTAAATTAACTGCAAATCTAAGTTATATTATACAAGTTGCATTTGAATTCCTATTTTATTACCAAAAATATGATCAATTACATATTTTTGAATGATAGTAAATCCAGACATCAAAAATCTACCTCTGAGCTTTAGTCTAAAATAAAATTCTACATACCTCACTTTATGGTAACTGGTAACCGATTTACTAACTTATAAATGGATCCATAATATATTTAATTGAAAAGCCAAAAGAGAATTACAGAAAGAACAAATATAATTACAGATTTGAGGTTAATTCCACCATGATTTTCTGTAAAGTTCTTTCACAACATATGTAAAGCATAGGTGACTAATATTTTAATCAGAAAAATAGAAATAATAACTGATCTCAAATTATAGCAATAATAAAATATACCTGAGAAACATGCAATGAGGAAAGGAAACAGAACTCTACTGAGATTTTTCTGGCAAAGGACTATTCTTAATTTTAAAAAGCAGGAAGAGAATTAGGATATTTACAAACTTTTAGACAATGACAATATTAATTCAAGACTTCTATAGCTTCAGTTAGGAATTATGAGGGAAGTCATTTAACTGTTATAGTAGGTACTATGATTTTACACAAAGAGACTGCAGGTGCTTATTACGGAACTATAATACTAAATTTGCAAAGAAAATATTTACATTATACCAAAGCTTTAGTTGGTAAATTTAATTATCAAAAATACAAGAAAGCTTAGTTTCTCAGAAGAGAAGTAATAGAAGTCAATGTTTTTAAGCCATAGTTTCCTTCTACACTAGTAGTGAATCATACTCATCCATCTGTCCAAACCCAGCTGTATCTTTTAGAAACACATGCCTCTCTGAAAAGAGCATTGGTACATGCATTTATTATTGCTTTCATTTATATATAGTTCAAGCTATGCCTCTATTCTCCTAGAATCTTCTGCCCTTTAATGATGGAAAGATACCAGTACATACTGGTACATAATTGGAAATTGTATTTCAATTAATAAGTGGAGAATTAATGTATATTCTATGAAAAAATCTACTTTTAAGGTATCTAATGATGCATATTAAAGACCCTACAGGAACTGAAAAAAAAATTTAGCTTCTATAAAAATATGATCTAGATGCTAACAGAGGTCTTCTTCATTTTGATATTTAAATAACATTGACTGCTTCTGTTCCTGTAGACCATCAGGGAGTACTAGAAAGTTTCCCCAATTGGCCAAGATGGGGCAGGGGAAAGTTCTTATACTGAGTGTGCCAAAGGCTAAAACAATGAATGGTTAAGGCCCTGGCACCCCAGAAGCTAGAAAGATAACTGGATATAGAAAAAAAGCCCTGTTTTCCCTATCCCTATAAGAACCACAGTTTGAGCAGGAAGAGTAGATGGTCTTTGAGATGGAGTCCACCATTCTCCCAGGTCCTGGCAGCTGAATAAACCTCTTTCCATTTGCACCAGCACCTTACTCACAAGTTTCAGTTTTTGTTGTGGCAGGCAGCCAAACACACTTGTTTAGTTTTATTACCTCCAAATCAGGTTCTATGGGAAGCCTAATCCATTCCTCTCTGATGTTCCTAAAAATACAGGAGTGTTCATTCTCATAACATCCTCTTTACTCCAAAGTTCTTGACTCACTGAATTTTTGAATATAGGCTTTCCCCCTAAATATTCTCAAAACATCATTCACATAAAGCATGTGCATATTTAACAAATAATAAATCTCAGAATTAATAATAGTTATTCATAATAGCAGCAGGCTTAAAATAATATATGAATATAAAGCATTCTTATTTTAAATAGTTTTTTTAGTCACCATTTCTTTACATTACTGTTAATGCTGAACCATTCTGTCCAGCTGAACCATTTTCCTGCTGGGTCCCACACCCACATATCCCAATTAATTTACTATATAAAGCAAATTAATTGTCTTTGTCTCTTAAAAGCAACTCCAGAGCATTTATCTTAATTAAAAAAAAAACAAGCTCATTAAGCTACATTCCAATGCAGAAACAATTTTCTTCCTCAGAAGAGTTTGTGAACTTCTTAGATAAAAAAATTTTGTTGTCTAAATTTTATTTTTAATCTCAAGTAGATAGACTAATTAATTAGCACTATAAAAAAAGATATAAACAACAAAATTGTTGCACTTTCAAAATTCACAGTCTAACCAGAAAGATACACAAGTGAAAAAAGTTACATGCAATATACTAGGTACTGTAATAGAGCTGTGTAAGGTATTTAAGCAGCAGGAAAAATTCAGGACATATAGAGCTCATGGCGAGGGAGAGGATTCACACATATAAGGCAACAGCTTACGGAGCTAAGTCTTGAAGGATGGGTAAGAAGGCATTTTAGACTGAGGGGAGAACATTTATACATAGAAGTAATTTGTTTAAAAAACAATAATGAGATATCTCTGACAGGGCATATATAGGATGATGTGATACAATTACACAGGAGGTATGGTATTAAAGTGATATATTTTGAAAGCGGTTGGAGAGGCTGGGTGAAAAAGGTAAAGTACAAACTGGTAGTTACAAAATAGTCATGTTGAAGTAGAGTACAGCATAAGGAATACAGTCAATAATATTATAATACTGTACCAGGTGGGTACTTGAAATACTGGGAGGACCACTTTGTAAAGTATATGGTTGTCTAATAACTATGCTGTCCACCTGAAACTAATCTATCCTATCTATCTGATAAAAGAGTAATATGCAAATTGACCATACCTTCACTATACCCACAAGCCACGCCCACAGGCCAATCAGAGGAAGTATACAAATTAACCCAACCAAGATGGCGGTTAATTTGCATCCGCATGCAGAAGATGATGCAGAAAGAAGTCAAGCACTGCAGAAGGGAGCAAAGCCGCAGAGAAGTCAGCAAGCAGGGCGGGGGGAAAAGGGAGGGAGCAAGGCAGAGGAGATGGGAGGGAGTGAGGTAGAGGAGATGAGATGAAGGGAGGCAGCAGAGAAGGAAGTGAGGCAGTGGAGAAGGGAGCAAGGCAGCAGAGATGGGAGCGAGCAAGGCAGCAGAGACGGGAGAGAGCGAGGTAGTGGAGAAGGAAGCGAAGCAGCAGAGAAGGGAGGGAACTTTGCTCAGGCTGCAGGAAGCTCTATTCTTGCAGGAGTCTTCCTGCAACGGGTATATAGCCATATATATATATATATGACTAATATACAAAGTGTCCCCACAGGAGTTCTATCAGGAGACTGGGAGTTCTATTGCTTGCTATGATGTGCTCTGACTACAGGGGGAAGCACAGAATGAAGGAAGGCCCTGTTTGTTGGCCAGGCTGAGGGACCCTACCTGTGTACGAATTTCATGAACCGGCACTCTAGTGTAAAATAATATGGAATGTAAACTGTAATAGAAAATATAAAAAGAAAATGTTTACCTAAAAAGCCATCTTTAACACATAGTCCAGTTGAGACTTCACATGACTCCAATCTCAACTGCTTTCCAACTGCAACGTCATGAGAGACTTCAAGTTAGAATCATCCAATCAACTTTCAGATAATAAGAAATAGTAATAAATTATTGTTTTAAGCTACCATGTTTTGGAGTTTTTGTTCAGTCACATGGATAACTGAATTACAGAATGTATGATGTGATAAGAGATAGAGGTGGAATCTGATTAAATATGGTCTTTATGACATTTTAAGATTTTAGTTTGGGCAAAATCTTAAATAAGCAAGGAAAGATAGAAAATTTTTAATTGATTTGAAACATTTTTTGTTATTGATCTGATACAATTTACATGTTAAATATTGCCACTTAATTTTTAAAAGGCTATCATGGGACCCAGTAGCATGGTGCTTTAATAACTGAAATAAAATAATGAGACTGAACTAAAATAGTAGCAGTGAGGAAGGTAGGATACAATTGGTGTTGAGATATACATAGGAGGAAAAAATGTATCAGTTGGACTGAACCAGTTGGATGGGAGATATAATTTTCAGTACTCAAATAGTAAAAAAATGACAGCAATTCAAATAAAATTTTCTTAAGCCAGCATAGGACATATTTCTGGAATAGAGGAGATACTCTTGGAACTCAACGATTGGCATGTGTCTGAGACTTGGTGCAATTGGAACTAGAAACCTTTCTTCTCTACTTCTTCCTAAACTTTTAATATTTTCTTTCTCTGTACAGTGTCTTCTTTACATTTTCTCATCTTAGTGGCGGAAAACATGGCCTCCCAACTGACTAATGTTTGCATTTAATAGTCCAAAATATAATAGAAAGCCTACTTTCTCTTCCTCAGATCCAGGAAAAAAAATGTTTAAGAAATCTGGGCAGATATTTGAGAAAGATGTCACTCCATAGTACTCATATTCTGCTAAGTGGGAGTTTTTCTGGCATGGTGACTAGTCTTATAGAAGCAAATGATTATGTTCAAATGAAAGGGCAATAAATCAAGTAGAAGTTATTAGTTCTTTTATTTAAGATAGAATTGTTTTCTGAACCAAAATCTGATACAATTTTTCAGCACAATAACTGAAGACTGTTTGAAATGTATGTCAGGGTTTTTCTTGTTCAGTACCATGTAAGTTCATTTCAAACTCAGTGATAGGACTAGGTGGATAGTCTGCTAACTAAGGTTCTTTGTTTTTTTTTAGGATAGAATTCTTTCAAGAATAAAATCACAGGGCATAGTTTGTGAGAACATCTTAAGGAGGTTTATTGGATGTAGTTTAGTAATTCCCAGACTGCTCCTCTAAATACTTTAAAAACAGGGTTTTATGGTCATATAAATTTTGGACGTGTTATATACTATGTCTACCTACATAGACTAGAAGATTTAAAACTTTGAAAAAAGTATCTCTATATCTATACATAGGTATATAGATAAAGTATTTAATAATGTATTTGGCAATTATTTTCAAATAACTTTCTAATATTCTGTACTACATGTTATGGGAAATGCATATAAGATAATGATGATTTAAAGATATATTTCTGTTATTTTTAAATGGAAAGCATTTAAATTGCAATTCCAATTTAGACTATATGATGAATAATGCAGTATTTCATAACAATATTATGTATAAAATCATTATGATGTATATTATTTGCTAAATAAAAACTCATTAAATATGATAGCTATAAATAAGGGATAAAGTTGGCATTCACTCTTATAGTTTTTCAAATGTTTTTATGCCTTATTCATCTGAGATTCTTTGGTTTAATAATCTGTAAATTTTAATAGGCATGATTCTCAAATGGTGACAGACATTCATTAGGAGAAAACAGATACTTCTTTAGTCATGAGTTTCTGTTATTTATTTTTTTACTGACATTTTGGATGGCAAAAAAAACAAAACATTATAATTAATTACATAAAGGACATGAATAAGATTAGAGCACAAGTTAGTAAATCAGCAAACTGATGAAGCTGAGGTATTTTTCAAAACTAAATTTTAATTGCAACTGTGGAGGAAAACATATCCAGAATCCCAAATCATGTATCCAGAACAAAAACTTAAGGCTCAGAGATATACATACTAGTTACACTTTTTCTGGATGTTTGAGCAGGTGCCTTACAAAATATAATAGAACATAGTCAAACTCAGTGGCTCCTGAACCTCGTTGCCCATCAGGATAATTATAATAATTTTTAGAGATAAATACTCCTGGGGTGTAACTTGAAATATACTGAATATAAATGAATGAGAAGCTTTTGGCATGGGACCAAGAAATGTTTACGTTTAAAAACACTCTTGGTGCTGAGACCACTACTCTGTGACTAGCCATGACACATGAGAATCACTGGACTGGTTACTCCCACATCACCAGCTAACTATTTCCAAATACTCTGATAATGTGCATTACATTTTCATACTTTCTCCTTATCATTATGATTCTTCGTAATGAAAACTTACTAATGTGATCAAGTACTTGAGGTGCTGCTAGTCCAATAATTATTCATAGATAAGTGCGTGGTAATTATTTTACCAAAATTAACCCAATGGATAAACAAGAATACATGGTTCTTCTGGTTGGTCTAATAATCAAATAGACATGAGATAGACTTAATTCACACATATGTATGGAAACCCTGTGTACCTGAGCTAACCAGAAACCCCCTACGCACAAGAGGTTCAGAGATCAAAAGTGGGGTTGAGGTATGTAAAACATCCCGAGCTAGAGATGAGGTCACATACTTTTGGGGTTTCAAAGAGTCACTGCAGATATAAGGAAGAGCAGAAGCTTACTAAATGGAAGTTTGTTCTGTACTCAGATAGGTCAGAAGAAATTATCTTTGATAATCTCATTTTGGACAAGGCCCTAGGATCGGGCCTTAATGGGCAGTCGGACCTCCCCAGAGGGGTCCTCGATTGGAGAGTGTGCAGGTTGGGCTGAGGCCCCCCCCCCCCAATCTGTGCACAAATTTTGTGCACCAAGTCTTTAGTGTATTTATATTCACCTATTGGAAGCATTTCTGTCCCTCCCCAAGTTGAAGGAAAGTAATTCTTACATGCTTTCATAGAACTACATATCTTTCCTTTATCTATAGCTAAACATTACGTAAAGTGATTACTTGGTTCATATTTGTCTGTCAACTGGACTGAAAGCTCCATGAGTGGAGGGATAAGGTGTGCTTTTATTTATCATGATATTACCAGATCAGCAGTTTCTTACACAGAATAGATTTTCACAGTTCACAATCCCACAAACCTTAAAGAACATTTAAAATCACTTTTGCTAGAGGCACACATCAAACTCACTCTTTTTAGAATTCCTGTGCATTTTATTTCTGCTTAGCACAGAAGAATCTTTAAAATTGATCAACCCTTAAGATTTAAATAATTATTAGAGTTAATGCTTTCTTATTCAAAGATCTTATCATAAAGGCCATCAATTGTTCTGGGAATAAGCATTATTTCAGTGATTTCCACTAGCTATCCTTGCATAGATGAGTAGCTATAATAATTTCCTTTCTCTATTACTTGAGTTCATTGCTGAAAATACTGTAAGTCTAGGCCATTACTCAGAGTTAAGTAATTTCAGATCATAACTAAACCATTTCAAATTAAATAGCATTTAGCTGGCTAAATGGGAAATTTACTTAGAGTATTAATTGGTCTAAGAGAATTAATGCTTAAACTAAATGTGCTTACAAACTCCCTGGCCATATATTATATCTCTATCAGCTGAGACTCAGGAAAGGTTTCTATAGAAAAGCCATGGCCTAATTTATATAAATGTTTATAGGAACAATTTATAAATTCATTAAACCTTAGCCATTGAAATTTGATTAGCGTATTACGTTTCTCAATTGCCAAACGAATGATCATAGGAAAAGGGATCCGCAAGGTCCTGAAGAATGGTGGGTTTCCAGTTACAGGTCATGTGCTCGGGAATCAACGGCCCTGGATAATAACTTTAAAATTACATTTAATTTCATTAATGAGGTCTATGTAATATGGTTGGGTGTGCAGTATGTTTTCTTTTACTTCATGCGAGATAAAATATTTTAATTATATTATTTGAAACTACGTTCAGCCCTGGCTGGTGTGGCTCAGGTGGTTGGAGTATCGTGCCGTACACCAAAAGGTTTTTGGGTTTGATCCTTGGTCAGGGCGAGTGCGGGAGGCAATCACTCAATGTTCCTCTCTCTAATATAAATTCAAACATATGTTCAAATGTTTCATGTGTGCTTTTAAGAATTCTACATAGCTAATAGAAACAAAATATAATGTGCGCCCTGTTTTTCTATCTTATTAGCCCAAAGGTGGCAAAGAAAATCTGTGTTTCCGTTCTTTAAAATCTGAGAAGTAAGAATATGGAATTGTTCCTGATCAAAATTTCATGGCAGCCATTACACACCTCTCTCTTAATTGAACAATTTGTTATATTAATAATCATAATTCAAATTTGTTAAAGCATTAATATATAGTAATATAATACCAAAATATTTTTATGTATTTTGAATAATAAATGGTCTTGACTGGATTAAAATATATATCTTTAGTTATATGACACATCTAAATTTATCTAGTTTTAAAAAGTTATCAGTATTATAGTAACAATTTGCAGAAGATGAAGCAAAGCAAAAAAGGAAAAAAACAATAACAAAGACAAAGGTATGGTGATTACTAGAGGGAAAGGGAGCTGGGGAAGAACAAAAGGCTATAAGCGGGTAGGGGGGCACAAAATGGTAAAGAAAGGAGACTTGACTTGGGTTGGTGATGTATCATAAAATTGTATATTTGAAACCTTTATAATTTTATTAATCAATGTCACCCCAAAATTTTACTTAAAAAATTGTTCCACATTTTATTGATGCTATCTGACATAACATACAAATGAGCAATATCCGTTATGTTTGAGGTGTAACAACCAGATCACGGATTTGCAGGAGAGTTGGGCAGCGAACTCCAAGCGTGGTAAAAAGCTACAGGAGGGGACAAGGCAACAAACTATGACGGCGGGTGGGGGAGAAGGGGAAGAAGCGGTGAGGGGAGCTATAGGAAGGCAGGGCAGCTGTGGGGGGAGAGCTATAGGAGGGTGGCAGAGAGCTACTGGCACGTGGATTTGTGCTCAGGTTTACTAGATTTAGATATACATTGTAGAATAAAGAAAAAAAGTGGTAGAAACTAACTCACAAGAAATGTATATATTTTGACAAACTAAAGAACTTTTTAAGTCAGAACCACAGGATGGCACAATGGGGTTCTCCCTCGGACTGATACCTTTGTAATATCCTGGTTATTACTTAACCAAAAAGGAGTGAAAGGGGAGACCAAAAAATATAGGGATGCCATTGATACAGTTTTGCCCCAAAGTTCCATTTAACACTCTCCAAGTTGTTCCCCAGAGAGTGATGGGGAGGGGACTAGACAAAGGCAGTTTCAATACATGGCCACTAAGGTCTGAGTGACATGAGAAAATGATTGCCCATCAATCACACCTGGGAAGAGGTCACTGGCGTGGCCACTGGAAACACTTGAAATCTATATAAACTTTAAAACAAAGGAAGTCTAGCCCTTCTTCTCTCTCTTGGCTCCAAGGCATCAGGCCTTCTTGGGACTCTGCTGTAGGGGACTGCACTCGCCTCCCCTGCATGGAGAATGGGCATGTTAGGCTCCATACATGGACTAATGGACTTTCATCTGAAATGAATGCTGAGCCACCCCTAGCTGCAACGTGGAAGTGAAACTCTGGGCACTGGCCTTCTTTCTGACTTTACTGAACTCCCAGTTGCACCTTTTCCAGGACTGGCTTAAGCGGCAGGGGACTTTGACATCTGAGCAATGTAACTGTATGCCAAAAAAAGCCTTCCTCCACATTCCGTCCTCCCATGCCAGTCTTAGAAAATTCATTTTCTTAAGATATCAAAAGAGCCTCACTCCCACTTGTGTCTGGGAAGTCTGGCCCATTAATTTCTCCAGCATTAGGTCTAGGCAGTCTTATTTAAAATCTGGCATTCTAATATGAATAATTATGTTTAAAAAGCTTTTGACTCATGATGTTGCCATTCCAAATATATCCTATTTATACACAAATCACCATAAAAAGATGAGATTTTACTGGGTTTTATCAAATGTAGTTTCTTGGGATACACAGATTGTGACTCATTTCTCAAAAAAGATATTTGATTCACTCTACCTTGCATGTAATAAATATTTTTGTATCATGCCTGACTGTTCTCATGACTAAGTTGAAATATATAGAGAAACATATTCATAGTTTTCCAAATGTTCTCTGCACTTCTCAGCTGGTGGAGCTTGGACCTTAAACTAGTGTTTAGAAGGAGTGGAAGATTGATTTATAGTTACTACAGTAGACATTTCCTCACCCTAATACAAATAGATTTTCATATATAGTTTGATAGAAGCTCACTGAGAAAAATTAGGAAATAACATTCAGATAAGCAAAATACAAATAAATCACCAATGATTGCATCACCTAGAAAAAGTGTTCCCACATTTTGGCACAGAAGGTAGCATGGCCCTGGCATATAGTGTCAATGAAGAAAAGCCTAGCCTGTATGATTGCAAAGCTGTAGAACAATGCACATCAAAGAGGCCACCAGCAGAGCCAATTAAAATAACAGCAGCTCAAAGGATTTGTTTAGAAAGACCCCTAAGACATTTCTGGAGACTTGTAAAATACTTAGAGATACAGCCAGCCTTTTGCTAAGTATTAAAGTTCTGCAATGCCAAGTGTAGTCTAATTAGTGAAAATAGGGTATACTATACTTGCCTACTTACATTCTGGTTAGAGTGCACTGGGGAAGCACACACTGTAATATAGGTGATGGATATACACATGTTTCTATTCTATGTCAATGGAGTTAGTACCATTTCTAGACGAATATGTTGTGTATTAAAAAAGCCAAAATATAGGCCTTTCTTCACTAGACAACACATGTGACTTGTGTTTCTAAATTCTTAAATTACAGTATAGGGCTATTTGGCTAGCTTAACCTCATTTCTAACTTCATCCAAGAAGAGTCTTTCAAATTAAAAAAATATTGAAGCTTTTATTTTCAATATAGTTGAAAATATGAAAGATATCTGTCATCACAGAAAAAAAATACCATTTTTTATTTGTCTAAAGAAGTCAAGAATTGCTTCATTTATCTGTTATTACCCAAGCAAAACTTGGGTAATAACAGATAACTACACTTCAAAAATAAGTGTTAGAGAACTCTGTTCCTTTTTTTTTTTTTAAAGGAATGTGGGCATGGTGACAGCCATGTTTGTGTGTGTGTATGTGTGTGTGTGTGTACAGATATTTTAGGTGGTAAGGAAATTAGAGGGCAAGAAAAGATGATACAGGATTAGAATTTCATGGAGTTGTATGTTATGGGTTCTCCAATATTTGATTGGAAAATTTATTTTTCTCCCAAAGTTAAATTAGTGTTTTCCTGTGGCAACCTATGGGAATTTTATGTATATATAAATACATATCAAAAATTATACCCAAGATGACATTAAACTTTTTTCTAGGGTAAAGTAATTCCAGAGTTAAGAATGTGAACTATGTGCTACTGTATCAGATAGCTCACAAGAACATCACAAAAATCTTCATATTTAGTTGGGATGTTTAAATATCTTTAAATTGCAATATAAAGATTATTATTAAATAACTTTACATTTCACTTATTTATCTTATCCAGTGCCTTCCATTGTTGGAGAGTGGGAATTTTTAAGCACTACTGAGTCTATGGACTATGCCCCACATAGAGTTGTCAGTGCTGACACCAGGCCAGGCCTTAAGATATGGTCTCATGGCCCCTTCTCAGCACATTTTCTGCAAGACAGAAAATTGTTAGCTTTCTGAAGAGCAGGATGAACCTATGAATAACATGGTCTTCAATGGCATGACTCTAACATTGCTTGAGAAAACCTGTTTTATCTTGGGATGCTAGTATTGCAAAAACAGACTGTGGTTAATGTGCTTAAAAGTAGTCCTGCACAAAGGATCAGGGCTGCTCTCTGGTCTCCCTGCATGAAGAATGGCAGAGCAGTCCCCAGCCAGGCTAATAAAGGCTTCCTAAATTTTAATTTGGTCTGGGCTCCAGTGTGGTTGTTCACTTGCCTCCACTCCACAACACCATGATGCTAATTTCCTTTGGAGTCTTCTGGCTCATGTTTTTCCACAGATTGATGTTGACACACATCTGCTCAAATTATGTAATATCCTTGAAGTATGGTAGCAATCATCTCAGGTGAAAACTGCTCTTTATATATTAACCCTGCTATTCTGACTTCTGTACTCACTTACTTACTTAAACATTAGGGTAGTTACCTCAGCTTCCAGATTGAGACTCGGAAGCTTCCATAAATCCATCCCACGTCACAAAGGTTATTTTCCTATGCCTGAGGACCAGAACAATAAAAGATTGATTCCTGTTGACTCAGTGGCACAAGGAGTTGGGCTGTACTATCTGCTTTTGCAAGATAAGCCCACATTCCAGTGTCTATCAGAATGTATGGTTAGAGATAAAGAGGAAGCAACAGGAATCAATCATAGTCCACTGAAACCTCCCTATCCCAGATACAACCCTGAAGGCTATTCATGGAATTTAGAACAATGAAAATTTTATGGTTAAGACCATTTAAAAAGACTGCATACACCTGGGAGGGCATGATTGTGAGTGTGGACTCCACTGGGGTGTGGTGCCCTCACAGCCATCCCGGCCAGTTCAATAAATCCTTGCTTGCTTATTACCAACTTACCCACCTCCATGGTCATTTGCAACTGGTTGTGGAATTCGCCTCACAATAGTCCTATCTCAGTAGACTCATTTGGCCTGAATAAAAAGTTCAAAGGCTAATTTATGGACTGACGTATGTGACCTCCTCCATCAAAAATCAAACACATGGCATTATCATACTTTAACAGAAGCAGTGGAGCTGTGAGCCTTGTTTCTTGTTCTCATCTTTTTTAACTGACATTTATTGGGCTATACCTGAGATCCTGAGAAGCACAAGTACCAAAGGCCAGTATGCAAGAGGGCAAAACATGATTGAAGTGGTATAGAAACTAGAGGTAGCTGGTTAAAGATGTTTAATGTAATTTCAAAAATATTGGCATTTCTTTCTTAAAAAACAAAATGTGTGTGTGTGTGTGTGTGTGTGTGTGTGTGTGTGTGTGTGTGTGTGAGAAAGAGAGAGAAGGAGAGAGAGAGAGAGAGAGTCCAAGAGAGACAAAAAACAGATAAAGAGGCAGAAAGGGAATCCTTTGGTATTAGATATTGAATAATATGTAAAAAGCAATATGTGATCAATATGTACTAAGCAGTATTACCTGAAATTACCTCACCATTAAAGTGTTCTTATAAAATATTAACAGATCATCATATGTATTTTGAAAAAGATCTAGAAGATTTATCAGAAGTCTTAGTTCATTTCTAAATAAAAACTGGGTTGATTTACTTAAAAGCCTTCTATTTGCCAGGCAGAAAACTGTTACTTCTCTCACAGAAAATTCCTTCAGATCCTAAATTTATAGTTCTAAATACCAATTTAGCTTAATCATGTAAATGTTTGCTTTAACTATGTTTTAACATCATGAAACCTTATATGAGCAAAGCAAGAGAAAGCATAGGATAGTACAGTGGTCAGCAAACTATGGCTCGTGAGCCACATGAGGCTCTTTGGCTCCTTGAGTGTGGCTCTTCACAAAATACCATGGCCTGGGCGACTCTATTTTGAAGAAGTAGCATTAAAAAAAGTTTAAGTTTAAAAAACTTGGCTCTCAACAGAAATTTCAATCATTATATTGTTGATATTTGGCTCTGTTGACTAATGAGTTTGCCGACCACTGGAACTGAAAGGAGAAAGAGGTCATATTTGGAATCACAAAGATCTAAATTTAAATTTCAGCTCCCGTACAGGTGCCTCAGGTTCTATTACTATGGGAATGACTTCTTGGTGAACATAGAAGCTTAAACTTAGAAAATTTAACAAAATGTTGGATGATCAGAATAAAGTTAGTACATTTAATCTATTGAGACTTCCAATCAGGGGAGAATAGATATCAATAAATCTTTTATGAAAAGAAATTCTGCACAAATTATGATAAATAAACTTTGATTCTAAATGAAAAGCTAATTGCTTTTTTCTATATATATCTTAGTTACCTTTCAGCACTGACTTACTGAATTCAATAATACATTAAGAGTGTAATAGCATGCCAAAATTATTCCTATGATTCATTTAAGATAGGATATATTTCTATTGTGATTTACACAGGAAGAAAGACATACACAGACTGTATCCTTGGAAGCCATCCATTGTCTTCACTAGCAGAGAGGTGTGGACAAGGAACCCTGAAAGCTGGTCAACCCCTAAAGCTCTGAAAGGTCAGAGCCAACCACCCACTGTCTAGTTGAGCCAATGGTAGCTAAAGGTGGTAACTTCCACCTTTTAGTTTTATGTAAATTCTTGCTGATTGGCTATTATTGGAATCGCCTACCTAATGGCTATGGGTGTTTCATAGTCTTAATAAAAGGGATCAGGAGGCCAGAATGGGGTGAAGTCCTTCCCTTTGAGTCAGGCTCTCCCCTGGCTCCCAATATTTCCAAGTTAATATTTTCTATTTTCTTTCATTTGTGAGCGGCCTCCTCCAGGGCCCAAACCCTGAACCTGAACCCTGCACCACTTAGGATATGAAAGAAGCTCACTAAACTGTATATATCATATGAGATGACAAAGAGCAAAATGCATAAGCATAATATATTGTCTTTATGTCCAACTTTCCATCTTTAATATTGAAACTAATTTAATCTCACTACTTTGAGACATAACATGTCAAGTAGGCTATAATAATTCCTAAAATAGTTTTGGATGCCTACTATGTGACAGGCAACTACAATAGAAAAAGCAAGAACAAATTAGACACAGTTTATGCTTCAAAAATCTTACCATCTCTCTGGCAGAGCAAGTAGAAATAATACATTAATGAGATAAGTTCTGAGATTGAGATGTATAGATAGTCACATAGGAGTGCCAAGAAAAATGCTTAATTGAATCTATTGTACAGGGGCTTGTTCAGCTACCCACCCATTCCTTGTCATCCTTTGAATAGCTAAAGCCAATGTTTCTTTCAGTTCTTGACTTCCTCAGGGAAACTTTCTTGGAACCTCATCCCCTTACTTTATAGCTATTAATTAATTTTTATATTTATTTTTAAGTATTTCATAAATATGTGCTTTTTATTAGGCAAGAGGCTCTAAGACAGCTATGTTTTGTCTACTATATCTCATCAATATAACACACTTGGTGTATTGATGAAGAAAAAGGAGAAATCTGAAGAATTGGGAAAGGTTAAATAGAGTTTTTCTGGTGAAGGTGCAATAAAGTCAGCAAACACACAGGAATAAGAAACAGATTGTAAAGTGTAGTGGAACTAAATAAACATAAATTACAATAAAACAGCAAGAAATGATACCAAAAACATCCTCAGGAGCCAGCCTCTAGGGTCTCTGAATTGTGTTAGAAAGGATAGACTTCTTTTAGCAAAATTAGGAGCTACTGAGGGGTTTTAATCTGACAAGTATGAAAAAAGCAAGTTTTGCTTCGCAAATAGTCACCTTTATCAAATTTACAAGATCAATTATACAGGCAGGCTAGGTTTCATGTAGAAATGACCAAATTGAAAGATGGAAATGACAGCTCTTAAGAAAAAAAAAAAGGCATCCTAAATGCTGCAACACAATGAAAATTACTGTTAATGTTTTGGTGTTGATACCTTATAATTATGAGATATACATTTTAGCATTATTAAAATTGCCAAATTATTATATTCCCTAGTTCACACAAACTGGCACAGAAAACTGGTTAATTTTATATGAAAATGGCATCTTTGGGTGACAGACAATTTTACAAATATACTACTAAATTTATGGTATGATTGATGCACACAAGGGAAATATGGCAGGAGAGATATGTCTTACTGAAATGTGGTGCAGGAGAAACTGCTATTGTATAAACATTGCTGAAGGTAAATCAGGGGTTGCCACACGTATGTAGAAAAGGCAGGCTAGTGTTGCTCAGTGGTTGAGTATTGACCTATGAACCAAAAGGTTGCTGATTCAATTCCTGATCAGGGCACAAGACTGGGTCGTGGGCTCAATCCCCAGTAGGGGGAGTATAGAAGGCAGAAAATTGGTGTTTTTCTCTCATTCATCTTTCTATCTCACTATCTCTTTCCCTTCCTCTCTCTCTCTGGAAAAAGAATTATCAATTTAAACAAAAGTAAACTTATATAGATCAAAGCTTTATCTTCTGTTGAATACTTTCTATAATCTCTGGAACACTGACTAAGATAGTTCAGTGAATCACTTTGTCTCAATTACCATACAGAGTTTTAATGAAATTAAACAGATGAAAGCTATGAACTTCTGTTTTCTAAGTAAAAGCCATCACTTTCCAAAGCTTCTTCACTTTCTTTCAAAAAGGATCTATATATAGAAGCCTAAGTGACCATGATGACTGCTTGACTGAATGACCAGTCGACCAGTTGCTATGATGACACACTGACCACCTGGGGGCAGATGCTCAATACAGGAGTTGCTCTCTGGTGGTCAGTACACTCCCACAGCCAACCTTCCTCAGTTGGCCAATCTCCCATGGTCCCTCTCCCCAGCCAGCCAGTCCCTAATGGCCTCGATCAACCTGATTGTGGGCCAGGCTGAGGGACCTCACCCATGCATGAATTTGTGCACCAGGCCTCTAGTTTATTATAAAACATCACAAAACATCACCCATTTAGTGCATGGTTTGTTTAATGTCAAGTAAACATTTCTGCCTTAAGATAGTTATGTACCTCACCAAAAGGAGATTTTGTGTTTATTGAACAACTAAAATAAATCAGTTATTATATAGATTTTATCTAATTTAATGTTTGCATTAACGCTTTTGAATTAGATATTAGAAGATTACACACGGAGTTCAAGAAAAGGAGAATACAGTATGGGGGATATCCAGAGATGACTCAGAGAGGAAGTGAGAAGATGTAGAATTCACATAAGTGGGAGAAGTGAGAGGAAATGAGGGGTTTGATGGTATAGAGAAGTTTCCCACCAAGGTTGGAAAAGGTGCTCCCTACGTTAAGCGTGAAGTCAGCAGTCTGATTAAAATAAAGTTCCATATGGGGATTTTTCAAAAATTAAAAATTAATAAATATGGTCACACATTATAGTTTAAAGAAAAATTTAAAGATATCTTCTGATCACATCTACACTAATAAAAGAGAAATATGCAAATTGACCTTCACTTCATGATACCCACCAGCCAATCAAGAGTGAGTATGCAAATTAATCTGACAAAGATGGTGGCAGCCCTGACCTCCAGCCACTCCAGGCCTCTGGGCAGCACACATGCAGGCACAGAGCAGCGGGCAGGGTGAAATGACTGCTATGAGGAGGAGGGCAGGGGGATGGAGGGAGCTACAGGAGTGGTGCTCTGGCTGGAATGAAGACGGAAGGCCGTGGCCAGAGTGAAGACCTGGGTCCTGAGTGCCGGACCGGTGCTAGCAGTCAGGATATGGAAGGCCTATTGCATGAATCTTTGTGCAACGGGCCTCTAATCTATATATATATATATAAAAGACTAAGTGACTGTCGCAACTGAAATGGATGACAGAACAGGCTGCATTGGGCGACCAGGCCAGTGGGGGTGTTAGTGAGGGCCAACCAAATGACTGAGCAGCTGGCTGCATAGGGTGACCTGGACGGCAGGGGCTGGGGGCAGTGAGGGGCAACCAAACAACTGAACCTGCTTGCCTGCCTGATCATCACTAACTGCCACCCCTGATGGCCTGGTCACCCCCAACTGCCCCTCCTGCCAGCCTAATAACCCCATACAGCCCCATCTCTGCTGGCCTGGTCGCCCCTCTCTTCTCTTGCTGATTGCCTGGTCACCCCTAATTGTCCCCTCTATTTGGCCTGGTCACCCCACACAGCCTGCAGTTCAGTTGTGATCGCACCTAAACCGGCAGTCAGACATCCCTTAAGGGGCCCCAGATTGGAGAGGGTTCAGGCTGGTTTGAAGCCCCCACACCTCTTTGTGTATGAATTTTTTGCACCAGGCCTCTAGTAGATAAAAAAAAGCAATAACTTTGATAAAATAATTATTGTGCTAATAATTTAGGAATTATGATTATAATTCAAAATTACAATTCAGGAACTGTTGCATCTTTTGTAAATACTAGCTACTATACATCTAGAATCAAGAAGATATAGAAAACAGACATGGATTTTAATAACAAAAATTATCTAATTAAAAACCTCTGCTAGCAGTATTATTCTTAAAATCATTGTATTAATTTGGGACAGTTGTTTTGAAAAGGTCTTAAAGAAGGCAACTAAAGTCTGGAACATCTTCTATGTAAAAGTTAATTTAAAATGTTAATATACTACACAAGAATACTCTCTACTTGAACCCAGAGAGAAGTTTTTATTCTTTGTGAATGTAGACATAATAAGCTAAAGTATTTTCGGGGGAGTGGGGGTGGGATGGCAAAACAACAACAATACACATAAACAATTTTTTTTCATTTGTTGAAATGGAAATAACCTATTATTGGTAAGCTAAACATTCAAAGACTAATTCTGTCTCTAAGTAAAACATGTAGGCTTTTTCAGAGACATACTTCCTTTGTTTTCCTCAATTAATAAAAACTTTGTATGTTAATGTAATATGGCATTATTTATGTCAATTATTCCATAATTTAAAAGTTTCTAAATATTAAACATTATATAAATATTAGAGGCCCAGTGCAGGAGATTTGTGCACTGGTGAGCAGCAGTTGGGGGGTCCCTCTCACAGTCCAGGAGCCCTCAGGGGATGTCCAACTGATGGCTTAGGCCAGCTTCTCATCAGTTAGACATCTTTAGCACTGCCACAGAAGTGGGAGAGGCTTCAGCCATCGCTGCTGTGCTCAATAGCCATGAGCCTGCCTTCTGGCTGAGTGGCATCCCCCTCCCATGGGAGTGCACTGACAACCAGGGAGCAGCTCCTACATTGAGCATCTGCCCCTTGGTGGTCAGTGCGCGTCATAGCGACAGGTCATTCCACCATTTGGTCAATTTGCTTATTAACCTTTTATTATATAGAATTTGACAATTTAATCGACTTCAAATCTCACCATATCTTATTTTAATTGGCGTACAAATAAGGAACATCTTTACAACAGCTATGGTAAACGGATAAACAGCTGGAATTAAGTAAGAAGCATAAATCATTATAAGGATAAGTGGTGCCTTATACAAGTGAGGGACAGGAATAGAACTGGGTCTCAGGAATAAAGAAAAGAAAGAATACTTGAATATGAGCAAACTCACTCTTCTTAACTGCACTCCTTCCTTTTAATCTTCTTGATTCTTTTCTGTTTTAGCCCTAAGAAGCTTTTAATCAGGACTTACCTGTTAGGTCCCCTGACTTTTAAAAAATAGGATTTCATACAGCTCCAAAACTTTATGTGTACAAGTTCTTTTTCTGTTTCTCCTAAAAACCAGATGCTATGCTGATTCTTAGCACCTACACATTCAGCCGTATGAATGCTTCTACCTGAGGTTTATAATCTGAAACATGATAAGCAGCAACATGGGCAAGGCCAATTTATCCCAACAAAGTGGAGGCAGTAATATTCAGCATTCAGTGACAGCCTTTTATGTCCAGTGAATTATGGCTAGACTTTCTTTTAACTTAACAAATACTCTATGTCCACATTTTATTTTACTAGTGTCAGAAAACAGGAATATCATCAAAGATAAAAATCATTTAATAAATTACTATCGACAGGAATTCTTTAAATCTAAAGTTTTCTTATCTCTTAAGAAAAGAATGGTCCTGCATGTTTTTCAGACCTAATTTTATAGCATTTGTCTGTTGCCTAGCATAGCAGAAAGATAAATATAAGTTATGGGATACAAAGAAAAAAATGAAAACCCAGTGAAAGAAACATAAAAATTGAATGAATCTAACAGTAATAAATTACTAAGAAAAATGTATGCTAACCTAAATAAAGTATTATTTACATAGATGTTTTCTGATCATAAACTCATAATGTAAGTAAAAAGTAATTAATCTAGCATATAAAATAAAAATGATTCAGAGAATGTCTTTATTTCTAATCAATTATTTGTTTTCTTTATACAGGTAGTTACAGGGAAAATACTATTTGGTCTTAGGACCAAAGGTGATAGCTGAGGAATATATTTCAAGAGTGTGTAGGTCCTAGCTGGGTAACTCAGTTGGCTAGAGTGTTATCCTGATACATCAAGGTTGCAGGTTCAATTCCTGGTCAGGGCACATACAGGAATTAACCAAGGAATCCTATATAATAAAAGAGAAACATGCAAATTTTACTGTATCTTCGCTCCTGATTGGCTATGCTACCAGCCAATCAGAAGCGAAGGCAGGGCCAAGTGGCGTGAGCGCCAGGCCCCAGGGGTGGAGATGAAATGGTGGTGGTGGTGGTGAGCGCCCAGCTCCTGGGTGCTGTGAGGGGAAGTGGTGGCAGCAGCAGCAGTGGCGGTGGCAGGGAGCGCCCCGCCCCCGGGGCCAGGTGGTCGCAGGCAGCCGGGGCTGAGCTGAGCATGGCAATGTCTGAGTGCAGGCGGGGAGGTGAGCCATCGGTTGGACATCCCCTGAAGGCTCCCAGTATATGAGAGGGGGCAGATTGGGTTGAGGGACCACCCACCCCCAGTGCACAAATTTCGTGCACTGGGCCCCTAGTGCATAAATAAGTGAAACAAGTTGAGGTGTGTGTTTTCTCTCTTTCTCTCAAAAAAGCAATTACAATTTTTTAAAAAGAGTGTACAGTCATTAAATTTGCATTGACTCTATAATAACCACTTGCTCTGGAGAATTCCAATATGGGAATATAAATATTATTTTAGGGTATTAGGCATGAAGAGATATTCTTGTAAGTCATTATACTTGGCAACACACAATAAATATTGTCTACACAGTGAGGGTGTAGCCTCCACATTCTGTCTTTCTCATTTAGGAGTTAATTTTTTCATCTTGTTCTCTTTTAAAAAATGCATTCGTTTGATTTTTAAATGATTTTTTCCAAAGATCTCAGCCATTTATTTCTTTCCAAAGATACGTTTGCCTCTGCCATTACTTTTGTCTTGTACTTTTCTGCTGTGTCACTCCACCACTCTCTTGGGTATCTTTCTCCCCTAGTGTCTTCACTAGAGCCTTCTGCATGACTGTCAAACATTATATATTACTAATATATTTAAGGATTTATAACACTGCCTTTAATGTATTTACAACCTCTATTCTACTAACTTAGATTTCTCACTACAGCTCTGCTTAAGGGGTCTCACTTAACCGTTTCCATTGGTTTTTAATTTGTACATTGCAATCTGGCTTCATTTTTAATGAAATGAATCCAATGGTCCCTTTAGTCTACATCTAATTTCTCTAATATTTGACACAATTTATGACTCCTTTCTTTAAAACTGTCTCTATTATTGGCTTCTATAATGACACACTATTCAGTCACTATTCATCAATTTGTTCACTTAGCAGATATCAAACCATTATTATGTAGCAGGCATCAATCATTATAGATGCCAAATGCCAAAGTATAAAGCTCAGTAAAATATGATATCTGAACTTTTGAGGGAAACAACTACACAAATAATCATTATAAAATGTGACAAATGCTATAATAGAAATATTTATATTATAGTATGGCATCATGGAAGAGGGCTTATTTAAAAACTTTAATACAAATCACTCTTTCCATTCAAGTATATAAAATTGACAAAAATTACTTTGTATAAATCTCATCCTTTATGTGAAAATAAGCAAGCACAAATGGCTTCTAAAGAATTCTGTGCGGCCTGGCCAGAATGGTTCAGTGGTTGAGCATCGATCTATGAACCAGGAGGTGGAGGTTCGATACCCCATTAGGGCACATGACTGCATTGCTGGCTCAATTCCCAGTAGGGGGCCTGCAGGAGGCAACCGATCAATGGATCTCTCTCATCATTGATGTTTCTATCTCCTGCCTCTCCCTTCCTCTCTGAAATCAATTTAAAAAATTTTTAAAAGAATACTGTGTGAATGACATAAAATAGCACTCATTTTGTAAAGCAGGCTTAAATATGAAAAGTAATTGTTTTTAATGATATTATTAATTTTTATTTATATTGCAAATAGAAAATATTCATCTTCATTGACTATGTATGAAATTAATTATTATTCAAATGGTACTTCAAAGACAGATTATTTGAAATGAGAAAACTTATAGAACTGTATGCTATTATTAAAGGTGAAGGGAACTTAGAGATCATTTGGTCCAAACTCATTATTTTACAAAGCCTCTCGGGAAGACAGAATGCATAGGAGCAACATTGAACTAGAAGCCAGAATGCTCTGTACCAAATTATCTTTTTACAAAAAGGCAAATTGACCACCATGCTCACCCTACACAGTGAAGCATACACACCCTTTTCTAAACTATTTATAATAGTCTAAAGAAAAAAATACTTTAATAAGTATTACATGTGTTTTCTAACCCCCTCATTCACTCCAATTATAAAATGACAGACCAACTCCTGAATATAGGGTTAGGCTCTCTGTAACATTCAAATGAATATTACTTAACATAGCTAATCAGGTGCTGCCCTGAAAAAGAATGAGAAAATCATATTCCACAAATGTCTTTTATACCTTATAAAATATTACAATCTGAGCCTCAAAAAATGTCATAAAAATGCAACAGATATCCCTTTTATTTGTGATGTGATCTTCTCATTTTAGGGTAAATCTACAACTATTTCCTTCATTTTAAAAAATTAGTTGTTAAAGGCAGACCCATATCAAATCTGCCTCAAATCTCTCATACATAAATGTTTACAGGGAAATCACACTTTCTCTCTGGAGAGTTAACTTTTAAAGTCAGTTCATAAGGCAAAAATCAATTTATTCAAAACTGCTCTCGACAATCCCTCAGGGAGCCACAGCACTGCCCATCAGCGTCCTGTGTCCAACTAAGTACACTCCAGGCAATTTCCTCCCCCGTTAGCACATCTCTCTCCTGCTGGGGAAGACTACCAAAAGGATGACCTACTCTGGTACAAGTACTTTCTTGTATGAAAAAATACAGTTGCATTTTAAAAGTATGAGAAGTAGCCTTAAAACCTGGGATTGCATTCAGCATCATGAGGTGCTCACACCATGAAAAGCAACAGGAACAACTTCACAAATTGTTCGGGTTTCCCATCTCACACTCACTTGGTGGGGATATGCTCTTTGCATGGAGTCTTCTGTAATATTTAAATGGTGTTTGTGTTCCTTTTTTTGGTGTTAAAGTATATGCATAGTTGAATTTACATAAGTTATTCTGCAAATAAAGTGCCACTCCAATATATACTTCTCATTTATATGAGATGTCTGTATACACACTTAGGTGCATATAATACATATTTATATAAGTACTCAATTATACACATATACATAGTATAAGAAATGATTTGATGGTATGAGAGTTTGTCTCAGGAAACTATTGAATTTTATTAAAACAAAATTCTAATAATAACAATTCAAATATGTAAACTAATTTATATTATAAAAAGGCAATTTGCAAATTGACTATCATGCCATCACAAGATGAAGGTGCTCACAGTGGGGGTGCGGGGCCAGATGCTCTGTGTGGCAGTCACTGGGGTCCCGTCAGCTCCACTGGAGGCCTTGGGTCCTCCTACACTCCCCACTGACTGACAGTTCATCCAAGCTCCTCCAACAAGCTGCCCATCCCTCTCTTCCTCCCTCCCCTGATGCTGAAGCCTGACTGTGGTGTCCAATAGATTGAAAGTTATAACTCACATCATTGAGAGTACCCTCCATTCCTCAGCTGGGGCCAGCTGCTCTGTGCGCCACCACTAGAGTTCCCTCAGCCCCGCTGGGGGACTCGGGTCCTGCTGCACTCTCCACTGACTGGGCTCAGGCAAGTAGGGCCAGTGAGACACAGGCAAGCCAGCCCCAGGCTCAGGTAACCAGGGCCAGCCAAGGCTTGCGCTGCAGGCAATGGCAGCAGCAGAGGTGTGATGGGGGCACTGCCTTCCCCTGATTGCCAGGTCGCCTCTCACCCTGAGGGCTCCCAAACTGTGAGAGAGGGCAGGCCAGGCAGAAGGCCTTTAGGTATATAATAAAGAATTTGGACTTTATCCTAATTTCCAAGAAGGAGTTTCTAAACTCTTGGAATGTCCCCAGTGCTATTATTCCTGGAGGGTCCTTTAGACCACACCTGAGTCTATGAGGTTACTCATGCTGGGCACTCTGAAAGTTTCAGGATAGGGTCGGAGTAAGGCATAAAAATCCACCATGTGGTTAGAAGGTTGGGGTTTTGATTCATGTGAAATCAGCCTGACCTCTTGACTTCCAATGAGTGGAGAGGACTAAAGGTGGAGTTCAATCCTTTAGTCAGTGATTCAACTAACTATACTGCTATAACAAAACTCCAACAAGAACTTTGGACATCTGAAGCTTCATAAACTTCCTGATTGGTAACACACATCAGTGTGCCAGAAGGGGAGATATCCTGATAGCATTTGTGATCCTCCCACATCTCACCTATGTGTCCCTACATTTGTCTTGTCCTGATTTGTATCTATTATAGTGAAACTTAATTTAAGTATAGCCTCTCTATGAGCTCTTTGCAATTTTACTAAATGATCAAACCTTAGCAGGTAGAGGGAAGCCTCAAATACATAACCAGTTGTTTAGAAGTTTGGGTGACTAGGGAACTCCAAAGCTTGTATCTGGTGTATGCAGCGTAGGGTGTCTTGTGGAGGAATCTGCCCTCAATCCGTGAAAGCTGTGCAAACTCTGGGTAGTCAGAGTCAGAAATGTAGTGCAATGCCTAGTCATAATTGTGATTAGCACTATGTTTGAAGGTACAGAGTGAATTGTTTGTTCAATCTGGAATTCATCTAATCTGGGTAAAAGATAAAAAATTAACTTAATCCATCCCTGTTCATTTAAACAGTTCTTTCAGGTAAATTTTTGATCACCAAGACATCTATGTCTGATGCCCTGGTTTCTCTCTGAGATGACAGCTCGGAGTAGTGAGGCTTATAGAAATTTCCATAAAAAGGACACAGTCTTCAAAGGAGACAGTCCTTTACCTCCCTAAGTCCATTATCTGACTGATAATGGGTCTTATTTTTTGTATTCAAAAACTATTTGTGGTTGTGTAACTTGAAATCTCTCTGAAAGCCTTATCACCATTGTCAGGCAGCTTATCCTTCCCTAAGCCCCAGGTTCCATTGAGTTTTCTCGAATGTGTAGTCCACCCCTCTGCCTTGACTGCTGGATCAAAATGTTGTTTTTGCATTCTAGCCCAATTGCAAGCCCCCAGGTCCTCACATCACCTGCCTGTAGCATGTCCTTTCAGGAAGATTTAACCTGAGAAAGCACAGGTCGATACATTCTACAGGGGAAACAGGGAGCCTAGGAAACCAAACTCCCTTATAGCCCTGGGTGAGGGACGCTCACCCCCGAGTAGCAAACAGTAACTTGTTATGGTCATATCTTCTGTCTGGCTTACATATCTCTACTTTATCTAAGATTAGAGGCCTGGTGCATGGATTTGTACACCAGTGGGTTCTTTGGTGTGACTGGTGGAGATCAGGCAGCAATTGGCAGTCCAATGCTGTACAAATGCACTCATTCAAAAACACTTATACTAATAGAATCATACTGTACATGGAACATTATCTTATGTTTTCATTAAACATCAATGACAAACTCAAAATTAGAACAGTGAACAACTTTAGAACATTTTTATTGTGAAATTAAGGATAAATTAAATAATAAGATCAATCTTCCACTCACTGTCCTTGAATAAGAATTGTGCAAAAAGTTTTATATATAGTACTAGGAGCCTGGTGCACGAAATTCAGGCACCGGGGTGGGTGGTCCCTTAACCCAACCTGCCTCCTCTCATATTCTGGGAGCCCTCAGGGGATGTCCAACTGATGGCTCACCCCCAGCCTGCTTTAGGCCTTGGACACCCAGCCATCGCCCTGCTCAGCTCAGCCCTGGCTGCCTGCAACCACCCAGCCCCGAGGGCTGGGCGTTCGCCACCACTTTCCCTCACAGCACCCTGGGGTCAGGGCGTTCCCTGCGGCCTCTTCTCCTCTCAGCTCCTGGTGGCTGGGTGCTCAGCACCACTGCCGTTTCATCTCCACCCCTGGGCCCAGTGCTCACGCCACTTGGCCCTGCCCCTGCTCCTGATTGGCTGGTAGCATAGCCAATCAGGAGCAAAAGTATGGTCAAATTTGCATGTTTCACTTTTATTATATAGGATTTTATTTAATATAAAAATCTATAAATAGGAGACTATCATTATTTCTTTTATATGTTTGAAGAGGGTAAATCAATCACTCAAGGTCACATAGCTTGGAAGAGGTAATAAAGGTGTTAAAATCAAGTCTATCTGTATTACAAACTCCATGTCTAAATTTGAAGTTTAATTTGCATTTCCTATTAATATAGATCACTATATAGTTATCCAAAACTGTTTCATACTTAGAAAAGCAACTGTTCACCCTTTTTTCCTTTCTCATTGTTTTTTTTCTTCACTTCTTGCCAACTTAAATTTAGAGAAAGACAACTGCTGTTGCCAAATCGTGAAATGTGCTTAGGCAGGGTGATGGAAGTTGGATTATGAGCAATAAGAGATGCTGCTATTTTGACAAGACAAATATAGTATGCATGACTCATTAAGATAATCTATTGTGAATCTTTATGCTATCTTCTTTTGTTTTAAAAAATGTATTCATTCTTTAACATTCATGAAAATATAGACACTTTCATTTAAAAGAAGGAGAAACATTTTACCCATTCAATTGAAAAAATTATAATATAAAGCCCTGACCAGTATGGCTCAGTTGGTTGTGGGTCGTCCCATGTATCAAAAGATGGCAGATTCAGTTCCCAGTCAGGACATATGCCCAGGTTGAGAACTCTATCCCTGGCAGGAGGCATGCAGAAAGCAGTCTATCAAAGTTTCTTTTTCACTCTTACATCAATATTTCTCTATCCCTTCCCCTTTCTCTATCCTTAAAAAAATAATAATAAAACAAAGTTTATATAGGGTGTCCCAAAAATGTACACACAATTTAACAGCTGATAACTCACTTAATTTTCACTCCTTTTCAGTTTTAACTGATGTGAAATAATGGGTGAAGCCAGATTAAGCTTTGAAAAAAGAAAATTTACCCCAAAGTGCCACTATATTTTTTTTAATGGGGATACAAATAAGCTAAAGTTTATAGTACAAAACCATTAACAGTCCACAAACTGAGGGCACAAATACTGAAGGAAAGGATTCTCAGTATTTGTGATTTCATTGTGCCACGTTATCAGCAGAGCTTGGATCAGAACAGTCGTCAATTTGAAGACAGGGATTCACAAAAAAAAAAAGTGATTCATTTCTGTAGATTCCTTCAAACTTTGAAAATGAACTGTATGTTAGTAAATACTGACTTTATAATCATTCAGAATGTGTACACATCTTTTGAGAACACCCTTATGTAGTAATGTAATTTAAAGATAAAAAGTTATTTATGAATTACACCATAGTAAACTATAATGTAGATTATAAAAATAACCCCACAATGCCTAGCAGGAGATATCATTTCATCTTAGAAAGATAGTTTTAAAATCACTAAAGATAAGTTTTCCTTGTGGTTTTTATTATTATAAAATGTTTACTGCTCTACAAATAAAGATTCACAAAGCATCACATACATAGCCAAGCTTAAGTTGCCTCCTGCAGTAAAAAATTCTTCTAGAACATTTATTATATCCATTACAAAAAAAACATTCTTTGAGTTTCTTTTTACACTGAGAATATATTTTCCACTTGGCTTATGTGCTTACACAAACTACCTACAATACCAGCATTCACAGAACCTAATTAGAGCATGTCTATATTGAGGATGACTCCAAGATTGAAAATTCTTTGCATAAAAAGATATAACATATAAGGTACAAAAATGTTGAATCACTATATTGTACACCTAAAACTAATATGACCAATATAGGCTTGTATACCAACTATACTTAAACAAAAAATTTAATTAAAAACAGTTTTTAAGTAACACTGTTCAATAAAACCGGGGGGAGGGAGATATAATATATTCTTTCATACAACCCCAGATTTAGAGTGCCATGTATTGATCAACTGCTGCAGTTAACATCTCTGAACTATATTCTGAGCATTGAACAGGGCATTGGGGTAGAGAAAGATAAAGAAAAATATCTAATAACATAGTAAACACATAAAGGAAAAATATTAGAAGAAAAAATATTTTTTAGGAACCTAATTTATTTACTTTTTAATCTTTATTGTTGAAAGTATTCCACATGTCACCACTTCTCCTCCATTACCCCTTCTATCTCCCAACCTGCCCCAGGCCTCCAGCACCCTATTGTCTGAGTCCATAGGTTATGCATACAAGTTCTTTGGTTGATCTCTTCCCACCATCCACCCTCCCTCGCCTTTCCTCTGAGATTCTATGTTCCATGCATCTATGTCCCTGGATCTATTTTATTTATAGTTTATTTTGTTCATTAAACTCCATATATAAGTGAGATCATGTGGTACTTGTCTTTCTCTAACTGGCTTAATTCACTTAATATGATACTCTCCAGGTTCCTCCCTGTTGCCACAAAGGGTAGAAGATCCTTCTTTTTACTGCTGCATACTATTCCTTGGTGTAAATATACCACAGCTTTTTTATGAACTCATCTACTGATGGGCACTTGTGCTGTTTCTAAATTTTAGCTATTATAAGTTGTGCCCGCTGTGAACATAGGGGTGCACACATTCTTTCTGATTGGTGTTTTAGGTCTCTTAGGATATATTCCTAGAAGTGGGACCACTGGGTCAAATGGTAGTTTCGTATTTCAGTTTTTTAGGAAATTCCATACTGTTTTCCATAATGGTTACACCAATCTGCAGTCCCACCAGCAGTGTATTAGGGTTCCCTTTTATCTACATAATTGCCAGGACTTGTCATATTTTGATTTGTTGATGGTAGTCATTCTGACAAGTGTGAGGTGATACCTTATTGTCCTTATAATTTGCTTCTCTGATGGTCAGTGATTTTGAGTATTTTTTCATATTTCTCTTGGCCATCTGTATGTCCCCTTTGAAGAAGTACCTATTTAGGTCACACAAATAGTGAATTCTCAGAAAGAGAAACTAAAGAAATAATCCCATTTACCATTGCAACAAAAAATTAAGATACTTAGGAATAAACTTAACCAAGGAGGTAAAAGACCTGTACTCAGAAAACTACAGGATGTTGAAAAAGAGAGAGAGGGAGAGTATCCTGTGATTATAGATTTGTAAAATGAATATCATTAAAATTTCCATACTACCCAAAGCAATCTATAGACTCAATGCAATCCTTATTAAAATACCAATGGCATATTTCCCAGATCTAGAACAAATACTCCAAAAATTTATATGGAACCAAAAAAACCCAAATAGCCACAGCAACCTTGAGAAAGATCTGAAAGGACAAAGCGGAACTGATTATCCTCCACCTTGTGGAGCTAGGTCCTCAACCTGAGCTCCCTACCGAACCGCAGGAATGCCAGAAATGTCCTGACTTCCCCAGCCACCAGCTGAGCGGACCAACGAAGCTCCAAGAACGCAGCTAAGGTCCAAATTAGGCTACACCACAGAACACTCCCTATGCGTCAGTCTTGACCAATCAGGAAGTAGTGAGGGATAGCACAAACCTTGGAATGTGTTGGTCACTTCCTGACCATTGTGCCATAAAACCCTGGAATAAAACCCTGACCAAAGTGACCAATCTCTGTAACTTATGTCACTCACCCTAGCCCATCCAGATGACTAACCCTATATAATCTTTGTTCTCTTAGGGCTGGCTATCTCTTGCTTCCTGCCGTGGTGACGGTGGGGCCAGGAGAGCCAAGCCCGGGCTTGAATAAAGGTTCTTTTGCTCTTGCATTGGTATCGGCTCCCTGGTGGTCTCTAGGGATCTTGAAATATGGGCATAACAGAACAAGGTTGGAGGAATCACAATACCAGATATTAAATTATACTGCAAAGCCAGTATAATCAAAACAGCCTGGTACTGGCATAAGAATAGGCATATAGACCAATGGAACAAAACAGAGACACCAGAAATTAGCCCAAGCAATTCTGCTCAATTAATATTTTACAATGGAGGCCAAGAGCATACAATGAAGTAAAGTCAGTCTCTTCAATAAATGGTGCTGAGAAAATTGGATAGATACATGCAAAATAAATAAATAAATAGATAGATAAATAAATAAATAAATAAATAAAAACTAGGCCACCAACTTACACCATACATAAGAATAAACTCCAAGTGGATAAAAGTTTTAAATGTAAGCTGAGGAACCATAAAAATCCAAGAAGAAACCATAGGGAATAAAATCTCAGACTTCTTTCATAGCAATGTTTGTGGATACATCTCCTAGGGCAAGGAAAACTAATCAGAAAATAAACAAATGGAACTACATCAAAATAAAAAGCTTCTGGACAGAAAAAGAAACCATCAACAAAACAAAAAGAGAGCTCATTGTATGGGAGAAGATATTTGGCAATGATACATTTGATAAAGAGTTAACATCCAAAATATGTAAGGAACTCATACAAGTTAACAAAAGGAAGACAAACAATCCAGTTTTAAAATGGGGAGAAAAATCTTTATATATACTGTCAACTCTCTCTCTCTCTCTGCTTTACCTAGCTACCAGCAACAGAGCAGCCCAGCTTACTTAGAGGAAGTCTAGCACATTGGTGCAAGGACTCAGAAGCAGGCAGCTTGGGTTGAAATCACAGCTCTTCCACTTACCAGCTGTATGGCTTTGAGCAAGTTACTCATGCAAGAATAGAATAATAACACTACCTACAGCACTGGATTATTATAAAGGTCAACTAGTTAGCATGTGAGTGAACTACTTTAGACAGATCGCAGGTTGTGCACTCTTTATATGTTTCTAAAACAAAATTACCTGGTTCCCTGTGCTTTAAAACTCATGATAATTATATAAATTTAATAATTTAGTCACTCATTTATTCTAAAAATATTTAGAGAATACTATATTTCGTAGGCTAGAACATTTTTGTTCAAGATAAGAAACAAATACTATAGGTATTAAGACATTAACAAAAGGAAAATGCAATATGGTTGATCCACTTCTTCCACATATGAAAGTGGCATTCTAACAAAAA
Source organism: Antrozous pallidus (assembly GCA_027563665.1). Taxonomy (NCBI): domain Eukaryota; kingdom Metazoa; phylum Chordata; class Mammalia; order Chiroptera; family Vespertilionidae; genus Antrozous; species Antrozous pallidus. Next base: position 40,180,786 of record CM050513.1, on the reverse strand, counting down.
AATATCTAATTATTTTATCTCAGCCAATGTGGATTCTGAATCTTGATAGGGAAGCTAAAGAGCGACTCCTTTTAGGGAATTCCTCAGAACATGCCAGATATGAGTTTGGTGACCCTGTGAGCATTATGGCTCCAGCCACACTGGTCTCTGCTTGCTTAGGATTCACCAAACTTTCAGATTTACATTTGCTTCTCTTTCTATGTAGAGCACTCTCCATCCCAAACCTGCCTCTACCCATAAGATACAACCTTATATAATATATAATAGGAACTAATATAGCTTGATTAGTATCACAAAAAAGGTGAAAATATCCTATCTAATAAAAGAGTAGTATGCAAATTGATCATACCTCCAACCAAACCATGCTCAAAGCCATGCCCATTAGCCAATCAGGAGCAAATTATGCAAATAAACCCCAACCAAGATGGCTGTGGCTACTGAGAGCAGGAGGAAGGCTTGGGTTTCCCTGGCAATGGAGGAAGCCAAGCTTCCTACCTGCCCTTGCCAGCCTAAGCCTCCACTCAATATTACAAAGTTTCAATTTTAGAAGATACATAATCCCAAGAGAAATGGTGACACCCACAGAGCTGGAGAGAGCAGAGGCTAGGGTTGCCTGGGTGATGGAGGAAGTCAAGTTTCTGCAGCCCTAGCGCTTAACTCTAGGCTACAAAGTTTCAATTATAGAATTTAAATAAAACCAAACAAAAAAGGCTGTTGCCACAGAGCAAGCAGAAAGCTTGGCTCGACTCCAGGCTACAAAGTTTGAATTGTAGAACATAAATTAATCCCAGATCCCAGGGCCTCTGCTTGGGTTGCTGGGGGGCGTGGCCAGCCCACAAACCACTGCAGGCCCCTCTCCCAGGCTGCCCCATGCCCCATAGTAACCCCCACGTGATCTGGGACACTCTTTAGGGCAAACCAGCTGGCCCCCACCCATGCACCAGGATTCTATCCTATCTAATAAAAGAGTAATATGCAGAATGACCATCACTCCAACACACAAGAAGGCTGCCCCCATGAAGTCAAAGATTCTGCCCCCATGTGGACACAAGATGGCCACCACAAAATGGCCAGCAGGGGAGGGCCGTTGGGAGGTTCCAGGTCTGCAAGGGAGGTCAGGTGGGGTTATCAGGGGAGGCCAGTTATGGGTGACTAGGCTAGCAGAGGAGGGAAACTGGGGGCAAACAGGCTGGCAGGGGAGAAGTTAGACATCAATTAGGCTAGCAGGGTAGTGGTTAAAGGGTGATCAGGCTGGCAGGCAGAAGTGCTTAGGGGCAATCAGGGAGGCAGACAGATGGGCAGTTTGGAGCCAATAGTCCTGGATTGTGAGAAGAATGTCCGACTGCCCGTTTAGGCCCAATCCTACTGGGATGGGGCCTAAACAGGCCCCTGAGGGGTCCCAGGTTGCAGAGGGTGCAGGCTGGGCTGAGGGACATTCCCTGCCCCCTGTGCATGAATTTCGTACACGGGGCCTCTAGTATTTAATAAACAAGCAAACGATAAGTTTAATTAAATATTGTGCTGCAAAAGTCAATATGACTATCCTGAGATTTTTAAAATTGTGTTGGAGATCGGGGGAAAGGAAAAGCACAGGCATACTTGATCCAAAGTTCCCAATTTATATGGTGGTGATGGTTACAGAACTTAAGAGAAAAAGGGACCACACAAAATGTAGAATACTTTGGCCTTCTGTGTCCATATCCATTCATACTCTAGAGAACCAGTACAACTGCCACCACATTCTCTGCTAATAAGAACACATAAGTGTTTTAAGCTTAGACTTTATGTCACCATTTTGGACTGTTAACTGTCTTTGCATGCTTATTTAGAAAACATTGACCAACATCTATTCTTCTAATTTTTGAACCATACATGGCATTATCAAGACTGCATCTTCATTGGGGGGTGGGGGGGAGCAGCGGAAAAATAATTTCTGCTTGGGTAAAGGTGAATTCCTACATTCCACTCTCTGCCTCTGAGTTTCCCTTGGGTCTGACAACCACCATCACAGGTCTTTTTTTACCTCCCCATCTAAAGATTTTAACTTCCCTTAAGAAATACAGAAAAAGAGCAGCATGGGTTCAATCACTGATGCCAGGAGCTTCATAACTGTTATTTGAAACTAGAGGCCGGTGCACTGCACAAAAATTGTGCATGGGTGTGTGCGTGTGTGTGGGGGGGTCCTTCAGCCCAGCCTGCACCCTCTCCAATTCAGGACCTGTTGGGGGATGTCTGACCACCGGTTTAGGCCTAAACTGGCCATTGGACATCCCTCTCACAATCTGGGACTATTGGCTCATAACTGTTTGGCTGCCTGCCTGCCTGATTGCCCTTAACCACTCTGCCTGCAAGCCTGATTCTCCTAACTGCACTCCTGTTAACCTAATCTCCCCTAACTGCCTCTGCCTGCCAATCTGATTGACTCTTACTGCTCCCCTTCCAGCCTGATTGCCCCTAACTGATTCCGCCTGCTGGCCTGATCACCCCTAATTACTCCCCTGCAGACCTGATTGCCCTAACTGCTTCTCTGCTGACCTGATTGCTCCTAACCACTTCTGCTTGATGGCCTGATCACCCTTAACTGGCTGCCCCCCACCAGCCTGATCTCTCCCCTAACTTCTTGCTCCCCTGCAGTCTTGATCTCACCTCTAACTGCTGCTTCCCTGCCAGCCTGATTGTCCCTAACCACCTCTGTCTTGGCCCCCACCACTACAGCTTTGTCCAGAAGGATATTGGATATCTGGAATACTTCCGGTCAATCTGAACTAATTAGCACATGCTAATTAGTATAGACTAGAGGCCCAGTGCACGAAATTCATGCATGGGGAGTGTCCCTCAGTCCAACCTGCACCCTCTCCAATCTGGGACCTCTAAAGGGATGTCCAACTGCCGCTTTAGACCCCATCCCAGCAGGATCGGGCCTAAACGGGTATCAGACATCCTTCTCACAATCCAGGAATGCTGGCTCCAAACTGCTCACCTGCCTGTCTCCCTGATTGCCCCTAACCGCTTCTGCCTGCCAGCCTGATCACCCCCTAACCACTACCTTGCCAGCCTAATTGATGTCTAACTGCCCCTCTGCCAGCCTGTTTGCCCCCAACTTCCCTCAATTGCTGGCCTGGTTACTCCTAACTGCCCTCCCCTACAAGCTTGATAGTCCCCAACTGCCCTCCCTTGCAGGCCTGGTCCCTCCCAAATACCCTCCCCTGCTGCCTTGATCGCCCCTAACTGCCCTCCCTTGCAGGGCCTGGAACCTCCCAATGGCCCTCCCCTGCTGGCCATCTTGTGGTGGCCATCTTGTGTCTACATGGGGGCAGGATCTTTGACTACATGGGGGCAGCCCTGTTGTGTGTTGGAGTGATGGTCATTCTGCAAATTACTCTTTTATTAGATAGGATAGAGGCCTGGTGCATGGGTGGAGACTGGCTGGTTTGCCCTGAAGGGTGTCCTGGATCAGGGTGGGGGTTTCCTTGGGATGTGGGGCAGCCTGGGCGAGGGGCCTGTGGTGGTTTGCAGGCCACCCATGCCTCCCAGTGACCCAAGTGGAAGCCCTGGGATCTGGGATTAATTTATGTTCTACAACTGAAATTTTGTAGCCTAGAGTAGAGCCAAGTCTTCTACTCACTCAGTGGTGACAGACATTTCTGTTTGAAACTTTGTAGCCTAGATTGGAGGCCTATGCTAATGCTGCAGAAATTTGGCTTTCTCCATCGCCCTGGCAACTCTCTTCTTCTCTCTCCAGCTCCATGGCTGCCGCCATTTCTGTTGTGATATTGTACCTTCTATAACTGAAACTTTGTAGCATTGAGTGGAGGACTAGGCAGGCAAGGGCAGGCAGAAAGCTTGGCTTCCTCCATTGCTGGGGACACCCAAGCCTCTCTCTTGCTCTCAGTGGCAGCAGCCATCTTGGTTGGGGTTTATTTGCATAATTCACTCCTGATTGGCTGATGGACATGGCTGTGGGTGTGGCTTGAACACAGGTACAGTTAATTTGCATATTACTCTTTTATTAGATAGAACTAGAAGCCCGGTGCACAAAATTCGTGCATGGGGGCGGAGGGGGGTGTCACTCAGCCCAATCTGCACCTTCGCCAAATTGGGAACCCTCAAGGGATGTCTGACAGCCATTTAGGCCCAATCCCAGCAGGATCGGGTCTAAATGGGCAATCAGTCAGACATCCTTCTCACAATCCAGGACTGCTGGTTCCAAATTGCTCACCTGCCTACCTCCCTGATTGCCCCTAACTGGTTCTGCTTGCCAGCCTGATCGCCCCCTAACCATTCCCCTGCCAGCCTAATTGATTTCTAACTCCCCCTGCCAGCCTGTTTGCCCCAAACTTCCCTGCCAACCTGGTCACCCCTAACTGCCCTCCCTTGCAGGCTTGATCGGTCCCATCTTCCCTCCTTTGAAGGCCTGGAACCTCCCACTGTCCTCCCCTGCTTGCCATCTTGTGTGGCCATCTTGTGTCCACATGGGGCCAGTATCTCTGACCACATGGGGGCAGCCCTTTTGTGTATTGGAATGTTGGCCAATCTGCATATTACTCTTTTATTAGATAGGATAGAGGCCTGGTGCATGGGTGGAAACCGGCTGGTTTGCCCTGAAGGGTGGCCTGTATCAGGCTGGGGTGGCCTGGGCAAAAGGCCTGTGGTTGTTTTCAGGCTTGCCATGCCCCCCAGTGACTCAAGCAGGGGCCCTGGGATCTGGGATTAATTTATGTTTTACAATTGAAACTTTGCAGCCTGGAGTGGAGCCAAGCCTTCTGCTTGTTCCGTGGCGACAGCCATTTCTGTTTGAAACTTTGTAGCCTAGAATGGAGGCCTAGGATAAGGCTTCAGAAGTTTGGCTTCCTTCATTGCCCCGGCAACCCTAAGCCTCTTCTCTCCAGCTCTGTGGCGGCCGCCATTTCTATTGAGATTATGTATCTTCTATAATTGAACCTTTGTAGCATTGAGTAGATGCGTAGGCTGGCAAGGGCAGGGAAAAAGCTTAGCTTCCTCCATTGCTGGGTAAACCCAAGTCCCGCTCCTGCTCTCAGTGGCAGCAGCCATCTTGGTTGGGGTTTATTTGCATAATTTGCTCCTGATTGGCTGGTGGGCATGGCTATGGGCATTGCTTGGCCGAAGATATGGTTAATTTGCATATTACTCTTTTATTAGATAGGATGTTCCTTTGAAACAGCAATTAACTACATTCTTTAACTATGTTAAATTATTTTTGAACATTTATTGATGACAAAGAAGTACTGACTGAGCCTAAGGTCATAGAGAGGTTACTATTTCTTTCTAACTTAAAAAACACTCTACTAACTAAAAAAGAACCACATACAGCAATCCAATCTGTTCTATGTTGAAAATATTCTTAGACACAATTGTATCTCTTACTTTATTCCTCTCATTAGAGCTTTGCTTATCTAATATTTCAGCTCTGTGATCATGATTTTGACTTGCAACTAGACAGATGGTATTCAATTGCATGTTTAATGTTACATTTTCTAATATCATAGTGCAGAAATAGTTATCATGGGCTACATAACCATTTTCTGTAGACACCCAGGAAAAATAACTTTCACATTTCCTCTTTTATCATCTACTTCTGTGCAGCCAGAAGCTTGCAAGCCACACCTTACAATCTGTTGATGTATTGCTTCTTAATATTTTTTTTGTTTTAATCATGGAAGTAATAGAAAATTCTGAATAATATAACATTTTGTTAATAGCAATGATCAGTTTTTAAAGAATTAGAATGTATCTAAACCCAAAACTATAGGGACCATTACTGTTTTCTCAATATTTCAAAAGGCCCATCAGAATTTTGAAATTCCTTATATTAACAAAAAAACAACTTGTATAAATGCCGTTAAATAGAAAATGGTCAGAATTAGAGCAGGTGAGTCTTACTACTATATCACAATATTCAGCTTCCCAGGGCTAAAAATTTTCATTAAGACTAAGTGAATGCAATGATAACTTAGAATGCACCAATTACCTTTTAGCCACCTAATCCCTAATATACCCTTTGACATTCCTGTTGCCATGAACAAATATGTGCAAATATGTTTCTACTCCTAGTTACCATGGTATTCCTATATGTCTTTTGTTTTCTTGGGAAAAAAAACCTCCATTGTCTCAAAAGGGTTTGCATCCAGTGAATCACATGTCCATTTATAGAAACAAAGTCCTAACTTAATTGTTTCTTTTATGGTTCACACTGCTCTTATATTTGCAAAGTTAATTGTTTGCTGTGGTAAGGCTTTGTGTTACCTGAGGTTACATGACGTGCAAGCTCAGGTAACACAGGAAAGATTTTGATATTTTCATGGAATTAATTAAGACTAATCTCAATGCTAAATAAATGGTTTCCTTGATTCTGAAAACTGGCAGAATACTCTATAAACAAAAAAGACTCATATACATGTATTTAATTTTTTTCAACTTGTATAGGAAGTTAAAGAATAATTATTTCAAAGGGATGTCCTTTAAATTGCAGTATTTGTGGGATCATGGATTTTAAAAATCACCCTAAGACTAGTAAATTTCTAACTTGCTAGTAGATTTTTCAACATATACTTGATAATTACTTTTCAATACTTCCATATCCATAATGGAAATAGTTCCTGAAATTAAAGATAAATGTAAAAAAATACCTAAAACTGTGGATTTTATCACAGAGTAATGAGAACAGTGAATTTCATCATCCCACCAAAATAGAGAATATTTTTCACATTACTCCTCTCACCAATTAAGTCTCATAACAAAGTAAATAGTTATAAATCAATTACTACTGTTGAACAGACAATCAGAAAATAATCATTATTCACAGTATTTCATGAAGAATTTTAAGTCCTACTCAAGTTTATCAATCTCAGCTCTTACATATTAACCATGTGATCATCCCTTATAAAACAAATACTTATGAAATATTGACTTTGTGCACAGCACAACAATAGATATCAGTGAGTCAAAACCTAAATGGGCCCTGCTGTCTAGAGTTTCTATTTTTAAAAAATACAGTATATATATAAACGCATAATTCTATACTAAAATAACTAGTGAGAAACAAAAGAATATGATGTCATAAACCTATAGAACAGAGGAACTTGACCTTGTCTAGAGGTGGTAAGCAAAGACTTTTATATTAAGACTAGAGGCCTGGTGCACAAAATTCGTGGGAGGAGGGGGTCCTCAGCCTGTTCTGCACCCTTTCCGATACAGGAGCCCTTGGGGAATGACTGGTTTAGGCCCTGTGAGATGGGCCTAAACCGGAGGTCAGACATTCCTCTCACAATCTAGGACTGCTGGCTCCTAATCGCTCACCTGCCTGCCTGCCTGATTACCCCTAACCACTCTGCCTACCAGCTTACTTGCCCCCAACTTCCCCCCTGTTGGCCTGCTTATCCTCAACTGCTCACCCCTCCTGGCCTTATCACCCCTAACTGCCTCTGACTTAGCCCTGCCACCATGGCTTTGTCTGGAAGGACGTCCAGAAGGTCTTCTGGAAGCTCTCCCAGTCTAATTAGCATATTACCCTTTTATTAGTATAGATGAGGAAATTAATATGATACTTAAATTAGATTGGTGTTAATTATTATGATTGTGGTAAAGAAAAATTTTTATGGGATCTTAGCACACTGGTAGGTGAACCTAACTAGCCACTCTGAAGCATTCATAGAAGACATATATTTCACTGAACTCTAAAGAATTAGTGATATTTGGGGGCAAAAAGAAATTGGAGAGAGGATGGGGTATGAAAGCAGTTCTCGGAGCAAGGAGGAATACAGAGATGTAATGAACACTTGCTTATGTCTTAAAAGAAGTCTAAAATCTGTTGAACAGCACAGTCTGTTTACAATAAATCTCATTAAATTAAAATAGTAAAGCGTTAGGACAGAGGTTAGGCAAACCAGTTATACGGCAAGCAGATGTCAGCACATTTATAATTAAGGCAAGTCCAGGTTGGGCCAACCAGGTTTTCTCTCCCTTGAATATAAATCTTGAGTAGTTGAATGCAGGTAATTAACCTATCTGGTGATCGCACTGAAGAAACTACCATTCAGCTCATTCTAGTACAGAGATGTAAAAAGCTGCTCTGATAACTTTAGGTCTTCATTCAGATGGTCTCTTCTTTAGGACAGCTTCCCTGCCCACATTCTTCAAACTGCATATTCCAGTACTCCTCTACTTTCTGTGGTCTATATTTCTCCTTAGCATTCAATACCATTTAATATATTTTATTGTGTTCTATTTACTTTATCTTCCAATCTCCTAGACATAGTTCACTTGCTCACTATATATCCAATTCATAGATCAGAACCTGGCACATAGTAGACTGCATAAATCCATAAATTCCTGAATCTGTTTTTCTTTTAAAGTTTGCTACATTATGCTAGTACATTTTTCTTTTGAAAATCTAAAAAAAAAAATCTAAAAATAAAGCGAAAGAAAAAGTGGACCTCTGTCTAGGATAGTCACATAGGTAATATCCTCTTGACCATTCATAGAATATGACTAGTATATATGGGTTGAAAATTAATTTTTTTCAATTGTCTTGTGAAGAGATTTTGAAGGTCCTTACTATTTTTTCAAGTAATATTTTTCTTAAAGATACATTTTAAATTACCTGACTCTTTTACCACAGTATCACTGAATTTTGAATGATACTTTACTATAATATTTATTTTTACCTATTATATATTGAAATACTTGTTCCTAAAAAATAGAGGCCATATGTAAAGTAATTTATTAATAAGTGTTTCCTGAAAGAAAGAAATGTGTATACAAATATTTGAACTGTATTATCTCATTGTTAAAACATTTGATTCTTTATGCACATATTTTAACATCCTAAAAAATGGTATTAAAACAAAACAGTTAAATAATAGTAAAGTATAATTCTTCAAATACAGTGAATTTTCATGATTTATTTATGATAGTTTATATCTGTTAGAATTTCAAAGAAGCCTTTTTTTGTAACATGAATCAAAATATTTTATGGCTCCCCTTAGGCTTACTGTAACTTCAAAGATAGATCATCTTAGAAAAAGCAGATTGATGATGTACTAAATTAAAAAACACACAAAAATACAGGATAAAAAGGAGCAATATGCTATAGAACAGCTTAACATGATCTTGTAGCTTAGAACAGTGGCTTTTCATTGGTTTTATTGGTAGAAAACAAATATTTTCTATAACTTCTGTATTTTTCCCTTACACAATTAAAATTGTGAATATTTAAACTACAAGAACTAGGTTATGCTCATTTTAAAAATGATATTGCTGTTTTTCATTTAATTTTCATTTAACTTCTGCTTTGTGATAAACTCAAAATACCATTTTGTGATCTTCTTTAAAAATATTATTCACTTTTAACATTATTAAAATGCCTAATAATTTTTGAGATGCTCAGTAATTCTCATACAGTTCTCCCGCACATAGCACCAAATCTTATTGACTCTCAGTAATGTATACTGCTGTAAATCTTTACACATTTTACAGAGCACCCAGGACACAATGTGAACTAGCTTCCTCTTTTAATTTGTAGATATTTTGAATTGTACAAAAAATGGCCAAGTTCATAAAAAGGTGATTCTAAATTTGCATATGTATGTAAATCTTGAGATGATAATAAAAGTAATAATGAAGACACAAAGTAAACTTAAAAATAAATTTTTAAATACAAAATAAAAGAAATTTATAAAAGAAATTCAAATGTATGTCCAAAAGGATACTTAATATCAATAAACGCTGAAAATTTATATTTTATAAGCACAAAAATATTTTATATAAAATTAAGATATTTAAAAGTCAACTACATATATTTTAATAAACTTCCTTATGTATAAAGTATTTAAAATGAAGTATTTAGAGTGGTGAATATGCTCTCTTAGAGTTTTTTTTTAAATTAAGAATAAGCTAAAATAAAGCCATTATTTGTGGAATAAATTATACTATTATTTAGAAAGCAAATTAATCACTAAAACACTACTCATCTTATTAAAAATATTTTTATTGATTTGAGGAGAGGAAGTGAGAGGGAGTGATAGAAACATCAATGAGAGAAACATTGATCTGCTATTTCTTGCACGTCCCCCTACTAGGGATCAAGCCTGCAGCCCAGTCATGTGTCCTGACTAGGAATTGAACCAGTGACCTCCTGGTGCATCGGAGAACACTCAACTAACTGAGTCACACCAGCTGGGTAACATTAGCTAATCTTGACTGAGTGGCATCTTTATTGGAAGAAAATACATGATTTCAAAAAATAATCCTTTTAGAGTTCATAATGATCTCATTGCCTAGTCATTCCTTTGCATTAGTCAAGGAAAGTGGAAATTCAGAAATAATTCCACTTGTTCACGCCACACTCTCATTTTGAACTGTATGTTTAACTCCAAAAGAGATGTCCTTAACCATTATGCAATCTTATTGTTACCACTATTGTAACAGTAAAAAATTAACTGTTACCTAGAATGAAAAGTGGATTTGAAAATAAAATTATTTAATTGAAGTTACCACATTATAAAAATAATGTCTATATGTACCTTTAAAATCAACCCAAACAATGTGCTATTGTAGCTTTTAAGTAATTTTCCTTGAGTTAACTCAAAGATTTTTAAGTGCGAAAACCAGGTGTTTTGTTCACTATTGCTAAAGTCTGGCATAATGGGGATACTGAACATGATTTGTTGAATGACTTAACAAATTAATAGAAGATAATTCATTTTAGGAAATCTTCAACTAAACAGGAATTCATTCACTCAACCTAAAAGTACAGGCTTCTATTTGATAGGCTAGATGTCAATAAACAGATATGAAAGTTCACAAATTAGTGATAAAGAGAGATACGTGGAAAACCAAATGGAGTATATTAAACAGTATGATAGACACACTAATTACTTTATTGAAGTATAAGGACTGAAGGATTTAACTTGAATTAAGGTCCAGAGTTGACATTCATGGAGGGAGTTGAAAGGAAACTATCTTTCAAAACACATTTATAAAATAAAGCATACCCGAACCTAAAGAGGCAAAAGCATCTAACTTGAATTAGGGTCAGGATAAATATTCAAAGAAGGGGAGATAATGAAAGAGCTTCTAAAATGTGTTTGCAAAATGGACAAGCACAAGTGCTCAAAATAATAATTCTGGGTACATCAATGTGTCCAAGGATTTCATGTCCCACCCCAACTCCCCCATTCTCCTCATTCTATGCCAAGGTCATTTTATCCATTTCCATAGCATTCCCTCCCCCGTAAGCAGATGCCTCACATATTTACATTTACTACTCACAGGCCTCTCTCCAGAGAGCCAGACCTGTGTTTCCAACTGTCTACTCAATCTGTCCAAATCTGAACTCAGTGTATTGTTTTCCAAAGCTGCTCCTCCTCCAATTTCCTCTCTCCCTCACCAGAAACTTCAGAGGTTATCTAGCCTTTTTCTCTTTTATGTCCTTTATTCGGTGAGTTAATACATCTTTTGAACGTATCTCTTAACGACTTCTCTCTCATTCTTAACTTTTCTTGCTCACATTCTTGCCACTTCTATTATGGTCTTCAGACCCCAACTCTGGCTTGCTTCCTGTTGCAGCCGCTGCTTACTGAGCTCTACCAGCAGGCATTGTGCTCAGTGCATAAAATGCTTTATCTTAAGAATCTCTTAAATCATTTCCCAATATGCACTTTTCCTCCTTTTGAAGCATGACCTGAAATTCAGTGCTATTTTAGGTAGGTATAGGTGAGTTATATGTGTGGACCTCAGCCTGGGAATTGTACAACCATTGATGTGTTCCTAGGGGAAGGACATTTTAAATCAGGATATTATCAATGCCTAGCAAGACATTCTTATTTTCAATTTGTAATTCAATGCAATACATATTCCCTAATCATTGCTATGTGCCAGGCACTCTACTTGATGCTACTGATTTAATAGTAAAAAGGACACAGTACCTGTCCTCCCAGAATATATAGCCTAGTAAGTTTCTATTAAGCAGAAACCTCTGCAGTTGGAACAGTTATCCTTTCCTACATGAAAAGTGTATTTCCAGCCGAGACCGGTTTGGCTCAGTGGATAGAGCGTCGGACTGCGGACTGAAGGGTCCCGGGTTCGATTCCGGCAAGGGCATGTACCTTGGCTGCGGGTACATCCCCAGTAGGGGGCGTGCAAGAGGCAGCTGATCGATGTCTCTCTCCCATCGATGTTTCTGACTTTCTATCCCTCTCCCTTCTGCTCTGTAGAAAATCAATAAAATATATTAAAAAAAACAAAATAAAAATAAAAAAAAATGTATTTCCAACTAGGAGAATATTGTATCAGTGAAGACAGAATGGAGCGGTATAACTAAATGAAAGCCTGAAGTTTAAAAACCTGAGTCTTTACAATGATTTAAAGTGGTGGAGCCAAATTAGTATACATTTCAGAATGAATTGATAATCGAGATTAGAAGTTATATAACTGGGAGTAGTTTTGCTGCTGTATTCTACCACAAACACTTTAGCCAGGTGAATATAGAAGAAAGAGCATGGACTTTTGGGTTCTATAATCCTGTGTTCAAAAAGGAGCTACTTTACTTACTCTGCATTATAAACAGCTACCTGGGTACCTTTTGTGAGCATCAGGTGTGTTTTTGTTGTTTTATCTGTAAAGCAGAGAAATCATGACAATTCATCTGTATAAAGTAGAAAGCTGTGAATATGTTCTTTCTGCTCTAGTCCACCACCCAACAGAGGTGCAATCCAGTACTCTAACTAAACAGAAATACTAGCCTGACAATCCTTAAATCCCAAGTCCAATATTCTGTGAATTACATTTAAATTTATCTGTCTATCCTGGAGTTTGAGTTTTTTTTATTTTCAGTCATTTACTATCTCCAACTTATGCTCCAGTTATATTAAATGCTGCCTTCTCCATAAACCAGCAGGTAACTTTGAACATGCTGGTCTACCTGCTGTGAACACCTCTGGTGTATCTCTGTTACTCATAATTATGGCTGCATGCAATTGGGAGACAGAGAAAAACCTTGGGTCTCTCATTTAGCCGGGGACTGTGGCCTGTATTGCTATGCAATCCTGGAGCCAAGGGCTCTGACTTTCTTAGCATCTGTGCTTTCATTCTTCTAAAAAATATATAAGTAAAAACATGTTCCAACCATTCTGCTAGACATTTCCAATGCATTTAAAAATGATTAACAATAAGAAGTCATAATGTGCCTCAAATAATATGAAAATAATGGTGGATTTCTAGTAATGCCAAAATGACAAGGTCTGGTTCTTTACTGAACATACAGAATTACCTCAATCTCATTTGCTCCCAAAGGTATGGTTTCACAATAATTACCAGTCATATCTTTTGAGTGAAATCCTTCATGCAATTGAGACTTCCAGCTTGCCTATTAATAGTCTAAATATTTTCAAGTGCTAATTAAATCTTTAAATTGCAAAGTATAAACTAATCAAATTTTAAATATCCCTTGAATAAAATATGAAAAATACTAATTAATAAGGAACAGTAAAGAGATATAAAGGATGGCTCCTGTTGGCTATGGCTGGTTAGCCAGAGACAGGTAAGATTCCTCAGGGAAGGAACAACCTAAGACAGGCACAGTCACAGAGGGGCCAACAGGAGAGAACTAAAAGGTCAACAGAGGTAGGGCACAGACCCTCACCCAAAAACCTTGCAGGGGCTTGAACTCTCACCGTTTCTGAGGGAGGTCTCCTGCCCCCACAGCTGCTTTGCCTCCCATGCACAACTCAGACCAGAAACCAGGTGGCAGACAGAGACTCGGCCAGCAATAGCTGCTCTATATCTAAATTCAGTCTATTATCAGGAATGCTCAGGACCTACTAAAAAATGCAAATATTCCTTTCCACTAATATTTACAGGGTAAACTAAGACTTCTGCTTGAGTATTAAAATTGACAGTAAAATAGTAATCAAGTTTTCAGATTAATTTAAATTGGCCAAGTGAAATAAGTGAATACTCAAGAAAATTTAAGTGTACTGGACAAAAAGCTTTTCCTAAAATATTAACTAAAAAATCTATTCATCTCACTGTAAAATTGCCTAACATCCAAAGAACCTAAAGCAGTCATATTTGTGTGCAAAAATTAAAATTTAAAATTACCAAGACTGCACTATAAAATTTCCAAAAGCCCCCATTAATCAAAAAAGGGGGGGAGGGACAGTGGGGTAATAGCATGTAAGGAAAAATATCCTGTAAGTAAAATACATCTAGAAAATTCTTACTCCAGAAAAGTAACTTCCATTTGTAATGCCAACAGCAGGACACCCATGAAAAACACACATGGTGTCAAAATAAGCCAAAGGAAAATCATTTAGGCAAAAATAAAAAGAATCCCAAGTCTAATTTGCAGAGAGGATCCCTTTGTTAACTTTTGGTCGAGATTGTGTTTGTGTGTTTTCAGAGAACAACTCCAAGACCATGTGGGTTCCTGTGACAGTGGGGGAACTAACGGGTCTGTTCCAGTCACGAGGATGTTCCAGAGATGGGGGACACTGACGACACCTTGCCATGCTAGCAGTCGGCAGCTGTGCATGGCTGCAGGCAGCCCAGGACCAAACCAGAGAGGATGGAACTTGCATTGCCACAATGTGTTCACCATCTGGATACCATTGCTGACATGTACACATGAAGAACTATTTGACATTGAAACTGGGACTCAGAACAGTTGGACATTGAAACTGAGACTCAAACATTTTTTTGTTCTTATACATTTATTTCTAGTATGTAGAGGCAAATATATTTTTGAAGAAAAGAAACAGAGGAAAATGAATGATATAGAGGCAGGGAGGCATTGAACAGGCTGTCAAGCTACAGGAAAAAGGCTGGGGTAGATGGGAGGCAGATGCTGGGGGAGATCAACCAAAGGACTTGTATGCATGCATATGCGCATAACAAATTAGTGAAAGACACTGAGGCGGGGAGGGGGGCAGGTGTGGAGACATGTGCTGGGGTGTAGAGGAGGCTGGCGGGAGGATAATGGGGGGAAAAAGGAAAACATATGTACTACTATTAAATATAAGTTATACTGCAAAAAAATAATAATAAATTCATTTTTAAAATCTTAAAAAAGAGATACAAAGGAAAATTCTCAAAAAGTTTTTGTCTAGCTGTCACAGAAATATACATTTAAAATTTTTAATTTATTTTATTAGTTTTTCAATTACAGTTTACATTCCATATTATTTTGTCTTAGAGCCATATGAACAGCATTGTGATTAGACAATCATATATTTTACAAGGTGTTTCCCCTGATATTTCCAGTACCCAGCTGGCACCAGGCATAGTTATTACAATATTATTGATTTTATTTCCTATGAAATAAAATCCCCATGACTATTCTGTAACTACCAATCTGTACTTTTCTAGCTAGAAATACATATTTAAAATATTAAAATTAAAGCATTTCATTGATTACTCAGGGAAAGGTTACCTATTTTGGTACAGTCATGATACACAAAAGCTGAGTATTAAACAAATTTACCTTGCTATATCTTTAGGTATTTTTTAAATAATATGTAGTTATCCATCACAATCTGACCATATAGTAAAAAGAAAAAGAATCTGTTGCCTATTGTGTTAAATGTTCATATTAATCACTTAACTTTTAAATAAATGCCCCCACCTTATTATAAAACAGAGATACTGGAGGTATCCACATGATAAAGACAGATTGATAAAATGTTCTCAGAGATTAAATCAAAGCATAAGTGCTTTCATAGTGGCAGAAACAGGCAAAGGAGCAAAGAAAAGGTATTCACTAAGGCATGCAGAAATGAGGTGAATGAGTGAAGGCTTCACAAGGGAGGTGCCATTTAAGACGAGTCTTTAGTAAAAACAATGTTCCAATGGGCAGGCAGTGACAAGGCAAAGACATCAGAAGCATCCGGACAACTTTCTGGGAAAGCACAGTAAAGCAGTATGCTGCATGTGACCCAGCCCACAAAGGGCTTTTCATGCCAAGCTAGGGAAATGAACTTTGTTACTTAAGGACCAGGAATAATAGATAAAAGTGCTTCTGTCAGAAATGAATTCCTTTGGTTTAGAAAGTGGTTTGAGAATGTGTTTTTGATATAGCATACTACTTATTATTGTTGTTGCTTATAAAAGCTTGCATAGAGCAGGTAAATGTAGAATAAGGAAACGTTAAGGGATTCAAAAGGATGTATTCCTCTTCCCTACTGTTTCTACCAAAAACTGACAAACTCCCATGAAACCTCAGGGCTGTGCAGACAGTTTGAAAATGACTAGATTGAGATATTTAATCTCTGGGAAATGAGGGGTGGGAGGTGTTAGGCACCAATACCTCTGAGAAGATTAACATGTTATGTGTGTGATAATTAACCAATCTAAATGTTTAGTAAAGCATGTAAATGTTTTATTTGGAAAAATAGAACTAAATGTAAAAGCATGTAGGGACATCATTATTTGGGACATAAAATTAAGGCGAAGTTACTGCATTCATATATACTATACTATAGGCCCGGTGCATGGAATTCGTGTACAGGGGCGGGGGATGTCCCTTAGCCTAGCCTGCACCCTCTCCAATCTAGGACCCCTTGAGTCCCAGTAGGATCAGGCCTAAACGAGGAGTCGGACATCCTTCTCACAATCCAGGACTGCTGGCTCCAAATTGCTCACCTGCCTGCCTCCCTGATTGCCCCTAACTACTTCTGCGTGCCAGCCTGATCACGGCTAACCACTACCCTGCCAGACTAATTGATGTCTAACTGCTCCCCTGCCAGCCTATTTGTCCCCAACTTCCCTTATCTGCCAGCCTGGTCACCCCTAACTGCCCTCTTCTGCAGGTTTGATTGCCCAACTCCAACTCCCTTGCAGGCCTGGTCCCTCCCAACTGCCCTCCCCTGCTGGGCTGATGGGCCACAACTTCCCTCCCTTGCAGGACCTGGAACCTCCCAATAGCCCTCCCCTGCAGGCCATCTTGTGGTGTCCATCTTGTGTCCACATGGGGGCTGGATCTTTGACCACATGGGGGCAGCCCTCTTGTGTGTTGGAGTGATGGTCAATCTGCAAATTACTCTTTGATTAGATAGGATAGAGGCCTGGTGCATGGGTGGGGGTCAGCTAGTTTGCCCTGAATAGTGTCCCATATCAGGGTGGGGGTTCCCTTGGGGTGAGGGGCGGCCTGGGCGAGGGGCCTGTGGAGGTTTGCAAGCTGGCCATGCCCCCAGCAACCCAAGCGGAGGCCCTGGTATCTGGGATTAATCTATGTCTACAATTGAAACTCTGTAGCCTAGAGCGGAGCCAAGCCTTCTGCTCGCTCCGTGGCGGCAGCCATTTCTTTTTGAAACTTTGTAGCCTAGAGTGGAGGCAATGTCAGGTGGAAAGTTTGGCTTCCTCCATTGCCAGGGAAACCCAAGCCTCTGTTCGCTCCAGCTCAGTGGCTGCCGCCATTTCTGTATATTTTATAACTGAAACTTTGTAACATTGAGTGGAGGCCTATGCAGGCAACGGGGGAAAGCTTGGCTTCCTCTGTTGCTGGGGAAACCCAAGCCTTCCTCCTGCTCTCAGTGGCAGCAGCCATCTTGGTTGGAGTTTATTTGCATAATCTGTTCCTGATTGGCTGGTGGGCATGGCTGTGGGTGTGGCGAAGGTATGGTCAAATTTGCATATTACTCTTTTATTATATAGGATTATACACGTATATCCATTTAATTTTATGTGTATTTCCCAAGTATTTGAGCCCCATAAATTAATTATTCTCATGCATACAAATATTACAATTAATCTTTTCTAATAGTAGCATTCAATCCTAATTGTTGTCAATCAAGGGCATTCTAGACAACTATACTCCAGAACTTAATGTTGGTGATAAGTTATTTACTAAACATATAGTATAAACTGGGCATTGGCATCATTGATTGATAAAATATTCAGCACCTCTGAACAGAAAAAGTGCTGACAAAAGTATATTCCTTGTAATATAGCAGTGAGATCTCACACACAAAAAAAGTAATTTAAATTAAGTGTTAGATGAACTATAAAAATATTATTTGCATGTGTCCCTTTGAAAGTAAAAGCAGAGTCTACTTTTATAAACCTTTACCTTCATGCTTGTTAAAACCATCAGTGACTAAATTAAAATGCAATGAAAAAGAAAGTCTTATAATTCAAATATCCCTCAACTTGTTATTTGTTGTCCTTTTATCTTTAGACTACTTTGGTGAAATGCATTCTAAATATTACTCTTAAAATTTGTTATGTACAATTTCAGCAAAAATGACAGGATAGTTCGAATATTTAATGATAAGACAAAACTAAAACTTGGTTTTATTTGTGCTAACCTATCTTCAATGTATTTTTTTTGGATATGTTAACTCTTGTGCTAGAATAATTTTAAGAAAGTAGGCATTAAAATCTCAACTCCTTGATGCTGAATCACTTCAGAAATGCAATTATGCCATTCCATAATGAGAACCACTTTTGAAAATTTAACTAATCATTTTTGCAGGATACATTTTTGAGAATGATTTATTATTTTTATAGCATCTCATCTCTTGTAACAGTATTTCAAAGAAAATATATTGGCTTAAAATAGGTCAAGGTATATAAGTAAGAAATATGATCATGTTTAATTCTGTCCCTTTGAAAATAAAAAAGCAGAGTCAACTTTTATAAACCTTTACTTTCATGCTTGTTAAAACCATCTTTCTTTCTTCCTTTTCTTCCACCAAAATCTAACAATAGCAACTAAAAGTTAAGCACATTTCCTGTTATCATAAATGTCAAGATCAAATACTATTTTATAAAGTAAAAATGTAGGCTAGAGTTTACATTTGCCAACATTTTTAATTTATCTGAAATCCTACAGATTTTACAGAAATTATTATAATATGAACAAAATAATAGGGTGCTTAAAAATCATTCCAGGGTCTTTTTAAGAAAATCACCTGCAAAGAAAGGTATCAGCAAGATCTTTACTGAAGGAATTGTAGAAAGCCTGTGTCATGATTGAGCATATGGAATTCACTGACCCTTACACTGTAAGAGGCTGAAGTAGAAAACCTAATGTCAAAAGCTGCCCCAAAGAGCCAGCTACGAGATATTGCAAAGAATGTTGTGTCTCAGTCTACGAAGAAGAAGAAAAAAAGTAATAATTTTGTAGAATAGCCCCAGGGCACTTGCATTTTGAGTCACTGCCACAGTAAGGATATCGCCATTGGGAAGTGAATACGTTTTGTAACAGCACAGACTTGCACTATCAGTAGACATCAGTGTAAAGCAGGAGAGGCGACAAGATTAAAAATAGAAGTATAAAATGGGGGAAAGGAGAGAGAGAGAGAGAGAGAGAGAGAGAGAGAGAGAGAGAGAGAGAGAGAGAGAGAGAGAGAGAGAGAGAGAGAGAAATTATATCTATTGCTTATAGTTCGCAAAGGTAAGAGACTTTAATAAATAAGATATGCATTTTTTCAGAGCCACCTTTTAAAGAACTAAGACTACCTCTACTATATTAATTCTCTAGGTCTTTATAGTTTGTTTCAGAACATTATAATTATGTTGCTAAGATAATTAAATGCCAGGATGTTTATAGTCCCATAATGGAAATTGTACAGAGAAACGAGGTTCATGATTCTTTTTCATGAATGATGACATGACTGAATAACAGAGTAAGGCTCACGACTGAAAGATGCAATTTGAGGATTAAAAAAATGAGATAGAATCTGATTTAGTTTAGATTTAACCATTATCTGGATGGATGACTGATTTATTCTCTGGCAGTTGAAATACATTTAGTAGGTAACAGCTTTGTAACTCATTATCACATATATATTATAAATCATTTTGACTTTTTGATAATATCCCAAATCTTCCATCTTAATGAGTTTCTACTTAACCTCAAATTGCAAAGCATATTAAATGTGATACTTAGGCTTTCTCTATTGCTAAGTGCTCATATATTGCATGCATAAAATTTTAAAAAATAATAATTATATTATATGTATATAAAATACCAAATGTTTTTCTAAACCCAGAGGACATAATTTGCAAAGTTCCATAAAATGTAAGTTAATTCTACTCTCTGTGATATATAAGGGAGGTAAATATATAATGTTCACCATATCCTAGCCACAAATAACAATATTAGGAGATACATCTCAGAAGCCCTCAAGGATGATACTGTAGAAATTTTAAAATCCCTGTGAAAATGAATTATTCACTATTTTCCTTGAATTCACAAATAATCCTAATACCATTTTATTTCCATATTTAAAGCATAGATTAAACTGACATGCATGTTATTCATTCTTATATCCTCTTTAATACTTTCATACTTTGCAGTTTTTCTTTCCTTATTTTCTTTTTATTATAAGTTTGACTACATATTAACTTCTTAAGTAGTGAAGTTATTTAAAGCACACTTACTTGAAAAGTGTAAAACCGGGTCCCATTAGGAGGATGCACTTTAGGGGAGCCAGAAACGGTGTTCATATCCGAGAAAATCATTTCTGATCACAGAGACAATATAATCCACAAGGAGCTACAGATGCAGAGCAGAGAGCTTAGCGTACAGATAAATCCGTGCATGCATTGAGGGAGGCTAGAGGGTAAAAAGAAATCTGCCCCATCCTTCATAGATACACAGTGTTAGCATTTTGAAGCTTTCTTCTACGTTTGAAATCTAAGCTGAAAGGTCATCAGCCACTGACCTTTGTGTAGCTAGTTCTTTAGAACATAGAATGTTTTTTAAAAATCTTTTAAACACAGAAAGAAAGAAGCAAGAAGCAACAGTAAATGGAGCTTGTGCAGAATCTGGCAGTGCTCTGGACCTGCCCATCTGTTCTCAGTGATAATCACCTCCCTCCACCACAGTCTAGCAGAGTGATTATGCTAAATATCCTGGTTAACCAATAACATACAGTTTCATTTCAGGGAAGCATGCACAGTGTAATTCAGAGGACCTCTTCTGACTAACCTGAGGCATGTATCAAGCTGCATGTAGTAACAAATTATTGTTCCATCGCTCTTATTTCTGTATGTTTCCAAATCTCTTTGTCACTCCCAGTATTTTCAACAAGGTTTTCAATTTTTGTACAAAGCCCTTTATGTAAAAGTAAAGGATTCTTTTTAGATTTATAGATCAAAGCATATTATAGCTGGCTAGGATGCCGAGGCCCCAGGCATATAAGTCAGTAAGGCTATGTAATACTAGGATTATTATAAAATAAAATGCACTAAATATTTTTATTTTCCTGAATTCTTAAAGAACATCATAACATGAACATAATCATTATTCTATTTTCCAACCTTAACTAAAAATTATTAAATTTCACAATCAATGCTAAAAAGTTCATTTTAAAGAGCCAAACTTTATCTCATATATAAAAAACAATATATCTTTCAGATGCTTAGAATTTTGACACGAGATCCAAAAATATTAATTACAAACATTTAGGCTACATTGCAAAGCATACTACCCATTCTTCTGTCTTTTAACACAAATTATTTAGTCTGTATAAAAGATCATATTCAGATGACTTTACACTTTTTAGAGATAAAAATAAATGTTCCATTTACACATGGTTCCAAGGTTGAGACTTTAGGAGGAAAGAGACAGAATGAGCCAAAAGTAGTGTCTTAAAATTAACTTATTATTCATTTGTACTTAGATTCTCCAATTATAATTCAAATTTATAATATCAATGAGAAGGAAGCAGAAAAAAATGATTCTCAGTTCTTCAGATGATATTCTTACAAGTACGGTAAATTATGAGAATAGGTAATAGTTTACCTAGAAAACTGCTCAAAGAACCAGAAGATAATTTTTAAATAAATGCTTAATTTGGTTTTAATTTTACATTTATAGTAAGGTTGCAAAGATAGTACAGAGAGTTCCTATTAATCTCTCACCCAGTTTCCCCAATTAACATCATACATTACTGTGGTACATTTATCAAAATAAGGAAGAGATATTGGAACATTATTATTAATCTAGACTTTATTTGTATTTCACTCATCTTTCTGTTGATGTCCCCTTTTCTGTTCCAGGTTGCAACCCAGGGTAACACATTTAATTTGTTTTCCACATCTTCCAGTTTCATTTGGTCTGTGAAAACTTCTCAGCTTTTGTTTGTTTTTATCTTTTGCTTGAAATATCTTTAGTAGACTATCAAGAAGTACTGTCCACTCCCTAGATGGTTTGGCTCAGTGGGTAGAGCATCAGCCTGCAGACTGAAGGGTCCCAGGTTCGATTCCAGCCAAAGGCACATACCAGGGTTGCGGGCTCAATCCCCAGTAGGAGGTGTGCAGGAGGCAGCCAATCAATGATTCTCTCTGATCATTGATATTTCTATCTCTCTCTCCTCTTCCCTTCCTCTCTAAAATCAATAAAAAAAAACAATTAAAAAAAAGTACTGCCCAAGTATCAAGTATCCTGTAGGTCCCCTGCTTTGATGCATATATTAATTTTGCTTAATGATTTCCTCATGTTGGACAAAAGCCATGAATTTGGGTGAAGAATACTACAGAGGCAAAGTGTCCACATCATATCAGTAAAATGATCCCATCATATCATATTGGGGTACTGAATCCACATATCACTACTGATACTAACTTTCACTTGCTTAAGCTAGTGTTTACCATGTTTCTCTACTACAAAGTTATTGTTTTTCTCAAGCCATACTTTATTTTTTTAAATATATTTTTATTGATTTTTTACAGAGAAGAAGGGACAGGGAGAGTTAGAAACATTGATGAGAGAGAAACATCCATCAGCTGCCTCCTGCACACTCCCTACTGGGAATGTGCCTGCAACCAAGGTACATGGCCTTGACCGGAATAGGATCTGGGACCTTTCACTCTGCAAGCCTATGCTCTATCCACTGAGCCAAACCAGTTAGTGCACATATTCTAATTTTTGGAAGTTAGTCACTAATTTAGTGCACCCTCAATGAGGTAATAGGGAAGGGTGAAATTAAGATTTACCTCCTGGAGGGGTTAGTATCTACATATATTAAACAGAATATTTTTTTGTATAGAAAATTTGTATAAAAATTTTGCTTCTTCTCCTCTAATTATTTTAATCAATTATTTATATCAGTATATACTATGGTATATTTATTATATATTTTAAGTGAAAATACAATATAATATATTTTGATACTGAAATTGTTCCTGTTTCCCTTTGATATACTTCCATTCTTCTGTGTTATTGAGCATATAGATGATTATTTTTTTATGTTTATTTTCTCCATTCTGGACTGGAAATCTGTGCCCAAGTAGCTAGTCATGGTGACATGGGGTAATTAGCCATTTGGTTAGGTCAGAACCTGAGCAGAACCCCACCCAGTGAAGGCCTGCCCACTGAAAAATTGTAGTGTCAAGCGGGGATAAATGGGGATTCCAGTGATCCAGGCAGAGTTGAGGCCTTTGAAGGAGGGGAGTGCCCAGTCCCCCTCCTAGAAAGCTACAAGTACCACCCCCAACTTGAGTCTGTTTAAACTACCCTGGCAATAACCCAGATATGCTTGCAGAGCCCAGTTTCATGTGGGAAAAGAGAGCGAAACCTGAGGCAGACCCCGCTTCTGAGATACAGATGCTTCACGTACTGGACTACTTGGGGCTCTGCCCAGCCTTGATTCAGTCAGGTTGCACAGGATATAGGCAGGGACCCTGACTCACATTGTTTTGCATCAGACAAACTCCCAGGATATCCAAGATGGAAACAACAAGATGCCAGATTCAACAATATCGGAGCAAATTCAGCAAGCTTCACAAACAGCAGATCTAAAGGTAGTTTTCATTTTCCTCTTTTTCTTTTCTTTCATATCTCTTAGTCCCTCTTTCCTTTTCTTATTTTTATTCTCTTTCGCTTTTCTTTATTTTTAATTTTACTTTTTTCTTTTCTCTTTATCTATTTTATATTTTATTTAATTTGCTATTATTACATTTTTAAGAATTATTGTCATTTTCTTCTTTCTTCTTAAACTTTTATTCTGTTTTATTTCTGTTCATTTTTTTCTTTTATATTCTCTTTTTTGGAAAGTTCTTTTTTTCTCCTCTAATTCTCTTGATCTTGTGTTTTTCTTTTTTCTCTTTTTTAGTCTTTTATTTGTAATTATTTTGTGTGTGTGTGTGTGTGTGTGTGTGTGTGTGTGTGTGCTGTTCTTGGTGTGGTCTCATGTCTGTTCTGTTCTGTTAGCACCTGTACAACAATATACATGACATGGTCAGAGTTGAGCTTCACAGTCAGCCAACCTGAGTGCTAAGCCAACCCATGAATGGAACAATAGCAATCAAGAGCCAAATTAACAGGAGGGCCCACATAGTCCACATAAGGGATATGCCTACAGCACCAAGCTCAGAAGGTCAAGAAGACTACACCACTGTTTCCCACAAGAAATCCACCTCACCAAGACTGGGAGGCATAGCAGTGTTATCCAATATACAGAGACAAATATAAAGAAACAGGAAAAAAGTGGTGAAAACAAATAAACAGGTCCAAAAGGCATCTCTAGAAAAAGTTAAATGAAATGTAGGCAAGCAATTTGTCAGAAACACAGTATAAAGTTATAGTTTTTAGCATGCTCAACAGCATGAAAAGAGATATAGAATCCACATAAAACAACCAGTCAAAAATAAAGTATGACATAGCTGAAATAAAGAATAAAATGGAAGGAATTAACAGTAGGTTAGAAGAATCAGAGGATTGGATCAGTAAGTTAGAAGGAAAGATAAAAAACAATCACTCAAAGCAGCAGAGTGAAAAATACTTAAGAGGTCTGAGGACAGTTTAAGGGAACTTTGAGACAACATGAAACAGAACAACATCCACATCATAAGGGGACTAGAAGGAGTATAAAATAAGTGAGGGATAGAGAATCTGTTTGAGAAAATAATGACAGGAAACTTCTCTAATCTGGTGAAGGAAAAAGTCATATAAGTTTAAAAAACAAAGAGAGTTCCAATCAAAATGAACCCAAAGAGAACCACTCTAAGACACGTCATAATTAAAATGGCAAACATTAAAGACAAAGAGAATACTGAAGGCAACAACAGAGAGATAGTTACCTAAAAGGGAGCTCCCATAAGGCTGTCACCTGATTTCTCTATAGAAACTCTGTAAGCCAGAAGAGAATGGCATGAGGTATTCAAAATAATAAAAAGCAAGGCTCTGAAACCAAGAATACTATATCCAGCAAGGCTTGCATTCAAAATTAAAGGTAAAGCCAGGCCAACATTGCTCAGCCATTGAGTGTCGACCTATGAACCAGGAGGCCACAGTTCGATTCCTGGTTGGGGCACGTGCCCAGGTTGTGAGCTAAATACCCATTGTGGGACATGCAGGTGACAGTCAATCAATGATTCTCTTTCATCATTGATGTTTCTATCTCTCACTCTCTCTCCCTTCCACTCTAAAATGAATAAAAATATACCAAAATTGAAGCTGATAAATAAAGAGCTTTCAAGGCCACAAAAAGGCTAAAAGAATATTTAACCAGCAAACCACCATTGCAAGAAATGTTAAAGGGACTATATGAGAAGAGGAAGTAGAGAGAAAGAGAAAGGAACATAGGCATAAATTATAAAAATGGCAATAAAGAAGTACCTATAACCATAAATGTAAATTAATTAAATGTTCCAAACAAACAACAGAAAGTAGATAATAGATAAGAAATCATGACCCATACATATGCTATCTATCAGAGACCCATCTCAGACATAAAACATTCACATAAAATATTAGCAAATTGGATCCAGAAACATATTAAAAAGATCTTACACCTTGACCAAGTGGGACTTATTCCTAGAATGCAAGACTGGTACAATATCTGCAAACCAATAAATGTGATACATCATATAAACAAATTGGAAGATAAAAATCACATGATCATATTAATAGACCCTGAAAAATTATCCAAAATAATCCAGGACCCGCTTTTGATGAAAATTTCAGCAAAGTGGGACTAGAGGGATGATATCTCAACTTAATAAATTATGTATATGACACAAGTACAGCTCACATCATACTCAATGGACAAAAACAAAAAGCTTTTTCCTTAACATTAGGGATGTCCACTCACCACCCTTTTCAACATAGAGACAAGAAGAAAACAGACAGGAAGAAAAAATAAAAGGCATCCAAATTTGAAAAGAAGAAGTAAAACTGTCATTATTCACAGATGATATGATGTTATACATAGAAAATTATAAATATTAAACCAAAATATTGCTAGATGTAATAAATGAATTCGTCAAAGTATCAGGATACAAAATTAACATCCAGAAATCATTGGTATTTTTATACAAGAGAAACTATTTTAAAAATCCATTTACCAATGTAATAATATATACTAGGAATAAAGAAATAGAGGAAGATATAAACAAGTGGAAGCATATAGTGTTTTCATGGATTGGAAGAAATAACATCATTAAAATGTCCATACTACGAAAGCAATGTATAGATTCAATGCAATCACTGTTAATATACCAAAGGCATATTTCACAGATCTAGAACAAATACTCCAATAATGTATATGGAACCCAAAAATACCCCAAATAACTTCAACAATATTGAGAAAGAACAAATTTGGAGGGATCATAATACTGAATATCAACTATACTACAAAGCTATTTTAAATAAAACATCCTGGTACTGGCACAAGAACAGGCATATAGATCAATGGAACAGAACAGAGAATCCAGAAATTGACCCATACCATTATAGTCAATTAATATTTGACAGAAGAGGCAAGAGCATACAATGGAGAAAAGACAGTCTTTTCAATAAGTAGTGTTGGAAAAATTGGACAGATACATGCAAAAAAAGTGAAACTAGATCACCAACTTACACCATACACAAGAATATACTCAAAATGGATAAAAGACTTAAATGTAAGTCATGAAACCATAAAAATCCTAGAAGAAACCATAGGCAGCAAAATCTCAGATATCTTTCATTTGCTGATACATTTCCTAGGGCAAGAAAAACTAAGGAGAAAATAAATAAGTGGGACTACATAAAACTGAAAGCTGCTGTGCAGCAAAAGAAACCTTCAACAAAATGAAAATGGAACCCAATATATGAGAAAATATATTTGCCAACCATACATCTAATAAGGGATTAATTTCAAAAATATATAAAGAACTCATGCAACTCAACAGAAAGAAGATAAACAATACAATTAAAAAGTGGGCCAAGGGCCTGAATAGATACATCTCCAAAGGAAACATACCAATGGCTAATGAACATATGAAAAAAATGTTCAACATCACTAATCATTAGAGAGATGCCAATTAAAATTAAAAAGAGATATCACTTCATATCTGCCAGAATGGTTACCATAAAAAATCAACAATCTATAAGGTTGGTGATAATGTAGATAGGGAACAACAGTGCCCTACTGGTGGCAATGTGTACTGGTGCAGTCACTGTGGAAAACAGCATGAAACTTTATCAAAAAATTAAAAATGGAACTGCTAGGTTACACAGCAATCCAGTTATGGGAATATATCCTAAAAATATGGATATAGCAATCAGAAAGAATGTATGCACTCCTATGTTCATAGCAACACGATTTATAATAGTGAGATCTGGAAACAGCCCAAGTGCCCATCAGTAGATGAATAGATAAAACAGCTGTGTTACATGTACACAATGGAATACTATGCAACGATAAAAAAGTATCTCCTTCCCTTTGTAAGAGCATGGATAGACCTGAAGATTCTTATGCTAAGCAAAATAAGCCAGACAGAGAAAGACAAACATCACATGATCTCACTTATACATGAAATCTAATGAACAAAATAAATTGACACATAAAATGGGTCCAAAGACATGGATGCATGGAATAGACTGATATATCTAATAGGGGAGGAGGGCAAGAGATTAGCCATAGAACTTATACGCATGTAATCATAGCCCATGGACAGACAATAATGTGATTAAGGCCTTGGGGGAATGGGAATGGGAGGAGGGGTCAACAATAAAAAAAGTATTTTTCTCTTATATAAATTATCTACTTGCTAAAACTATTAGTCCCCTTAACTATAATCTTAATTAGCACTGCATATGAACTTGAAAATTGTTTTATATTTTTCAGAATTATTTAAATAGCTATAATTAGGTTATTTTTCAAAATAATCATGTTTTTATTCATTTTGATTTCTTAGCTTAGATAGAATTTATTCCAATGCTTCTCAAATTAAATAAACTTTATAAGCTTACCAGTTGCAGTAACTAATGATGTATGTAAGATATTTTTATTCTTCTCACTTGAAGATATATGTTGTGGTCACATTAACTGTTCCTGTCGTTAATGGGGCCTCATAAATCATGCTTACTAAAGAGCTGAGAGTGGAAATAATGTCTCCAAAACAAAAGTGAATCTTCTTGAAAACCAGGTTTTAAAAGAAAAATTCGATTTGATTTTCTTGAAGCAGAATACATCTACAATT
The DNA here is from genome assembly GCA_027563665.1 of Antrozous pallidus. NCBI lineage: Eukaryota > Metazoa > Chordata > Mammalia > Chiroptera > Vespertilionidae > Antrozous > Antrozous pallidus. The sequence goes on along the minus strand of CM050513.1, from coordinate 40,152,355 downwards.
ATTTTATTTAAAGAATTATGTTAAAGTGACAAAAAATGTGCAAATATAACCTCCATGTGCTTTTATGCTTATCTGTAAATTGGTCTGATGTAATTTTCACCAGACAATTCACTAGCTTTCTCATTTTTATTGTAGGGGGGCCAATAAACAAATATTTCTGGCATAATATAATCTCATATATTTGCTGAATTTGCATCAACCAGTAAATTATCTTAATTTGGAATTCTGAAGCTTTTGGGTCAATAAGAATATGTTTTTATTTTTCATACTTTTTGTGTGGGAAGGAAAAGATAGTAGTAGGAACTAATGTTAAAAGAAGCAGGACAAAACAGGTATAAATATATAATTAATGTACAGATGGTGTTTTATTCTAAATATTGCTGAAAATTTCCAAAACATACATACTTTCCAAAATGCAAGCTATTTATGATAATGACATTATTTCATTCTTCTGATGGCCTATTTGGAGAAAATTCAACTTTCTCTCTCAGCCAATGAGTATAGGAAAAGTGGTGCCCAGGTCTGAAAATTGCTAAGGATGTAGAATCCTGCCTTGTCCATTTTGGATGTAGAGAACTGGAATGATTTCCAGGCCCTGGAGACCTATAAATATAAAAGTCTAATATACAAGGTGTCCCCTTGGGTGTTCAACCAGGAGACCAGGAGTTCAATTGCTTGTATGATGTGCACTGACCACCAGGGGGTGGTGCAGAATGCAGGGAGGCCCTGGCTAGCAGCTGGCAGCCAGGGAATGGACCCTACCCATGAATTTCATGCACCAGGATTCTAGTATGGTTAGAAAATATACTAGGGGCCTGGTGCACAAAATTTGTGCGCGGGGGGGGGGGGGGCAGGGGATGTCCCTTAGGCTAGCCTGCAGCCTCTCCAATCTATTGGGCCTAAATGGGCAGTTGGACATCCTTCTCACAATCAAGGACTGCTGGCTCCAAACTGCTCACCTGCCTGCCTCCCTGATTGTCCCTAACCGCTTCTGCCTGCCAGCCTAATCACCTGCTAACTACTACCTTGCCAGCTTGATGGATGTCTAACTGCTTCCCTGCCAGCCTGTTTGCCCCCAGCTTCCCTTCTCTGCTAGGCTGGTCACCCCTAACTGCCCTCCCCTGCAGGCTTGATCACCCCCAACTGCCCTGCCTTGCAGGTCTGGTCCCTCCCAACTGCCCTCCCCTGCTGGCCATCTTGGGGTGTCCATCTTGTGTCCACATGGGGGCAGGATCTTTGACCACATGGAGGCAGCCATCTTGTGTGTTGGAGTGATGGTCAATCTGCCTATTACTCTTTTATTAGATAGGATAGAGGCCTGGTGCATGGGTGGGGGCCAGCTGGTTTGACCTGAAGAGTATCCCAGATCAGGGTGGGGGTTCCCTTGGAGTGAGAGGCGGCCTGGGTGAGGTGCCTATGGAGGTTTGCAGGTTGGTCATGCCCCCAGCAACCCAAGAGGAGGCCCTGGGATTAATTAATGTCTACAATTGAAACTTTGTAGCCTGGAGCGGAGCTAAGCCTTCTGCTCCATAGGTGGCAGCAGCCATTTCTGTTTGAAACTTGGTAGCCTAGAGTGGAGGCCTAGGCTGGCAATGGCAGGTAGAAAACTTGGCTCCCTCCATTGCCAGGGAAACCCAAGCCTCTGTTCTCTTGAGCTCAGTGGCTGCTGCCACTTCTGTATCTTTTATAATTGAAACTTTGTAGCATTGAGTGGAGGTCTAGGCAGGCAATGGCAGGCGGAAAGCTTGGCTTTCTCTGTTGCTGGGGAAACCCAAGCCTTCCTTCTGCTCTCAGTGGTGGCAGCCATCTTGGTTGGGGTTTATTTGCATAATCTGCTCCTGATTGGCTGGTAGGTGTGGCTGTCGGCGTGGCTTGATTGGAGGAAAGGTAAATTTGCTTATTACTCTTTTATTAGATAGGATGGTCTATGCCTTCAAGAAACTTTAAATTTGGTGGGAGAGACATTAAACTATAAGAGGTAGACAGCAAGTATGACAACTAAAATGCAGTCTAATAAATGCTTAAGACTGATTTAAGCTACAGCACACTAAATACATTTTTCAGAAAAGCACCTAACTCAAGAGATATCAAAGTGCCCCTGTCAAAAGCAGGAAGTTAAAGGCTTTCCCAAGAGAAGGATCAATGTGTAAAAAGACATAGATGACAATTATTCACTCAGGTGTTCAAGAAATCCTTACTGAAAAGTAATGTTGTGCCAGAAACCTGTTACAGTTAGGACAGAAATGAAGAGCAGATGAACCTAGTAATAAACACTTTGCATTTTGTAGGAAGCTCCATTCAACAGGTGTAATCCATCTTAGCAGTGAGCTTTTTTCCTTGGGCACCCAAAAAAACAAATAAACAGGAAAAAAACAAAGAACTCCTTTGGCATTTTCTTCTAAGTTCAAGTGATTTCTTTATTAGCAAACTATTCATTAAGATGTCCCAAATAAATGAAGACAATATTTAGAATTCATTGGGAACCCTCAAGATTTGTAGCCATGTAGCCAAAAAATTTTTGAGCATATTTAAATTTAAATTTATAAACTTTCATTTATAACAAGAAAAATATTAAATTTGGCTTTAATCCACATCTTGACGAGAACATGTTTTTTTAACATAATCTACATGTGTGTATATTTAGGTATGTGTGTAGATGTATGCATTATACACATATATACAAACATATGTATGTGTATGCATGTTTGCACATGTACATGTATATATATATATATATACACATAGATACTTAAATATATACTGTCTTCAAAACTGAAATTAGAAAATTTTTAAATAGTATCTTATTCCCACATTTCTTCTTTTAATTTGCTTTAGTTTCTCTTTGCTTAAAGCACATTTTCCATAAATATTTACATGTTTTAGGATAGCCCAGGAACACCTTTATATAAATGAAAAATATTAAATTGTATGAAATGCAGATTGAGTTCTGTTTTGTTCCTTTAAAAATACTAGTTGATTATAACTCTGAAATTTTACAACTGAATAATTTTATATTTTGTTAAATTTATTTCATGTTTTAAAATATGTAACCAGCCTGGTTTTACCAAAATTACCTTAAAATTATATAAAAGAATATCATTTTCTCATCTGCCATTCTAAATACCAGATGTTCACATTAGTTGAGAAATATTGGATCCATCCTATGGCATGAAAACTTCATATAGAGCATGTTGAACTTAAACTTGGATATGCCTTACAAGCTCTAGTGTACAGTGTGGGTTTAAAGTTAAGTTTCACTCTTCCTCAGAAATTCCTAACCACTTGTGACAAAGAAAATATTTCTACTATGGATAAGTCTATATTCTCTAATTTATTTACTGTCCAGTTTCCATATATGTTATCTGATACTTTGCACTAGAATTATTGTATCAGGCTACAAAGAATTCTTAGTCACTTATACAGAATTTGGATTTTAATTTTTTATAAGGAATCAAAATTTCTAGCAAATATTGACCTGAGATATGCTTTCTTAGGGCAAAAGTTGTGCCTTATATGAAACTTCTTGTCTATCACCAACAAGGACCAGCACAATGCATGGCATAGAATAGCAACCACTAACTTTTTGAGAAACGTTTGAAACATCTTTCTCAGGCTGTGTTGCTTCTTTCTTTTCTTGGATTACATTGTAATATTAATTATCTCATTTTGACTTGCTGACTAGTCCTAAGAATTCAAAAATTCATATTCCCAGGTCTTTAAGTCAATACGTGGTATTTACAGGGTGCCCCAAAAAATGTATACAGCTAATTGCTCAGTTTTGAAAATGAAATGTATTTTAATAAACACTGCCTTTATAATTTTGGGCTGGATGTATTGCTTGGTACATGATAAGAAAGATTTGCTCAATGAATGAAGAAAAAATGAATAAGCAAACCCCAATGCTTGAAATATTAACCATATTGATTAATATTAATCATATTAATTAATGCTGCCTAAATGATTTAGAAAATATATTTTTAAAAATATTGGTACACATAACCTTCCAAACTTATATGCATTTATCCACCCAAATGCACACACAGCTAAATTCATCTCCATGCACACATTCACAGAGCACTGAAAGAAATATCACATTAAATAGGAGGAAAGGTATGTTCCAAGAAAACAAAGCAGATGTTCTAATGTTTTTATCTAATTTACTTTATTCCAAACACTGTGTTTATATTATTCCAGAGAAAATAGATTTAACTGATAGGGTGAGAGAAAAAGAATCATGCTGATAACTAATTCTATGTGAGGGCTTTTAGGGTAACACGACCATGGCTAGCTTGAAATAATAGAAATAATTTAAGAAAAAAATAACTTATGAATATGGACACTCCATAATGGTACCAAATTTAAGAATAATAAAAAAAAAAGATTGTAAGATTACAGGAACAAGGCTCAGATTAGGCAAAACTGTGGAGTAGTGCTTTTCAAAACTGCTGCAGTTGCCGTAGTAGCAAGTCATTATTTTCTCCTTCATTTTACTTTTTCCAAGAATGTTCTTTGGTAGGCAAAGCCAATCACTATTGTATTTTATTTTTTACTAAGAGCAAGAACAGTGTCTCAATAATTATCATTTATTGAATAATATTTTATGGGAGCCATCGTGCTGCCTTTAAGCACTCTAAAGAAGGTATTATTCCTCAGTTATTAAAAAAAAAACTGAGTCTTAGGTAAATTATAACTTGTCTAAGATCACATAACTGATAAGTGGAAAAGTCTCATCATTTGAAATCAGGTCTATTTGATTTCAAAGCTATACTATAAATTAAAATTACATTTGGCACTGCTTTATTTGCCAATGACTTTAATTCAATACAGAATATGAAGAAGGTATTAATAAATACCCGATTGATTGATTGATTTCATACATCAAAACAATTTTAGGTGAGTAATGAAATATGTATTTTCATTTTCTGGACTTATTCTGATTTTCTGATAGATCAAACATGAGCTGTGAAAATCAGAAAGGAACATAGAATAACTGAACGGTCATTGGTCTGAACAGTTGCTGAAGTTTTCAACCTGAACAGGGTAAGGATGAAATTGCCACCGAAATGAGATTGAGAAGACTGCAAGAGAAGTAGGCTTGGGATAAATTCAGTTGCTCAGTTATGTAAAAGTTTAGTTCAAGGTCTCTATTACTAGTCAAAAGGAGATGTTACATTGGCAGTTGAATTTACAAATCTGGAGACCATGTTAGCACACAGACTAAAAATACAAAATACAAAACTGCAATGAAGTTATCACGAAGTGAAAGCAAACAGAGAAGATATTGCATAATATGTTCTTTAATATTATATATTTTTATATTCTCCTTTCTCTTACACACCTGCTCCTTACCACTCCCTCACTACTCATTCACAACACTCTCCCCAAATCTTACTCTCAGTTGGTTTCCAACAAACAGAGAAGATATTGCACCCTAGTGCATAATAAGAGTTCTGGAATACGAGTGAAAGACAGTAAGTAGGAACAATCCATGGGGTAGAGGGAAGACCAACAGAGAGATGTCCCCTTAAAGTTTAGCAATTAACAATATGCATTAAGTAGGTAAGAGAGACCATGGTTATCAAACACTGTGGAGAGATTAGAGTGAGGACTGAGAACAGGCCACTGGAGTTAGCAATGTAAAGGTTGGCTTCAGTGGATGTTTGGGAGAAAACTGGACTGAAGTCAGTTTGTGATGAAATGGGAAGAGAAAATTTGGAAAAAGTGTTCTTATACAATAGTCTTAAAGCATAGTCTTGCAAAGGGAACCAAAGCAATGAGAAGGTGGCTGCTGAGGAAGAAAGAAAAATAAGAACAAGGCTTTATGAGAAGGTGAAGAATTGATGAGGTAGATGGCAAGAGACAAATTCCTGGAGGAATGTCCTTTATTAGGTGAAAGGAGATAGAATCTACGAGAGAAGAGATTGGCTTTCGAGAGGAAGAGGACGACACCATGCTTTTATAACAGGTGGGAAGGCAGAGCTTGTGGGTTCCCATGCTGTCATTGTGATGGTGGGAGTTTGTGCCAGTTGTCAGGAACTTAAGGTGTATGGAAACCAACTGAGAGTAAGATTTGGGGAGAGTGTTGTGAATGAGTAGTGAGGGAGTGGTAAGGAGCAGGTATGTAAGAGAAAGGAGAATATAAAAATATATAATATTAAAGAACATACCTTAGATATGCAAGCAAATCAGTTGACTTTAATTAAATTAAAGGTTTAAATTAAATTAAAGGTTTTGTCTGTCAGTGAGTGGGTTGCAAAAAAATAGTTTTTTCCAGCATGGCAGAAAGCATTTAGGATGCATGCTCTCTAGAAAGATGGCTGCCAACGAGACTGCAGACTGCTAGATAGTGTGAGCTTGAGAGAACAAAAGGAGAGTGTGTGCATGTGCGGGGAGTGTCAGTACGTGTGAGTGAGGGGCAGCTATACTCCAAGGGACTGTTGGGGACTGACGATCGGCCCCCTGACCGGGCAGCTGAAATCTCTCCAAGAGCAGCCAGCTCTGCCTCAGAGGCTTGCACCATCTTGAAGGGGAGACCGCTGTGATCGGATACTGACTGTGATTGGAACCCCAGCCTTACCTTCAACAGGGGAGATCTCAGATACCTCCCCCGAACTTACAACCACAATGCTCAGGGACCAGTTACCTCAGCTGCGAATCCACAAACGCTAAGTACTCCAACCTCCCTGACCACAGGTGCCTGGGAGGTCTGCTCAGGGGGAGACAAACGGTGGGAATTAGTGGGACAGCCGAATCCAAGAGCACCCACCAGGAACGGGCGAATGAAACACAGCTGGCATTGCCTCAAGAAAGGGGAGATTTGGGATCCAGGCTGGAGGGAGAAACGCACACAGTGGGAACTAGAGCCTCAGAGAAAGACAGCCCCCCACAAAATTCACAGCCGTTGGGGTCAGTGTAACCATCGAACGTGGAAGGGGGCCTGCAGGGCAGCTGGCAGAAGGGGATTCTAAGATAGTAACCCACAGCTGGACTGAACCCAGAAAGACCGCCTGAAGTTCTGTACAGGCTGAGCAGAGTCTTGCACAGAATTGCTTGCAGAGCTAGAGAACCCCTTTAGCCCTGGATATTAAGACAGAAACACTGCCACCCAGGGGCTGTAGCAGAAAGTGACTCTTGTGTGTAAATACAACTAACGAGAGGCTGAGAACCAGAGAGAGCAGAGATCCCACCTGCTTGAAAATAGGATTGTGGCTTATGACACACAGGAGCGGTGCGTCGCAGGGAACTTCAATACTGTGCTGACTGCCTTCAAGGAAAAAGACGTGCCAAGCAGAACAGTGGAGGAAGTGAACGACCTTCACTACTTCACGTTCTTATTTTTTATCTTTTACTTAAGAAACTATTTTTTTTCCTCTCACTCAGTTTTACCTTTTTTATTATATTTTTTATTTTAACTATTAGTATTAATACTATTATTTTACCTTTTTAAAAAAAGTTTTTTGTTATTTTTCTTTCTTTTATTTTATTTTCAGATTAGTGTTATACATTCTATTTTTATTTTCCCTTTAGCATTATCTCAATTTTTCCTTTATGCTAACACTCTCTTCATCACTTTCCCCCCTTTTGGTCCTGTTTCTCTTACTCTGTTGTCCCTGCTTTAGTTTTTCTCTACCCTTTCTTTTTACTCCCTGTTAAAAATTGATCTTATTCATATATCTAATTTCCTCTCCCCTGCTCCAAACCTATACATACTTTTTTCTTCTCTTTCTGTATTACCCAAATTCTTTTTATTTCTTTCTTTCTTTTTTTTTTGCTTTTTTATTTCTGTCTGTCTTATTGTTGTTGTTTAATTATTAGTAATTTTTGTTTGTTTTTGCCTGTTTTTCCTCTTCTCGCTTGTTTTCTTCTTCTACTAATAGCTTAACTAATTCCTATCACCAACTAAGGCCTGTCTATTCTCTATCCTTGTATTCCAATAGTAAAAAAATACATAGATACATTAAAGAAGGCGGGAAATTATATATATATATACTAGAGGCCCGGTGCACAAAATTCATGCATGGGAGGCTGGTGTCTCTCAGCCTGGCCTCACCCTCTCCAATCTGGGATCCCTCTCACAGTTGAGGACTACTGACTCAAAACTGATCACCTGCCTGCCTTCCTGATTGCCCCTAACTGCTTCTGCCTGCCAACCTGATCACCCCCTAACTACACCCCTGCCAGCCTGATTGATGCCTAACTGCTCCCCTGCCAGACTGTGTGCCCCTAACTGCCCGCCCCTGCAGGCCTTGTCACCCCCAACTTCCCTTCTCTGCTAGGCTGGTCACCCCTAACTGCCCTCTCCTGCAGGCTTGATCACCTCCAACTGCCCTTCCTTGCAGGCCTGGTCCCTCCCAACTGTCCTCCCCTGCTGGCCTGATCACCCACAATTGCCCTCCCCTACTGGCCATCTTGTGGTGACCATCTTGTGTCCACATGGGGGCAGCCATCTTGTGTGTTGGAGTGATGGTCAATATGCAAGTTGTTCTTTTATTAGATAGGATAGAGGCCTGGTGCTTGGGTGGAGGTCAGCCGGTTTGCCCTGAAGGGTGTCCTGGATGAGGGTGGTGTTCCCTTGGGGCATAAAGTGGCCTGGGCAAGGGGCCTGTGGTGGTTTGCAGGCCAGCCACACCTGCCAGGCACCCAAGAAGAGGCCCTGGTATCTGGGATTTATTTATCTTCTACAATTGAAACTTTGTAGCTTGGAGCAGAGCCAAGCCTTCTGTTCACTCCGTGGTGGTCACCATTTCTGCTGGTATTTATTTATCTTCTATAATTGAAACTTTGTAGCCTTGAGTGAAGGCCTAGGCTAGCCAGAGTTTGTGGAAAGCTTGGCTTCCTCCATTGCCAGGGAAACCCAAGCCTCCCTCCTGCTTTCTCCATGGCCACAGCCAATTTGGTTAGGATTAATTTGCATACTTGCTCCTGATTGAAAAGTTGGTGTGGCTTTTGGGCATAACAGAGTGATGGTTAATTTGCATATTACTCTTTTATTAGATAGGATCCTTTTATATATTTTTAAATATTTTTTTTCTTTTTTGTATTTAGTTTTTTACTTTTCTTCTTACACTCCCATTCTCTTTCTACCTCCTCCATATTCAATTGTGGCTATTTACCATTCATTCAACTCCTTGACCTTACCTCTTGGAAATAAGTTCTGCCTACTTGGATTCATGTTTGAATTTTTTAGATTAGTTGTTTTTTGTAGTTTGCATTCATCTCTGGGTGTTTGTTGTTTGCATTTTTTTGATTAGTTGTTGTTTTATTAGAGTTTCCTCCCCATATACATATTCCACCCTTCTTTTTTTCTTCTCTTTCTTTTCTTTCATACATTTTTTTTTCTTTTCTCAATATCATTTTTGCACTCTCCTCTGTTTCCTAATTCTCTTTTCTCTGATAGTCACCTTTATTTAGGAGTATTAATATTGTGAATATATTTGTGTTTGGTACCCTGTGCATTGTGTCCTGTTGTATTGTATTTTGTTTCCTTCAGTCAACATAGGAGAGAGAGACCTACATAACCAGAAACCCTGAGAGAAGTGATCATGGGGAGGCAAAGAAACAGCCCGCATACAAAAATAAAGGAGGAATCACCAAAAATGGAAGTGAAATAAAGGCAAGAAATATGACAGAGAAAGAATTGAGAATAATGGCTATAAAGTCGCTGAAAAGAATGGAAGCCAAATTCAACTATGTATAAGAACCAAGAGGAAATGAAGAACAACTAAGAAGAAATGAAAAATGACATGGCTGCAATAAAGAACTCAATAGAAAGCATCAACATTAGACTAGAAGAAGCAGAGGACTGCATCACTGAGCTAGAAGACAAGGTAGAAAAAAAAATACCCAAACAGAACAGCATCTAGAAAAAAAAAACTTTAAAAAGAAGAGGAGAGTCTAATGCAGTGGTTGGCAAATTGTGGCTTGCGAGCCATATGCGGCTCTTTGGCCCCTTGAGTGAGGCTCTTCCACAAAATACCATGGCCTGGGTGAGTCTATTTTGAAGGAGTGACATTAGAAGAAGTTTAACTTTGCCAAAGCCAGTTTAACTCAATGGATAAAGTGTCGGCCTGCAGACTGAGGGGTCCCGGGTTCGATTCTGATCAGGGCATGTACCGTGGTTGTGGGCAGGTCCCCAGTAGGGGGTGTGCAGGAGGCAGCTGATCGATGTTTCTCTCTCATCAATGTTTCTAGCTTTCTGTCCCTCTCCCTTCCACTCTGTAAAAAAAAAAAAAAAAAGTTTTTTTTTTTTTAAAGTTTAAGGCTAAAAAATTTGGCCCTCAAAAGAAATTTCAATTGTTGTACTATTAATATTTGACTCTGTTGACTAATGAGTTGGCCAAAACTGCCCTAAGGGAACTTTGGGATAACATGAAATGAAACAACATCTGCATAGTAAGGGGGCCAGAGGAGAGGAAAACTGAGCAAGAAATAGAAAACCTGTTTGAAGAAATAATGTCAGAAAACTTCCCTGGTATCAGGAATAAAAAAACTCACACAAGTTCAAGAAGTTCACAGAGTACCATACAAGATGAACCCCAAAATATCGACACTAAAACACATTATAATTAAGCTAGAAGTCCAGAGCACCAAATTTGTGCGGGGGGGGGGGGGGTCCCTTAGCCCAGCCTGCACCCTCTCCAACCTGGGACCCCTCGAGGGATGTGCCATTGCACGTCTAGGCCCGATCCTACCAGGACATCCTTCTCACAATCCAGGACTGTTGGCTCCAAACAGCTTGCCTGCCTGCCTCCCTGATTGCCCCTAACCACTTCTGCCTGCCAGCCTGATCACCTGCTAACCACTACCCTGCCAGCCTAATTGATGTCTAACTGCTCCCCTGCCAGCCTGTTTGCCCCTAACTCCCTCCTCTGCTGGCCTGGTCACCCCTAACTGCCCTCCCCTGCAGGCTTGATCACCCACAACTGCCCTCCCTTGCAGGGTCTGGAACCTCCAACAGCCCTCCCCTGCTGGCCATCTTGTGTCCACATGAGGGCAGGATCTTTGACCACATGTGGGCAGCCCTCTCGTGTGCTGGAGTGATGGTCAATCTGCGTATTTCTTTTTTATTAGATAGGATAGAGGCCTGGTGCTTGGGTGGAGGCCAGCTGGTTTGCCCTGAAGAGTGTCCCATATCAGGATGGGGTGAGGGGCAGCCTGGGCGAGGGATCTGTGGAGATTTGCAGGCTGGCCACACACCCCAGTGACCCAAGCGGAGGCCTTGGTATCTGGGATTAATCTATGTCTACAATTGAAACTTTGTAGCCTGGAGCAGAGCTAAGTCTTCTGCTGGCTCCCTGGCTGCAGCCATTTCTGTTTGAAACTTTGTAGCCTAGAGTGGAGGCCTAGGCCGGTAATGGCAGGCTGAAACCTTGGCTTCCTCCATTGCCAGGGAAATCCAAGCCTCTTCTCTCCAGCTCAGTGGTTGCCGCCATTTCTGTATCTTTAATAACTGAAACTTTGTAACATTGAGTGGAGGCCTAAGCAGGCAATGGCAGGCGGCTTGGCTTCCTCTGTTGCCGGGGAAATCCAAACTTTCCTCCTGCTCTCAGTGATGGCAGCCATCTTGGTTGGGGTTTATTTGCATAATCTACTCCTGATTGGCTGGTGGGCGCTGCTGTGGGCATGGCTTGTGGGTGTGGCATAGGTACGGTCAACTTTGCATATTACTCTTTTATTAGATAGGATTAGCAAATACCAATGACGAAGTAAGAATATTAAAGGCTACCAGAGAGAGACAGAAAGTTACTTACAAAGGATCTCCCACCAGACTATCAACTTATTTCTCAACAGAAACACATCAGGCTAGAAAGGAATGGAAAGGAATATACAAATCATGCAAAGGAAAGGTCTGAATACAAGAATAAAGTACCCAGCAAGGCTATTAATAAAAATTGAGGGTGAAATCAGGAGCTTCACAGCCATAAAAGGACTAAGGGAGTTTATTACCTCCAATGCAAGAAATGCTAAAGGATCTTCTATAAAAAGACAAAATAGGAAGGAAGAAGGGACACAGTCATAAAGAATTAAAATGGTGACAAACAAGTACCTATCAATAATAACTTTAAATGTAAATAGATTAAATGTCCCAATCAAAAAATATAGGGTAGCTGAGTGGATAAGAAAACATGACCCATATATCTGCTGTCTGTAGGAAACCCACCTTAGAACAAAGGACTCACACAGACTGATGGTGAAGGGATGAAAAAAGATTTTCCAGGCAAATGGAAATAAAAAAAAGCTGGGGTCGCAATACTTATACCTGACAAATTAGATCTCAAAATGAAGGTCATAACAAGAGATAAAGAAATCCACTCCATAATACTAAAGGGAGCAATTCAACAAGAAGATATAACTCTGGTAAATATATATGCACCCAATACAGGAGCACACAAATACATAAGAAAACTTCTGGAGGATATCAAGGGAGAGATTGACAGCAATACAGTCATAGTGGGAGAATGTAATACCCCACTAACACCACTGGAAAAACCCTCTATATAAAATATCCGCAAAGAAACAGCAATCCTAAATGACTCACTAGATTAGATGAAATTAATTGACATCTTCAGAACATTCCACTCAAAAGCCACAGAATATACATTCTTCTCACATGCACATGGGTCATCAAAAATAGATCATATATTAGGGCATGGGAAATATCTCTTAAAATTCAAGAAGATAGAAATAATATCAAGCATCTTCTCAGATCACAAGGCATAAATTTAGAAATCAAGTACAATAAAAACAATGAAAATCAATCAATCACTTGGAGGTTAAATGGCATAATAGTAAACAACTAGAGGCCCGTTGCACGAAGACTCATGCGATAGGCTTTCCTTCCCCTGGCTGCCAGGACCAGTTTTCCTCTGGAACCTGGCACCCAGGCCTTCCCTCTGGCTGTTCCCTTCCGTTTTTGCTTTGGCCGGCTGGAGGCTTCACTCCAGCCGGAGCCTTCAGTCTTCTCTGCTCTGGCCTGGGTGTCACGCTGCTGCCGCCTCGTCTCTGCCCCAGAGAGTGGGCACTCGCTGCCACTGCCTCTTCTCTGAACCCGTGGGCCAGGTGCTCACCGCCACCGCAGCTTTGTCTCCAGCCCTAGGGCCAGACGCTCATGCCACTTGGCCCTGCCCCCTGTTCCTGATTGGCTGGTAGCATAGCCAATCAGGAGCCAAGGTACGGTCACATTTGTATGTTACTCTTTTATTAGATAGGATGATTCAGTTATCAAAGAAATCAAAGGAGCAATAAAACCATCATGTCAACAAATGACAATGAAAACACAATTATCAAAAATTTATGGGACACAGTGAAAGCAGTCTTGAGAGGGAAGTTCATAGCTCTGCAGGCCTATCTCAAAAAAACAAGAAAATATGGTAATAAATTATCTATCCCTACAACTCAAATAGTTATAAAGAGAGCAACAAGAAAAGTCCAGTGTAAGCAGAAGGGAGAAAATAATAAAGATCAGAGTGAAGATAAATGACATAGAGACAAAACAAACAAACAAACAAACAAACAAACAAAAAACAATACAAAAGATCAACAAAACCAAGAGCTGGTTCTTTGAAAGGATAAACAAGATTAATGAACCTCTAGCCAGGCTCACCAAGAAGCAAAGAGAGAGATCCCAAATAAACAAAATCAGAAAGAGGTGAACAATCAATCATACAGAAATACAAGTGATTATGAAAAAATACTATTCCAACAAAATGGATAACCTAGATGAAATGGACATATTCTTAGAAAAATACAAACTCCAAAAACTCAATCAAGAAGAATCAAAAAACTTAAATAGGCCAATAACTACAAAGAAATGAAGCTGTGGTCAAAAATCTTCCGGCAAAGAAAAGCACTAGCTTCACAGGGGAGTTTTATCAAACATTCAAAGAAGAAATAAAACCTATCATTCTCAGACTATTCCAAAAAATTCAAGAGAAACAAGCACTTCCAAGATCTTTCTACAAAGCCAGCATTACCCTAATCCCAAAACCAGATAAAGATAATACAAAGAAAGAAATTACAGGCCAATATCCCTCAAGAACTTAGATGCCAAAATCCACAACAAAATTCTAGCAAATCGAATCCAGCATTACATTAGAAAGATCATACACCATAACCAAGAAGGATTTATTCCAGGGATGCAAGGATGGTACATTATCCACAAATCTCACATAAACGAACTGAGAGACAAATATCATGTAATCATATCAATTGATGCAGGTAAAGTATTTTAAAAAATCCCACACCCTTTCTTAATAAAAACTCTCAGCAAAGTGGGAATACAGGGATCATACTTCAAAGCCTATATGACAAACCTAAAGCAAACATCATAATCAGTGGGCAAAACTAAACTTATTTGCCCTAAGAACAGGAACAAGATAGGGATGCCCACTTTTACCACTTCTGTTCAATATAGTACTGGAAGTGCTAGCGATAGCGATCAGGAGAAGAAGAAATAAAAGGCATTCAAATTGCAAAAGAAGAAGTAAAAGTGCCCTTATTCATAGATTACATGACACAATACATAGAAAACCTCGAAGACTGCATAAAAAAACAAACAAAACAACAACAAAAAAACAACAAAACAAAAAAACCAAACTACTAGACCTAATAAGTGAATTGGGCAAAGTAGCAAGATACAAAATTAATACCCAGAAATCTATGACCTTTTCATACACTAATAATGACTCTAAGAAAGAGAAGCAGGGAAAAAAACAGCAATCCCATTTAGCATTGCACCAAAAAAATTAAGATACCCAAGAATAAACTTAACTAAGGGCTTAAAAGACCTGTACTTGGAAAACTACAGAACATTGAAAAAAGAGATAGAGGAAGACATAAACAAATGGAAAAACATACCATGTTCATGGATTGGTACAATCAACATCATTAAAATGTCCATACTACCTAAAGAAATATACAAATTTAATACAATTCCCAATTAAAATACCAATGTCATACTTCAAAGACCTAGAAAAAACTCATCTGAAATTTTAAAAAGACCCCAAAAAGCTGCAGCAATCTTGAAAAGAACAATGTAGGAGGGAAACACAATATCAGATATCAAGCTATACTACAAAGCCACTGTTCTCAATATTCTCTGGTACTGGCATAAGAACAGACATATAGACCAGTGGAACAGAACAAAGAACCCAGAAATCAACATAAGCCAGTATGCTCAATTAATATTTGACAAAGGAGACAAGAGCATACAATGGAGACAAGACAGTCTCTTTAACAAATAGTGTTGGGAAAACTGGTCAGATAATTGCAAAAAAAAAAAAAAATGAAACTGGACCACCAACTTACACTATAACACAAAAATAAACTCAAAATGAATAAAGGACTTAAATGTAAGATGGAAAACCATAAAAACCTCAGAAGAAGCCAATAATAGTAGTAAAATAGTAGACATCTGGTGTAGTAGTATTTTGACCGATACAGTTCCTAGGGCAATGGAAAGTAAAGAGAAAATAAACAAATGGGACTATGTCAAAATAAAAAGCTTCTGCACAGCAAAAGTAACCATCAACAACACCACAAGAAAGCCCACTGCATGAGAAAACATATTTGCTCAAGTTATCTCTGATAAGCGTTTAATCTCCAACATTTACAAGAAACTCATACAACTTAACAAAAGGAAGATAAACAACCCAATCGAAAAGGACCTAAATAGACACTTCTCAAAAGAGAACATTCAGAAAGCCAAGAGACATATGAAAACATGCTCAAACTCACTAATTATCTGAGAGATGCAAATCAAAATGACAATGAGGTACCATCTAACATCTGTCAGAATGGCTATCATCAACAAATCAAAAAATGACAAGTGCAGGAAGGGATGCAGAGAAAAATGAACCTTTCACTGCTGGTGGGAATGCAGACTGGTTCAGCCACTGTGGAAAACCTATGGCGTTTCCTCAAATAACTAAAAAATGGAATTGCCATTTGACCCAGTAATACCACTTCTAGATATATATTCCAAGCAACTAGAAACACCAATCAGAAAGGATATATGCACTCTTTGTTCATAGCAGCACAATTTACAATAGCTAAGATTTGGAAACAGCCCAAGTGCCCATCAGCAGATGAGTGGATTAGAAAACTGGGGTACATCTACACACTGGAATACTGCTATAAAAAAGAAAGAATTTTCACTATTTACAACAGCATGGATGAAACTGGAGAGCATTATAAGTGAAATAAGCCAGGCAATGAAAAAAAGTACTACATGATCTCACTCATTTATGGATAATAAAGACCATTATAAACTGATGAACAAAAATAGATACAGAGGCAGAACAACATGGAACAGACTGTCAAACTACAGCGGAGTAAGTGATCAACGAAAGGACTTGTATGCATGCATATAAGCATAACCAATGGACATAAGATACTGAAGGGTAGGGGAGGCCAGGGGAAGGTCAATGGGGGAAAAAGGAGACATATGTATTACTCTTTGAAATACTTTAAGCAATAAAACAAAATTAAAAACAAAAGAATGCATGCTGAAGGCAGGCTGTTCCATAGAGGGATAACAAGGGAGGGAAAGTATGAGCCACACGTAACCAGTTTATTCTCTCAAACTCCCTTATTAAGGAAACCATTTCTTCCTGGGGGAAGGGGAAGCATGTAAATTATATATGTCCGTAATTCATCATGACATAATAAACTCTTAATTGTGTGTCTTTATACCTAACTAAAAATCATGGTCTGTTGTTTCTTCCATTCTCTTGGAAATACCCTCATCCGAATTTCCTAATACACTTTGACCCATTCAGTAAAAAATTCCATTAATCCAATTGTCCAGAATCTCTGCTACAGCTTGAGTTCCTGTGTGCTGTTGGCTTACATCAGACATCCTCAACCCCAGCATGCCTTCTACACTGCCTGGCCCTCATTCACTCCCACTTTCTTTACCCAGAAGCTCAACAAGCCTTTTTCCAGTCTGTTTACAACCTCTCTCCCATTGCTGTTCACTCACTCTCCACAGATGAACAATTCACAGTTTTATACTAAAATTCCTTTTCTTACAAACTTACATGTATTTGCTCCTATTTTTTTCCTTTCATCTCAAAGTCTGAGATTGGTATTTCCACTTGAGTTTTGTCACAAGGAAAAAGAGAAGCTTCCCAGCAAGTTTAAGTTCACATGGTATCTTCTTATGCTTCCTTAGCAATGATTTACATTCCCTTTCCTGGAACAGTCTCTTCTATGACTTTTCCTTGATTGTCCCTTTAAAACAGCCACCTATTCATTCTCCAAATTTAGGTTGTTATAGACTATCCCTTACCATTAATTAAAGTCCCAGATGGTTAGAGATATAGAAGACTCTAGAGATCATCTAACATAGTAGAACCTTAGAAACCACTGGGGTGCTCTTTAAAACACCAGTGTTTAGGCTTCACCTTTAGTGATTTTGTTTTAATTAGTTTAAGTATGCCAAATGGGTACTTTTCTAAAGCTCCCCAGGTGTTTTTCAATGTGACACAGAATGGAGGGGTCACTAATGTAGTGCGACTCTTTTATTTTATGGTGAAACTGAATATAAGGGAGATAAAATGCCCTGCTCTTTTTGGTCATACAATGAATCCTTCTGAGCTAACTGGGGCAGAGCTTTCCAACCAATGTTGGAAGTAGGTTACAGGCGTGCTGAAACATCAGTCTCTCCGCTTCAGTGACTCCTTAAATCCTGGGACTTCCTGAGCTCCTGCGGTAGTCAATTCTATGTTTCAGCGTTCTCTCCTCTCTTCATTGCTGTGAGGCAGAAATATAATGATTTTTCATTTGTGCCAAAATGTGAAAAAGTTTCAGAAACATTGATCTGGTGCACTTTATCCTCAAAATACTTCTGGTTAGTATTTATTCTTTGAGAAGTTTATCTTTTCATATTTTTCTCCATTAAATTCCATTTCTAAATGTTGACCCTCTCTTCTAAGTCCACGTCATGTGACCATTAGAAGTTCTGTATCATTAGTATATTCTTCAGTCCAATAGCTAAATAAGTAATAGAAGGTTAAATACCATTTAGAGGATGCCCACAGCAAAACTTCATTTTGAACATATTGATAGTGAGCTATTAAAAATGTCCTGGGTCGCAGCCTCTCAGATAAAAAAGTAGACACCTAAACAGCTATGGTCGAGCCAGTTTTGTGGCTTGTTGATTAGGAGGCCATGCAGAGACACATGAGTTTATTATGGCATGATAAATTATGGACATACATTAGTTTCTTCAATTTATCTGTCTTGTATGTGACATTCACTACACATAAATAAATAAAAGGAAACATAAATATTAACATATCATAACAAAAGCAGAAATTCTTATAACTACTTTAATATCAAAAGACACATAATCAGTAACATGATTACAGTGCCTAAGACAGCATTATGTTCGTTGACATCTCCAGTCACACAAAATAAATATTAATTAGATCAAACTAATTAAATACACAAGATTAAATCTTGATTTAAATTTGGTTGTATTATTATTAAATTATCTGCTCAGTAAATGGGTTCTAGTGTCAAAGAGATCCAAGTTCAAACCCCCATGCTTCTATTTTCTTGATGAAAAAAGCTTTGATTTAGCTTCTCCAAACCTCAGTTTTCTTCTCTGAGAAGTGACTATCAAAATAGCTTTTAACTTATTGGTGTGTTGTGAAAACTAAGTCAGATAATACAGTAAAACACAGTCATTGTCACCCCATCAATAACTCAGATTCAAATTTAGTTTCTAACTTTATTTTCTTTTCACCAGTAGATTGTGTTGCATTTATTCCTTTCTCAATTGTTTTCTGTTGCCCATAATTCTCTTTTTACTCACACTCAAGATCCAGTTCTAATGACCCCTCTTCTATAAATCCCACAATCTTTTTATGCCTACACAGGTCATCTGTACTTCAGCTGTAGCCCTTATTGAGGTGTGCAGAAGGTGGGCTTCAGTAACGGTGCACCTGTCCACTTACCTGGGCACTCCTGGAGAATGTGGATTGTGTCCTCCACATAAGAGCCTATAAGATCGATAATTGTGTAAATCAGACCATTTCACACTCTTACTCTCAACCCTCCAATAGCTTCCTATCACACTTCGGAGAAAATCCTAAGTCCATTCCATGTCCTAAAAAGCCATACAGATTTTTTCCTGGACCTCTCTGTCATCACTTTTTATCAGTATGTTCCTACATATTGTCCACTGACCACACAATCTTCTTGAATCTAATGTCAGTCAATACAGTGGAGATTTATTGAGCAACAACTATAAGCGAGCTGCTATTCTAGGCATTTAGGATTCATTGATGAACACAGTAGACAAATATACTTCCTTCCAAAGCTTCCACTCCAGAGGGAAAAAAGTTCAGAAACCATCAATGCTATCGTAAGTAAGTGCAAGGCAGAGAAGCTAAACCAGGAAGTGGGACAGGAACTAGGGCAAAGGAAAAGGGATCAGTGGGTTGTGATTTCAAATCGCATATTAAGCATGTTCTTCCCTTGCCAGTGGTTGGCAAACTGCGGCTTGTGAGCCACATGCGGCTCCTTGGCCCCTTGAGTATGGCTCTTCCACAAAATACCATGGCCTGGGCAAGTCTATTTTGAAGAAGTGATATTAGAAGAAGTTTAAGTTTTAAAAATTTGGCTCTCAAAAGAAATTTCAATCATTGTACTGTTGATACTTGGCTCTGTTGACTAATGAGTTTGCCGACCTTTGGATCGCTGTTCCTTTTGCCTGGCTTTCTCCCATCCAACCCAATAGTCATATGGTTCCCTCCATCAGTTATTTAGGTGTCTACCCAAATGTCAACACTTCTGAAAGTCCTTAACTGAAGAGAGTGTAAAATATTTGCCTCCACTCTCACAGTGCAACTCTCTCTTCTCTTGATAAGCTTTATTTTCCTCATTGTATTTTACACTTTATATAATACTAGGGGCCCGGTGCACAAAATTCATGCACTGGAGGTGGGTGGTCCCTCAACCCAACCTGCTCTCTCTCACATACTAGGAGCCCTCAGGGGATGTCCAACTGATGGCTCACCCCCAGCCTGACCAAGGCCTGAAGCCCCTGCACAGTGCCTGGGGGCTGGGTGCTCGCTGCCACTACCATTTCATCTCCACCCCCAGGGCCTAGAGCTCATGCCACTTGGTCCCCGCCCTCGCTCCTGATTGGCTGGTAGCATAGCCAATCAGGAGCGAAGGTACAGTCAAATTTGTATGTTTCTCTTTTATTATATAGGATTTAATCATTTTGTGAAGGAAGATATATTTTTTCTGTTTTATTAATTTGCATTCCCAGGGCTTAGGACAATGTTTGGTATAAAGTTGTGAATAAGTATTTATTGAATAAAAAAAGACAGGTAATAATTAACTTCAGCTGATGGCTATTAAACACAATTAGAGCCAAAAAAACTGAAATTATTAAAAATATTTTTTTATTGATTTCAGAGAGGAAGGGAAAGAAGGGGAGAGACAGAAACATCATTGATGAGAGAGAATTATTGATTGGCTGCCTACTGCATGCCCCCAGTCCCAGCCATGTGCCCTTGACCAGAATCAAATCTGGGACCCTTCAGTCTGCAGGCCAACACTCTATCCACTGAGCTAAACCATCTAGGCTGAAATTTAACAAACAATATATTATTTCTCAATAATTGGGAAATTTTTCATATTTAGAATTTCTGCTTTTTGATGCCCATGGCACTTCTATAGATAACAATGTTTTGCCAAACCTCTCTAAATGAGACCACCATTCATTAACTTGACAGTTATCAATGAAGTGCTTATAATGTCCTAAGTTTTATATTATGCGTTGGGGATACATTCAAAGCCTGAATGTAATTATTTTTTAAATGGCATGTCTAATTATTAAAAACCTCAACAATATATTCTTATAAAAAGTAAAACACAAAGATTGTAAAGTTCATTACACTGATTTTTTTGAGTTAAATCATAATTCATTAATAGTCATAGAAGCCTGATTTTTTTCTGATATGCTACTTACTATATTCTTACATTTGTCCTTAGAGTTAAGTAAACTCTCTACCTAGTAAAGGACTAGGAGCATCTGAATTGGTTAATGCTCCTTTTATACTTAGGAGCTTTGGTTCTGATGGCAATGATGCTTAAGCGGTTAGTGAAATAGATGCATAAGCCTAGCTAATCATGCATATATAACCTATGAATTCAAACAATAGGGTGGTGAGGAGGAGGCTATGGGGATGAAAAAGAAGGGGTATCTGTAATACTCTCAACAATAAAGAGTTACATAATTAAATGATTGAATATCATTTTAAAAATATCATTTTGGCTTCTGGATTGAGGATAAAACATGGGGAGGAGTGGTTAGATGGAAAAAGAAGGAAACAAGCTAAAGTCTATGCAGGTGAAAGCTAGAGAGAGCTCAGACTAAAATGGTAGTAGTGAAGGTGACAGAGCTGGACTCTAAAAATATTTTGAAGGTAGATTTGAATATGAGGCACAACTCTAAGAATCTTGCCTACACAGAGGAAGGATAAAGTTGTGATAAACTGTTTTGGGGGAGACTATAGTCGCATCAGGTTTGGAAGAAATATCTAGAGCTGTTTTCATCATGTTGAGTTTTAGATACATATTAGATCTTCTTTGGAGATCTCAAAGAAATAGTGGACATAGGAGCTTGATATCAGTGTCAAGTCCTGGCAAAAACTATAAATTTGGGAGTCTTTACTGTATATTTCAAAGGGAGTAAATATAGGGAAGTAAGAAGAGTGGTCCAATGGTTGAACCCTCCAGACCCCAATATTAAAAAGTCCGGTGAAATGTGGAAGAACCCACATAAAAAGCTAAAAAGTGAGGCGAATAAGGTTTATCCTGGGTTTGGATGTTTCATCACTGAAGCAGCCCAACTGAAGCTCACGACTGAAGCTAGAGCTTTCTAAAGAGAGGAGCCTTTTTGTCCAAAGTGATAACTTGAACGGTGGTCTGAGAAAGGAGCTGGCATTTTCCCTGACAACAATCACCAAAATCCACCGTGATGACCAGTGAAGTGACAAATTATCACACGTTATTTTCCGATTCTGAATTGGATGGTGGGCCGTGGTGAGAAGATACTAATAAACAACCCGTGCTTGCAGTTTGATCCAGGGCCAACATCCAAAATAATCCAAGAGTTCTAGGTATTAGTCCTAGGGATCTCAACATAGATTCTTCAAGTAAAACATTAATATAATTCAGTGGTTAATGATTTTAAATATTTTAAGTGGAAAAATGCATTTTAAATAAAATTATATGTGGAAGTCAAGGTATAAGCCATATAGAGTGGTGTTTCTTTGCTTGAGGTAGGAGTCACAGAATCACAGACCTGGCTATTCAAGAGTCCCTGATGAAGCTCTTCTTGATGCATCTTGACACAGTTCTAGAGCCCTGGTAAGCACTTAGAAAACACTGGCAGAAACATAATAGAAAGTGGTTTAGAGATTAAAATAAGTGGTATTTGAAGCAGTCACGGAAAGTCTGGGAAAACATAGTGTCAATGTTTCATTGTCTCCTGCCCCAGATTATGACATCTCATTGCAAAATCTCCAAAAGTGCAGATAGCATACTGGGGATAACCAAGGCCACCTAGCAATGATCCTATATAATAAAAGAGAAAAATGCAAATTTGACCATACCTCTGCTACACTACCAGCCAATCAGGAGCAGAGGGTGGGGCCGAGCAGCACAAGCGCCCGCCCCCAAGGGTGGAGACAAAGTGTCGGCATGGCACTGCGGCCAGAGTAGAGAAGACTGAAGCCTCTAGCCGGCCAAAGCAAAAATGGAAGGCAACAGCCAGAGGAAAGGAGATACATACAAAGCTCTCGCTGGAGCCAATGGCACATGTATGTTTCGATCTGTCATTATCGATCATGAATTTGGTTGTTTTTTTTGACATTCAACATGAACCACATTGTGATTTATTCATTGATCATCTGACTGACCAATCAGCTGGTACATATGATGTGCACTAGCAATTTAAAAATAATTATTGACTTGCACATGCACAATACCTATAAAGCTTTTGCTGGCGCCAACTGCAGGCATATTTTTTTTCACCTTTTAAAAAACTGTTTTTTAAATTTTCTTTTATTGTTTAAGGTATTACAAATAGTAGTGCATATGGCTCCTTTTTCCCCCATTTACCTTTCCCTGGCCTCCCCTAACCCCCCCCCCCCCCCGCACTTGTCCTTACCTTCTCCCTATACATTGTCTTGTGTCTATTGGTTGTGCTTATATGCATGCATAAAAGTCCTTCAGTTGATCTCTTACCTCCCCAGCCTTCCCCTATCTTCCTGCTGTCATTTGACAGTCTGTTTGATGCTTCTTTGCCTCTATCTATTTTTCTTCAACAGTTTCTAATGTTATTTATTATCCATAAATGAGTGAGATCATGTGGTATTTATCTTTCACTGACTAGCTTATTTCACTTAGCATAATGCTCTCCAGTTCCATCCATACTGTTGCAAATGATAAGAATTCCTTCTTTTTAACAGCAGCATAGTATTCTATTGTGTAGATGTACCCCAGTTTTCTAATCCATTCATCTGCTGATAGGCATTTAGGCTCTTTCTAAATCTTAGCTATTGTAAATTGTGCTGCGATTAACATAGGGATGCATATATTCTTTCTGTTTTCTTGGGATATATTCTAAGAAGTGGTATTACAGGGTCAAATGGCAGTTCATTTTTATTTTTTTGAGGAAATGTCATGTTTTCCACAGTCGCTACATCAGTCTACATTTCCACCAGCAATGAAAGGGTTCCTTTTTCTTCGCATCCAATCCAGCACTTGTCCTTTGTTGATTTGTTGATGATAGCCATTCTGACAGGTGTGAGATGGTACCTCATTGTCATTTTGATTTGTATCTCTCAGATGATTAGTGACTTTGAGCATGTTTTCATATGTCTCTTGGCTTTCTGAATGTCCTCTTTTAAGAAGTGTCTATTTAGGTCCTTTGACCACTTTTTGATTGGATTGTTTATCTCCCTTTTGTTAAGTTGTATGAGTTCCCTGTAAATGTTGGAAATTAAACCCTTATTGGAGATAACATTGGCAAATATGTTCTCCCATGCAGTGGGCTTTCTTGTTGTGTTGTTGATGGTTTCTTTTGCTGTGCAGAAGCTTTTTATTTTGATGTAGTATCATTTGTTTATTTTACCCCTAGTCTTCATTGCCCTAGGAGCTGTATTGGTAAAAATATTGCTACAAGACATGTTTGCTATTATGCTGCCTATGGCTTCTTCTGAGGTTTTTATGGTTTCCCATCTTACATTTAAGTCCATTATCCATTTTGAGTTTATTTTTGTGTATGGTATAAGTTGGTGGTCTAGTTTCATTTTTTTTTTGCAAGTATCTGTCCACTTTTCCCAACACAATTTATTGAAGAGACTATCTTGTCTTCATTGTATGTTCTTGCCTCCTTTGTCAAGTATTAATTGAGCATACTGGCATGTGTCAAATTCTGGGTTCTCTGTAATGTTCCACTGGTCTATATGTCTGTTCTTGTGCCAGTTTTGAGAACAGTGGCTTTGTAGTATAGCTTGCTATCTGGTATTGTGATTCCTCCAACTTTGTTCTTCTTTCTCAGGATTGCTGCAGCTATTTGGGATCTTTTTTATTCCAGATGAATTTTTAGAGAATTTGTTCTAGGTCTTTGAAGTATGCTGTTGGTACTTTAATGGGAATTGCATTGAATTTATAGGTTGCTTTGGTTAGTATGGACATTTTAATGATGTTGATTCTACCAATCCATGAAAATGGTATATTCTTTGATTTGTTCATGTCTTCCTCTATCTCTTTTTTTTAGCATCCTGAAATTTTCTGAGTAACAGGTCCTTTGTCTCCTTGGGTAAGTTTATTCCTAGGGATATTAATTTTTGGGGTGAAATGGTAAATGGTATTGCTTTTTAAATTTCTCTTTCTGTGAGTTCATTATTGATGTATAGAAAAGCCATAGACTTCTGGGTGTTAATTGTGTATCCTGCTACATTGCCAAATTCATTTATTAAGTATAGTCATTTTTTGGTGAAGTCTCTGGGGTTTTCAAGTACAATATCATGTTATCTGCAAATAAGGACACTTTTAATTCTTTTCCAATTCGGATGCCTTTTATTTCTTCTTCTTGTCTAATAACAATGACTAGTACTTCTAGTACTTTGTCAAAGAGGAGTGGTGAGAATGGGCATCCTTGTCTTGCTCCTGTTCTTAGGGGAAATGGTTTTAGTTTTGCCTATTGACTATGATACTGGCTGTGGGTATATCATATATGGCTTTTATTATGTTGAGGTATGATCCTTCTATTCCCACCTTGCTGAGAGTTTTTATCAAGAAAGGGTATTGGATTTTGTCAAATGCTTTTTCTGCATCAATTGATATGATTATATGATTTTTATCTCTCTGTTTATGTGATGTATCACATTTATTGATTTGTGGATATTGTACCATCCTTGCATCACTGGAATAAATCCCACTTGGTCATTGTTTATGATCTTCCTAATGTAATGCTAGATTCAATTTGCTAGAATTTAGTTGTGGATTTGGGCATCTATGTTCATGGAGGATACTGGCCTGTAATTGTCTTTCTTTGTATTATCTTTATCTGGTTTTGGTATTAGAGTAATGCTGGCTTCGTAGAAAGAGCTTGGAAGTTCTCCATCCTCTTGAATGTTTTGGAATAGTCTGAGGAACATAGTTTTTATTTCTTCTTTGAATGTTTGATAAAACTTCCCTATGAAGCCATCTGATCCAGGGTTTTTGTTTGTTGGAAGTTTTTTATTATTGCTTCAATTTCCTCCATAGTTATCATCCTATTCAGATTTTTTTTTATTCCTTCTGGTTGAGTTTTGGAAGGTCTTTTTTTTAGGTTGTCTAGTTTGGTGGAACAGAGTTGGTCATACCATTTTTTTTTTTTTAGCAATTCTTTGTATTTCTGTGGGGTCTGTTATTTTGCCTCTTTTGTTTCTGATTTTGTTTATTTGGGTCCTCTCTCTTTGCTTCCTGGTGAGCCTGGGTAGGAGTTCATCAATCTTGTTTATCCCTTCAAAGAACCAGCTCTTGGTTTCATTGATTTTTAATTTTGCTGTTTGTTTGTTTGGTCTCTATGTCATTTATTTCTGCTCTGATCTTTATTATTTTCTCCTTCTGATCACACTGGGCTTTTCTTGTTGCTCTCTTTGTAATTCTTCAAGTTACAGAGTTAAATGGTTTAAAACCCACCAGTTTTTCTTTCTTCCTTCCTTCCTTCCTTCCTTCCTTCCTTCCTTCCTTCCTTCCTTCCTTCCTTCCTTCCTTCCTTTCTTTCTTTCTTTCTTTCTTTCTTTCTTTCTTTCGTTCTTTCTTTCTGTGTGTCTGTGTGTGTGATAGACCTGTAATACTATGAGCTTCCCTCTCCGAGTTCTTTCACTGTGTCCCAAAGATTTTGGATTGTTTTGTTTTCATTGTTGTTTGTTTCCGGGATTTATTTTTTATTTTTATTTTATCTCTTTGGTAACCCACTCATTGTTTAATAGTATGCTATTCAACCTCCAAGTTTTTAAATTTTGTGATTATTTTTACTGTAGTTTATTTCTAATTTTATGCCATTGTGATCTGGGAAGGTGTTTGATATGATTTCAATCCTCTTGACTTTGGAGAGACTTTAGTTTTATAATACTATATTATATGTACTATTGACATGTAATTTTTGCAGTAATGTAATTACACACAAATCTTTCTTCTAATTAATTACCTTTTAATGTGCATGAATCCATGCACTGCACCACTAGTTTTAAATAACATATAATTTATAAAAGAAAATTTATACATAGTTTATAAGAAAATTAAACTGATATAAATAAGAATACATGTACACATCAAGGTTTATCCATTTCAGAAATAACACATTAACTCTAAGGTAACAGGTTAAGAAGATGCTTTTAAAGGTGTTTTTTTTTTTTAAGACAAAAAATGCTTTTATTTAAGAGCTATTTTTTCTTGTTATTTTTCATTGTTGACACTATTATAGTTGCACCACATTTAAGAACAAGAGAGTGAATATGCTTCTTTAAGACTACCTTGGGGAAGAAAGAAGTTGCACTGAAGAGCAGACATGATAATGACCTTTAATTGCATCTGATATTAATCTATTTTGATCAAATAGAAGATTAGCCTTCCAGACAGCTGTAAGTGGAAGTGTGAATATAAAAGCAAATTTGTGGGGTCCCTCAAGAGGATTTCCAGTTTATTAAGAGATGCAAGACTTCTGGAGGGATTCAAAACAGTGAAATAGAGATGCTCAAAAGGTATGGAACTATTTTAAAAGAGTAGATAAATGTCATTAGAAATATAAACTGGTATTTATAAATGTTCATTAAAATGACTAGTATATAGCCCAGCCAGCATGGCTCACTGGTTGAGTATCAACCTGTGAACCTGGAGGTCATATTTCAATTCCTGGTCAGAGCACATGCCTGAGTTGCAAGCTCGATTCCAGTAGGGGATGTGCAGGAGGTAGCCAGATCAATGATTCTCTCTTGTCATTGATGTTTCTGTCTTTCTCTCCCTCTCCTTCCTCTCTAAAATCAATAAAAGTACATTTTTTAAAAATTATTAGTATCTTAGGCAATTATAATGACAAAATAATGATATACTAGTGTCTTTAACTTCATCAATCTACTGTATGAAATCTAAACATTAATTTTATTTCTAAGGCTGAAAGATATATCACCAGTTTACAAATGTGAGCAGTTAAATAATCTCCCAAAGATGTCAGTCTCACATTGACAAAATAAGATTTCCACTCCAACCTGTCTTCAGACTGCATATGCATTGTGTCCTGTGGATGTAAGGGTACAACTCCTAAAGCCAGACACTCAAAAGAACAAATTTCCTAATGATCTAGATACACCCCTGGATCTTTTCTTATACAAATCCAATACATAAAAAACTAGACCTGGAATGAAACTAAATCGTTTTCTCCTCCTTCTAGAATTATGTAAATTCTACAATGGCAAGGGATTTTGTTTTGCTCACTGCTGTGACTTCAGGACTTAGACAGTGCTTCACATAAAATAGCTAATTGATGAATATTTGTTGAAAGAATGAACACCAGTTACCATATACAAAGCCAAAGTGCAACACTGTTCACAAGACTGGTTGGTAAAATGTCTACTGGAAACAAGATCCTTTGTATAGTCTATATAGAATTATAGACTTGAATAGAAAGGAGGTCCAAAAATGTACATTTACCTTTTAGAAGAAGATATGTTACTCCCCAATTATAGACAATACACTGTGGTTTGGGTCAAAATAGAAATGTAACAATATTTGGTAATTGAAACAAACTTGAAAATAAAGATATTGATTTTTCTAACTTTACTTAGGCCAATAATCATCAAGGTGATTAGGGGAGGAGAAAGCCTTAGAAAGTGGTTATGTGGCATTCATTAGGTTTTTCCACTCAAATTAAAAGTGTGCAAAAAAGCAGATTAAAATAAAACAAAACAAAAAGCATACAAGCAAAAGTAATCACAGTAGTTAAAACCCAGTTTGCAGGTAACTACAAAAAGAAATAAATATTTAACTGTGAATTCTTTTTGTTGCTGTTAATCTTCATCTGGGGATATTTTTACATTGATTTCCAGAGAGAGTAGAAGGGAAGGAGAGAGAGAGAGAAACATCCATGTGAGCCTTCCTCACGATCCCCGGCAGGATCGAGCCTGCAATCAAAGTACGCATGCCAATGCTCCATACCAGTGGTTGGCAAACTGTGGCTCCCGAGCCACATGTGGCTCTTTGGCCCTTTAAGTGTGGTTCTTCCAAAAAGTTAGGAGTACCCTAATTAAGTTAATAACAATGTACCTACCTATATAGTTTAAGTTTAAAAAATTTGGCTCTCAAAAGAAATTTCAATTGTTGTATTATTGATATTTGGCTCTGTTGAGTTTGCCGACCACTGCTCTATTCCCTTAGCCACACCAGCTAGGGCTAACTTTGAATTCTTAAAACAGCTGTGTGTATGCAAGGGTATTCAAGATGGGAGAGAGACAAAAAAAAATTTGCATTCGAAATAACTCAATTTATCAAAGTTGCAATTAATCCCTATATGATTACCATGTAATTAAAATTTGTAAAAATATGAATGTTCATCTAATAATTATTTATTATTCTTTTGAAACCTCCAGTCATGATGGTATAATTTCTCCCTCTCACATACTCCTAGATAATTCAGTTAATTGTTTCATTAGAAGGGTTATAACTGCATTTCTTACATTAGAATAATTTGCATACTTTTCTCTGTCAATTACCTGTCATTCTCTTCTAAAGCACAAATAATTGCTTAACTTTTAGCACTAAAATATATATATATATATATATATATATGTAGTTGAATTATAAAATATGGAGGAATATCTATATTATTTTTCTTCCTCTATAAATTGATACTATAATCCACATGAGAGTAAAAACACTCACAACTATATAGTCTATGTCTAGGAGGAAGTACAGTAATATTTATTAACTGGTTCATTATAAAAATTTATATTTTTGCATTGTTATAAAGAACCATAGTCGTTGGGACATATAGTATGTGATGTAATGCTATGATACATAGTTAAAAGAACTTCTGAAAGGTTATTTAAATAACTAGATTCAAAGTTACATAAATCAAGACACCAGAAAAGATTTTAAATGAAAATTATGTGGTAGCTAAAGACATCATGTTTTTGCATTTGGAGTTTATTTTTATTAGAGAAGTATTAACTACATCATTATTCACCAGGATATGATGAAGATAAGATTGTGATTTGGAAAATTTACTTAGTACTCTTTTTACCTCCTTGTAAACAAGGCACTAACTACATTGGGGCCACTGCTCAAATAACTGCATAAAAAGAAAAACATATACATTCCAAAAACCAAATTTCACTATTTTTTAATCAGAACATACACTTTGACAGTGAATCACCTGTCATTTATTTTGTACTCATTGGTTGTTGTGATTAATCTAGCCTGCCCTTGCCAAGGGAAAAGATTCCATGTGAAATGGTGAATAGGAAGAAACAGTTGGACAGGAAAACGGATTTTCACATTTTCAAATACGTATACACTCTACTTAGAGTAATTGATAATCATATGCCAACTTGAAAATCAGGAAAATATAGAGTAGATGAATGCTTGCTTTTTTCTATGTACCCCATGCCTTAGGTTCAGGGTGAGGCTACTCCAATAATCTATACATTGCTTTAGCATTTGTCCCAGGGCAAAATTTAATATATAAAATATAATCATGATAAGTATGATTAAACCAATTAAGATTAGCCTCTCCACCTTTTAACATAGACATTAACCATACTCTTTTACTGGTTTTAGTCTTTCTCAGAATTTTGATAGAAATAACTACTTCTCTTTCCATATGTTAAATATTATATCAATTTTCAGAAGTAAAGAAAGTTAAGCCATTCTGCAACTAACCATGCTATTAAATTTTTTTAGAATAACTTAAATTGTCCAATAAAATGTGAATCATTGTGCAAATTTCATGTAGAATATTAACCTAGCTTGTTAATACAGAGTATTAATCAGTTTTACTCTCTCAAGTGGTACTATAATTTACCCCATGCTCAACACTCTGTTGCAAAGAGTTGTCTTTAGGGGTAGGGGGACTTGACTCAAAAATATGGTTATTTAAGTAAAAACGTATGATAGTCTGGGATATGTCACTACCAATACTAAAATAAAGTAACCATAACTGTGATTTTATTTTCCTAAGAAAAAAGACTATACATTATGAATGTCTATATGATTATACTATATTCATATACATAAAGAATAGGAGGCTTCTGGGATATCAGAAATGTATCTCTTCAGTTCATGAGTATTGTATACAAACTATACAGATTAATGACTAGTTTCTAACTTGTGCACTTATACACTTTAATTAGGCTCATAGTTAGGGCCCAATCTTATCAGTCTCATTAATTCTGATATGCCAAGGTTGGATCATGCGTGGTTGGGGCCTAACCTTCCAAATCTCATTAATTCTGATATGACAAGGTTGTCTATAATATGTCCAACTTGCATGGATATGTCCTAAACATTTGGAAAGAGCTGTGAATAAGAATTCAAAGCCTATACTGGCAGTCCTTGGGTTACATCAGAGATCCGTTCCTACAGCGCGATGTAATATGGTCTTCACTGTAAGTGGGAACCCACCTACACAAGCACCTATGCCACTCGCAAGGAGCAGATAAACAGCAGTAATGAAGTGAAACAGTAAAAAAAAAAAATTAAAAGAAAGATAACAATTCCTGACCTTTACTTGTGGTACATAAATAATAAAAAACATAAAGTACATCTGTACACACGTCGAAAGGATGGAACTTTTATTTTATAAATACTGTAAATGGGACGTGGCAATGTAACCACAAAACAATGTAAGTCAAGTCTGACATAACCTGAGGACTACCTGTGTTCACATCTTGAGATTCAGCAAGAATAATCATACCTTACTTCAGACACAGTATCCAGGTTCATTATTGAAATCTAAACTCCATTTAGACGGTACCCCAAAAAGGCAGGAAAAGTCAGGGTGATAGAAAATACCTGAATGCTGCAGGTCAAAACCCAGGGCTGGAATCTATACAGTGGTGCCCTGACAGGTGATCTTCCTTGGTTCCTTGGCTAACCCTACCAAATGTCTCTCAATTTAAAATAATAATAATAATAATAATAATAATAATAATAATAATACCATATAATAACAGGGTAATATGCAAATTGACCCTAACGGTGAAATGACCAGAATGACTGCTAGACCAATCACTATGAGGCACACTGATCACCTCGGACTCTTTCCCCAACCAGCAGGCTCTGATCGCCCGATGGCAAACAGGGAACCAGGGTTGAGTGGGGGGTGG
This sequence comes from Antrozous pallidus, assembly GCA_027563665.1. Classification (NCBI taxonomy): domain Eukaryota; kingdom Metazoa; phylum Chordata; class Mammalia; order Chiroptera; family Vespertilionidae; genus Antrozous; species Antrozous pallidus. The sequence goes on along the minus strand of CM050513.1, from coordinate 40,120,457 downwards.
GGCAGGCTTGGGGCAGCTGGGGAAGATGCCCTGATTGCAGGCAAGGTCTAGGGAACGTATCCACACAGAATTTCGTGTGTCGGGCCTCTAGTAATAATAATAATAAAAGACCTGAAAGAAAGCCTGAATGAGCTTTAGAAATCCGGCCAAAGTTGTCCAACATAGTTATAGCATATGAGAAAAAGACTGACAACATTTGATCACCAGGTGATGCCAATGCACAGACCACAGGAGCTGACAGTACATATGCAGAGCAGGCTTAGGGCAGAGTGCAGGCAAGTGAGAGCACATGTGCAGAAAAGTGTCCTCTACCTCTTTATTATACTCTGGTGCCTCTCAGATACAGAACCCAAATTTGTCCACCTTAAATCCTGGCAAATTATTTCCCTCTTCCCTGCTCTTACTCTGTTTTGCCTCCTTTTACATCTTTTCTCTCTCTGCATCTTCTTTCTATGAGACATTATGAATACCTAGAACATTTGTTGATCATGTGTTCTGCGTGTTTAGAGATTTCCCTTGGACCAAATGGTATAAGTTGAATATTGGCTTTGCTACTTTGAATAGTGTCTATCAGTGGGAGAGATACTTAATTTTTAAAGTCAGGGTTTCCAAGGCTGTCAACTGGCTATAATAATGCACACCTAACTGTGTTCTTATGAAGATTACATTTAGATATATTATTTGAAAATAATGGGTAGTTAAATAAAATATTTATTAATTTCATTTATATGTCATTTCTATTATTCTTTCGTGTTTGTCTAAACATTATTGCTACTTTCTGATTTTTCTCCTGTCTTCTACTTTTACTCCATAATTATTTTATGTAAATTACTTACATTCCTGTGATAAAAAGAAAATGTTACAGAAAGAGGGACAGATAATTCTCAATAGCAATCATAATTAGATTTTATTTTAAAGCCCAACCACAGAACCATATTAGTTAATAGACACATTCCGTTTCCAGAGTAGAATATGTAAAGCTAGTTTTCCTTATTCACTTCCTGAGCATCATCTCATGTTGATATCATTTATAGCAAGGTTATCGATGTAATTTATACATCCTCCTCTACTTACAGCAACATTAAAGGTAGCAGAGAGAACTTATCCAAGGTCAAAAAGGACTTTAAAACTACCTGGGAGAAATCTCCTTCGTGAGTTGAAAAGAAGCTACTCTGGAGCTTCTTCCAATGCACATCAAAGGGATATTTCCTACTAATGGAGCTATTTTGACTCATAAAATCTCAAATTAAAGTTAATTACATGATCTGAGGGACCACCTAAAATGTAATTCTATAAATATTTAATCTAGTATTATATTTACATCCTTATTAAATTTAAAATGGTATAATACTAACAATTAAGGCCTGTTAAAAAATATACACAATGTCATATATAAATAGAAATGATCTCTTCAGCTGTTTGAGCCACTCTGCAGTATGTCTGGTAGAATGGTCAGAGCACTGCAAACAATAATGAAATTAATAAAACTGGAATCGTGTGCTGAACAGTATGTTCTTGGCAGGAATTAAGGTGATGCTATAATAAAGGACACCTGCTTCCAGAAATTCAATTAGAAGACTCTATTGCATTATTTCCCTAAGAAGAAAAAGCATTTTAGAATACATGCATTATTTTGGGAATTGTTGGGGTGGGAGTGTAGGGTGGGCAGAGATTTTGAAGTGATCAATATGTCAAAACATTCTTTATCATCTAAAAACTTTTTCCTCTTTGATTCGATAAAATGTGATCATTTTGTGCTACATTACCTTCAGTCATAGAGGTGGAGACAAATTAGTAATTGATCTAGTTTTATCTTTATAAGAGATCTTAATTTATAAGGGTTCCTTTTCCCCCTTCAATCTTATGTCATGTGCTTGAAAGCAGGTAATGGCATGATATTATCAGTGATTAGGCAAGGGTCATTAAGCTTCATGACAGTCTTTAAAAATGGGTCCTTTTGATTATTGAATGATTGTCACTATCACAGGATAGTATTGACATTACAATTGTTTTTCAAAATATTGTTACTACAAACAAGTAATCATATTCCTGTGTCACACATGGGATGTGTCAGCATCACAACCTACAGGAAAATTTAGAGTTTTATTTGTCTAAGTTTAGAAAAATATTAAATACTATGTAGTGAAAGGGACCCCTTTTATCTATACTAACAATAATGCTAAATTAATGATCAAAGATACCATATAACATCCGCATATTAAATCCTTTAAAGTTTTCCTTGAAATTTCAATTATTTTCATATATTGCCCTCTTGTGGCCATATTTAATGCTACTAATGACAAAATGACAATGTTTCTTTTTATTTTCCTATTAGTAAATCTTTTCAGGGTTTATTAATATTTTAACATTCACTTTTTAATATTTCAATATGAAATCCTCATAACTAGTGTTCAATGTGAATTGTAAGCCACATCTTTATTTCTGAAAATTCAATATTGATTCCAATATAATTATTAAAGAAATAGTATAAAAAGAGAATGTAGGCTCACTATGGTTATTTATTAGTTTTAGGCCATGGACATTCATTGACCCATAAAACCAACATAATGATTTAATTTAAAAAATAAAGTTATATATCTCTCTTTAATATAATTTTTAGCATAAAGAGAAATTTTAGGATATAATATTAATATTGAGTGTTAGAAAAGAACCAGTATTAGTATTAGAAGTGGCTTTCTTTTTGGTTACCTAATATACTTAGTAAACTAAGCTCTTTTATTTTCAAAGATTAAGATATAAAACAAATACAATCATACAACTCAACTGTTAAAAGTTATTGACCCTGAGCTATCTATTTAAGTTTTGTAGGCCTCGCTTTCCTCATTTGTAAAATGAGAAGTTTGAGCCAGGTGATCTTAATATCCATTTTAGATGTGTCCTATTAGCAAGAACTAACAATTAATTGCTCCATTATTGTTTTTTTACTTTCTGTATCTGATTTCCAGAATGAAAATCAAAAGATCTACCTAAATCCTCTGTTTTTGAAGTTCTGCCTCCTCATCGCATTTGCAAATTTCAGAAGTGGTGTTTTTTAGAGCAAAGGGACACAATGACACATGATGTTCCTAGTCTTCTGTTGTTTTCAGTTTGAGAAGAGCAAGGAGGGAGGGGGAACCAGAGCCAACAGAATGAAGAAAAGGACCACAGCAGAGAGCTGCTGAGTAAGCTCCCCTGGGTAAACTAAATTAGTTGACCTTTTTACCTCTTCCAGGGGGACACTTGCCAAGAAGAAAGGTAAAGCAAGTTCTGTAGTCACCATCACAATAATAAATTAGATCATGCAAGCTTAGTAAACATTTATGTATCATAGATTTGAGGATATATATATATGTGTGTATCTATATATGTACATATGTATATATATACATATATATATACTTTAGTTTATACTATAGTGATTACATTAATAAATTTTACATTGAATTCGGTGAGCTTTGACAGTCTGATTTAACTAGATATCCACTTAAAATATAGCAGTCATATAAAATACAGGGTTGTGGGGTTCTGGGGGAAGGGCCTAGGCAAGGCCTGCCTCGTTGGGCCTGCCGAGCGCCCGAGCTCGCGTCCCGCCGACGTCTCTGCCTCAGTTCCACCCGCTCCCCGTCCCAAACGGGCTGGGCACGGCGAACACAGGCCGGAGCCATGGAGGACGAGGTGGTCCGCATTGCCAAGAAGATGGACAAGACGGTGCAGAAGAAGGCGGCTGGAGCATTGGATTTGCTGAAGGAGCTTAAGAATATTCCCACGACCCTGGGATTATTCCAGTCCACAAGAATCGGAATGTCAGTAAACGCTATTCGCAAGCAGAGTTCAGGTGTAGAAGTTACATCTTTAGCAAAGTCTCTCATCAAGTCTTGGAAAAAGTTATTAGATGGACCCTCAAGTGATAAAGACCCTGGGGAAAAGAAGAAGGATTCTGCAGTTCCATCACAGAATAGCCCTGAAGCAAGAGAAGAAAGTAGCTCCAGCGGCAATGTAAGCAGCAGAAAGGATGAGACAAATGCTCGAGATAATTACGTATCATCATTTCCTCGGGCACCAAGCACTTCTGACTCTGTAGGTTCAAGTGTAGGGAGATGCTTGCTGCAGCTCTTCGGACAGGAGATGACTGTATTGCTATTGGAGCTGATGGAGAAGACTTGGGACCTCAAATTGAGGAAGCTATATATCAAGAAATAAGGAATACAGGCATGAACTACAAAAATAAAGTATGAAGTAGAATATCAAGTCTTAAGGATGCAAAGAATCCAAATTTAAGGAAAAATGTGCTGTGTGGTAACATCTCTCCTGACTTATTTGCTAGAATGACGGCAGAGGAAATGGCTAGTGATGAGCTCAAAGAGATGAGAAAAAACTTGACCAAAGAAGCCATCAGAGAGCATCAGATGGCCAAGGCGGGCGGAACCCAGACTGGCTTTTCACATGTGGCAAATGTAAAAAGAAGAATTGTACTTACACACAGGTACAAACTCGTAGTGCTGATGAACCAATGACAACATTTGTTGTCTGCAATGAATGTGGAAATCGATGGAAGTTCTGTTGAGTTGGAAGAATTGGGAAAATGTCTGGACCATTGAGAAAATGGATTTTGTAACTGGCTTTAAAACTAGACCAAGGAAGTAGTTTTTCTGCAAGTCAGGTTTTTAAAGAAAATGCATCCTTTGGATTAATCTTTGCTTTTGACATAGTATCATCCTTTTTTAAATGCCTGTAGTTTCAGATCAGTATGGAGACTACATAATTTATGGCTTCTATTTCACTTATTTTTATTTTTATAAGTAATTAATATGAAACTTTTATCAATTAAATTTTTGGCCATTTATTTTTACCGTTTTTACTTCTTAAAGGAAAAATTACCATAACTTTTTTACAGTCTGAAACAAACACAGTAGAAATGTTATTTTCCTCAGTTAATACATAAATGAAAATTACATTTTCCCCCTCATTGGCATGTACCTTCAAATATTAAAGGAGGAGAGAGGTAATATAAGTTCATTAAATGTGGTGTATACTTGACCAGCTTATCTAAATTGTACATAATATCTGAACTAGCATATGAAATTATTTTAATTATTATATCCACAAGTCTGGGATAATTAGATATTATTTTGCATTTGTAACTAACCATGGTCATTATTTCTTGTAATTTTTTGTACCTGTTTATCGTTCTTAATGGATTTTACTTTTGGAAATACAACTTGGCTTTGTTGGAAAAAAAATTAAATTCAGGGTTGTGCAAACGTAGGTTTACAGTTTTTGATATGGAAAATAATACAATAATAAATAATACAAGAATAAACTTTTGCATACTCACAACTGTAAACCTACTTCTGCCTCTCCCGGTATGTTATAGATGAAAAGTCTTTAACATTAAAAATAACTAGTTGTTAGTCACTACATTTATTCAGTAAGTCAATGATTATTTTTTTGAACAATTGGAAACTCTTATTTTATTGTTGTTTTGTTTTTTGGTGTGTTTTTGTTGTTGTTATTTTTGCCTGGACCTCGCATCATGTATCTCATCTATTCGCTCTATATGGTCTGCATTCACCCCTCTCTTCCATATAGTCAGGGTTCTCATTAACTTTAGCAACAAAAAAGAATGTATAAAAAGGATACTTCATAGCTCATAGAACCAACAAAAATCTGAGGCACCTGCCACCTGAAAAATACAAAGAGAAGGTTTGGAAGTAACTGGGATCAAACCAAACATTAACCTTCCACTCCTGGAACCATCAGATGAGGATGCTGCTGTCACAGAACACAGAATGCCACTGAATGGACAGTTTCCACTAGGTCCAGGTGTTCTCTCTAGGACCTAGGTCACTGTTGCCCCTACAGAATAAATATTGCTGCTTCTGGTGAGCCACCAGAAAGGATTCTTGTGATAGGCTGGAAAATGGCTGCCCCAAAATGTCCAAATCTCAATTACTAAAATGGATGAATATGTTGCCTCACATGACAAAAAGGCTTTACACATATGATTAATTTAAGAATCTTGAAATGGAAAGATTATTCTGGGTCATTCGGAAGTCCAAAATGCAATCACAGACATCCTTAAAAGAGGGAGTCGGAGTGCAAGAGTCTGAGAGTGATTTGAACTTGGAGAAGGCTTGGAGAAGGAGAAATGGGCTGTGAGCCAAGGAATGCAGGTGGACTCTAAACACTAGAAAATTAATAATAATAATAATAATAATAATAATAATAATAAAGATTCTTCCTTAGAACTCGCAGAAAGGAATACAGACTGGCTGACACCTTGATTTTAGCTCATTGAGAACAATTTCAGACTTCTGACGTCTAGAAAAGTAAGATAATTATATCTTTTTAATGTTTTAACTTACCAAATTTGTGATAATTTGTTACAGTAGTCAAAAATATATAATTTTATGTTTAATCCCTCAATTGGAGATACTAATTTGATCACCTTTCAATTACAACCGTGGTTGGGTACATCAGACTTGCCAGGTCCCAGAATACCATCCACTGCACAGTCACATGAAAGCCTAAAAATGCAGTATTTCTGTGGCTTCTACAGGACACATGGGCTCCACTTCCCTGGGGCAGACAGTGAGGGATACTTACAACCAATGGTAAAAATAATAATAACAAAAATCCAATTTAAAAATGGGTGAAGGACCTGAATAGACATTTTTTCCAACATAAATCATGTCGTGCACTTTAAACTTATACAATGCTACACAAAAATTATAATTCAATAAAAAACTGGCATTGGGGGAAAAGTATATGACGAAGCATTCTCCAAACATAGGGAAAAGTTCCAAGTTCTGGGAAACCCAAAGAACAGACAAATATATCCTATTATCATATTTTACTACTTTTATTATCTTTAGACTTTGACATAATCAGATTGCTTTTGGAAGACTTTTTTAATGTTCTAGTCCTTATGACTTTCCAATTTATTATATCCTTTCTTTTCTAAACCACTGCCTTCAAAAAAATCAAAGCAAAATCATAAAACTCAATAAATAAATTTTACTTCATCAGAAATAAAACATACTGCTACAATAGCTCAATCTATAACTATTTCAGACATATTACAAAAGAGAAAATATTTTATATATAATTGCACAATGCTTTCTTTTTTAAAATTATGCTGCTAGACTTTATCACTCTGTGGAATTGTTTAAACCTGATTCATGTGATTATATATTAATTTCAATGTTATTTCAGTATTTACTCTAAAATACACATTTATAGCTATTTATATAAATGGATTTAGAAATTAAAGTTTGGTTTATACAAACTTATCAGTATTGTATGGTAAAAAATCATGTTCACTTAAAAGTGAGACTAAATTCTGAACCCTAGGTTTAAAATAAAATTCATATTGAATGAATAACTGACCTTCTGAAAAAGATTCTTTCTGTATCCAGCTCATTTGGCTAATGCTCTACCCGACCTGACCAAAGATCTGATGTGTTAAAATGAAGAGAAAATAACTGACAACATGATATCTATCCTAATAAAAGAGTAATATGCAAATTGACCATACCTCCACTACACCCTCAGGCACGCCCACCAGCCAATCAGGAGCGAGTATACAAATTAACCCAACCAAGATGGCTGCAGGCACAGAACAAGCAGGAGGGTTGGGTTTTCCCAGTAATGGAGGAAGCCAGGCTTTCCCCACACCCTTGTCAACCTAGGCCTTCACTCAAGGCTACAAAGTTTCAATGATAGAAGATAAATAAATCCCCCCAAAAAATGGCTCCGGCCACAAGCAATCAGGAAACTTGAATCTGTTCAAGACTACAAAGTTTCAATCATACAAGATAAATAAATCCCAGATACCAGGGCCTCAACTTGGGTTTTTGGGAGAGCATGGCTGGCATGCAAACCACAGTGGCCCCTCGCCCAGGCTGCCCCATCCCCCAAGGGAAACCCCACCCTGATCTGGGACATCCTTCAGGGCAAACCAGCCAGCCCCCAACTGTGCACTGGACCTCTGTCCTATCTAATAAAAGAATAATATGGAAATTGACAATCACTCCAGGACACAAGGTGGCTGCCCCATGTGGTCAAAGATGACTGCCCCCATGTCAACACAAGATGGCCAACAGGGGAGGGCAGTTAGGGATAACCAGGCTGGCAGAGGAGGGAAATTGGGGGCAACCAGGCCTGCAGGGAAGGGCAGTTGGGAAGGGACCCAGGCCTGCATGGGAGAACAGTTGGGGGGAACCAGGCCTGCAAAGGAGAGCAGTTAGGGGTGACCAGGCCTGCAGGGGAGGGCTATGAGGAGTGACCAGGCATGCAGGTGAGGGTAGTTAAGAGCAAACAGGCTGGCAGGAAAGCAGTTAAGCATCAACCAGGCTGGCAGGGGAGTGGTTTGGCGGTGATCAGGCTGGCAGGCAGAAGTGGTTAGGGGCAATCAGGAAGGCAGGCAGGTGAGCAGTTGGGAGCCAGCAGTCCTAGATTGTGAGATAAATGGGATCAGGCCTAAACAGGCAGTCGGACATCCCTTGAGGGGGTCACAGATTGGAGAGGGTGCAGGCTGGGCTGAGTGACACATACCCCATGCACGAATTTTTTCCACCAGGCCTCTAGTCCTATCTAATAAAAGAATAATATGCAAACTGACCATACCTCCAATCCAGCCACATCCACATCCATGCCCAATGGCCAATCAGGAGCAAATTATGCAAATAAACCTCAACCAAGATGGCTGCGGCCACTAAGAGCAGGAGGGAAGCTTGGTTTCCCCGGCGATCGAGGAAGCCAAGTTTCTGCCTGCCCTTTCCCGTCTAGGCCTCCACTCAATGCTACAAAGTTTCAATTATAGAAGATATATCCCAACAGAAATGGTGGCAGCCACGGAGCTGGAGAGAGCAGAGGCTAGGGTTGCTTGGGTAATGGAGAAAGCCAAGCTTCTGCAGCCCTAGGCCTAGGCCTCCATTCTAGGGTACAATGTTTCAATTATAGAATTTAAATAAACCAGAGTAGAAATGGCTGTTGCCACGGAGCAAGCAGAAGGTTTGGCTCCACTCCAGACTACAAAGTTTCAATTGTAGAACATAACTTAATCCCAGGGCCTCCACTTGGGTCACTGGGGGGCATGACTGCCTGAAAACTACCACAGGCCCCTCACCCAGGCTGCCCCATGCCCCAAAGGAACCCCCAACTTGAACTGGGACACCATTCAGGGCAAACCAACTGGCCTCCACCCATGCACCAGGCCTCTATCCTATCTAATAAAAGAGTAATACGCAGATTGACCATCACTCCAACACACAAGAGGGCTGCCCCCATGTGGTCAAAGATCCTGCCCCCATGTGGACACAAGATGGCCACCACAAGATGGCCAGCAGGGGAGGGCTGTTGGGAGGCTCCAGGTCTTGCAAGGGAGGGCAGTTGTGGGCGATCAGGCCAGCAGGGGAGGGCAATTTGGATGGACCAGGCCTGCAAGGGAGGGCAGTTGGGGGCAATCAGGCTAGCAGGGGAGGGCACTTGGGAGTTAACAAGCCTGCAAGGGAAGGTAGCTGAGTGTGATCAAGCCTTCAGGGGAGGGCAGTTAGGGGTGATCAGGCTGGCAGAGGAGGGAAGTTGGCGGCAAACAGGCTGGCAAGGGAGTAGTTAGACATGAATTAGGCTAGCAAGGTAATGGTTAGGGGGTGATCAGACTGGCAGGCAGAAGCGGTTAGGGGCAATCAGTGAGGCAGGCAGGTGAGCAGTTTGGAGCCAGCAGTCCTGGATTGTGAGAAGGATTTCTGACTGCTCGTTTAGACCCAATCCTACTAGGATCTGGCCTAAATGGGCAATAGGACATTCCTCGAGGGATCCCAGATTGGAAAGGGTGTAGGCTGGGCTGTGGGACAACCCCCGCCTCCCATGCACAAATTTCATTCACCAGGCCTCTAGACCTATCTAATAAAAGAGTAATATACAAATTTGACCATACCTTTGCCATACCCACAAGCCACGCCCACCAGCCAATCAGGAGCAGATGATGCAAATAAACCCCAACCAAGATGGCTGCCACCACTGAAAGCAGGAGGAAGACTTGGGTTTCCCCAGCAACAGAGGAAGCCAAGCTTTCTGCCTACTGTTGCCTGCCTAGGCCTCCAATCAATGTTACAAAGTTTCCATTATGAAAGATACAGAAATGGCAGCAGCCACTGAGCTGGAGCGAACAGAGGCTTGGGTTTCCCTGGCAATGGAAGAAGTCTAGCTTTCAGCCTGCTGTTGCCAGCCTAGGCCTCCACTCTAGGCTACAAAGTTTCAAACAGAAATGGCTGCCTCCCCAGAGCGAGCAGAAGGCTTGGTTCCACTCCAGGATACAAAGTTTCAATTGTAGACATAGATTAATCCCAGATACCAGGGCTTCCACTTGGGTTGCTGGGAGGTGTGGTCAGCCTGCAAACCTCCACAGGCCCCTCGCCCAGGCTGCCCCTTACCCCAAGGGAACACCCCCCTGATCTGCTACACTCTTCAGGTCAAACCAGCTAGCCCCCACCCATGTACTAGGCCTCTATCCTATCTAATCAAAGAGTAATTTGCAGATTGACCATCACTCCAACACACAAGTGGGCTGCCCCCATGTGGTCAAAGATCCTGCCCCCATGTGGACCACAAGATGGCCACCACAAGATGGCCAGGAGGGGAGGGACGTTGGGAGGCTCCAGGCCCTGCAAGGGAGGACAGTTTGGGGTGATCAGGACAGCATGGAAGGGCAGTTGGGATGGACCAGGCCTGCAAGGGAGGTAAGTTGGGGGCCATCAAGCCTGCAGGGGAGGGCAGTTAGGGGTGACCAGGCAGGCAGAGGAGGGAAGTTGGGGGCAAACTGGCTGGTAGGCGAGCAGTTAGACATAAATTAGGCTGGCAGGGTAGTGGTTAGCGGGTGATCAGGCTGGCAGGCAGAAGCGGTTAGGGGCAATCAGGGAGCCAGGCAGGCAAGCAGTTTGGAGCCAGCAGTCCTGGATTGTAATCCTACCAGGATTGGGCCTAGACAGGCAGTGGGACATCCCTCAAGGGATCCCAGATTGGAAAGGGTGCAGCTAAGGAACAGCCCCTACCCCCTGTGCATGAATTTCATGCACCGGGCCTCTAGGTTATATATAAAAATCTAAGTGACCTTCTTATCATTTGACTGCCTGACTGGTAACTATGATGTGCAATGACCACCAGGGGACAGATGCTCTGACCAGTAGCTATGATGCACACTGACCACCAGGGCGGCAGACACTCAATGCAGGAGCTGCCAAGCTGTAGTGACCTGGCAGCTGTGGTTCTCGGGTGACACACCCAGAACTAGAGAGTAGGGAACCCAATTCAGCGGTGTCTCACCTGAGAACTGCCCTCTTGCGATATGGTGCTCCTCGGGGGGATGTCGGAGAGCAGGTTTCAGCCTGATCCCTGCAGGCCAGGCTAAAGGACCCCACCCATGCAGGAATTCATGCACTGGGCCTCTAGTAAAATTTCAAAGTGGTTTTGTAAAAGTACTGAGGCAAAAGGCAAATTTCAAAATTAAGGTTTTCACTCTTTATAAACTTTTTTCTGGTAATAAGTATAGATCTAGCTCATGAATTACTTAGTCTTAAATTTGGAAGATACCATCCAACCAAGTTACAACATAGTTATCACATGTGTACTATTCAGTGTTTATACTTATGTGAACACTTTCATCCTGATATTGTTTTACAGTGACTCCTAAGCATGTATAAACCATATATAATTGTGTTGAAAAGTAAAGCCTTCATTCCCAACAGACCTAACTTCCAGTTTTGGCTCTAATCTCTTGTAGGTACAATCTCCAAACAAGTCTCTTCATGCGTAAAATAGTAGTAATCATAGAACTTACCTCATATGTTAGTAATGTGACTTAGAGGAATGACATAATGCTTCAGTGACTTGGCACATTATCTGGCACAAAATAACTACTCAGTACATGTTAGTTGTTAAACATCAGTAATGATAAGTCAAGGGCAAGTCAAATGTGTACTGAGTGAATATAATTTGTGTCCATTCTTAAGGACACATACTATATTCACTTAGTTCACAGGTTTCTACTATTGTAAACCATTAAAATGTACAAAAGTAAGTGTTTATTATAAATGTCACTATATGTGTGTATAACTATAACTAGAGGTCCAATGCATGAAATTCATGCAATGGCCTTGGACCTGTCACCTGCCCACTGCATCTGTGGGCAAGGGCCTCTGCTGCTTCTGCTGTGGCCAGGTGGCTGGGGGCCTGTGCTGTCTCTGCCTCAGCCCTGGCCTGCTGCAGCTCTATCCCAGAAGGAAGGATGTGCAGTTTAATTAGCATATTACCTTTTAATTAAAATGTAATATGCTAATTAGACCAGGCGATCTTCCAGACGAAGCCCGGGCTGGAAGGGAAGCCCAGATCCTGAGTGCCTGCTAGTGGCTGGAGGGAAGCCGGGTTCTGGGTGCCACAGGAAAGCTGGTGCCAGTAGCCGGGGAAAGGAAGGCCTACTCTTGCATGAATTTCATGCACTGGGCCCCCAATACACACACACACACACACACACACACACACACACACACACACACACACACAGTAGGGGCTCAGTGCACACAATTCATGCACTGGGGAGTCCCTCAGCCCAGCCTGTCCCCTCTCACATACTGGGTGCCCTCAGGGGATGTCCTATTGACAGCTTAGGTCTGTTCCCCATGGGGAGTGGGACTAAGCCGCAGTCTGGCCTCCCTCTGTGGGAGGTGACCAGGCTAATCAGGGGAGGCCACAGCCTCATCACCCCACTGCTGCAGTCACTGCCAGTCACTGCAGCCCCCAAGGTGTTTTTATCAACACAGACTTCAATCCCTTCACCATGAAAAAATGACACTATATGTGTGTATAACTATAACTAGAGATCCAATGCATGAAAGATATGTCTTTCATAGGATATGACATTTCTTTATTTTTTTATCCTCACTTGAGGATATGTTTCCATTGACTTTTAGAGAATGTGGAAGAGAAAGGGGAAGACAGAGAGAAACAACAAAGTGTCAGAGACACGTTGATTGGTTGTCCCCTGCATGAGCCCTGACCTGGGCCCCAGCCAGGAAGGAGCCTGCAACCTAGGTACATGACCTTGATCAGAATTGAACCCAGACCCTGCGGTAGGCAGGCTAGGCATTATCCTTTGTGTAGGAAAAAGCTAATAGAGAGGCTGTTTATATTTTTATTAGGAACTCAGGAAAATATAAGGCAAAAATGAGAGAATGCTGGACTCTGGCAAAGTTTGGAAGTAAAAAAAATCTACTTAATGGTACTGTCTGTGTTAAGCTGCTGTTCACTTCAAAATATAAGCAAAATGTTATTATTTTATTATTTCAGTAAAGCTGAAATATGTCCTGTCACACCAAATATAGATGCAAAATAAAAGTTGGAGATGCTTTTTTTCTAGAAATGTCTGTTACCTTTGCAATAGCAAGTTTTTTTCTCATAAGCTGCTCTCTATAAACTGTTGGTTTGAATGTTGGCATCATTTTTATAACTTACAATACAAATTTATAGCAAAAATTTAAAGTTGTGGGTAGGGCAAGAAGCCTTTATTCTTTCTTTGAATGTCCCTGCTTACAACTGAATTGTCCCATTTTTCATAAACCAGGATTAAGTCAGTAAGCTTACTCTGTAGGATGAAAATAAATGGTTAAGCTCTGCATTCTTTAGAGCAGGGGGCACATTTCTGGCCTTCAGGTGAATTAATGAAGTGGCCCAGTCCAATTGTAATTGTGCTGTTGACCAGAGCTGGCAAGGCTGTTAATAACTTTATGAAATTGAGTCATTCTCATGTCTCACACATTAATTCTCCATGGTTCCTTCCCCTGGAGGATTTTTCATTACCCTCTTGTGAAGAAAAGTGGATTACCATTTTTCCTTGAAGAAACATGCTGCGCATTATAGTACAATTTTCAGAGACAATGTTTGTCATCATAATTAGTTTTGAGAACCACATCAGATAGTGTAATAACTTTTGTTTCAACCATTAAACATAATTTTGAAAACCCAAGAGGAGAAGGAAAGCCTGTTTTTTTTTTTTTATCTTTCTGGGTTTTTTTTTTTCTTTCTTCCTGATATTCTTTCTAAGTTTCCTTATTTTATCATTTCTTTTCCATTTAGAGAATTTTCTTTTGAAATTCTTTTGGAATAGGTCTTTAGGTGCCAAATTCTCTTATTTTGCTCTCAAATGAGAATGTTGTAATTATTCCTTGCATTTTAAAGGATATATTCACTGGATATAAGAGTCTGTGTTGATAGTTCTTTTCTTTCTGCACTTCCAAAGTTTTTTGTTATTTGGATTGGTTTTCTCTTATAGATAATGTGTCATTTCTCTCTGGTTGTTTTTAAGATTATTTTTGTCTTTGTCTTTAGAAATTTGACTATGATGTGTCTTGGTGAGGACTTGGTTAAATTTATCCCATTTGGGATTTGGTCAAACATGGGAAAATTTCAGCCACTATTTCTAGAATACTTTTCCAGCTCACCCTCTTTTGCCTTCTCTTCTTTAGACATAAATAAAAGAGATTTTGTTTCAATTCCACATGTGTATGAGACTCTGTGTACTTTGTTTTACAATTTATTTACTCTTTGTCTTTAAGATTAGGTCATCCCTATTATTTTTTTTAGGTTTTTAAGATAACATTTATTTTTTAAAGTCAACATGTGTATATAATAGGAAACTGAAAAACACAAGAAGCGAAGAACAAAATCATCCATAATAACAAGCATTTTACAGATTGATGTGTCCTTCTGAGTCTCCTGTGTACATCTTCACAACTAAGCCTCCATTGTTGTATAATTAAGGTCATACATGTATATTTCAGGCTTTTTCACACAAGATGGATCTTTACTATTTTAAAGTCCCAAAGCTATTTTTGTTACCAGCTTCAATGATTCTTTCCTCTGCCTTTTTCATTCTAATATTGAGCTCAGCCATTGAGTTTTTATTTTTGTTTATATACATTTTAGTTCCAAAATTTTCATTTGGTTTCTTTTATAGCTTTGATTACTTTATTAAAATTCTCATTTTCTCCTTTGTTTATTTTTTATTTATTCATCTTTTTATTATTCTATTTAATTTAATTTATTTAGATGAAACTGATTAATAAAATTACAGATTTGAGTTGCACAATTCTACAACACATTATCTCTATATTGTATTGTGTGTTCACTACCCTAAGTCACATCTTAGTCCATCCCCATTTGCCGCCCCGCCCCCATACTCTATTCCACCTTTCTCCAACCAGCAATCACCATATTGTTGTCCATATCCTTGAGTTCTCTTGTTTCTCTTCTTTTTCTTTTTGCTCACTCTTTCTACCCCCTCAGGCTCCGACCCCAGCAGCTGTCAGCCTGCTCTCTATTTAGCTTGTTAATTTATTTTTTCATTATTTTCTAGATATGATTAAATTATATGATGCCTGTCTTTCTCTGACTGGTTTATTTCACTTAGCATCATGCTCTCCAGGTCTATTCAGGCTGTTGCAAAGGTGTAGTTTAAAGGTTAAATTGATGGACATTGAAGATTACATTGATGAAAGTTGGCTATGGAAGTATGTTTTAGGAAAAGAAAGATTTAAGAATGATATTCAAGTTCTGATCTTCAGCACCTATCTTGGTAGTTGACCAAGTGTCACTCCAACAAATTCAATAAAAAATAAAACCATAGAAAAGAAAAATAAATAAATAAAATAAAATATACTGGAGAAAAAAATGAGGTAACACTGAATTGTACTTCAACTTCCTATATGACACCCAAGTTATAAAATGGATCTGGAACTCAGGAAAACACAATAAGCAGAAGTTTCTATATGTTAAATGTTAAATTTATCTTTATAGTGACAGATCATTTTTATAGCTATATTTGCAGTTGCAAGTTTGGATGATTTTATGTAGAGAGATAAGTAGTAAACTATGGATGAATCTTGGTGCAATGTTTGTTTAGTTGATTTTATACACATAAGATCTATGTAGCATGATAATAATTTTATAAATCTGAGTCTCTATACAAGGATTTCTTCAAGTTCCATATTTAATATAGTAAAATGGAGACAGCAATTCCAGTATTCTCTTTTATGCCTTAAATTTTCTTTTCCACCTTAATGTGTTTTTTTGTTTTCGTTCTTGTGGGGGTTTTTTGAGACTTCTTTCCATATTTCTTCTCTAGGTCTTGTTGCTGGTCTTTTATCTCCTTTCAAGAAAATATTTGTTACTAAGGGAATTGTCAAAGTGTTTCAAATATGAAAGCCAAAAATTCTGTTCATCACTCAATATCTGCCTCATGAAGAAACAAAATATAACTACAAAAGCAATAACAGCTACCAGATGAGTAGTGTAGGAGTATGTTTGACTGGTACAAATGTCCTGAACTGTTTTTCCTATTAAAACATGTTCCTCTGGATCCAATTTCCAAATACCACCTGCAACAAAAACAAGATTCAGAGCATCTCTGACAAAAAGAAAATAGAATCTACAATAGAGCATTCACTCACAAGACTTGAAATATCCCCACTATATCAAAATATGGCCTGCAGCTGGAAAAATAAAATACAATCACCCATATCCCCTGCCACCTTCAGCATGACTGAACCACACACGTTCCCCTTAACCACACTTATAAAAACTGTCTACTCAGTTGAACAATTTAGTTTTCCTCAGTCAGCAATAAGATATAATATGCAGTCAAACATGTTCAACTGAAATGTTTTTTCAACTAAATTGAGTTAAAATAAATGTTTCACACATCAGTTGTAAAAAAATTTCTTAATTGATGAACAAGAACATACTTTACATAATATATACTAAGGAAATGTCTACTAACAGAACTGAAAAATTATATAATTCATAAAGAATTCACACTAATTTCATAATATTCAACCATAAAACCGAGGCTCACATTGCTGATAATCTGGGCAATCCTCTGTGCTGTGGTAAACCATTAAAAAGAAATGTCAGGTTACCTTTGAAGGAACCAGATAATTCTATGGTGTCCCTTCTTAGTGCTAATTAATTATAAGCAATGTTAGTTACCTGATAGTGCTAAGTTTATACTGCTAATAGTTTTTTTATAATTAATTTTTTACTGTTTAAAGTATTACAAATAGTAGTACATATGTCTCCCTTTTTTTAAATAGTTGAGTTTAGAGGAAGCTTAGCTATGATTAGTGATGCTTGAATGTGAACATGATTACATATAAATATACCTGTATATACAATAAAGGTGTAATATGAAAACCAACCAGAAGACCGAACAGCAGAATGACCATCCGAACGATCTCTGGACAACCATGCTATGACATGCTCTGGGGCCAGGCCAGCCAAGGTGGGTGTGTTGCGATTGATTGAGGAGCTCTGCGATCAATCACTCACATAGGGAGGCCCAAGGTACCTGGCTGGAGGCACTGCAGTGGGTGGGTGGGGCCTCTCTCTGTGAGGCCATCCATCACAGAGCCCCGCAATTGATCGCCCACAGAGGAAAGCCCAGGCCACCCAGCTGGCAGGGCTGTGGTGTGTGGGAGGGCCTCCCTCTATGGGGCAATCAACCTGGAGGCCCAAAGATCGATCATCCCACAGAGAGAGGCCCAGGCCACTGGCCAGCAATGTTGTGGTTGGTGTGCAGGGTCCGCCAGCAATCACGCTGCAGCAGGAGGCCCAGGCTAGCCAAAGATCGCACCCCATGCCTGATGCCCACAGAGGGAGACAACTACTGGTGGGGGAGGGGAGACAGTGCCACACAGATGGCAAGTAGTGGCAGCAGCAGGAGTGGGGCCGGCTGCCGGCAGCCAAGGGAAGAGAAGCCCCAATAGGCCCTGATCGCTGACCAGGCCTAGAGACCCTACCCACGTGGTCTCGCTCTGGGCTCCCCAGTGTAAGAGGAATATCAACAAACTTTAGTTCAACCTTCAAAAGTTAGTTCGGATGAAACAATGTAAAATATGGAACTTTAAAAAGAAATAGCAAGAATTTAAGCATAAAAATGTAAAGATTTTTTTCACACTAAATTCCATGAAACACTAGATGCATTTATTATCTGCTGTTTAAGACTCTAGAGAAAGAGAATATTCTTTAAGTAGACAATAGTATATGTTGTGCATTGTTCTATTATGATAACAAAATTTAATTTTGATAAATAATTTATTCCCCAGTAGAAGACAATGAAGCATTGCTATATTCTAATGTCTGACAATTGATCAAAAACTAGTCAGACAAACAGGAATGAATATATTTAGCCTACCATTGGTCATACATAAGTAGGTGGACACACTAAATACACCTTCAGTTTTGGTTTCCTTTTTTTTTTTTAATTAAATCTTATTTTATTGTTTAAAGTATTACAGATAGTAGTACATATGTCGCCTTTTTTCCCCATTGACCTTCCTCTAACCCCCAGCACATGCTCTCACCACCCCCCTCCCAATCCACCCCACTCCCGCCAGTGTCTTGCATCCATTGGTTACGCTTATATGCATGCAGGTTAAGTAAGGCTATTTTTTTTTTTTAAAAGTAGATAGTACTAATAATTTATTAAAATGCTAATTATTGTTCTAGACCAAAAATTATTAACAGGATGTTTGTATAAAAGTAATAATTAAAAATTACAATTTTGTAGGGGAGTTTTTATTGTTTCATAAAATATGAAAAAAAACTAACATATAATTAGACAATAAAAAATTATAATTCTACATTCCTGTTTTGTATTTTTCTTAGGAAAAGGTATGATGTTTTCCATCTACACTAATAATTTGGTATAATATAAATTAAAAGTATTTTAAAATGAATTATTATTCCTTTAAGATTTGTCTTCCATTTCATACAAGCATGTGTTCCCACAAGGTGGTGCTCTTTATTTAAAAATCATAGCAGAAAGCAGTTTTGTTCTATATTTGATGACATGATAGCATCAGCATATCGTAAATGATAAAATGATTACTGAAAGTGCTATGTCACTTAAATTTTACCTTTATTGATCATGCCATTTCACTTATTGGATTACAGTTAGGATTTATTTTTTAAATGCCAAATGTACAAGTCAGTTTTGGTAGCAATATAGTCACTGAAAATATAAAGGTTTTGAAAATGCAGTGCTAAAATCTAAATAGAAAAATGCATCCTATTTATAAATAAAAACATAGAATAAAAGATAGTAGGAGGATAAGCTTGTCTGGGACAATTGTTCTTTGGAAACAAGGAAACTAGAAGAGCACAGAAAGAAGGAATAAAATTAAAGTAAGAAGTAGTAATTTTTATCCACCACTTTTTCAAGGATATAATTTTCTGAGTATGAAGAGGCGAGATTGAGTCTGCTATATCTTCAACATTCTATTTTCCCTCAAGTCTTAGAATTTGCATCTCACCTACCTGAAGCCCATTCTAATATTCAGAATTTTACATTATTTGGTTCATATCATCTCTCAGCACAAGCCAAAGAGTTCATCTAGTAACCAACCAAAAGAAGAATGTATTCTTCTTTTATGTAATACTGGAAAAAATAAATTAGATGAGCATATTGGAAAAAATAAATTACATGAGCAGTGCTATTTCAATACTTAGGATACAGAAAATGTTAAGAGATCATTGTTCTCATGCTAACAATGAAAAAGAACCAGGTAATCTAAAAAACATAAATTTTTATTTAATAGTCAAAGAGCTGAAGATGCAAGATATCCAGAAGACCCAAGTTTCCAAGGTGACATGCCCATATGAGGAAAGACAGGATACACAATCTGTTTAATTATTGGCAAGATATGGTGCGGGAAACTGCCCGTTGTCTTCACTTGCAGAAGGCTGGAGACCTTGAGATCTGGCAAAGGTCAGAGCCTTGTACCCACTGTCTAGTGGGGACAAGGTAGCTGAAGCAACTTTCACCTTTTAGTCTTAAGTAAATCCTTGCTGATAGGCTATCAAGGAGCAATTACTGGAATTGCCTGCCTAAGGGATATGGGTGTATCCCAAACCTGATTAAAAGGGATCACAAGGCCAGAGCAAGGTGGTGTCCTTCTTTGGGCTTCTGCCTTGCCCCCAATTTCCAAATTATTATTTTTTGTCTTGTCTCTTTCATTTGTGCATGGCCTCCTCCACAGCCCGAACCTAAACCTGAACCCTGAACCACATGGGACGTGGGACACTCATAATATAGGATACAACTGAAAGCAGCCATAAAAGTAGGTAAGAAATAAGCTCACATTTTAACAAATTACTGAAAGCTTCATGTGGGCTTTTATGAGATCAGACTTCCTGGGAGCTCCTTGACCAAGGGACGTCTACAGCTCTTTTGAAAGTTGGGCTCACCTACTGCGTGAGGACAGGCATGAAAGGAGAAAAAGATATCTGCCACTGGGGTAAGGGCAAGAATTCTTTCAGCATCAAACACCTGGCCCTGCTTTGATAAGAAATGTCATCTGTCTGTAAGAGAGGAAGGACCCCTTCCATAAATCCCAGGCAAAGGTTGGCTGCCACTAGGGAGGGCACAGAGAATCCTCTCACCCCTTAGTCCCAAGCAAAGGTCAGCTTGGGACTAAGGGGTGAGAGGATTCTCTGTGGGAGTGGAATAGAAATCCACCTCCTCTAACTAGAACTCATAATAGGTTAAAAAAAAAAAAAAGTTGACATTAGGAGAGGACGGAAAACCCAGGGCTCCGCAATGATGTAAATAAGAGGTCTACTGTTGTGGGAGAAGGGCAGCTTGTGGAAGCACCCACTGATTCCAGACAGAGAGCTGGTGCTTTGGAGGGAAGGTAGAAAACTCTAACTTCACTGGTGAAGGCAGGAAAATGGAGAAAGGCCAAGCCCTGAGGCTTGGTGCACTGAGCCAGCTTAAGACAGAAGCTGAAGAAGGAGAACTATGAAGCTCTAGTCTCCTCTTCATCTGACTCCTACCATGAGCCTTGCACTGAATAACAAGTGACAGTAGTCTACTGCTAGAGGAAGCACAAGAAAGTACAAGTGTCCCCACCCCTTTCAGAAGGCAAGCAGGGTGGAACAGGAACACTTAGACAAATCCTCCAGTATTTTAAAACTCATACAAAATACAACGTAGGTGCAGTTCAAAAATAGAGGAATTTTAAGCTTGTGTTGCACTAAAAGTGTCCTTAAAGCCAAAAATCACATTCAATTACTAACTACAGGTGACCATTTATGAAATAATTTACCTCAGTGTTTTTCCCACACAATGTTTGGTATTTAATCATAATTGCAAGATATATAAAAAGAAAAAAGAACAATCGGACACAGAGAAATACAAGTTGTTCAAATGATGGAACTTTTAAAAAGAAATAAACTAACTCACAGTTCTGGAGGCCAGAAGTCTGAAACCAAGTTGTGGGGCAGGTTTGGTTCTTTCTGGAAACTCTGAAGGAGAATCTCTTCCATGTGTCTCCCCCAGCCTCTGGTGGTCCTTAGCAATCTCTGGTGCTATTTGGCATGTAAGTGAGTGACTCCAATATGTCTCCGTTTTCACATTGCATTCTCCTCTGAATATCTCTCCTGTCCTACGCTGTTCTTATGAAGACATTTGGTTATTGGATTTAAAGCCCAAATCCAGGATGATTTGATCTCAAGATCTTAAACAAATTGTATCTACAGAGACTCTATCCTATCTAATAAAAGACTAATATGCAAATTGACCATACCTCTGCTAAACCCACAAGCCACTCCCACAATCCAATCAGGAGTGATATGCAAATTAACTCCCAGCCAAAATGGCTGCTTGCCACAGAGAGTAGGAGGGAGGCTTGGGTTTCCATGGTGATGGAGGAAGCAAAGCTTTCTGCCTGCCCTTGCCAGTCTAGGCCTCCACTCAATGCCTCAAAGTTTCAATTATAGAAGATACATAAATCCCAACAGAAATGTTGGCAGCCATGGAGATGGAGAGAGCAGAGGCTCGGGTTGCCCCTGGCGATAGAGGAAGCCAAGCTTCTGCAGCTCTGGCCAGCCTAGGCCTCCCCTTAAGGCTATAAAGTTTCAATTACAGAAAGTAAATATCCCAAGAGAAATGGCTGTGGCCACGGAGTAAGCAGGAGGCTTGGCTATGCTCCAGGCTACAAAGTTTCAATTGTAGAACATAAATAAAGTCCAGATACCAGGACCTCCGCTTGGGTCGGTGGGGGGCACGACAGGCCTGCAAACCACAGGCCCTCACCCAGGTCGCCCCATGCCCCAAAGGAACCCCCATCCTGATCTGGGACACCTTTCAGGGCAAACCAGTCGGCCCCCACCCAATGCATCAGGCCTCTATCCTATCTAATAAAAGAGTAATATGCAGATTGACCATCACTCAAACACACAAGATGGTTGCCCCCATGTAGTCAAAGATCCTGCCCCTATGTGGTCAAAGTTGGCCATCACAAGATGGCCAGCAGGGGAGGGCAGTTGGGAGGGAATAGGCCTGCAAGGGAGGCAGTTGGGGTCAATCAAGCCTGCAAGGGAGGGTAGTTAGGGGTGACCAGCCCGGCAGAGGACGGAAGTTGGAGGCAACAGGGCCTGCATGAAAGGGAATTTTTGGGGAGGGGACCCAGGCCTGCAGAAGGCAGCAGTTGTGGAGGGTGGACCAGGCCTGCAGGAAAGGGGAGTTAGGGGTGACCAGGCTGGCAGGGGAGGGCAGTTAGGAGCAAACAGGCTGTCAGAGGAGCAATTAGGTATCAATCAGGCTGGCATGGGAGTGGTTGGGAGTGATCAGGCTGGCAGGCAGAAGCGGTTAGGGGCAATCAGGAAGGCAGACAGGTGAGCAGTTGGGAGCCAGCAGTCCTAGATTGTGAGAGGGATGTCTGACTGTCTGTTTAGGCTTGATATTATTGGGATCAGATTTAAATGGGCAGTTAGACATCGCTTGAGGGGTCCCAGATTGGAGAGGGTGCAGGCTGGGCAGAGAGAGACTATCTGCCCTCCCCATGCACGAATTTCATGCACCGGGCCTCTAGTTTTCAAATAAAGTCACATTCCAAGATTCTGGATAAACATAAATTTGGGGTGCACACCATTTAACTCATTACACTCCTTGTGTTATGACATCTGCCTAAAATATTTGTCATCTCCTCTTCAAATGGTTTATCTTTTTTAAGTGATTTCATCAGGGAGAGCCTCTTTGACCTTGTCTTCCACTCTTAAAAATAGTTCTCCATTGTTTTTTCACACGAAACGTGTATAACTTCAATGGCTTATTTTATTACTTTCATTTTTTTCTAGCAGCAAATGATAATAGATATAGATAAATACAGAATACATTTCTAAACATAAAAGAAAACACATAGTAACATATGCATGTGTGTATACACACCACACACTCTGGATGATCACATTAGAATATAGTGATTTAACTTTGTTATGGCATGTACTCAGAGGAAGTTAGCAAGTATTCAAGTGAAGTATTTAAGGAATGGAAAAAAAATAATAAAATCACCTGAAAAATGAAGAGTACAAGTGAGAAAGAAAAGAAAATGAACAGAAACATCCATAAATATAAATAGGTATCGATGATAAAATATGAGAAAACATAAGGCAATGGCACTTTGTATGATATGAGCTGTGGAGAAAAAAATCCAATGTTCTATAAAGTTAAATATAAAACTGTCAATCTTTTATTTGAAGTGTAAGGATTATAGAGTTCTCTGATAGGATGAGCATTGTATCTATAGAGACTATATTTTCAAATAAGGTCACATTCCAAGATTCTGGATAAACATGAATTTGGGGTGCATACCATTTAACTCACTACACTTGCCAGAGGCAAAAGCATCTTAAGAAGTGAAAAGGAAGGAAAGCAGTCCTCTCAGCCATTCCTATAACTCCAACCTTGACAGCAAAGAGGATAATTAATGACTAGCTATGGGTACCCTGCTTGATATGATATCTAAATAAAAACCTTCATACCTAATAAAACCGTATTTTTTTAGTTACACTTTAGAGATACAGTGCATTTTGAATCCTCAGAAAGTCTTCAACATTAATACTAGTGAAACTTTTTTTCAAGTATTTACTGCAATCTTTCTTACTATATCTTGAAAATGGAAATCCTTTATGTCCAAATTCATACTTAAAAATTTTTTAATAGCATTAAAATATGTGTACATAATGCCTTGACAAATTTAGAATTATATTTCTTAAGGGCTAGAACATGGCATTTTTCCTGTGTTTCTTATGACATCCAACATCTAGTTTCTATAAGCAATCAGGATGGCTGTATAATCCAACCTAAAGAGTTGATTAGTGTTTCAAAAGAAATTGGTCCATAAGAATTTTTTAAAGGGAAAGGGAAGGAGAGAAGAGAGAAGGGAGAATGGAAGAAAGGAAGGATGGTAGAAGGAAGGAAGGGAGGAAGGGAGGAAAGAAGGGCAAAAGAAAGAAAGGAAGAAAAGGCATCTTAGCATATGATCCAGGATATCAACTGTACTGTAGCTTACCAAGTAAAGGCTATTTTATTCTAAAAAATTTTTTTAGGATGAGAGATAGTAAGTCCTAATCCTAAAAAACATGAGATATACAAAAAAAGTTACCAGAAACAAGTTCCAGACATTTATCAATATTTTAAAACTATACTAACATAAATTCTTGACTAATTATTAGTAATAATGTATGCATTTTGGTGATTTGTTTTTAAAATTAAAGTTCTGCACAGGGTAGCAAAATAAAAAATATATTAATTTTTAAATCTTAATTCTGGAGCTGGTTATTTTTCTATATAATAAGCTATAATAAGCATAACACATTTTTATACATTTCCATAACAATTTAAAAGTATATAATATATAAATACATTAATTTCTTCAAATATTTTCATACTCCTAATATCGGGGAAGTATATTATATAATTTAGTTATAATAATCTATCTTTTCACTTTAAAAAAATTCAAACTAGGATGAAAGTCACATTTCCTTAAAGATTTTTCATTTTGTTAATTTACTATGTTTGGCCAAAAAATAAGTATATATAGTTTAGCTGTTATAGGGGACTAATTAGATAAATTTTGAAAATTAGATACGGATCTAGCTGTTAAATATGGAAAGATCTGAAAGAGCTATTATGTTTGGCTAAATAAAAAGGAAGGAAAGAAGAGTGAGAGAAAAATATTTATTATTAAATATAAATAAATATAGATATACATTTTGATAAGTGTAGAGTACATTTTGAGTACTTCTGATGTATAAGTACTTTGATGTATAAATAAATAAGTATAGAGTAGTCTTCTCCGTATAATGAATCCATGTGGAGAGCTGCCAATATTTTAAAGGAAGAGATCCTCATGAGTGCATATGAATGGGGAAAACAACTGAGCTCCTGGCAAATGTAACTTAAAAATATTTAGAAAATAATGACATAAGTTAATTAATAAGGAACTTTACTTTTATTTCTAGAATGTAGAAATATTAACAAAAATAATTATTGGGTCAATAGCTAATGATACTAAATCACTACATAATTTTAATCATTATATGACTAATCCTATATATACAAATGGTCGTAGCAGCCTCATGCCCTTCCAGGGCCAGGGGACTTGAGGCAATGCTCCCTGCCCAGCAGGGCTTGACAGAAGACATGATCCTGTGATCCCCGCCCAGTGGGGCTTGACAGGGATAGGACTGGCCAGGTCTGGGTCTCACATGATTTCTAGATGTGCACGAGTGGGTGCGGCACGCCCCAGACTCTGACAGGAGGGAGATTTTCATATACATTTTACTAATTTTTTTCATCTCTGACCCTTCTATTATAGAGAAAGGCCAAATAGCAATATTAAAATATTTACTCTAATTAATTCCATTTTAATATGCATGAATTTTGTGCACCGGGCCACTCACATTTATAATAATAAAAATGTAATAGGCTAATTAAACCAGACATCATTCCAGACATCCTTCTGGATGAAGCTGGAGCTTGAGGGAAGGCCTACTCGCATGAATCTCGTGCATGGGGGCCTCTAGTATATTATAAAAGTATGTCATTATAAATGCCAAATTTTTATTATATTTTGTCTGCATCTATGTGATAATCATATGATTTGTCCTTCTTAATTAAGATGGTGAATTATATTCATTAAATTATAAACATTAAACTAATGCTTTTAAAATTTTAATTTCACATTTTTAAATTATTTAAATTTAATTTAAAATTATTATGGCCTCGCCCTGGCTAGCGGTTTCTTGGTGTTTAGATCTTCAGCCAGAGCACACAAAAGGGTTGCAAGTTTGATTCCTGGTCAAAGGCACATACCTGGGCTCCAGGCCCCCATAAGTGTGCATGGGGGAGGCAACTAATTGATTTGTCTCATATCAATGTTTCTCTCTTTCTCGCTCCTTCCTCTCCACTCATTCTAAAAA
The DNA here is from genome assembly GCA_027563665.1 of Antrozous pallidus. Classification (NCBI taxonomy): domain Eukaryota; kingdom Metazoa; phylum Chordata; class Mammalia; order Chiroptera; family Vespertilionidae; genus Antrozous; species Antrozous pallidus. The sequence goes on along the minus strand of CM050513.1, from coordinate 40,094,141 downwards.
AAAATTATTAATGGAAAAAATGTCCTCAGGTGAAGATTAATCAACAATAATTTTTTTTTCTGGCTGCATGTGTCAGATGGAGGTGTTCCTCATGTTCATGTGATTTGCTTCTAACTAAACAGATATGGTAAAGGGATTTCCACATTACATATAAATATGTGTATATAATATGTGTGTACGCTTACACATGCACATAGCCTAGCCTATACCTTTATTGCAGTCAGTTAAACCCTGAGTAGAGGACCACCTAAGCTATTCCCAGATTCTTGGTCCACAGATATTCAAATAAGTGTATTGCTTTAATCCTGAAAGTTTGTTGTAATTTGTTACACAGTAATAGAAAACGACTACAACTTATAAAATAACTTGGCAGGTCCTTCTTTTTAATTGACTTTTAGAAATTGTAATAGTTGGTATAATTCCTTAAATAATTATAGTGTTCACAGAGTTTTCTTTGTGAGAATATTTTTAATTGAAGATTCCATTTCTATAATGTGAAATTATAGTATTTGCATTTTTTATTTCTTGTGCCAACTTGGTTAAAGTGTGTTTTCCTTGGAATTTCTCTCTTGCATCTACAATTTAAATTAATCTGCATAAATTGTGTTCCAATTATCTTATTTTTTAATGTATTTACAGTGACTCACTTGTTTATCAACCCACCAGAGAATTATCAATATTTTTACATCAACTTTCAGATTTGTTTATGGTCTATATTAAGTATTTCTACTATTAATTTTTGCTATTAGTTTCATTATTTCCTCCTTTCTATATGTCCCGGGTTTTATTTGTTCTTCTATTTCCTAGCTTCTTGAAATAAGTACTTGGATAATCAATTTTTAGAATATTTTTTCAATTGTATAGATTAATGCCATAAATTTTCTCTAAGAGGACTATAACTAGGGAGTTACAATGTTTTGCATATAAATATCATTGAATTCAACTTTTAAAATTTTTTTATTTTAAATTCTCTGACCAATGAATTAATTAGACATATATGCCATATTTTGCAAAAAAAAATAGTATTTTATATTTATCATATTTTAAATTCATTTTTTGCATTGATTTCTAGCTGGATTCTGCTATTGTAAGAAAACACATTCTACATCATTTCAATTATTTGAAATTTGTTGAGTCTTCCTATGCAATGCTCATTTGTCGATTATGGGAAATAAGTGCAGGATTCTCTATCACAGAGGACGTTTGTTTATCACATTGGCCAAATTATCATCATCTTTACAAATTCATATTTTTGTTCAGTCATGTACTAAGAGAAATATTAACATGCTCTACCATGTTTTTATTCTCCTTTTATTTCTGTTGATTTTTGTTTTCTACATTTTAAAGTGTTTATCAGGTACATAAGCATTTAACTTTTCTATCTTACTGGTAAACCAATTTTTATACTTAAGTATCTTATTTTTTATATTTAGTTTTTTATTATTGTTATTTGATTAAAAATCATATTATACAGTATATATTTTCTATCATTTTAGTATAAACCTTTCTTATTTATCATATATTAGACTTCTTTTATAAGCTATGTATGAATTTTAGAAATATTACCTCACATTGACTATTTCTTCCCACTTATATTTAATGCTATCATTTATATACTTTTATTTCAAAGTTAGAATAATATTATTGGTTGTAATGTCAAATTTTAGTTAGTTTCTTTGTCTCTTGGAGAATGGTGATATAAATTAAGTAAAACTCAGTGTTTTTGGATAGGCCAACCTATAGTACTTTTTTATTTATTGCAGGAAGTTGTTTGCAAAAGAAAAACAGTCATTCATGTGGATTAAGAAAAGTAAAAATAGAGAAAATAACTAGCATTACCATAAAACTCATCATACTCTAGTAAAAATATTAATAATTCCCATAAAAAATGTAAAAATATATGGAGAATTTATGTAACCAGAAGATTATTTAAGTTAGGGACCTTGGTGAACTTTTATGGCCAAATATTAAATTTTTAATATTATAACTCTCTCACTTTTCCTATAATACTTATAACTTTAAAAACACTTACATTGTTTCAAATATCTTTTTTGAAAAATAATTTAATAACCTATCATGAAATCTTTAGGTCATATCCTTATGCGGTGTTCTTAAATCAACACATATTTTAATTGAAAGTAGTTCTTCAGAATCTCAACTTTAATTTATTATGAATATACCAGAGGCCTAGTTCACGACATTCATGCACTAGGGGCGGGGGGTGGGGGGTGGTCAGCGCCGGCCTGCACCCTTTCATAGTCCAGGAGCCCTCAGGGGATGTCCAGCTAAAGCTACAGTCGGAGATCCTTAGTGCTGCCATGGAGGTGGAGAGGCTCCAGCCACCGCTGCGGTGCTCCACCAGCCATGAACCTGGCTTGTGGCTGAACAATGCTCCCCCTGTAGGAGCACACTGACCACCAGGGGGCAGTTCCTGTGTTGAGTGTCTGCCCCCAATGGTCAGTGTGCGTTATAGCAACCAATCGTTCCACTGTTTGGTCAATTTTCATGTTACCCTTTTATTATATAGGATAATCAGATCCGTTTTTAAAGTATCTGTACTACAAGCATGTCAAACTCAAAGGCTAACATGGGACACATAAACAAGATTTAAGTTTATGTGGACCACAAAAAAAAACAACTTTAATTCTCAAAGAAATGGAAGTTTATTTTGATAGAGACATTATGAATACAAAGGGCTGAAGTAAATGAATAATCATTGACATAAAATAATAGAACATTTTAATAAAAAATTAATATCTTTTCTTGAACATTAACTTACTAGACACTGAATAACTGCACAATAAGTGTAATGCAAATTTACCTATTTTTCTTGTTCTCTGAAATCGAAATATTTTCTGTTGCACACACAAGTCAGTCCAAGACTAATGATGGACCATTGGCTGCTAACATATTGCTGCTAGTATTAGTGGAAAGAAATGGTGCACCTCCACATAAGGCACATAAGGGAAATGAATGCAACACGATTATAGTAATCAGTCATTACCGAACGTCGTAGCTCGTTATTAATAACTAGAGGCCCAGTGCACAAAATTCATACATGGGGATGGTCCCCTCAGCCAAGCCTGCACCCTCTCCATTCTGGGATCCCTTGGGGGATGTCTGACTCTGAGATTAGGCCTGATCCGGCAGTAGGACATCCCTACCACAATCCTGGACCTCTGGCTCCTAATCGCTCACCTGCCTGCCTGACTGGTCACACCTAACTGCCCCCCCCCCCCCGCCTGCCTGATTATACCCCTCACTGCCTCTGAATGCTGGCCTGATCACCCCTAATTTCCCCCCCTTGCAAGCCTGGTCACCCTAACTGCCCCCCCCCGCCAGCCAGATCACCCCCAATTCCCCCCCTGCTGGCCTCATTTGCCCCCTCACTGCCCCTCTTTCCAGCCTAATTTCCCCCCAACTGCCCCCCTTCCCCCACTGACCTGGTCACCCCACACAGCTTGTTGTTCAGTCATTTGGTCATCCCTCACTAACCCCCCTGCTGGCCTGGTTATAGGCAGCCATCTTGTGAGGTCATGAAGGTCAATCTGCATATTACCTCTTTATTATATAGGATTATGTATAACAGGATATTATTAAAATTAAGTTACAAAATTTTCATTAAAATGTTTCTTAATACCATTATGTTGGCTGGGCTGCAAAAATATTTGTTGTGGGCTGCATCTGGCCCAAGGGCTGTGAGTTTGACATACTTGTTGTAGTGGTTATGAGTAATGTAAAGTGGGGGGAGGAGGGAAGAGAGACTATGCATGCAATTTCATGCATTTACATTTTTTTTGTTTCATGTTTCCCAGACAGTAAGCATTTGAAACAGACAATCTAGTTACTGAAAGGTAACTAGAGCAAGTTGTTTTCCTTTCAGATAAGTGTTCCTTCCCAGAGACATAAGTTTCTGGGTAGAGTTAGAGGGCAAGAAAGCCCTAATGCTGCCTCTTCTGGAAGCCTAATGAAGAAGAAGGGGAGGATACCAAGCCAAAGAAGGTTGTTGTTTCTTACCCACCCAAGCTATGATTAATAAATAACTAATGGAAAAAAGAAGAAAAATTCTCAGAACATTTTCTCATCTTGTCAAAGGAGATGGAGCATCAGTCACCTCATTGGGATCTCTGAGAAGGCAACAACAGCAGCCCTGGATCTATGGATGTCCTACTGCCCCAGACTGCTGGATTGGCCCATTAGAGCTGGGTGCAAGCATCCCCAGAAGCCTAAACTCATTGAGGCTTAGGAATAGTGTTTAGCTATTAAGCAGCCCAAATAGAAGGTATCTGGGGCTTCTTAAGGGGGAAATATATATATAGTTTTAAAAATATATCTAAAAACCAGTTTTAATTTTATACTCTAAATAACTTTGGCAATTAAATTTAAACAAACGTACTGTAAAGTGGCAGCAGCCAGCTTTATTATAGCCAGGTTTATTAGTTGCCAAAACCTACAGAATTGTACTATTGGATAGCAGGGGAAGAAAGATTCTTGATTTCCTTTTACTCAAAATAAAGATTTTAATTTGATGCAGATTAATTCAAGGCCTGGTTCAACATTCACCTTTTAAAATAAGTCTTCCCAGAAAATAAAATAAAATCTCCCCCAATATAATTATCATAATTATTTCTCTGTAACACAAAAGCAATTATTTACCTATATATCTTTTTTCACACTTATGAATCATATTTTTAAAAGAAACAATTATTATCCAGTTAGAGGACAAATATTTATAGCACTGAGTTATATTTTATTTTTTCTAAAGTATCCAGAATATTGGACTGAGTACACAATAGGCAAATAAACCTTCAATTTTATTTATATATTTCATGTTAATGAGCAATTTTATGTATAAAGCTGTGTTCATCTATCCTTTTTGCTCATAAACATCCCATATTATATGCATCTTTGATCAAGAATAAAAATAGTCCCACTTTACTATGTTAGATAAGAACAATCTAATTAGAAAATGCACATTTGTTTATTCAAGGACTCAAGAAAATAAAATATCCTTTTTTTAAGAAGAAATACATGAAAATATATGTGTGTTTATATACATTATATATGTTTTCTATAGATTTATGTGTTTATATATGTGATGTTAAGTATATGTGCATTTATACAAATGAATCTTTATATAGTAAAATTAAACAGAAATAGAAAAGAAGGTAGGAAAAAGGAACAAAATACAAATATGAACAATATCTGAAGTTGAAACTATATTTTTATTTTGGCCTGAATTATGATAGAAATTTGGGGGAGCAAAGAGAGGCAAATTAAAATAATTCACATTAAACTTTAAATTATATGATCAGGAAACTAAGTGTATCTTAATATATATTTCAATGTTTTAGTATTAATAAAAATAATATATTTTTGCAATAATACAAGTTTCTGATTTTTTTTTTGTCTTTTTTCATTAACATATTGGTTTTCCTTAAAAAAATTTTCAAGTATCTTTGACATTAATAGTAAGTAACTTCACTAATACTGAAAAAATTTCTAAAATGTTTTCTACCATGTTAGCCACCAGTGAAATAATATGCTGGAAGATATAAAAATGCTTCCCATATTCAGGGTTATTCTAAACCCAATTTTCTAGTGTTTGCCTTTAAATGTATATATTTTGCCAGGCCAGCACTGCTTAGTGATTGAGCATTAGCCCATGAACCAGGAGGTCACCAGTGTGATTCCTGGTCAGGGCGCATGTCACAGAGTTGCAGGCTAGATCCCCAATGAGGGATGGGCATGCAGCATATCAGGTGATGGATGTTTCTCTCTCATCAATGTCTCTATCTCTCTATCTCTCTTCCCCTTTCTAATATCAATAAAAACATATTTTTTTAAAAAATCATATATCTTGCTCACTTTCATATTTAGCATAATTTAATTTTTAATATAGAAACCCACATTCTAATGTGCCCTCCAAATAAGTAGTTCAATTGTGTTGAAATTTGGATATTTAGGTGGAACCAAGATGGTGGCATAGGTAAACACCTATCTTGCTGCCCCATACAACAATTCCAAAACTACAAGATAATGACAGAGCAAACATCATCCAGAATCACTGGAAAGATAGCTGAGTGAAAATTCCACAAATAAAAGTAAAGGTAGGACACTGTGACTCAGAGGAGTGGTGGAGGGCAGCAGTGAAGATACTTTGCAGAGTCAGAGATTTGGAGCTGTGCATGCACACCAGCGGAGAGGGCAGGCGGCTGCAAACCCTGCTGGTTTTCTCCAACAGGGAGGGCAAAGGCGTCCCACTGCACTGATTCCCCAGTTCCAGGCGAAGTCCAGGGAACCCACACTCATACTGGGTGAAACTGGACAGTGGGAAAGCATGCTGAAGCCTGGGCATGGCAGAGGTCTGTGAGCTTGTGGAGAGGGCGCATAAACTTGGGAACAGCAGTTTGCAGGTAAACTTGGGAACAGAAGTGCACAACCATGCAGAGAGGACTCGTGATTTGTTTCCTCGTTCGGGAGATTACCGGACTGTGTTGTGTTACAACCCTGGGTGAAACTTTGGGTGTGCAGACTCATTTGGGGGAGGCAGAGTTGTCCTGCAGCGGGTGGAGATCGCAGCGGCTTTCTCTCAGAGGTGTGTGCAGCCATTACCACATGGCACAGAGACCCAGGTGCTGCATAGGGTGGAGCTGACCCTGCCTGCTCAGCCCAGAGACTCTGCCCATCCAACCTGAACACAGCTTACCCTCACAGTCAATTGGCCTGGAGGTCAAACTCTCCTAGTGCTAACAATAATAATCTAGGCTTAACTTCAACAAGACTGTGCAACCCATAAAGGGCTGCAACAAGAGTATCCACCTCAGGTAACTGGGGAGGATGAGCCACTGTCCCTTAGAGGACATCTACCACACAAAGTTAATGGACCAAATCAGGAAAGCAGCCACAAGGCAGAGAAATGGAAAGAAATCAGATGTGAAAGAAATGGAGAAAAAAAGACCACTAGACATAGTTATAAAAACCACAGTTATACAGTTTTTCAAGAGGCTCCTAGAAGAGGCCGAGACCTACGAGGAAATGAACAAGACTTATGAGAAAATGAACAAGACCTACGAGGATATGAAAAAGAACCAACTAGAAATTAAGCATACACTGACTGAAATTAAAAAATGTTATACAAAGACCTAAAAGCAGTCCAAACCACTTTAACAACCAAGTCAAAGATTTTAAATACAAAGAAGCAAAATCCACTCAGCTGGAAAAGCAAGAAGCAAAAAGAATCCAGATAATTGAAGATAGTGTAAGGGGCCTCTGGGAAAACCTCAAGCATGACAACATCCGAATTATAGGGGTGCCAGAAAAAGAAAGAGAGCAAGGTAATGAAAACCTACTTGAAGAAATAGTGACCGAAAACTTCCCACACCTGGTGAAAGAAACTGACTTAAAAGCCCAGGAAGTTCACAGAACCCCAAAATATAGGAATCTAAAGAGGATCACACCAAGACACATCATAATTAAAATGCCAAGGGCAAAAGATAAAGAGAGAATATTAAAAGCGGCAAGAGAAAAACAGTTACCTATAAGGGAGTACCCGTATGATTGTCAGCGAATTTCTCAACAGAAACGATGCAGGCCAGATGGGAGTGGCAAGAAATATTCAAAGTGATGAATAGCAAGAATCTACAACCAAGATTACTCTATCCAGCAAAGCTGTCATTCAGAATTGAAGGTCAAATAAAGTGCTTTAAAGATAAGAAAAAGCTAAAGTAGTTCATCACCATCAAACCAATATTATATGAATTGCTGAAAGATATTCTATAAGAAGAGGAAGAAGAAAAAGGTAAAAATATAAATTATGAACAACAAATACACATCTATCAACAAATGAATCTAAAAATCAAGTGAATTAATAATCTGATGAACAGGATAAACTGGTAAATATAACAGAATCATGGACATAGAGAGGGAATGGACTGACAATTCTTGGGGAGAAAAGGGATGTGGGAGGTACAGCAAGAGACTGGACAAAAATCATGCATCTATGGGAGAGGACAGTGTAGGGGAGGTGAGGGCAGAGGGTGGGATGGGTACCGGGTGGAGGGAAGCTATAGGGGGGGAAAAGGGAAAACAATGTAATTAATAAACTGAACAATAAAGATTAAAAAAAAGAAATTTGGATGTTTAAACAGTTCTAATCAGAAATGCACTAGTGAGTAGGAAATTGCCAATCATGGAGATCTTTGGGTGCCACATATACTAAGCATCACATATCACTCATGATAAATTTCCTGCATATGAAAAATCTCTCATTATTTTGACTATTCATGTCACCAACATTTTAAATACCTATTCTGATACACTGAAATATTAATAACTAGATTAATTAAAATGTTGATTTCTTTCTTTCCTATCCCCTTGCCTCACTAGCATATAGAAATACCTGACTCAATTTTATTCATGTCCTCAAACTCCCAGGCATACACATTAATTTCTTTCTGCCCTCACATCTATTCCATGGACTCTCATGCTGATTTAGCTGCTAAATAAATATCCAAATTCAGAGACCATTTATGAGTCCTTGCTTTGGATCCGCCCTCATTTATTTGGCTTTGGAGAATCACAACATTGTCTCTCACAAGTAAAAACCCTGCAGGACTTCCCTACAAGCTGAAAGTCTGCTAATGAGTCCCTTCTGGTCTTGTTATAGAGAGACTAAATGTGGTGCTTTACACTTGCTGGACATACTTTACTACTGCAGTTAAGTCTGTATTGAGTATGTCTATCACTTCTCCACAGAACATGGGGATACTTATTACCAATGTAACAATGTTTTGTGTCTTCAAATAAAATTCTGAATCAACAATCGAAGTTCCATTTCACACCTATTACTCTCTTATTTATTGAAGCTTGCAATAGCTCATCCACATTTTCTCTGTCTGAAAACTTATTAGTATTGTCAAGCTTGGTTCATTTATTTGCTCATTAAACATTTATTTATGGCCTACTATGTGCCAAACATGTGCAGGGCATTGACGATGCAGCTATAAGTCAGGCAGAAATTCCTGCTTTCAAGAGGCTAATCCCTAGTGATATTGAACAAGATGAATAAATAAGACATACAACATTTAAACACTTTCTACTAATTCACCTATGGCTTACCTAGTTTCTTCACAATCCATCATGCTAGGTAAATTTTCCCCATATTCCTTAAACATCTGATCCCATCATCTCCCTTATCACTGTCAGCTAATTCACTTTTTAAAAAAACTTGTGGGGAAAATAGAAGCCATTAAACAGAAACGCTCAACTTTGTAAGATCCCTACCTGCAAATATGTTTGCATCAGTTTCCATCCTTTTTTTCTACTTTCATTTCAAACTTGAAGAGACATTGCTCTTTCTATACGGCATGTCCTGGAGTCCATTCTTTTTGGCCCTGATTCTCCTCCCTCTTTATGTGCTTTCCACATATTACAACACACTCAAATTTTCTCTTTTTTTAAAATAATTGTCTCACAACCTCATGTTCTTTCATCATTCTCTCCCACTTCTTTCATAACTAAACAATTTGAAATTGTTTTCTCTGGCCACTGAATCCAATTACTATCTTCCATTTAATCTTTCAGGCCACTGGAAACTTGATTGGGCCTGAATTTCTCCACTAAAATTACTTTCACCAAATCACCTTCTATCTTCTTGCTGCTAAATTTCAATGAGTAATTTATCCTTGAATTCTCAACATCATGAAACTGCTAATAAATCATTTTTGCCACCCTCTTTTGACCTTGGCATTCATGATTCCACATCTTCCTGGTGTTCTTTCCCTGTATCCATCTCTGTATTATCTTTTTTTGAGGCATGCACTTGTTCCTATCTTTCTCTTTCTTCTGATTTTTATTCAACACTTTATTTTTCTCAGAGAAGAATTCTCTTATCTTCCCACACAGAGTACATTTGGAGGGGAGGGGAAGGATTGATTTCATCAACTCCAATAGCTTCAATTCACTACTGAATATGTCCAAAGAAAAGGCTATAAATGAGATATCACCTGCAAATTCCAAAAGCATTTATGTAATTGCCAAATCAGTCATCTCAATTTAAAGTGTCCAAAACTGAAATCATCATCACCCTCCCAAAAATTCTGTAGCTCATGGGAATCTTATTTCTTTGTATGATGACTCCAGCATTCAGTTGTCAAACTAGAAAGTTCAAATTAAGCCTTGACTTCGCAATAAGCTTCATTCTTCTCCCTCAACACAACCTCCAATTCTTGTGTATTCATTATGTTCTTAACAGCTCAAGAAGCAGTCCATTCCTCTCCATTCTCACTGTCATTCTAGAGGCTTATATTAATAACTTAGTGTTTTAAAATAAAATGGTGACTTTCTCCTGAGATATTTCCCTCAGTTCATTTTATAATAGTGGGATAGACACTCTAAAAAGTTACCAGAATCATTTTCATCATCTATACTTTGCATTACTGTAAGAGTATTTTCACTGGTCTCCCTGCTTTTCGACTTTTCTCTAACTCTCTAACCAGAGCCAAGAAAATGTTTCCAAAGGAGAAAGCTGATTAAATGATTCGCCTATTTAAAAATTTAATGAGCCTTCATGATCCTTAATATAGAGTTCGAATTCCTTTCATGAAATGTCTTATTCCTTGCCCTGACAATCTCCTGCTTCCTATCCTCTACCTTATTTCTTAATCTATCCACACTAAGTTATTTTCTCATTTTTGACCTATGCAGACACTAGTTCCTTTGCTTAAAATACCATGCACCAACTTTCCCAGCTGACAAACTCTAACTCATCCTGCAATTATCAAGCTATTTCTTTTCTTTTACCTTACTTGATTTTTTCAGCCCTTTTTCATTCCCATCAATTGGATTATATAACCCTCTTACTTTTATCTCATTCTTTGCTTACAGCATGTTGTAATTGGTTTTTATTAACCTCCCTCCTTCACTATATTGCAAGATTCTGAAATATAAACTGTATTTGGCCTTTGTATTTCCAAAACATAACCAAATGTCTAGCACATAGTATGCACTGAAATATACACTAAATTCATACTAAAAATAGGAGAATAAAAGTAAGTAATATAGCAACATAACATTCAAGTTAAAATATATTAAATTAGATTATGAGTTAGATTATCTTTTATCACCTCTTTTATTCCTTTATATTCCTTTATTCTTTTAAGCAGATGAGTAGAACATGGGCATTTTTGAGTAGTCAAATTAAAATCAATTTTGGAGAATTTTAAATTTTAAGACCATCTACAATTTGAAAAAAAATATAACCTGGTCTAAACAGCATCCTCGGGAAATTAATTTTTTTTCCAACTCTATGGAGCATTTTATTCACATTGTCAAGAAGCAACAGGAAGACCATTAAATTGAGAACAAAAAGTACAAAGACATGGAATGTACAATTCTGGGTCCTCGGTGGGGAAAAAATTAACAGAACTGTAGAATGTTCAAAACATTGTTTATATCAAGCCCAAGGATAGGAATTAGATAGGGAATCACTTTTTAACTATACCTTAGAAATAAAGAGAGCCATTAGCTAAAGGAAACTTAGAACAATTAAAAAGTACCAAGTTTTGAAGGAAGAAAATTTATAAATCTTATTACTCCAAAGGTAAAGAATAGAAAGAAAAACAAGAGAACTGCACACCCCAAGTGGCAATCTTGCTGTAATTCCAGATGAAGCAAGGAGGTGAAATTTATTCAAACACCCATAGAAGCACTCTGAAATATCACACTTTGACCAATGTGTTCAAGAATGTTTCATGTCATCTAAGATTTGGCCCACATTCCTTCTTATTAAATTTTGACTCTATTAACCTTTAAAACAAATCAGAAATGATAAGAAAACAAATAGCTACTTAATAATCAGAATGTTTCTTAAACCAAAGGAAACTCAGGTCCTCTGCCCATTTTTAATTGGATCTTTTGTTTTTAGTTGTTATATGAGTTCTTTAGATATTTTGGACATTAGCCTCTCATTAGAGGTATTATTTGCAAATATTTTTCTCCCATTCAGGTAGTCGTCTTTTTTATTTTCTTGATCGTTTCTTGAAACACTTCTTCCAAGAAGACAGAGAAAGACCAACAATACATGAAAATATACTCAATTCCATTTGCTATAAGGGAAATACAAATCAAAGCCATAGTGTGATTTTACCTCATACCTGTTAGAATGGCTATAACCCATTATCGAGTGTTGAAAGTAACAAGTGTTGGAGAGGCTATGGATAAAGTGGAACCCTCCTACTTTGCTAGTGGGAATGAAAATTGTACAGCCACTATGGAAAACAGTACAGAATTTTCTCAAAAAATAAAAAATAGAGCTACCATATGATTCAGTGATCTCTTTGCTGGGTATCTGCCTTAAAAACTGAAGACAATTTATGAGTAAAAATATATGTACCCCCTATGTTCACTGAAGCATTATTCATGGTGGCCAAGACAGGGAATATCCTTTGGTGGATGACTGGATAAAGATGTGGCACATACATACAGTGGAATTTTGCTTAGCCATAAGAAAAGATGAAATGATGCCGTTTGGGACAACGGGAATGGATCTTGAGAATATCATGATAAGTGAAATAAGACAGACAGAAAAGACAAAAACCTTATGATTTCACTCACATAGAATGTAAAACAAAAAACAACAAACAAACAAAAAACTCATAAACACAGACAACTGTATGATGGTTAGCAGAGTATGGGGTTGGGGAGGAAGCAAAAGAGGGTAAAGGGGGTCAAATATATTGTGATGAAAGGAGATTTGAATTTAGATCATAAATACATACTGCAATATATAAATGATATATTATAAAGTTGCAATTGAAACTTACATAATCTTATTTAACAATGTCACCCCAATACATTAAACAAAATTAAGTAAAAGAGAATCTCCTTTCATTGTGTATGTTAGTCTGTTTGGGTCTACATGAATAAACGTAATATTGGTGAATAAGCTGAGCTACTAAATCCCACCTTAAATCTTGCCCACGATCTGAGAAAAATCCTGGCTCCTGTCTAGGAGTTGGCTAACACCTCTATGTCACTGGCCCAAGACAGGAAAACATCTGTCACACTATTGGTTCCACATGGGTCTGCATAGCCACAGCTTTCCAGATGCCAGGTACAGCGGGTACAGTTGAGTGAATGTTCAGATCTTGTACCCATTGCTTCAGTATCCAGAATCCTCTTGGCCATACGTATCTAAGCTGCTTAGATCCGGTCTGGTTTCCAAAAGGCTGGATGGCAATCATGTGAAGCACCCCTGATAACTTATAGTTCACAAGTTAATATTGGTAATATTTAAAAATTAAAACACTATGGCAATTATTTCTAAAAGTTCTATTTAGTAATATTTTACCCTTTAGATATTAATTATCTATTTTCTTTCCCTTAATTTTTATGCATAAATGTATACTGTTTTTATACTGAATATTATTCTGTAATCCAATTTTTATAAGTGAAAAACATGTCAAATGTAGAGTATCTAATAGAATATTTCAAATAAAATTCTAAGTTAACATTTAACAGATAATATTGTTCTTACTGATAGAATTTATTTTCTATAATAACTATGTGATTTAGAAAAATCTACAAGTTCTTTTTGCTACAGAAACTAATTTCCAGGGTCTGAATTTAAAACTGTGCTTTTTAAAATCCTTTTCAGAAAAAGACCATTAGAAAAATTGAATTGCCCCCCTAAAAACATGAATGACTGGTTTTTTCATTATTAGCAATAAAACTAAGACTAAATGAAATTTTAAAATACCCACTTATCGTTAATTAATGCAAACTATATTTCTGGAGTTTCTCAAATTTATTCTTATTACAACACAAATTTATTTATAACATTTAAAATATTTGACACAACTTTTATACCCACTTGGTATTTTAAAAAGTGCAAAATTCACTTTTTTTCTTATGCTTCAGGAGTAATATTTATGTCTACCCACAGAAAAATTTGCAATTTTTAAATATAACATTTAAAGATATACCTGGTATTTCATTATACTGGTAAAAAAAAAAATAAGTACACAGCTATGCATTCTTTCAGCACTTTATATATTCTGTTCAAGGAATGAAAATCAGACCTTCATTTTTTTACCAATGAAAATTTCTTCATAAAAAGGATTTAGAAATTCATTGTAAATAGTTATACAAAAGACCCAATTTTAAAAATGGATAAGAGAGATTTAAATGACTATTGCAAAGGCATTTTTAAAGAAAACTTCAAATAGATTTAGACTATGTATAATCTAACCTTACTTCAGTTTTCTAACTTGGGGGCAAAAATAATAGCTTCATTAAAAGCCTTATTTTTAAGTGAATACTCAAGTAAATTTAAGTGTACTGGAAAAAAAAAGCTGTTCGTAAAATATTAACTAAAATTTCTATTAGTAGTTCACCTCTTTGTAAAATTGCCTAATATGCAAAGAACCTAAAGCAGTCATATTTTTATGCAAAAATTAAAATCTAAAGTAACCAAGACTGTAATATAAAAGTTCCAAAGGCCTCCATTAATAAAAAAAAGGGGGGGAGGATAGTGGGGTAATATGTAAAGAAAAATATCCTGTAAGTAAATTACATCTAGAAAATTCTTACTTCAGAAAATTAATTTCCATTTGTAATGCTAACAGCAGGACACCCATGAAAAACACACAAGGTGTCAAAATAAGCCAAAGGAAAATCATTTGGGCAAAAATAAAAAGAATCCCAGTCTAATTTACAGAAAAGATTCCTTTATTAACTTTTGGTTGAGAATATGTTTGTATATTTTCAGAAAACAACTCCAAGACCATATGGATTCCTACAACAAAGAGGAACTGACAGGTCTGTTTCAACCACGAAGACAGTCCAGAGATGGAAGACGCTAATGACACCTTGCCATGCTAGCAGTCAGCAGCTGTGTGTCGCTGCAGGCGGCCCAGGACCAAACCAGAGAGTGTGGAACCTGCATTGCCACCATTTGTCCACCATTCAGATATCATTGCTGACATGTACACATAAGGAACTATTTGATATTGAAACTGGCTCTCAGAACTGTTGGACACTGAAACTGAGACTCAAACATTTTTTATTCTTAATAGGTTAATTTCTAGTATGCAGATGCAAGATTTTTTTTTTTAAAGAAACAGGGGGGAGGGGGAGATAGATACAGAGGCCAAGAAGCATTGAACAGACTGTCAAACTACAGTGGAAAGGCAGGGAGGGTAGGGGACAGGGGCTGTGGGAAATCAACTGAAGGACTTGCATGCTTGCATATAAGCCTAACCAAGTGATACAAGACACTGGGGCGGGGGCAGGTGAGAGCACGTGCTGGGGGGTAGGGGAGGCTGAGGGGAAATTAATGGGGGGGGAAAGGAAATATATGTACTACTATTTGTAATACTTTAAAGAATAAAAAATATATATATTGAAGGGGAAAAAAAGCCTTATTTTTAAATGATTGAAGTAACTCCTAGAATACTATCATCATTTCAACTTCTTAAGACTACTTTATATAACCTTTAGGGAGGATTAAAAATTATTTTATTATATAGCTTCTGGTAATACACTCCAGCTTGTTCTTTAACCGTGGGAAACACTAAAGTTATGTATACTTTTACCACCCCACCCCCAGATTGCCTAAACTCTTATGTACTCTGAAATATGCATTATGTTCTCCACTCTACAAATGTTATAAAGTAAGCATAACCATTGAATTTCAGTCCTTGTAGGCAGCAGTATAAAATACCCATTATCATAGCAGGACATAGCAAAGAGAGAACCTGTATCTTCACAATATTATAACTTATGTCTAAAGAAAAAAACATACATATGTGTAAACATGCATACACATATACACTTCACATTTAGTGAATGGGAATGAAGTTGGTTAAGTTTGAGTTCAGAACACCATCTTGCCTGCCTGTGACTTTTTCCCCTGCAAGGGGCTTCTAATAATTAGGCTTTATGCTCACTCAATCATTTATGCTTGGAAAATCTTTTTGTGTGTTTTTTGTTGCTGTTGTTGTTGTTGTTAATATGTTTTTATTGATTTCAGAGAGGAAGAGAGAGGGAGAAAGAAACATCAGTGATGAGAGAGAATCATTGATTGGCTGCCTCCTACGTGCCCTCGACTTGGGATCAAGCCTGCAACCTGGGCATGTACCCTGACCAGGAACCAAACCTTGACTCCTGGTTCATAGTTCAGTGCTCAACCACTGTACCACACCGGCCAGGCAGAAAGATGCTTTCTTGACAGGACGCGATAAATCAAATTATTTTAACATGTAAATAATAGATAATAATTTTATCACTATTTTGCAGAAGACAGGTATTTAGTTTTGTTTTAAACAAAAGAAAAATCGTTTAAAATTCATTGATCTTCATTGTATACTTCTTTCCAGAATCAATGCACAGGTAAGAAAGATATATTAAAGGAAATGCATTTATTTTTCTTTTCTTTTTTTTTTAAATCTTTTTTATTTATTTATCTTTATTGCTGAAAGTATTACAAATGTCCCCTTTATTTGTGTGAAATGAGAGCCCAGTGCATGGGAAAACATATTTGGCAATAATACATCTGATAGCAGGGTGAAATTATATCACATAAGCAGTGACCTATACTACTTACATATAAAGTTGGCCATAAATCCTGTCACAATATACTTCCTGTGCTGACTTCCATTTCTCCTTGTCTTACACTGAAATCTAATAGGTTCAGGAACTAAATATAAGCAACTATCTGAAGACAATACATTTTTAAAAATTCCTGCATTTTGATGAAGATAACACGAGACACGTGAGAGAGAGACAGAAGAGAAAAGCTACAACTAAAAGTTTTCTTTTTAACAGCTCACTGGTGTTTCAATGTAATAACGTTCTTCACCTGGATGCCTACAAGCAGTCCAGCTGAAACCTGATAACTCTGTTTCTGTTGGTTCCACATTGAATCTTACAATGCTAAGTAAAAAAGCAATGGTGACAACGTTACTGCACTGACTGCTGAAATAAATTGAATCTTATTACTTTAGACATATAGCATGAGTTCATGTTTGTACTTCAAACATGAAATCACAGGAATGTTATATTAATGTTTTCTGAAATCAGACATCACAGAAAAAAACAAAATGTGCCAGAACTAGACTATTGGGCAACAATGATAATTCTCTCGCCCTGGTTCATTTTGCTCAGTGGTTACAAGGTCAGCCTGCACAGCAAAGGATCAAGGGTTTAGTTCCCATTCCTCTCACATTCTTTCACCTTTCTCTCTTCCTCCCTCCCTCTCTCCATGCCTCCCTCCCTTTCACTCTCTTAATCAATGAGAAAAACAACAACAAAAACAATAAAATGATTTCTTTAAAACTTTTGAACACTTTTTCTAAATTTCCAGAGGCTTCTTACGTAAAAAAGAAACAGCAATATCATGAATCAATATTGTTGATTAATTAGGCTTAAAGAATAACTAGAAAATATATTGCAACCCAAATCATACACTCGTATTTGGAAAGGTGAATTCTCAAGTTCCAATAGATTTTAACTTTTGGTATAATCCGTAAAAGCATTTACATATTCTAATGAAACTTTTATTATTTTTAGAGTCAATACATGGAGAAGAATTTTATGGGGTATTAAAACTATTTAAAACATCAAATGACACTACAAGGCAAATTCACAATTTTGTATTAGTTACTGTGATAGCTATATATTTCAAAAAGTTACCTCTATGACCATTGTATGCAAGTGACCATCTGATGATCTCGAGTGTACATAATTCAATTCATTAATAGTTAAATTTAATGAAGAAGCTAACTTACCGGTGGATCAGCCCCCTTAGAACCAGTCAGACCTCCTGTTAGGGATTCGATATCCTGAAAAGGGGAGAGGTGTTGATTGTAAAATGCTACTCAGCAGCATGGAGAACTTCCCAATCCCACAGTGTAATATTTTCTTTAAGCTACAAATTTAAGTAACTCAGCTACATTTGTTTTGTTTGTAGACCACCTTGCTATACAAATGCTATACAAATAGCCTGTATCTAAAAATTTAGATTTGTTTCCAACTCTGTACAATCTGTAAAAACAAAAAATAAAAATAGACAAAGTATTCCTGACTATACAAAAAAAAGCTTTAGGTGGGAGAGCAGACGTTTTGTTCTCTGAGGAGCTGAAGTAAGTGCAGAAAGGAAGTGAAAAAAAAATTAGTGAAACTTCAATATAATATGTAATTTGCAAGAATACTAATCCCATGGAAAATGCTGAACCTACAGAAATTATTAAATCACTCATCCTTCATCTGTTATAGAATAGGGGTACAAGGGCAGAATAAAATAGGAATGTTTTTATTCCTCTTCTTCCTTTATCTTTCCTTTCCATTCCCTTTACTAACAGGATGTGTAAGTAATTGATTCATCAACTGTTTGTGTTTAACCTTATGTTCTGGCTAAGATTTTACTGCAGTTCTCAGTTGGCTAGAAAAGAACCGAGACCTTTAATCCAGCCCTGGACTTACACACCTGGCCACCAGGTATGCGGAGGCTGATGTATTAGGTCTCAGAAACACCGAGATGATGCGCACCCGATCACCCCTTGACCGGTTTCAGAACACTGGCCATCCTGTTCTGAGGGCCAGTAATGAAGACATTCATCAAGACTCAGGACTCCCCACAGGGACTCAAATTTCAGACTGCAGATCACCAGAACCCTCCTCTACACCCCTTACCCATACTCTCTTCCCCTGATTCCCCTATAAAAGGTTATTCATAACAAGTTTACGGGGAAGATGGATGTTAAGGTTTTCACCCGTCGTCACCTTCCCAGATTTCCAGCATCTGATATTAAGTGCACTTGTAATCTCATCCCTGTCTCTGCATGTTGGCTGGATAGTGAGAGTAGTGGCATGAGCACTGGACTCCGGTTTCATACATAGATGAAACTACAAACAGATATGGATAGATTAGCAATTCTTTTACAAGGGTCATTTCTAATCTTGAATCAGTAACCACAGGGGATCATGCCTGAGTAGAATGACTGTCAAAGGTATTGCCAATGGAGAAGGGAGTGATGCTGTGACACGCTAGAGAGCATGCAGAGCGCAGGCACAAGCAGAGCTCCGCCTGGCCACTGCAGGGCTTGGGTTCCAGGTTTTCTAATCACACGACTTTGCCAAAAGAAACTAAAGGTGCACGGTTTCAAGTAAAATCTCTCAGGATGTTAATGTCTGCAAGTGTTTTAATTTTCAAATCATGGTCCCACACCTCCCAAATGAAAAAGCAAACAAATAAAAACTGTCGGCTCAAGGGCTATCAGCTAGGAGTTTGGAGTTATCTTGAAAAGCTACACTATTTGCTAAATAGTTTCTTTCGTGTGATCCTGGTCACTTCTTACATGTTTGCATCTCCTACATACAGGGTTGAGGAACCTGGGGAAATATTGCTCTATTAAAAACATCAAATGAAAGAAAATTGAATAAAGATAGAAAGAAGATAATAGGTACCTATGATCAGAGGAACAGCCAACACCTTGATATTATGAAAATTTATGTTACTAGTACTTAATCACAACATTTCCCTAATTATATAAAAAATGGGGAATCTTAACAACAAATGTGGGGCTCAAATGAGCATGTGAAGAAAACACTGAAGGCAGGGGAGAAGGAAGGGATGGCGCAATGCAAATTTCCATTTGGAGGAGCTGATTTTAAATGGCAACTCAGTGGGTGATGAATTTCTACATGCATATTTTATTAGGGCCATAAATGACAAAAAATCACAAGGGATGCTAGCAAAAAAAATTAAGCTGTCTTCTCTGTAATGGATATATTATATATAATGTTTTCTTATACAGCATTCTTTTGGGGAACCCTCCTATTCCCTGACTCTAGCTCCATAAAAAAAGGCTTATAAAAATTGCTTCAAATGTTGTAGGAGCCTGCCAGAGAATTAAGGCGATTTAGGTTCTGGAAGGTATAATGGTATAGACTAAGTCCTCAATTTTATTGTTTGAGCAATGTTTGATACTAAATTTTCTCTCTGTTTTCAAATTTTAGATTGTTTCTGACTCTCAAAACCTAAAAGATCCTAAATAATAGTCCTGTATTCTTCTATTTTTAAAATGTTCCCTCTCTCCATCCTGTTAAAATTTTTTATTTCAATACCATGCACACTATAAACAACCAAATCACCTACATTATTAGATCTTGCATGTCCTTTAACATTTCTATTAAGTCATCTATAAAGTATGACTTAAAAGTAGTATAAAACATATTCATAAGTTGCCAAATAAAATTAGTATTCCTTATAAATCCAAAGATAACATAATTTTTAAAAACATTTCAGAATTTTAAGGGATGAACTGAGAAGATTTGGTAGTAAAATGGCTAAACTATTAGATTAACAGAAAAACACACAACCCATTTTCTTGTTATGACTATAACTTAAAAAAAAAGTTCCAAATTCTATTCCCATGTAAGGTCTATTGGGAGTACATTTACAATGAGATAATATTATGTTAAGTACATTTTGAGTAATACCTTTTGTTCTTCATAGAAAGGCATATAACTTAAATTAACAGTAGAATTGCTGATCGCATTACCAGAGATAATAGAGAAATTAATTCAGTTTTCAAAAGTATTTTAGCAATTTGATGCATTTTGTCATAGTGTTAAAAGTTCCATCACAATTTTCTTACTATCATAGATAAAATGTGAAAATTTTCTTAAGCTTTTCATGATAGTCATGGTCCTGAGAAAAATAAAGCAAAGGAGAATTTAGAAAATAAATTGAAATGCATTAATATTTATGGTTTTTAACATGCTGAATTAAAGCAAACTCTGAACTAACTCATGGCTGTAAACAGAGTAAAAGATGTACATTTTTATTCCATTCACTTGTTTAATTCAAAAAATTTTTGAGCTTATGTTCTACTTTGAGCATAAGTTGAAAAAGAATGTCCCACTTGGATAGACACCCCTATTAAGCATATTTCATCTCTCTCCAAAAAAATTCAGGCGTGAATGAGCATAAGTGTGTATGCTTTTTTGTGGTAAAATTAATAGGTTAAATAAATAATTGTTTTGAGATGCTCTGAACATAATTAAAAGTGAGTAAATCTTTTTTATGGTTATTAAGTATTTAACTTACAAAATATAAGCAAAACCCTTGACAAATGTATTTTTTAATCTATTTTTATATAGGTAGCAAGCAAAGGGGACATCAACAAGTAAATACATTGGTATGCTAGGAAACTTTTAAACAAACTAATGTAGTAATATTTGATTTAAAAATTTTAAAACAAAATTTGATTTTTTATTATTACAGTTAATAGAGTTAATACTCTATTATACTTCATGCTTTAGATTTAATAGCTAATAAACTAGCTACCACTTACTGAACATTTACATTCCAGGCACTCTCTTTAAATGCTTTAAACACATTGTAATCAGCCTTACAAGGTGGTTATAGCAGCCTTATAAGTGTGGACAAAAAGGGCCCACAAGCTAACCTGACAAGCTCAGGGCGGGCCTGTGGAGTGGCACTGCAAACTGAGAGACATAAAGTAACCACAAAGGATGGTCTGAAATTAAAACTTTCTTCATTAAAAGTAGTCTATGGTAGGTAGTCATATTCTAGGCTGGTACCTTCCCTGACAAAAATCAACCTTTTCCTTAACTGAGCCTATTGTCTTTTTTTTTTTTTTTTTTTGCATCTACTATAATGTATCTTTGAAATGTCAGGGTAACTTCCCTTTTTCTGGACCCTTCAAGGCACAACCAATGCACTGGGGCAGAAACCACAAATTCCCTAATTGTTAATGTTATCTGCTATTGCTATTGTGTTAAGTGTTGACTGTTAACTATCCTGTACCCAACTATGTAAAAGAAGCAAACATCTATCACTTTACTTTTTATCCAGTCCCAGAGGTTTCCACCCCCTTTGCTTTTTTCCCACCTCCCTACTCTATCACCAATGGATTTCATGTAACTCACTTACATCTCTTCTTTTAATTGTAATATATAAAATAAGGTGCAAAACTGCCATTCCCCAGAGCCTTACCTCAATTCCTTCTGAGTCTGTTTCCCAACAATTGTCAACAGTTTGGTTCAAATAAACTCAAACAAATTCTTCACAGATTTGAATGTTTCTTATGTTAACACTAGAGACCTGATACATGAAGATTCATGCAAGAACGGGCCTTCCTTCCCCTGACTTCCAGCACTGCCTTCGCTCCGGCCAGAGCAACCTTTCCACATTCCCATGCTACCCAAAGGCCTGGAGTGGCTGGGGCAGTGCAGAATGCCGTGGTGAGGATGCAAGCATCTCACCCTGCTCCCGGCTGCTCAGCACCTGTATATGCAAATTAACCCACCATCTTTGTTGTGTTCATTTGCATACTCACTCCTGATTGGCTGATGAGCATCATAAAGGTATGGTCAATTTTCATCTTACTCTTTTATTAGTGTAGGTAAGTTAGTTCTTTCTTTTCTCACTTAACAGGTTAAGAGTTTATATAATTTACCTAGTATCACACAGCTATTTGCATGATGCCCAACTTGTTTTTTTAATACTAGTTGTAAAGGAACAGCTTCACCATGGTATCTGGTGACTTTGCACATATCCACAAAGGCAAGGTTATACCACAGGCTGGTGGAATCCCCTGTGAGCCACCCAAAAACATAACAAGGTAGATGGTCTTATGAAGAGCCTCCACATGGCTGTTTATCATTCTCCTCCCTGTCACCAATGAGGCATGGTACTGTCCACTTCACTTTTTTCCAAACCAGATCCATTTGCAGTCTATAAAACTGCCTGGGTGCAATATGAAATTAGCTCTTGCCAATAGAGCAACTCCTCTACTCATATTGTTTACTATCTGACCCATCCAATTCAAAGCAGGGCTGTGGAAGTAGGGACCAGGGCCAGAATTAGAGTGAGGCAAATGATGTCTAAAACTTAAGGAGGCACTCATTCTAAGTTTCATACAAGTGCTGACCCTGCACTTGCAGGACCCTGAGATTTAGTATCTCCTTAAAACTTGGGCCCTAGCAACATCATTATTAGAGTCCTACAAGAACAGGTTTGGCAGTTATACAATACTGGAAGTGAGGGACTCCTTAAACTTCGTGCCCTAAGTACTTTACTTGGCTCACCCTAGTCCTAGCTCTTCTAAGGACATGGAGAGCTTATGCCACCATGACTTTGTTTATGCTATATATGCAATAAAATATTTTCAAATCTATTTGGACTTGTTGTCTCCTTTATAGAAGTCAAATTTATGGAAGTGTAAGAAGACAACCTGGCACTTGCCTGCATGCTCACAGAATGCTTGCTATTTATACCAGTAATATATAGTCTCTGCTATATGACTTGTTATCAGCTGCACAGAAAACAACAACAACAAACAAACTAGGACCTATCAATTATATAATCAACTTTATTTTTTAAAAATAAATTTCAGGTAATAAAAGTTTCACTTCTCTCTCCAAGGTGTCGAAGGTCTAAGTGAGATTGTTAGCCAGCCCTTGACACAAACTGTATAGAGTCCATCTCTTTTCTTATTGGGCAAATCTGTTCCTGAGATGGAAACCTGGTAATCCAGGGCTGACCTATGAATCAGAAGTCTTGAAGCTTTGGAAGGTTGACCTGCAGATGGAGTGAGGCAATCAGTGTCAGAGCTACAAACAGGGTGAGATTT
This sequence comes from Antrozous pallidus, assembly GCA_027563665.1. Classification (NCBI taxonomy): domain Eukaryota; kingdom Metazoa; phylum Chordata; class Mammalia; order Chiroptera; family Vespertilionidae; genus Antrozous; species Antrozous pallidus. The sequence continues at coordinate 40,070,478 of CM050513.1, read as the reverse complement.
GAGGGCATCCTGGAGCCTGGGTAACACCTCAGCACAGGTTTAAAATAAACTCCATGTTACGCTGAACTGATGCTGTTGGTTTTCCATCTGCACCCCTTCCCTATGATCCATGTGATAATAGTTAACATATTTTTCCCTTGACAGACAATTTGAGTGATGGAGCTTTCGGGATTAATCATAAGGTTTTCAGTGCAAGTCATTAAGTTTAGATATAAGTCCTGCTTCCTCTGTGTAGAGGTGGGAAGAGGATATTGGAATTTGAGGTCTCTTTTAAGGCTATTGCTGGATCTTTATTTTTATTTCTGAAGAGTTATGGTCAAGAAAAAAATGTTAAAATAGTTTGGATGTCAAGTACATTAAAAATTATGAAAATGAGATTATAAATAGTCAATTGAATCTGACATTACACATGCCACAAGACCCAAAACATCTATATATATAAAAGCCTAATATGCAAAGTGTCCCCTTGGGAATTTGACCAGAAGACCGGGAACTTGATTGCTCACTATGATGTGTGCTGACCACAAGGGTGCAGCGCAGAATGAAGGAAGGCCCCTGCCAGCAGCCAGCAGGCCCCAATGGGGCCCTGATCACTAGCCAGACCTAGGGAACCCTACCCGTGCACAAATTTCATGCACCAGACTTCTAGTCTTTACTATAAACCTGATAGTCAATTTAAACTTTATATCAAATTTTCAAGCATAATTTTTCAAAAAAAATAACTTTATATAGTATGAAGATACTTGAAGCATAACAATATTGTTACCAGATACAAGTATTTTAAAATTTGAGTTATGCATATTTATAATTTGGGACTATTTTAGAAATTCTTTGGAAGAAAGTCATTATATTTCAATATAGAGTACATTTTAATGCATTAAACATTCTATGAAAGTGCATCAGTGCATTGTATAAAATAGTAAAATATCAATAATTTAAATTGAATGCTTATTTTCAAAATTTGTTTCAAAGTCTTTAAAATTATTTGATGAGGTTTTATGTTTGTAAAAAAGTTTTTATAATTCATATACTCAAAATATCAAAATTAAGCATTTCTCTCATCCCTTTTAATCTGTAGTGATAACAGCATTTTGTTAAAATTCCTGAAACTATTCCTCACCTCTCATTTCTCTTGGAGCAGGTTGCTGTCCCCACTACCTCATTGCAACCTGTTTTATCAAGGTTGCCAATGCTACCGAGTTGACTGACTCAGTTGTTACTGTGTCATTATCATTTTTCTTGATCTCTAAGCCACATTTTACACAGTGGGTCACTCCATCCTTCTTGAAATACTATTTTTTCTTGGTTTCAATTTAGTTTCACCCTCTATATCAATTTATTAAATACCATGGTTTTAAATACCATATGTGTGGATAAGTTGTGAATTTATTTCAGCCTTAACTTCTCAGAGACCCACAATGCCTACTCCAATCTTCACTTGAAAAATCAAACTTGATTTCCACCTGAACATCTCCAAATTAGGCTCTTATGCCATTGCTGTCCATCTTGACATTATCACTCGTCTAGTTTCTCAGGTCAAAATTCATCAGCAAATCCTGCCAATTTTATCTCTATGCCTTAAATAAATTTGCCTATATCTTACCACCTATATTCACATCATCCTAATCCCTTATGATTTCAGAGAGGAATCAGGGAGAGGGAGAGGGATATGGAAACATCAATGATGAGAGAGAATCAATGATTGGTTGCCTCCTGCACATCTCCCACTGTAGAACTGGGACCTCAACCTCTTGCTTCATAGGTCCACAATTATCTATTGAGCCACACCAGCCATGCCCCATTATTCTTAAAATAAAATACAAGCTTATTACTCTGTCTAGCAATGCCGTTTGGTGATCTGGCATTGGCCATAACATTGATTTCTTTTTCACCATTAATCCCCTCACTTCATGCCACCAGTATCACTGGCTGCATTGCTGTTTCACAAACAGTCCAAATATGGCTCCTATCTCAGCCTTTGCACATGCTTTTCCTGCTTATTCCTTAGAGAGCCTCCTAGTTAATTCACTTCATTCAGATCTCTAAGTTTAAGTATCAAAATCTCAGATAAATTTTCCCTAATGAGCTGTCTAAATCAGTGAAGGTTTCATCCAGAAATAAATTGCACTCAAAACACACTATAAAAGAAGGTTTAATAAAAGTATATTATATAGAAGTATGGATGACTTAGTGAATTGAGAAGAAAGTTGAGGTACATGGGCTAACAACAGCAGAAGATCATAACCACCCTTAAGCCCAAAGAAGTTATAAGGAAAAAGAACAATATTATAAAGAGTCCAGCAAAGGCGGAACAACAGCCTCATAGTGGAAGCTCAATAAATACTTGAATGAATGAATGAATGAATGAATGAAGCACATAATACCGTTTTTATACATAAAAAAGCTGAGAAGTTTCAGATTATGTAAATGATTAAGTATTTCTCATTTTGTATAAATGTATCATTTTGAAAGCATAGATCAAGGCTATAGTGTCTGCACAACAAATCTTTATAGAATGCCTGAATGAGCAAATTAATCAATGACTTGTCCAGGATCACATAACTGGGGAATGCTGGAAAGAGACTTTACAATCCCAAATGTCTAACCTCAAGCCCAATGTGCTTGCTATTTCATTATGATTCACTAATGAGATATCATCCTAAAGGAAAATGTACTCAACTCTGTATTGTCTCCTTTTGAGGAAATACATTTTATATACCCCAGGATTTCCAGTTTATAAGAAGGGAAATGAATAAAATAATTCAATAGGCAATAAACAATATATTAAATTTATTTTTTTGGTAAAATGCTGTTATTACTACAGATTAAAGACCTGACACCTTAATCATTATACAATGAATAAATCAATGCTTAAACATTTTGTGCTTAGTATTAATAAAGAGTTCAACTCTATAAAACTAAAGGTCACTACTTTATTTTTATGTAACATCTCATGTAAGAAGTTTCACTGCACTGGGAATAAGTTAACAGTCAGAAAACAATATATTTTTTTAAATCATTCAGTTTTTTTCACACATTGCTTAATAGAAACTGTCTTTCATCACAGCTCCTTGAGGCAAGCATCCAAATAATAAAACTGACTTTGTTGATAAGGCATCTTTCTACTCTACCAAATTTAAGCTGTCAGTGTTGCCTTGGCGACTTTACAGGGAGGCAGAGAAATAGGAGGAAGCACACACACCAATTTTAGAAATCATCTTTCCTATGGAAGCCAGAAGGAGTCCTATTTAGTCATTAGTTTTGTGTTGTTGGTTTTTTTTTTTTTAAATGACTAAACTTTTACTTTGAGCATATTCCAGCCCAAATCTGAATGTTCCTTGAACCACATAATTAATGCCTTCAAAAAAAGAATGATTGAGCCTCTGTTGTGATTGAGGCACTGCTGGACACCGAGAACTTGATGATGATGAATAAGTCAAGGTCACAGCTGTCAAAGAGTTCAGAGTTTAGTACAGACTCAGAATGGCAAAGACAATTTAGACAACAAGTATATAGTGAATACATAATAGGTGCAAGTTGCCACACCCAATCTGGTGCATGGAATCCAGACTTTATGACTTGTTCTCTGACTTCAGCAATCTTTTATCTAAGAGTATGTCCATCTGCAGAACAACATGAGGAAGAATTTTGAGAAATAAGTGTTAAAATTATAACAGGGTTGCGAGGGGTACATTTTATAGAGTGAAACCAAGTTTGAGTACTTCATGTTGCCAAACTTTTATTTCATTTTTTAATGCATATTGGGTAAGTCTGTCTTATGAACTTGGCTGAGTAACATAATAACTAACATTTATTCAGGATTTACTGTACTAGTCATCACACTGAGCTCTACTGCCTCTTTAATAGCATCCTAGTTCTTTTACCTGGTATTATCCTCTCCATTTTCAAGATGTGAAACTGAATCTTTGAGAGTTTAAATAATTTGACCAAGATCATAGAGTTAATAGGTGCTCACATGTATACACACTGACTCCACAGGCAATCATTTTTAACAATTGTGCTCTCTTGCATAAGTTGAGGTATATAAAAGGGGGGATTTCTTGGCATACCACATAGCAAACTTGAGAGAAAACATACTCATTTAATACTTATATATGAATGAAATTGCAATGGCATTTTTAAGACACAGATGTTTTTCTGATAGAAAAGAGAATATCCTTGTTTGATCTATGGATATGAGAGTTATACTATAGGATTTACCAAAAAAAAAAAAAAAAGTAAAATTCCAAAGATTTTCTGCTATATATTTCTCATTTCTAAATATTCACCTCAAATTCAAACCTAAACAGGCAATCAAATATGTATCAAAGACACAATTGTGTCAGTGAACCATGGAATAGGGTTGTCTGAAGAAAGTGGCAGATTTAAGGCTTATTTTTATTTCCAGAGAGAGTGCTCTCTTTGAAGCACTTTCCTTTATGAAATTTTTGAACTATTTTTATCTTGTCTATTTTCTTCCATAACTGTTTTATCCCATATGGCTGATAAAGGCAACTTTTTGCTAAATCCTGACTTAGGCTCATTCAGTTCCTCCTTGCCAATTTTCACACATCAATGTTTCCTTATTATCTCAAACTCCATATATCCAAATCAGACATCATCTCCTCTCCTCTGCCATTCTATGGTCAACCATTCCCAATACTCTTCCCTGTTCGTATTTACCTTAGAAATATCTGCTCAGCCTATCTATTTTTTTTCAATAACTACTGCATTCACTACCTTAGTTCAAAGCCTCTTTTTATTTTTCCCCATCCTGCCCTTGTTTTCTCCAAAATAATGTCTTTTGTGAGTTGTTTCTTTAGTTATTTTTTCCACTCTCACTCCTAAACTGGGAGCCAGTAGCATCAGTGTCACTGGAAACATAGAAATGCATATACAATAAAAGTTTAATATGCTAATTAGACTGGACACTTGAATAACCTTCCTGATGACCTTCTGGATGAAGCCTGGGCTCTGCAGGCTGAGGCAGCTGCTGCGGCTGTGAGGGCCGAGCCCCTTGCATGAATTCCTTGCATTGGGCCTCTAATATATATATATCCTATATAATAAAAGAGAAGCATGCAAATTTGACCGTACCTTCCTCCCGAGTGGCTATGCTACTAGCCAATCAGGAGCGGGGGAAGGGCCAAGTGGCGCGAGCGCCAGGCCCTGAAGTGGAGATGAAACAGCGGTGGCAGCGAGCACCTAGCCCCCGAGCACTGTGAGGGGAAGCGGCGGCAGCAGCAGCGGTGGTGGTGGTGGCAGTGGCAGGGAGCACCTGGCCCCCGGGCGCTATGAGCGGAAGTGGCGCTCGGTGGTCACAGGCAGCCAGGCTGAGTTGAGCAGGGCGATGGCTGGGTGCTCAAGGCCTAGGCTGGGGGTGAGCCATCAGTTGGACATCCCCTCAGGGCTCCCAGTATGTGAGAGGGGGCAGGTTGGGCTGAGGGACCACCCACCCCCAGTGCACGAATTTCGTGCACCAGCCCCCTAGTATATATATAATTGGTTTTGGGTGTATTGCTTAGTGGTTAGGCAGTTAGACAATGATATACTTTCCCCCGATATTTACTTATTCCAGAAACTGTTTAACAAGTCCTTCAAGTGAGTATGATGTAGGTTGAAGTTGGAGAACCACTGCTCAAGAATGTTGTATTTCAAATGCAAATATGTATAGGTTACTTTTTAATAAGGTCTTCATTCTTCTTAGGAAGAAAAAATAGCAAGGTCTTTCATTATAAAGTTCTCAACTACTTTTCTCATTTCACCCTTCAACACTTCCTAAAAGAGGTATTATACTCCTATCAGAATACACTCTATTCCTCCTCTTTGTGTTTTTTGTTTGTTTTTGTTTTAGTATTATGCTTTTGCACCACAGCTCTCTCTGCCTAAAAAGTCACCTCTCTCCTCTGGATACATCTTATTTACCCTTTGAGACTTATCCCAGGCTTTACCACCTCTTAGGAGACTTTCTTGAGTCCACAGGTAAGGGTAATTATTCTACTTACTGTTACTTCACAGCATCTTGAACTTAACTCTGTCATGACTCTTAGTCCACCAGTTTATAATTTTCATTTTACTCATGCATCTTTCCCAAGCACTTAAGGGTTAAACAACTGAGTGGTGCACTTATCATCTTTGTAGCCTCAAAAGTTATCACAAAGAATGACCAAAAATAGTTAAAGGAATTAAATAACTCAATGTTGAATTTAGCTTCCTGTGAACTCCTTCTATAGGGAAGAATGAACTGATTTAGCTGACATTGGTACTTGGGATCACTCTGAAATGCGCGTTATTCTACATGAACAGATTTGAATTATGTTTATATATTGGTTTTGTTACTGGAAACCAGCCACTGAGAAGCTGATTATCTTTGAGTTTGCTGTAGAAATTGAAATTCTGATTGGCAAGACAACTGGTTACATATTTTTTTCAAAATAACATAAGCACTGTCCCGAGAGAACCTGCCAGACGGGTAGCTAGCAGCACTTCAATTCTGCCCAAACCTGTAAGATGCAATACATGCAAGAAAAAAAATAGAGATCAAGAGAACAAGACCAAGCCTGGCTTCACTAGTTATTTATTAACTGTGTGACCTTGGGCAATTTTATTTTTCATATAAAATAAGTTAATCTATGTCCTAGTACCTAAGGAGGATCTTAGGAGGATCTTAGAATATTATGAAAGTACATGGAAAGCTACTATTGATAACTTATAGTAAATTTTAAATTAATATTAGCTATTATCTATGGAATCATGCACTGGCATAAATTGGATTACACATGAATAAAATTAAGATAGGTTATATATATAATAGGTTATGAGCACATATTATAGGATATGTGTTTAAACATATATGCATTAGAATGCATGTATATAAGTCCCAGATAGAAAGTTTGGCTATAATCCCCATTAGAGTTCTGTGTTTTGCCTGAAAGGCAAGAGATCCTGTTTTGTATTTTACCTCCTCAATTAGCCCTATAATTTTTATGTATTTCTATGACATTGCTATACATTTTACACAGTCATTTAAAAATATATATTTTTTATTATTTCTTCTAAAAATTGAGCAGTTGTTTTGTTCTAGAGTAAGAATTATTATTAAATAAAATACATACCATTTTATTTCTCTTTTATTGAGTATCTGGCATCATCTGGTTATGGACCATGGTGGACGGCTTTGAACCTGTTTGAAATGTGCTCTAGCAAATGAGAGGAAGCATCTAACTCTTAAAAGAAAATATCAGTGTATAAACCTAGATACACATAATTTATGGGAGTTTTATCTATCAGCCTTTGTTGGTTGAGAGTCAGAGAGGCTTAATTACTATGATCTTAGTTTATAATGAAATCTCCAATTAATTAATAATACTTGATCTTTCCCTTTCTAACACAAAACACAAGTATATAATAAGGGGGAAAAAATACAATACCCTAGCCTTCTTTTAAAAATCAGGTTCTATTTCTGAATCATTAAATAATGACTTAAAATATTCACTCGGTTAAGAAAAGTAAATGAGATTAACACTGGCCAGTTGCTCAGTGGTTAGAACATCTGCCTGCTCTCTGAAGGGTTCAATTCCCAATCAAGGGCACTTACCTAGTAAAAGGAATTTTAAAGACAGGAAAGGCATTCCATGGAGGAGGAAGACATACATAACAGGTGGAGATAGCTCCAAGCCAGATTGCTTATCTTATATTCACAGTGGACAGAGGAATGTTACATGATAAAGGGGAGAAGAAGAGGGAGGCACCTAGGTGAGCTTTGAAGCTTTGGAACTGATACCCTATAAGGATAGAGGGGGCAAGAAGGCAATTAGGAGAGCACAGGGGACATAAATTAAGGAAAGCGAGATGTTCAGACAAAGAAGCTACCAACATATACAAAACCTAAGACAAAGGGACTTGAAAGACTGCTCTTTTCCCATTTTAGAGGAAGAGAGAGGCTTCTCCCATTTGGAGACCCCTCCTCAGGGGGTTCCCCTTTATGGACCTCTTCCCAGGAGGAGTTTGTATACACTTACAATAATCATCCACATTTTTACTAAAAAGCCTTTTGGTTTGCAAATTTTATTCTTCAAACTTCACAGGACCAGAACCCACAAGGAGAGTCAGCCTGCCAAATCCTATCTCAGTAGGTTGTAGGTTTGATCCAGAGCCCAGCTGGGTGCATGCAGGCAGCATCCAACTGATGTGTCTCTTTCACATCGATGTATCTTTCCCTCTCCCTGCCCCTCCCTCTTCCACTCTCTCTAAAAATCAGTGGGGAAAAAATATCTACACGTGAAGATTAACAAAAAAATAAAGGAGATTTTTCTAATGCAATGTTTTATTAGGAAAATAAAATATGTCTGTCCTTTCCAACTGTTAGTATCTGCAGTAACACTGAATATTATACCTTAAGGCCATTTACATTTTGTTTTATAAATAAATGCAAGGAAGAATTGCTTGTCACCTGAAAACAAAAACAGGGCAAATAACATATATTTATATATGCTATTTCTAATAAATATTATCTATCTAGCTCTTACTAGATTTCAAGTATTAGGCCAATTCACATAAATATATTTATTTATTTATATTTAAATTTATCTTTATTGTTGAAAGTATTACAGATGTCTATAATACTAGACCCCCTACACATTGCACCTGCCCTTCTCCCTGCCTTCACTGCACTATTTTCCATGCCCATGAGTTATGTATATATGCATATAAGTTCTGCAATTAATCTCTCATTTTTTAATGTAGTCATTGATAGGTACCCCCCTCCCCCAACTGTTGGGCAGAGTTATGATGTAATTGACAGAGACATTGAGCCACCAATCAATCACATGCCAGAGTGTCCTGTGTCCCACCCCTTCCCATTCCGCCCTGGGCCCAACCCCTGCCTGTTCCGGCCCCTTAAATGATGTCTCAGTGCGCCACGTGGCACCTTTTCTCCCAGACTGTTCTCCCAGGCAGTCCGGGAGGAGGTCCGGCTGGGTCCCCTCTTTTCCCCTTCCCCTGACCCCAGTCACAGGGCACGGCTTCCCCGGCTCCATTCCCCCCAAGCCTGTGAACCCGCCCGGAGACTCCCAATAAAGCCTGATCAATTTGCTCACTCATTCGGACTCCCTGCCTGCAGTTTCTCTCACGGCAGCGTAGAACCTTACATTTTGGTGCTGAAACCCAGGAGAGGGGTTTTGTGACCCGTCCAGGTGAGACCAAGGCGAGTGTCGCCCCTCTCTCCTTCTCCTCGCCACCATCCAGCACCTTGGACCCAGAGGCACAACCGACTTCTCTTCGATCTGTAAGTTTTTTCCGTTCCGGACCCCAGGAGTCCTACCCCCTTCCCTGGACCCCGTGTCGCCACCGGGGCTTCTCGTCCTAGACATGGCCGTGCCGAGATTCCCCTCCGTTCTGGACTCCAGGAGTCCTTGCAGGAGACAATTGTAGGGGACACCTTCCAGTTGCCTCCCTGCCCACTGTTCTGTCCAGAGGCAGATATCATGGGGGGACGCCTCCTCCATATCTGTTACTCCTCAACACTCAGGGGTCCAGGTTCCCTGCCCTAGAAGGAAGTCATGGGTGCCTCTGAGTCCAAGATCAATCCCCAGACCCCTCTCGGGTATCTCCTCCAAAATTTTACCAAATTGGGATATTCTAAAACCCTTCACAAGAAGAAGCTCATCTTCTTGTCCCAGGTCGCCTGGCCTCAATGTAATTTAGATAACCAGTCCCACTGGCACCTTTGATTTTAACACCCTGCGGGACCTGGACAACTTCTGCCGGTGCACCGGGAAGGACACTGAGATCCCATACATTCAGGCTTTTGGGGACCTCTGTTCCCGCCCTGACCTCTGCTCCTGCTGTTTTACCCACCAAATCCTCCTTGCCTGAACCGCCCCTCCCACACCGAACCCCCTCAAACTGCTCCTCTCTCTGTCGCTCTCTTTACTTTTCCGACCCAGCCGTAATCTCCTCTCTGCCTCTCCTTCTCCTCTCCCTCCTCCTTCGCCACACTGCGGCTGCCCCTCTTCTGCCCTCTTCCACCACTGCCGCCAGGCCTCTGTGGGAACCAACTCCACAAGACCAGAGGCTGCCGCGAAGCGAGAGAACCTCCTGTCACCCCAAACAGCTAAGGGGAATTTCTGTTTTGCCTTGCTCTTCTGACCCTGACCACATGGCCCTTCATTCCCCTGGGGGCCGCCATCTTGGCATGGCAAGTGCCGCCCCCTCTGGACCCCACCTGGTGTGGCCGCCCACACTGGGCTCCTCCTCCCTTGGCCTGCCGCCTGCTCCACCCCGCCTCCCCTCCCCTCTCTTTATGCCTCAAACCCAGGTCCAAGACCCGAACATGGCATTTAACTCTTAATTCCCCTTGGGAAGCAGGCAGAATAGGCCCGCCTTAGCAGGTGACCTTGCAAACCCAAGCCTTGAAGCAGATCTGAGGCCCACGAACTGTGCGTGGTGGGGGTGCAACAAGAGGACAAGCATCGCCTGGAGAATGCTTCACATGCGGAAATAAGGCCACCAACCGGAAAAAGCGGTGCCTCCGGCCCCGGCCTCCAAACAAAAAAAGTGACTGCCCCTGGGAAAGTGATGGGCCCTCTGTGTCTCAGCACAGACGGGCCATCCTTCCAGGTCCTGACCAGCCAATGGCCATGCTGGAAATGGCTGAAGACTGCAGATGGCCAGACTCGACAACCCCCATTACCTACGCTGAGCCCAGGTTAATGCTTCACCTTGATCCCACGGTTCGAGGATGACAACCCTGCCTCTGGACTCTGACTGCAGCCGCTGTTCTCACCAAGGAGGCCCAGAAGCTCCCTCCAGCAACCCTTACAGGTCTTTTCCACCCATAGACTACAGGACCTTCTGTGCTCCTCCCCTCCCCATTACATGTAGGAAGTCCATCTCCTATTCTTCAAGAATCCTGACATCTCCCAAACTCAGTCCACATCCCTGAACCCAGCCACTCTCCTCCACCCAATGCACTCCTGCCTCAGGTTGTCATAGGATCTCTCTCTAGAAATTCACAGCTTCTGGCCGGACCCCCTGCCCATGGGCTTGACCGGAATCCAGGCTACACCAAGGAGCCCCACCTCCTACAAGCCCTTTTCAGGAGCCTCACCTTCTTAAGCCCTTTTTAGACAACTGCTCCGGGAACACGCTGACAGGTTTCTACCCAGGCCAGGACCAGCAGACCACGGCTCCCAAGACCAGCCCTCCAGCCGGGAGGACTTGCCCTCCTAAAGAACCTTACCCTCCCTCAAGTTGTATTTCAGCTCCAGGCCCAGAAAAGCAGCAAAACCAGACAAGTGACACTGTGACAGCCTCAGGACCAGCTTTTACCTTCAAGTGACTCAACTGGATTGCTCTTGAGACTTCACCAACCAGTCCCTTGGGGAAACCATGGTGCTGCACCCTCGTTAAGCATGGAAAACACCCCCTGTTTTTCGCTCACTTACTCCACGGCTCCTCGCATTAGGGACACTGGTATCTTCCTTTAATCTTGCTCTTTGGCCCATGTCTCATGCATTGTTTCACTAGTTTCTTGCAGATGTTCACCAACCAGAAGATAGATCTGCCACTGAATTCAGAACCTAACACCAGAATCCTTGAGACTCCGGGTAGACACCCCTAACGATGCCCCCTCTCAGCTGGAAGTAGCTACGGAAGATGGACCTTCGCTCCCTAGACCTTGCCTGGACTCTCAATTATTTTTTTAATATTATCAGAAGCCTGGAATGATAGGTACCCCCCCACCACTGGTGGGCGGAGTTATGATGTAATTGACAGGGACATTGAGCCACCAATCAATCACATACCAGAGTGCCCTGTGTCCCACCCCTTCCCATTCCACCCTGGGCCCAACCCCTGCCTGTTCTGGCCCCTTAAAGGATGTCTCAGTGTGCCACATGGCACCTTTTCTCCCGGACTGTTCTCCCAGGCAGTCCGAGAAGCGGTCAGGCTGGGTCCCCTTTCTTCCCCTTCCCCTGGCCGCAGTCACAGGGTGCCGCTTCCCTGGCTCCATTCCCCCCTGAGCCTGTGAACCCGACCGGAGACCCCCAATAAAGCCTGATTAATTCGCTCACTTATTTGGACTCCCTGCTTGCAGTTTCTCTCATGGTGGCGTAGAACCTTACAGTCATGAGAAGGTCGTAAAAAAAAAAACCAGATAAAATATTTTCAATTCATTAACTTTAAGCTTTCAGAGAAATTTGGTATGAGATTTTTCACCTAAATATTAAGTATTTCATGTCCATACTTTCAGTTTAGAAATACTAGCCCTGCAGGAATGAAATGGAGCTGGGGAAGAGATGGGAACTAGAAAACAACAGCAATTAGTATCCTAAAACAGGTTTGCAAAAATTTCAGAAAAAAAGTCTAACTTGAATGTAAGTGATATGCAGACTAATTCCCTTTGCATTGCTTTTTTCTTTGGGGGAAAATTTACCACATTTAAAACCACAGAAAGTATGTTTAAAATTCATTTCCTATTTCTTCTGTTATTTAAATGATTAATGAAGATTATAATGGTAACCAGAAATAGCAATAAGAAATAATTTCTCTATTTTTCTTCTGGGTAGTTCCACTTGAATTTATGCTCCCAGGATTCTGATATGAATCAATGCAATATCAACATTACATTCTCAAAATACTATTAAACTAAAGGAAATAAAACTGACTAAAACATATAATAAAATACACTGATATTATGCTACTAAACTAATTGAGACTATACCATAATTCCAGAATCTTCCAAACTGGAAATTTAGTCAATGGCAGAATGTTCAATAGTCAATATATATTGTATAGACAGTCTTGTTTTCTTTTATTCATCTGATTAAGTTTCTAAGAAATCAACTAAATCTCTATTTATGCATTCATTGTTTGACTCTTGCTATTGCCTGACCAAGTATTGAACACACAATCTTGGCATATCGGGATGGCACTCTAACCAACTGAGTTACAGTTACTTTTTAATAGTAGGGCAGCAGCTACTTTTTAATAGTAGATTAGTTTTATTCCTTTGCCTCTAGCATCCCCAAAACTAAATTGTTAATTCTGAATGAATAATAAATACAGTAGCTATATATGACCCAATGTTGAAACTAGAATGTTTCTCTAATTTAGCTTGGCCCAAAGGTCAAAAACTACACTATGGTGACAAGTATCCCCACATTCTTGAGCAAGGAACTACATATGACCATGCTAAAATACTATATAAAAGGTTCTGGAAGAATTGATAAGCATTTTTCTTATTGGCATATTGGGTAAGAGATATTCTAATATATATAAAAACTCAGGATCCATAACAACCAAAGGCTTGACCAAACACCAGAAATCAGTCCTACAAAATGACTGCCAAGGGGGTTGTGGATCAGGCCCAGAAAGAAGCCTGGAGAGAGAGGCAGAGTCTGATCCATAGCCTCGGTAGCAGCTACTGATCATCTCTTTCTCTCTTTTTCTGGCACCCCCATAATTTGGATGTTGGTATGCTTGAGGTTGTCCAAGAGGCTCCTTATACTATCTCCAATTTTTTGGATTCTTTTTGCTTCTTGCTTTTTGGGCTGAGTGGATTTTGCCTCTTTGTATTTCAAATATTTGACTTGATTTTTGCAGTCCTCTAGTCTGCTTTTAAGTCTCTGTATAATATTTTTAATTTCAGTCAGTGTATGCTTAATTTCTAGTTGGTCCTTTTTCATATCCTCATAGGTCTCGTTCATTTCCTTGAAGTTCTCATTAAGTTCATCAGCCTTTTCTATGAGCCTCTTGAAAAACCTTATAATGTAGTTTTTAACTCTATGTCCAGTAATTTTTTTCCCTTCATTTCTTTCACATCTGATTTCTTTTCATATCTCTGCATTGTGACTGCTTTCCTGAGTTGGTCAATTAACTTTGTGTCATAGATGTCCTCTAAGGGACCGTGGCTCAGCCTCCCCAGTTACCTGAGGTGGATACTCTTGCTGCAGCCCTTTATAGGTTGCACAGTCTTGTTGAAGTTAAGCCTAGATTATTGTTGTTAGCACTAGGAGGGTTTGACCTCCAGGCCAGTTGGCTGTGAGGATCAGCTGTGCTCAGGTTGGATGGGCAGAGTCTCTGGGCTGAGCAGGCAGCCTTGATTTCCATCAGCTCAGCCCTATGTGGCACCTGGGTCTCTGTGCCTAGTGGTAATGGCTGCATGAACCTCTGAGAGAAAGCTGCTTCCGAGCTTTACCCGCTGCCGGACAATTCAGCCTCTCCCCAAATGAGTCTGCACACCCAAAGTTTCACCCAGGATTGTAAAATAATGCAGTCCGGTGGTTTCCTGAACGAGAGAGCAAGTCACGAGTCCTCTCTGCACGCTCACGAGCTTCTGCTGTTTCCAAGGTTACATGCCCTCTCCACAAGCTTGCAGACCTCTGTAGTGTCCAAGTTTCAGCATGCTTCCTTACTGTCCAGTTTCACCCTGTATGAGTGTGGGTTCCCCGGACCTATCCCGGAACTGGGGAATCAGTGCAGTGGGACACCTCTGTCTCCCTACCTGTTTGAGACAACCAGCTGGGTTTGCAGATGCCTGCCCTATCTGCTCACGTGCACACATGGCTCCAAACCTCTGACTCCGTGCCTATCTTCAACGCTGCCCTCCGCCGCTCCTCTGAGTCACAGTGTCCTATCTTTACTTTTATTTGTGGAATTTTCACTCAGCCAGATTTCCAGTGATTCTGGATGGTGTTTGTTCTGTCGTTAAATTGTAGTTTTGAAATTGTTGTGTGGGGCAGAAAGATAGGTGTTTACCTATGCCGCCATCTTGGTTCCTCGGGGAGTCTCCCTGACTTTCTTCTTGACAATGCCATGGGGGTGGGAGCTGAGGGAAAGACAATTAGAAGTGGACAAGCTGGCAGGGGAGGGCAGTTGGAGGCAAAGATCAGGCTGGCAAGGAGGGCCATTGGGGGTGAGATCGGGCTGGCAGGGGAGAGTAGTTGGGGGCAAAATTAGATCTGGGCACCTGTGCCTGTTTCTTACTGCCTAATCTCAAAAACAAACAAACAAACAAACAAACAAACAAACAAAAACCTGTCTCTCTCTCTTTCTCAATGACCAGATTTGGGCTATATAGGAGGAAGAGCATCTTGAAAGGTAGTTGAACCCAAAAGGACTACTTAGAAGGATTAATCAACCTAGCCTGGGTAGAAATGAGTGAAATCCCAGAAGTGAAGGAGTGAATTAAATTTTTGTTGCTGCTTTAACAAATTATTACAAATTTAGTGGCTTAAGACGACACAAATGTATTCTCTTACAGCTCTGAAGGTCAAAATTCTACAACTTCAGCACAGAACTAATTTCCTTGCCTTTTTCTGCTTCTGAGGCCACCAGTATTCCTTGGCTCATGGCCCCACTCCACTTTAAAGAGTATCACTCCAATCTTTGGTTTCATTTTTCACATCTTTTTCTGACTCTAAGCTTCTTGCCTTCCCTCATAAAGACCCTTCTGATTACACTGGATCAATGCAGGTAATTTAGAACAACCTGCCTATCTCAACATCCTTAAACATGACTGCAAAGTCCCTGTTACCATGGTAGGTAACATTTTTGCAGATTCTGAAAATTAAGATATGGACATCTTTGATGGATCCTTATTTAGCAACTACAGGAGGATATTAAAAATGTAAGCCAGAATAATCTTGGCCTGAATCACAAGAACTGTAAAGATACTTTAGATTCAAAAAACAGCACTCTCTTGATCAGACTGTGACCTCTGCGAACTAAATTTCTAATTATCCATGTTAATGTATATATTGCCTTACATTATTATCCTTTGTGGGGTTTTTTTCATATAAATTCTAACAACCTTAACCAACATTTATTTACAATTCACTGTCTTCTGTAGGTTTCAAATAAATATGTTGATTCAAAAAAACCCCAAATCCTGGATGTATACATGAAATAGGCAGTGGAGCTTCCTGTCTGGTGGAAGCACGGCCTTTGTGAGGTCTATGTCAAAAAGTATTCCCTTTCAAGTCTGAGAATCTGAAATTTTAGCATTATACATTATTCTTATTTTCTGTCATTGAAGCCTTAGTCATTATTAAAGCACTTATTCTAATTAGTCACTAACACTAAATCACTTTTACAGATTCTACCCAATCTTAAGCACCTCCAGTAAAAATTCATTGGAAGTACATTAAGTTACTCAATTCTTTTATTGTCTGATTTGCATTTGCCAAATGTTTTGCACATAAAATAAGGTAACTTCAGTAAATGCCTATTGATAGAGAATAGCTCAAAGCAAACATTAATGAATCATGGAAAGAAAATTGTAATTTCAGAACAGAGATAGCACCCAGTGAGACAATCTATAAGAATGAAAATTATAAAAAAGAAAAGAAAATGATACATCTTGTTTATTTTACAATATTGCTTAAGATGCTTTGGAAACTCTGATTGGAAGACTCTCAATGATTTCATCTCCTGGAATTTATGCCCTTGTGTAATGTTCTCTCCTTGTGTGTGGGTTGGACCTAATTAAAATATAGCAAAAATGGTGAGATGTTATTTCTGAGATTAGATTACAAAAACCTGTGACATCTCTATATCTTACTCTGTCAGAACCCTCTGGATAAGCTGACACATTGTGAATATCCCTATGGGGAGGTCCATGTGGCAGGAAATGAATGTCTCATGCCCACAACTAGCCAGGAACTGAAGCTTGCTGAGCTCATGTATGTGAACTTAGAAACCCTTCTTCCCATATTTGAGCCTGAGATGACCACAATCTGAGCTAATACTTACTAGTAGATTGAAGCTCTGTGAGAGATCCTGAGTCAGAGAACCCATATAAACTGCACCAAATCCCTATCCACATATGTTCTAAGGTAATAAATACTGTTGTTTTAAGCCAGTAAATTTGAGATTTACAAAACTATATACTTGTTTACAAATAAAAGAATAATTAAAACAAACAACTAAACTCAAATTTTATACATTTCTAATGTATCATTCAATTGTATATATTTACCACATAATAGCTCTATATAAAATTAAAATATTTCACAGTATTAAACTTCTTTACCAATATAATTTATAAAAATAAACATTTTTCTTGTTCATAATTTTATGCATTTGTACAACTCTTATATTTCTAAAAGAGAAGCAATGTTGAGGCCAAATATGAAGTGACCAGTTGATTGTCTGCACTATTAATAATTATCAGTATGAATTATTTAAAAAATACATATAACTCACAAAATAGTTTCTTACACACACACACACACATTTCTATAGTCTTGGCCATTTCTGAATATTTAAAGATCCGTAGATTTCTAAGGAAAAAAATTTTGTGATGATTACTATGAGGTTGAGTTTCGATACCTCAAAGTCATAGACAGATTATTATGATCTCTGAACGTGTGTGTGTGTATTTGTATGTGTGTGTATGAGAGGCCTGGTGCATGAATTCATGCATGGGTGGGGTCCAGCCAGCCTGGCCAGGGGGAGGGGGCAAGGGCGGTTGGCCAGCCTGCATGCTGGTTGAACTCCTGGTTGAGAGGACAATTTGCTATTTGCCTTTTATTATATAGGCGATAGACTGATGGCCAGATTATTATGTGTGCAGAGATCATAATAATCTGGACACTCAGTATAATTATCAATTATTATGTGGAATCCTATAAAAAACAATTTCCTTTCAATTATATATGAATAACTTGGTAAAATTGACACAGAAGAATGTTTTAAGAGCACTGTGATTTTGCCACAACTGGTTTGGCTCAGTGGATAGAGTGTCGGCCTGCAGACTGAAAGGTCCCAGGTTCGATTCTGGTCAAGAGCATGTACCTTGGTAGCAGGCACATCCCTAATAGGGGGTGTGCAGAAGGCAGCTGATCGATGATTCTCTCTCATCAATGTTCCTAACTCTCTATCCCTCTCCCTTCCTTTCTGTAAAAAATAAATAAAATATATATTTTTTAAAATAAAAATAAAAGCATTGTGATTTTTATCTGCTGAATATACCATCATAGCAGATGACTCACACTTTATTTTTAACTTGAGGTATTTTACAACATAGATTAAAATACTCTTATTCAATGTGGATCACATAATAATATGAACATATGTCTCCACTTCATTTCTATCTAGTGCTTTAGTAATAAATAATTTAAAAGTATTTTTTAGGAGCCACTATAAGGTATATAAGATATTCCTAAAATTCCATATAAAGAATTCTCCACTTATTTGAACATTTATGAATGATACGGCCTCACTCTGTGCGGGCACACTTATGCATACATACTCCACACACCAATGATCACTACTACATTATCAATAGATTTCTGCTCCTTCTAAATGGTTTGGCATTTTATATTACCCAAATCTGATTTCCTTAGGCAACTCTCTGACCTCATTCCTAATTCCCAGTGCTGTTATACAATTGTCTGAACAAGCAGAGTCTCCAACAATGAGAGAAATTCTTTATTCAGAATTTGAGAATCAGAAAATCAACGAAGAAGCTAACTTAATTTCAACATACAGTGGCTGTGTCCTATAGTTTAGTGTTAGTATTAATACCTGGGCTATAAAACTTAATTAAAACCGGAGCTTTACAGACATGGTATCTACATTTAAATCCTGACTTTGCCACTGATTAGATAGGTAAAGTGATCTAGTTACTTAACATTTCTATGCTTATTGTATCATGTATAAAACTTGTGTAATAACAGTACGTCTCACATGGTTGTTGGGAGAGTAATTGACTATACATAGCAGATACAAACAAGGGTTAGCTCATACCAGCTAAGTAGCCATAGTAATTATTTCAATTTTGTTTTGATTTGTTTTACTTTAAATTTTAAATTAATCTCACTTTTCAATTTTTCTACTGGGTGTATGGCCTACAGGCTCTTCACCCTCATAATCCAACCACAAAGGATGCTGTAGCCTGGTTTTATCAGCAGACATTGTGAATAAGTGAACAGTAAGGAAAAAGTCTGACATCTTACACATTTGTCTATTTAAACCTTGCATATTTGACTTACAAAACCATGAAGCAAACATGCTTCTCTTCTAAAGGAAAGATATAAACCAAGGTTAACAGATCTCATAATATTTTTAAAGGTTTTATAGAAGCCTATTAATAAGCAGGACCTCTTTTAAGTATGTGTATATATAATGGTTTCAGCAAAAATTTTCATTTATAATATATGTTACTATATTTCCATTTCTTTTTGTTTGTTTGTTTTTCTTTTTTTTAATCTTTATTGTTCAGTTTATTAATTACATTGTTCCCCTTTTTTATCCCCCCTATAGCTCCCCTCTACCCTGTACCCATTCCACCCTCCACTCTCACCTCCCCCTCCCCACTATCCTCTCCCATTGCTACAAGATTTTTGTCCAGTCTTTTGCTGTACTTCCCACACCCCTTTTCTCCCCAAGAATTGTCAGTCCATTCCCTCTCTATGTCCATGATTCTGTTATATTTACCAGTTTATCCTGTTCATCAGATTATTAATTCACTTGATTTTTGCATTCATTTGTTGATAGGCGTGTATTTGTTGTTCATACTTTATATTTTTACCTTTTTCTTCTCCCTCTTCTTAAAGAATATCTTTCAGCATTTCATATAATATTGGTTTGGTGGTGATGAACTCCTTTAGCTTTTTCTTATCTTTGAAACACTTTATCTGACCTTCAATTCTGAATGATAGCTTTGCTGGATAGAGTAATCTTGGTTGTAGATTCTTGCTATTCATCACTTTGAATATTTCTTGCCACTCCCGTCTGGCCTGCATCGTTTCTGTTAAGAAATCCACTGACAATTGTATGGGTGCTCCCTTATAGGTAACCCTCTGTTTTTCTCTTGCTGCTTTTAATATTCTGTCTTTTGCTCTTGGCATTTTAATTATGATGTGCCTTGGTGTGGGCCTCTTAGGGTTCCTATATATTGGGGTTCAGTGCGCTTCTTGGACTCCAAAGTCAACCCCTTTCACCAGGTGTGGGAAGTTTTCAGTCACTATTTCTTCAAATAGGGTTTCATTGTCTTGTTCTCTATCTTTTTCTGGTACCCCTACAATTCGGATGTTGGTATGCTTGAGGTTGTCCCAGAGGCCCCTTACACTATCTTCAATTTTCTGGATTCTTTTGTTTTCTTGCTTTTTCAGCTGAGTGGATTTTACCTCTTTGTATTTCAAATCTTTAACTTGGTTCTTGGGGTGCTCTAGAGTACTTTTAGGTCTTTGTATAATTTTTTTTTCCAGTCAGTGTATGCTTAATTTCTGGTTGGTCCTTTTTCATATCCTTGAGTCTCCTTCATATCCTTGTAGGTCTCATTCATTTCCTTGTAGGACTCATTCATTTCCATGTTGGTCTTGATCATTTCCTTGCAGGTCTCATTCATATCCTTGAGGGTCTCGTTCATTTCCTTGTAGGTCTTGCTTATTTCCTTATAGGTCTTGACCTTTTCTAGGAGCCTCTTGAAAAGCCTTATAACTGTGGTTTTGAACTCTTTGTCTAGTCGTCTTTTTTCCTCCATTTCTTTCACACCTGGTTTCTTTCCATGTCTCTGCATGGTGGCTGCTTTATGTGGTAGATGTCCTCTAAGGGTCAGTGGCTCAGCCTCCCCAGTTACCTGAGGTGGGTACTCTTACTGCAATCCTTTATGGGTTGTACAGTATTTTTGAATTTAGCCCAGCTTGTTGTTAGCCCTAGGAGGGTTTGACCTCCAGGCCAATTGGTTGTGAAGGGAGACTGTGTTCAGGTTGGATGGGTGGAGTCTCTGAGCTAAGCAGGCAGCCTCAGCGTCAGCTACATCCTATGCAGCACTGGCACGTGTGGGTCTCTGTTGGGTGGTAATTGTTGCAGGCGCCTCCAAGAGAAAGCCGATAGTCTCTACCCCTTGCCAGACAACTCTCTCCAAATGAGTCTGCACCCCCAAAGTCTCGCCCAGACTTGTAAAACAAAGAAGTCCGGTGGTCTCCGGGATCAGGGGGCAAGTTTCCAGGGTGCAAGTCGCGCGTCTGTGCTGTCGCAAACTTTTTGCACGCAAACTGCTTTTCCAAGCAACCCGGTTTCTCCTCAGACTAGGAGACCTCTGTCGCGCCCGGCTTCCAGGGTGTGTCCCCCGGACCTCGGACCTCGCCTGGCACTGGGGAATCCATGCTGTGGGACGTCTCCGCCCTCCCCGTTGGAGAAATCCAGCCGGGATTGCTGCTGCCAGCCTTATAGCCCGCGCGCACGGCGGCTCCTAACCTCTGTTTCCATACGTATCTTCAAGGCGGCACTCCCACCGCTCTTCTGAGTCTCAGTGTCCCACCTTTACTTTTATTTGTGGAGTTTTCACTCCACCAGCTGTCCGGTGATTCTGGGTGATGTTTGTTTTGGTGTTTTGTTGTAGTTTTTGAATTGTTGCGTGGGGCAGAACAATAGGTGTTTACCTATGCCGCCATCTTGATACTCTCCTATACTTCCATTTCTTAAGAGATTATTTTTTATCAAGATCAAGCAATTTTTCAAGGCATATCATCAGCTCTTATTTCATGAAAGGAATGAAAGATTTTATGGACACTTTTTAAAAAATAGGCAATAAAATGGGATCCAATTAGTCCTGCTATATTTGATCTCCTACTATGTTTTTCTCCACTAGATGAAAAGATATTCTTTTATCTTTAAACCTCATACACTTAAAAGGAAATCAAGTTCTACCTTTGACCTTAGTTTTTGACTCTTGAGAAATAAAAAGAATTTTGCATGTTAAAGTAAAAGATTTCAATTTTATATCCGGGTTTATTATGAACCTAGTATCATTTTGTTGTTGTTGAAACGAATCATAGATATATATTAGCTGATGAGAAAAGTGGAAGGCTTACATAGAAAATGCAGATTTTCCTCAAATTTATAAATTTAATGAATATCTTTTAATTATACAGTAAATTAAATATAAAAAGAAAAATATCTTTCCCTGTCTTTCTCAGTTGGACAACCTTATCAGAAAATGTACATTCCAAATGAATTTCTCAGTAATTATTTTTAAAACCTTAGGCTATTCTAATTCACTAAATGTTACACCATACAATGTTATGAAAAATTATACTAAATTATTTAAAAACATTTAAAAAACATAATTATTTACTCTAGTTACAATTCTTTTTCCCTGAAACAACCCCTCAACTCAGGCTAGAAACATATATCAAATTAACTGGGGAAGGGAAGGGAAAGAAAGGAAAGGAAACAGAAGGGAAGGGAAGACAAAGCAGGGAAATTGAATAATTCATATTTAGAATTATGAAGAGTTTTACAGACCACTTCATCTAAAAAAAATCTGTCCATAAATATATAACATTATTGACTACAGATTTACATTATCCAGAGAAGGAAAATTTATACCACTTTTTATAAAAAACATTAATTCAGAAACTTCAAGACAACATGAATTCTCTTTAGTGAAATGAAAATCAATCGAGAAACTTCCAAAATGTTACAAATACACTTATGTTGTTTCTTTCCCCCTTATAATCCATCATATTTCCTCAAGTCCAGGACATTGCTTTGCTCACCACTCAATTTCCAGGCACCTGGATCAATGTCTACATATGATGATCACTCAACAAACACAATTGAATGACTGGGTGAATAAGCTCTTTCAACTCAAATCAGGCTAGAAGGAAAAATCAAACAAGTAGTTGACATTATAATTTTTTTATTTGCATATGGTGTTTGAAATTTGAAATACAGAATACTATAACCAAGGTGATGAAAATAAGTCCATTCAAATAAATTTGTTGGCCAACATTGTTAAAGCTACGTAAAAATATCTACCTGAATATTATCAGAAAAGAAACATGAAGATGACAAATATGTAGATTCCAGGCCTCATTCTGAGAGTTTCTGATTTAATAAGCCAAGAATTGAAAATATTTATTTCCAATAATGGAGGTTTGGCAATGTAGAATGGCTGTGGGTAAAGTATAAAAAAGGGAATAGGAAGATATGGGAACTGAGGGGGAAACATTTTGTTTATAATTTGCGACAAATCCTTTTTAAATTGAATTAATTGACATTAATTTGTATAACTTTTATCATTTCCTGTTCTTGTGGAGACTGTATGTAATGTACATTTTAGATGTGTTATTAATGTCAACTTACCTAATTCTTTATATATATATATATATATATATATATGTATTAAATAATACATATATATTGTTCATTTTATACATATGAAATTGTATAATACATACAAATACTTATACAGACACATACACATATACATGGAGAATTAGTGGAAACATTCATTAATTTTCACCTTTAAAGTAATGGCTTTGAATATACTGAATATAAGTTACCTGTTGCATGTTCCATGACAATGACCATATATTATAATAAAGTACATTTGAGCACAAGGAACTTTATTATAAATATTGATAAAGCTAAGATATTTGCTATGCATGAGAAAATACACCCAGGAACACTTTTAGATAATATATTTTACTATCAAAGGTTATGCAGAATCAGGCCATAGACCTACAATGAAACCACAGAAAGACTTCAGAAATAAAACATAGGATTTAAGAATTACTAAAGGTGGTGTATAGGGCATAAAGTCACTACTCAATTGATTTTGCTTTAGTTTTTATTAATGCTTGAATAGTGACTTTAATTTGATTTGCTTCAATAGCAGTTTAAAAATTGCTGGTGTTCAGCACACCCTACTCTGGTATTCGTTATATATATAGTTAAAATAAGCATAATATTTGAACATTATTTTTAGTGATTTTAAGGTTGGATAAACATGAGTTTTACAGAAATATTTTCTCAGTTTAAAGTTTTTTAAAACATTATGCTATTTCATGTTAGAAAAATTGTGCAGTGGCAAATTACTTTTTTATAGTAGTATGATAAGCACCTGTCAAGTATATATTATCTGATCCAAAACAAATAAACAAACAAACAGGGAAACAAAGAATATATTACCTTAAAAATATGAAATATACCCTAAAACAAAAATTAGCATTTTCTTTGAATATTAGAATTAATGCAGGTTAAAGGTAAACAAAAGAAAAAGAAAATCATAAATTATTGGAATAAATGATGATTCCATATGTAAAAGTTTTATTTTAGTGGATTTTATCATATTTTTTCTCTCTTATAACTTTAAACAATATTGGTTGTGAATAGGCATTTCTTAGCCCTGATTTATCCTCCAGATAGGTCTCTATCTCTCTCTCCTCTTTTTAATCTATTGTCTAGAAGAAGTAACATACATTTTGCTTTCTCCATATTTTCACTTATCATACAATTCCAGACCTGTTTCTGCTTCCACAATTCTATTGAATTCTATTTTGCCAAGGGCACAAGGATCTCAATAGGTTGTTAAATTAAATTCCTATTAGCTGTCAATACTACCATATAGTGTTGAATCCTCACTTCTGGAAATTTTAATCCATAAAACTGTCTTCCATGAAATACTGGACTTTCTCTTAGTTTTACTCCTATTCCTCTTTAACCACTCTTCAAATTTCCTTTTATTAAAATTTATTATGTTTATTGGGTTGACATTGGTTAACAAGATTGTACAAGTTTCAAAGGTATGATTTTATTACTATGTTGTGTTGTGTGTTATGGCTGTCTCTCTAACTGAGCTCTCCTGACACTGGTATTCCTTGGGGTTCAACCCTTGACCCATCTGTCTTCATATTCTGTGATGCCTTTAAATGATCTCATCCATTCATAGAGTTACAACCACCACCAACAACCTACAGGGTTTAGCAAATGTAGGTTTACAGTTGTGAGTACACAAACAAGAGTTTATTCTTGTATTATTAAGTATTGTATTGTTTTCCACGAGAACAACTGCAAACCTACTTTTACCCCATCCTATATACTGATGATTGCTAAATCTTTATCTGTCTTGGTTTATTGTCACTGAGAAATCTCAAATATAATGTACCCCAAAGTCCTCAATTTTCTTCTTAACTGTATGTCATACCTCAATTAATGACACCATTCATCATCTAGGTCAGGCTTTGAGAAACCTCTGAATGGTTCTTTTCTCCATCACATCTATTCAATCTCCTGCTAATTTTACCTCTTAAGTAAATGTCAAATTTCTGTGCACATAAACTTGTAAAGCTGATAAAAATGCAGATCCCATACATCATCCAAAGTTTCTGATTCAGTGTGTCTGGGAATAAACATCTGCATTTCTTTCAAAGGAGGTTTGTTTTTGTAGGATGGCAAGGTCTGAGTATATTTATAAACTGTATGTAGCCTATGGATAAGGAGTCATCAAAGAAGAAAACAGGGAACTAATACAGTTGTTAGGCATGCAGACATTCCTTTGTTGTAAAATTATTCCTGTAACATTTGGTAATACACTGTGAAATGTTTTTGGGGGCTGGAGTAGGTACAAAGCTTAAAGATTCCATTATTTTCACTCTATCTAGTCTTCTTAGTTATATGAATCAGAAAAAAACCTTTATCGCTTCTTTTTGAAAGTTTATTGTTATATTTTATATTGCATTAGAAAAAAATGATATCCTTTGTTGAAAGGATCCTGCAGTATCTTTCCTTCGATATCCTAAAGTTAGATATCAATAAAATGTCACCTACCAAACTGGGATAAAAATATTTGGGCCCTAACAGGTTTGGCTCAGTGAATAGAGATTGACCTGTGGACTGAAGAGTTTCTGGTTTGATTCAGGTCAAGAGCGCCTATCTGGGTTGCAGGCTCCCCCAGCCCGGGGGGGGGGGGGGTTTGCTGGTTTGGGCTCATGCAGGAGACAATCAATGGGTTTCTCTCACATTGATACTTCTCTCTGTCTTTCCCTCTCTCTAAAATCAATGGAAAAATATATTCGGGTGAGGATTAAAAAAGAAAAAGATCTGGAATATAAAGCAGAAGTGAATATGAAAAAGTGGCTAAACTGCACAAACATTTTTGAACTAGTAAAAGTGTTCAAGATTTTGAGATTGACAGCCTGGACTGGGAGTAATGTTGCCTCCTTCTGCACTTATGCGCTAGGTGGCAAATTACCCAGCCACTTTGAAGCACATTTTCCTCATTTGTGAGATGAGGATCATAAATAAAATGCTACAAATAAATTAGTTGGCGCAATGCCTGGCATTTAGTCACCCAAGAGTGCAGGTCATCTCTTAAGTGAGGCTGCTGTAGCTGCTGCTATTACTACTGCTTATATGTTAGTTAAAGGCATAGTGCCCTCCTTTAGGACCTTAGGTCAAACTGAGCAATGTGTTTAGAGGGAGTTAGAAGGACATCAACTCAAAGGAACCATATGATACTGTAACTCTATTAGGACATCATCTACACCATTTACTTAGTGCTCCTGGTGGTAGAATTTAGGGTTTAGAGCTCTGTTGTCAGACAACTTAGGTTCAAATACTGTTTCCAGAACTTTCAATTGAGTTACCTAACTTCTTTACCTATAAGTTGAGAGATAAATAATAATAGCTGACCATATGGGTTATGTGAAATTTATATTTCACATAAATACTTATAGTTTGTGAATCATGGTTAGTGCTCATGAAGCAATAGTGGTATTCAATAACACTGAACTAATCATATAGTTCCACTAATTTCTGTGAAGTGTCTTAAAATAAAATGGATTGTTATTCTACTGTGTTAATATAAGAGACTCAGTTTATAGCACTGTTTAAATGACTGGGAATAATACAGCTGTTAAAATGCATGAGATTACACAGTAATACCATTTTGTCCCTAATAACAAATCAGTCCAAAAATACTAATAAACATAATCACTGGGCCCTTAATGGAATATTTCTGTTAATTTTGAAAGTTTTACAATTAACTGTGATTCAGTGAACCAGATTATCTGTTAAACTCTTAGGGAAGGCAGGCAGTGTTCTTTTAGGAAGTCAATACTAAAGATCCTATCTGAATTTTTACTTTTCAAGGCAAGGTAATTTTAAAAATAAAATTGTTTTAAGCCAGCCCAATGTGCTCACAGTGGTTAGGGAATCAATGTACACACCAAAGGGTTGTGGGTTTAATTCTCGTTCTAGGGTGCATACCTGGGTTGCAAGTTCCATCCCCTGCCCTAGTCCGGGTGTGTACAGGAGGTGACCAAAGGATGTGTTTCTCACATTAATGTTTCTCTCTCTCTCTATCTCTCTTACCCCTCCCTTCCACTCTCTCCAAAAATAAAATTTAAAAAAAAATACAAAAACAATTGAATAAATATCCATAGGGGAGGATTAACAAAAGAAATTAAATTGTTTTTTATTATTTTTATAACTATAAGGACTGCTTAATTCATACATTGCACTGATTACTTTATTTATTATTTAATTTATTTTTTATACTAATGAAGCGCCAGGGCCCTTATACTACTAGCATCTCAGACTTCTTTTTGCACCTCCCTTCTCACCGCTCAGGTCTTTCATCACACAGATCTTCATCCCGCTCCAACCCTGAAACCCTCTTCTGGCCTGATAATATTTGTTCATGCTATTCCCTCTCCCTAGAAGACTATGTTCCTCAGTGGCCTCACAACTAATTTTTTATTTTCATTTAGATCTCAGTTCAAACATTACTATTTCAAAGGCATCTTTCCAAAGTTCCCTTTTTAAGTGCTCATCATTTCTCTTAATGCAAAAATTATTCCCTCCTTTTTCTCAGAACCACCATCAAATTGGAAAGTATCTTGTTAATTTATGTGCATAGTTACATATTGTTGGACTTTCCTCTGAGGAGCATACACCCAGCAGAGCAGAAACCTATTTGCCATTAAAAAACTACCCTTAGCAGACTGATGGTATGCATATCATTTCAAAGTCTATAAGCATATCTCTGCAGCATATATTTTAATGGTTACAGGGTAGTCCATTTAAATATACCAGATTTGGTTATCAAATCCCCTATTGCTGGATATGTAGGTTAGTATCATTTTATTCTATTATATACAATATTTTTATTCACATCCTTGCACTTAGATATTTGATCACTTGCCTGGTTGTTTCCTTTAGATATTTCCCTAAGTTAAATTGCTAAGTAAATTAAAATAAACACATTTAAAAATTTACCTCATGTTGCCATATTGTTTGCAAAAATGTTTTACTGGTTTCTACTCATATCAATATTGAGTAGAAGTGACGATTTCTCCATATTCTTCTTAAAAATACTGAAATTATGAATACTTGCCAGTTTAATAGGAGAGGATATATTATTCCTTTTTGAATAAATTGTTTATTGACTTTGGTATGTTTTCCCATTAGAAAGCTTATGGTTTGAATTGATTTCTAAGATCTATTAATTTATTTAAAATACTTAATATAAGTAGTCAAATAATTCAGTTGCAAATGTTTTTTTAATTTTTCATATGCATGTTGTCTTTTACATGTTTAGCTCTTTTATATACAGTTTTTAACTCAGAATTTTTATTTTTAGTAACGAATTTTAAAAAGTCCCACTTTGCCTGACCTGTGTAGCTCAGTGGTTGAGTGTTGACCCATAAACCAAGAGATCACCAGTTCAATGCCCTGTCAGGGCATGGGCCCAGGTTGTGGGCTCGATCCCTTGTGGGGGTGTGTAGGAGGCAGCCTATCAATGTTTCTTGCTCTCTGTCCTTCTCCCTTCTTCTCTCTTTAAAATCAATAAAAACTTTTTTTTAATAAAAAGGTCCTACTTTATCCCAAGTGAAAATTAGACACACATGTATACAAAATGTGCATACCTTGTAATACATATCACACATTTAGATGTTATTATATCGGTCTAACTTTCATCATTAATAGTTTAAAAAATCTATAAATGATATCAGAGAAATGACTTTGCAAGTTTGAATGTGTTGAGGCTTATATAAAAGTACAATTATAATACTTTGATACAAATTGCTTAATGTTTTATATTGACAGATCTCAAAGAGAACTTCCCAAATAATATTGTTTCTGTAGAATAAAAAAAAAAAAAAAAGCCAAAACCCCATAATTGCTCATGTGTCTTTCCCAACTGACTTTAATTTGGGTTTATAAGAACGTTCCTTAGAAGCAGGATGACTAATCTTCTAAATGTATTTAGAAGCTTAGATTAAGGGTATAATAAATTAGTATTAGTTACAGACATTTCGTGTTTCTAGGCTGCATTTCAGTACAACACAATGTTTTCAGTTCTGACTAATGAGCAACCCACTCGCAAATGTATTCTGAAAGTAGATAGTTTGTTGAAACGTTATTTAACAGGCGGCTTACTTGGTGACTCAGCCCCTTCACTCTGGCTCTCACAATAGAACAGAGATTTTTTTTAGTGGGATGTCACTGTTTCTATACTTCCAATTGAGCCTTGAACTTGAATCATGGAGATGCCATCCTGTCAGTAGCTTCAGACTTCCTTGAACGTTTTGATTTTTCAACCACATTGCCAAGAGAGATGAAGTAATGGTTTGACTAAAGCCCCACTGAGTACGTCAAGTTTGCTTTTATCAAAAGCTCATTATCCTCAAGGCAAGAACTGGAGCCCATTTCTGGAAGTTTAAAATACTCTGGTTAACTCTGTTCATTTTTTTTAATCTTTTCTGTGTATAATGGAAATTAGTAGGTCAGACTTCACTAGTATGTAACATAACCATGATTAGTATTTCTATGGTACCCTTAAATATTATAGTACAAATTTATTAGAAACTATTATAAACAATAAATGTTTTGAAGACTGACTATATACTAAGAGCATTAAGGGTATTAATTCATTTAATCTTCATAGCAATATTCAGATTAGATGTGTTCCTATTCAACAGACAAGAAAACTGACACACCAAAAAATTAAGAAATTTGCTCAAGGTCACACAGCTAGGAGCAGAAGAACTAAGACACAAAGCCAGGCCAACTGCATCTATAAAATATTATCTACTGCTTCATATAATTTATACTTTTCCCCAAATTCCATAGTCTGAAGTCATGACAGGGTCATAATGAAAGTGTGTAATAGAGAAAACATTTCCTTGATTCAGCAAGGCCAACTACTGAAGTTCTACATCAATCCAATTTCAATTCCTCCTAGCAAGTTGTAGAAATCCTAATTTGTTAGCTATGTGTCATGGGCTTGGCCAGAGTATTTATTCTGTAGCATATTTCCATGTCACTGTCATGAAGTTTCCTGCTGTCTAATTTAACTCCCACGTCAGCCTGATTAATTTATTGATCAGATTTTATTGAGTACTTATTATGTGTCTCTTACTGTTCCAGCCTCTGGGAAAATAGCAAAGAATAAAGCCAAATCTCTGCTCTTATAAAACTTATATTCTAGAAAAGAGTGACGAATTATAGTTTGTCAGCTAGCCATAAGGATGTGGATGAAAAAGTCAAAGATAAAGGAAAGTATTTTATATAAGATGGTGGGCACAGACATTAACAATAGAATGACATTTGAGTGAAATCTTAAATAAACTGGACTGATCCATGTAAATCTCTGGGAGAAGCCCATGCCAGGAGGAGTTCTGAGGAATATCCAAGGCACCGATGAGATTAGAGAAAAGAAAACAGAAAGGATAGTAGGCTGGGTCAAAGAGATAGAGGGGACAGATGAAATTGGAAATATGTATATAAATATGTGTGCATGTTTTCATACATACATGCACACATGTGTTACTATGTAATGAAAGCAGAACCAAGAAGATTAAGTGCTGGTTTGCATGTGTGTATTAAAGAAAATTAAATATAAGGTGATTTCAAATTTTGGCCTAAGCAAGTGAAAAAAGTAAATATGTTACAAAGATTTGGTAGGCAGTTATATGAGTAATTTTGGGGTGCCTGGGGGTAGAAATTAGGGTTTCGAGTTATAGGTATGTTCTATTTCATATCCTTATTTAATGTCACCTGGGAACTATTGAGTAAATAGTTAAACATGCGAGTCCTTCTTGAGAAAAAATTTCTAGCTGGAAATGCAATTTGGAGTTATCCTTCTACAAATTGTATTTAATGCCATGTGATTGGATGAGCCTCAACCTGAGTCCATGTAGAAAGAGAAAACAAAGGACCAACTTTGGTGCATATTGATATTTAGATGCTGGGAAAATGAGAAAAAATTATGTTGTTCTAATTTTAAAAAGTTAGAATAGGATCTGAAGAAACAGAGGTGCTGAATATCCTTCAGACAATGTTCTATGATAATATAATGTTTTTTTTAATATATTTTTATTTATTTCAGAGAGGAAGGGAGAGGGAGAAATAGATAGAAACATCAATAATGAGAGAGAATCATTGATTGGCTGCCTCCTGCACTCTACCCACTGGGGATTGAGCCTACAACCTGGGCATATGCCCTGATCGGGAATCAAACCGGTGACCTATTGGTTCCTGGGTCAATGCTCAACCACTGAGCTATACCCGGCTGGGCAACAATATTATGTTTTGGAAGTACATTCATAAAAGATACATACTAGATGTCTTAGAGATATTGTATCTGGATAGGGGAAGACTCTTTGATTTTAACAATGAACCAAGGGAAAAATAAGTTATTGCTTTATAAAAATAAAGGCAATGACCACAAAAACATAGATTAATTCATGGCATCGAATGCCAAGAGCACATGCCAATACTTACCATTTTCAAGAGGTGATTGATTAGGGATTTATTATAAATATCTGTAAATGATCAATAGATGTTAATGAAGAGAAAAGTCTGTTTATCAATTTTCCTCAGGCATTATTCTTATTATTAATCTGGAAGGCAATAGGAGGTCAAATGGCTGAAGAAATAAAAGCATTCTTTGGCCATAATACTACAAGATGCCTGCCACAGGACCTCTGGTACTTAAATGCAGATAATTTCCTAATATAGCAGCAGACCATATTAACACAAATTTTACATAAAGTTGTACTACTGGAAATACTCTATATACATTTGATAAGAGTATGAACTCTTTATCTTCACTCATGTATGCCTTTCCTTTACTAATATTAAGAGAATTTAACTATATTAATTACATTATTATAATAAGTATAATAATTTAATTATATTAATAGCAACATAGTAATAGCTTAATTCAGTAAATGTTTTGAAATGCATACCTGTCCCCTAAATTTTATGGCATTTTTAATTCTTTTTAAATAGGGGATAATAAATAAAATAATTTCTCAGATGATTTCACGTTCAAGCCTCACGTGAAGAAAATCTACTAGGTTTAGGCCGATTAGGAGATATTCAAATGTTATATGCTTTTGCTCAGCATTAAAAAAAAAATGACATTAAGGTGAAGGCAGAAATATTAGGGAGAAGAATGCAAAATTGGCTCAAAGACTTGATGAGCATAAACTTTAATGCTAGAATCAATAATAAAAATACAAATTTTATGTATAATGCTAAGATGGATGTACAAAACAAAGACAAAAAATACAACTTATAAAACACATGAACAATTACTGACAAATTGGAATTTAAGTGAAGTTAATTTAAGTGTAGACTATGTTACCTTGTGTTTTTTTTTTAACCTTTTATGATTTTTATTGAGGTATAATTCACATGTCATAAAATTCACTCTATTAATATGTAAAAGTCAGTAGTTGCAGGAATATCCACAAGGTTGTATAACCATCACCACTATTTCCAGAAGAATTTTATCATCCCAGAAAGAAACCCCATTATGCATTAGTCTTCAATTCCTATTTTCTTTCCATTTTGGTATATTTCATTTTTATTTATTTATTTTTATAAAATTTTATTGAATTACTAGAGGCCTGGTGTATAAAATTCATGCCGGGAGTGGGAGGAGGGGGTCCCTCAGACCAGCCTGCAACCTCTTCAATCCGGGACCCCTCGGGGGATGTCCAATTATACATTTGGAATGATGTACAGAAGATGTAGGTCTAATTAGCATATTACCCTTTTGATATTATAAATTGGATAATATTGGTTAATAAAATTAGATTACAACTGTAGACAACTTTATTATAGCTTGTATTTTATTAATTAAAATTGACCCTACCCTGGTTGGCCCCCAAAAATGGATGGCTAACCAGAGATGGCTAAGATTCCTCAGGGAAGGAACAACCTAAGCAGGAACAGTCACAGAGGGGCCATCAGGAGAGAACTTAAAGGTCAACAGAAGAGGGGCAAAGACCCTCAACCCCCCCAACCTTGCAGGGGCCTGAACTCTCACCCCTTCAGAGGGAGGTCTCTTGCCCCCATGGCTGCTTTGCCTCCCACGCCAAGCTCAGATTGGGACCCAGGTTGCAGACAGAGACTTGGCCAGCAACAGCTGCCATATATCTAAACCCAGTCTAGCACAATAATGCTCTGGGCCTACTAAAAAATGCAAATAATCCTTTCCACTAATATTTGACAGGGTAAACTAAGATTATTGTTTGAGTATTAAATTTGACAGTAAAACAGTAATCAAGTTTTCAGATTAATTTAAATTGGCCAATTGAAATCAGGGAATACCCAAGAAAATTTAAGTGTACTGGACAAAAAGCTGTTCCTAAAATATTAACTAAAATTTCTATTAGTAGTGTATCTCATCGTAAAATTGCCTAACATGCAAAGAACTTAAAGCAGTCATATTTCTGTGCAAAAATTAAAATTTAAAGTTACCAAGACTGCACTATAAAATTTCCAAAAGCCTCCATTAATAATAAAAAAAAAGTGGGGGAGGATAGTGGGGTAATATCATGTAAGGAAAAATATTCTGCAAGTAAATTACATCTAGAAAATTCTTAGATCAGAAAATTAATTTCCATTTGTAATGCTAATAGCAGGACATCAATGAAAAACACACATGGTGTCAAAATAAGCCAAAGGAAAATCATTTGGGCAATAAAAAAAGAATCCCAAGTCTAAATTACAGAAAAGATTCCTTTATTAACTTTTGGTTGAGAATATGTTTGTATATTTTCAGAAAACAACTCCAAGACCATATGGATTCCTGCAACAGAGAGGAACTGACAGGTCTGTTCCAACCACGCAGACAGTCCAGAGACGGAAGACGCTTACGACACCTTGCCACACTAGCAGTCAGCAGTTGTGTGTCACTGCAGGTTGTCCCGTACCAAACCAGAGAGTGTGGGACCTGCATTGCCACCATTTGTCCACCATCCAGATATCATCGCTGACATGTACACATAAGGAACTATTTGACATTGAAACTGGGACTCAGAACTGTTGGACATTGAAACTGAGACTCAAACATTTTTTTGTTCTTATATGTTTATCTCTAATATGCAGATGCAAATTTTTTTAAAGAAAATAAATTGGGGGAAAGAATAGATACAGAGGCAAAGAAGCATTGAAAAGACTGTCAGACTACAGTGGGAAGGCAGGGGAGAGTAGGGGGCAGGGGCTGTAAGAGATTGACAGAAAGACTTGTGTGCATGCATATAAGCATAACGAATGGATACAAGACAGGGGGGCAGGGGGCAGGTGAGGGCATGTGCTGGGGGGTAGGGGAGACAAGGGGGAGGTCAATGGGGGGAAAAAAGGAAACATATGTACTACTATGTGTAATACTTTAAATAATAAAAAAGACCAAAAAAATTTTTAATGACCCTATATAATAAAAGCATAATATGAAAATTGTCCCCTTGACTAGACTTCTTCCAGGAGTTCGACCAGGGGGTGGGGGTGGGGTTTGCTGAGGAAAGGGAGGAAATACCCAGCCAGCAGCCAGCAGCCACTAGGGACCCTACCAGTGCACAAATTTTGTGCACTAGGCCTCTAGTTTAAAATAAAATATATATTACCAAGTTACATATAGCTCATTACATATGACTGATCTTGATATATAAACAAATTTCAATTTTTTTTCCAGCTTTTTAAAAATATAATTGGGGAATAACATTGTGTAAAAGTTTAAGTTGTAGGATGTAATTATTTGAAACACATATATATTGTGAACTAATTATCACAATAAGGTTAGTTAACAAATCCAATTTTTCACATGGTTACCTTTTTCTTTTCTTTCTGTTTCTTTTTTAAAGAACATTCAAGATCTATTTTCTCAGAAAATTTTATTATACAGTACAGTATTAGTAACTATTTACCCATGCTATATATCATTAGATCTCCAGAATTTATTTAAGAAAGTTTGTTTCCTTTAACTAACACCCCGTATTTCCCCACATTCCCAGCCCCTGGTAAACCACCAGTCTACTCTCAGTGTCTATTAATACAATGTTTTAGATTCTACAAACTCAATAGTTCCCATCTGACATTAAATAGGAATATGAAATATAACATACCTATCACAAATGTTTCTCTCTCTCTCATCGATACATCTCTCTCCCCCTCTCTTTCTCTCTCTCTCTCTCTCTCTCTCTCTTTCTCTCTCTCTCTCTCTCTCTCTGTCTTTCACTTTCTTTATCTCCCTCCATTTGTTCCTTCTTTCTTCTCCATCCATCAACAAACAATTATGTTGTGTCAATGTTTTGGCTATTGTAATTCTATAATAAACATGGAGATGCAGGTATTTCTTTGAGATATACATTTTATTTACTTCAGGTCTATACACAGAAGTGGGATTGCTGGATCATATTCTAATTTTATTTTTAATTTTTTTGAGGAACTTCCATATAGTTACCTATAATGCCTATGCCAATTTATATTTGTACCAACAGTACATAAGGTTCCCTTTCTCCACATTTTTGCCAACAGTTGTTATCACTTGTATTTTTTGATAATAGGTGTAATGTGATTTGCATTTCCCTCATGCTTACTGAAGTTGGGCACATTTTCATGTATCTGTTGGACATTTATATATCTTGTTATGAAAAGTGTCTATTTAGATCTTTTGCCCATTTTTAAATCAGACTGTTTTGCTTCAATTGTCTTTATGAGTTCCTTATGTATTTTGAACATCATTAACCCCTTATCAGTTATATGGTTTAAAAATATTTTCTCCTATTCTGTAGGTTGTATTTTCATTTTCTTGATTGTTTCGTTGTTGTACAGAAGCTTTTCGGTTTATTGTAGCCCTGCTTGTTTATTTTTGCTTTTGGTATTTGTGCTTTGGTGTCATAGTCAAACACTCATTGCCAAGATCAATGCCAAGATTTCTCAATCCAGGATGGCGGCTGACAAGATGACAGGCTGCAAGATAGTGTGTGAGTGAGAGAATGAAAGGACAGTGTGTGGATTTGCAAGGAGTGTCTGTATGTGTGAGTGAGGGACAGCTATATTCCACAGGAGTGTTGGGGACTGGCAGACCAGGCTCCTCTGGCCAGGCAGCCTCTACTACTGTTGAAGTATCACCCAGGGCAGCCAGTTCTGCCAGAGAGACTGCACCATCTTGAAGGGGAAACAGGCTGTGATCAGAAGCCCAGCCTTACCTTCAACTGGAGAGACCTCAGACACCTCCTGGGACCCCTACAACCATATCGCCCAGGGACCAGCTGCCTCAGCTGAGAACCCAGGAACACTGAGACTCCAGCCTCTATGGCCGCAGGCATCTAAAAATTTTGTTCAGGGGGGGAAAAACTGGCATAGAATATGTGGACGGGACCTGTGCTTCTCACAGAGTAGATGGAAGGAACAGCTAAATCGAATAACATTCACACAGAATTGGTGAATTCAAAAAAGCTGGTGAGGCAATCCTGGATGGACAGGTCAGAGATCACCTAGAGACAGCACTGCCTCCTCAGATTCAGCTGGGCATTTGTTGTTTGAGTGTTTACTGTTTGCATTTTTTGGATTACTTGTTTGTTGCTTGCATTCATCTCAGGGAGTTTGTTATTTGCATTTGTTTTGGTTTAGTTGTTGGTTTTTTGGAGTTTTCTCCCCATATACATCTATTTTCCCCTTCTTTTTTCTTCTCTTTCTTTACTACCTTACATTTTTTTCCTTTTCTCTATATCATTTTTACACTTTTTTCTCTCCCCTAATTCACTTTTCTCTGGTGGTCACCTTTGTTTGGGATTATTGGTATCATGAATACATTTGTGCTTGGATCCCTATGTGTTGACTCCTGTCATGTTGTATTTTGTGCCTTTGAGTCAATGCAGGAGAGACAGAGCTACATAACCAGACATGCTGAGAAGAGCAAATGTGGGGAGACAAAAAACAGCCCCCATACAAAAGAAAAGGAGGAATCACCAAAAAAAGGATGTAGACAAAATGGAGGTAAGCAATATGTCAGAGAAATAATTCAGAGCAATAGTCATAAAGATGCTGAAAAGGTTAGAAGACAAATTCAAAAATATGTGTAAGAACTAAGAGGAAATGAAAAATGACATCGCTGCAATAAAGAACAAAATAGAAAGCATCAACAGTAGACTAGAAGAAGCAGAGGACCACATCAGTGAGCTAGAAGACAAGGTAGGAAAAAATAAACAAGATGAGCAGCAATTGGGGAAAAAAAACTTTTAAAAAGGGAGAGCCTTAGTGAACTTTGAGACACCATAAAATGAAACAACATCTGTATGACGGGGGTCTCTGAAGGAGAGGAAACTGAACAAGGAATAGAAAACCTATTTAAAGAAATAATAACAGAAAATTTCCCTGATATTGGGAAGAAGAAAAACTAACACAAATCCAAGAAGCTCAGAAGGTCCCAAACAAGAGGAATCAAAAAATGCCAATACCAAGAAACATTACAATTAAATTGGCAAACACCAATGACAAAGTAAGAATCTTAAAAGCTGCTAGAGAGACACTGAAAGTTACCTATAAAGGATCTCCCATCAAACTATCAACTGATTTCTCAACAGAAAAACATCAGGCCAGAAATATACGAAGTTATGCAAAACAAGGTTCTGAATCCAAGGATGCTATATCCAGCAATGCTACCAATCAAAGTTGAGGGTGAAATCATGAGCTTCACAGACAAAAAGGGATTAAGGGAGTTTATTACCCCCAAACTAGCCATGCAAGGAATACTAAAGGGACTGCTGTAAAAAAAAAAAATAGAAAGGGAAGAAGGAACACAGGCATAAAGAATTAAAATGTAACAAGTTAAGTTCCTATCAATAATAACTTTAAATGTAAATGGATTAAATGCTCCAATCAAAAGATATAGGGTAGCTGAGTGGATAAGAAAACATGACCCACATATCTGCTGTCTACAAGAGACCCACTTCAGAACAAAGGACTCACACAGATTGATGGTGAAAGAATGGAAAAAGGTTTTTCAAGCGAATGGAAATTTTAAAAAAGCTGGGGTAGCAATACTTATATCTGACCAATTAGACCTCAAAGTGAAGGTCATAACAAGAGATAAGGAAGGCCACTTCTTAATAATAAAAGGAGTAATTCAACAAGAAGATATAACTCTGGTAAACATATATGCACCCAATACAGAAGTTCCCAAACATATAAAAAAACTTCTGGAGGATATCAAGGGAGTGATTGACAGCCATACAGTTATAGTAGGAGACTTTAATACCCCACTAACAGCACTGAATAAATCCTCTAAACAAAAAAATCAGCAAAGAAACATCAATCATAAATGACTCACTAGATTTGATGGAATTAATTGACATCTTCAGAACATTTCACCCCAAAGTCCCAGAATACTTTCTTCTCAAGTGCACATGGGTCATTTTCAAAAACAGACCACATATTGGCACACAGGCAAAGTCTCTTCAAATTCAAGAAGATAGAAATCATATCAAGCATCTTCTCAGATCACAGTGGCATAAAATTAGAAATCAACTGCAATAAAAACAATGAAAAAAAAATCAAACACCTGGAGGCTAAATGGCATGTTATGAAACAATGATTGGATTACCAAAGAGATCAAAGAAGAAATAAAAAGCATCATGGCAACAAATGACAATGAAAACACAACAATCCAAAATATGGGACACAGTGAAAGCAGTTCTGAGAGAGACTGCAGGCCTACCTAAAAAACGAAACAAAACAAAAAAACAATTTATGGTAATAAATTATCTAACCCTACAACTCAAAGAGTTAGAGAGCAATAAGAAAAGACCAGCATAAGCAGAAGGAAGAAAATAATAAAGATCAGAGTGTAAATAAATGGCATAGAGACAAAAAAAATACAAAAGATTAAAATAAAACAACAACAACAACAAAAAACAAGAGCTGGTTCTTTAAAAAGATAAACAAGACTGATGAACCTCTAGCTAGGCTCACCAAGAAGCAAAGAGAGAGAACCCAAATAAACAAAATAAGAAATGAATGAGGTGAAGTAACAACCGATCCCACAGACATACAAACAATTATGAAAAAATACTATGAACAACTTTTTTCCAACAAAATGGACAACTTAGACAAAGTGAACATATTCTTAGAAAAATACAGGCTCCTAAAACTCAAGAAGGAAGAATAAAAAAAAAAACTGAATAGGCCAATAACTACCAAAGAAATTGAAGCAATGATCAAAAATCTTCCATCAAACTAAAATCCTGGTCTGGATGGCTTTATAGGGGAGTTCTACTAACCATTCAAAGAAGAAATAAAACCTATCCTCTTCAGACTATTCTAAAAAATTCAAGAGGAAGGCACACTTCCATGCTCTTTCTATGAAGCCAGCATTACCCTAATCTCAAAACCATAAAAAGACACCAGAGAGAGAGAGAGAGAGAGAGAGAGAGAGAGAGAGAGAGAGAGAGAGAGGACGAACTACAGGCCAAAATCCTTGATGAACATAGATGCTACAATCCTCAACAAAATTTTAGCAAATCAGATTCAGCATTACATTAG
Organism: Antrozous pallidus; assembly: GCA_027563665.1. Classification (NCBI taxonomy): domain Eukaryota; kingdom Metazoa; phylum Chordata; class Mammalia; order Chiroptera; family Vespertilionidae; genus Antrozous; species Antrozous pallidus. Next base: position 40,030,899 of record CM050513.1, on the reverse strand, counting down.
AAAGTTCACACACCATGACCAAGTGGGATTTATTCTGGGGATGCAAGGATGGTACAATATCCCCAAATCAATAAATGTGATATCACATAAACAAATTGAGAGACAATATCAATTGATGTGGAAAAGGCATTTGACAAAATCTAATATCCTTTCTTGATAAAAACTTTTAGCAAAATGGGAATAGAGGGACCATACCTCGACATAATAAAAGCCTTATATGACAAACCTACAGCAAACATCATAATCAATGAGCAAAAACTAAACTCATTTCCCTTAAGGACAGGAACAAGACAGTGATGTCCACTTTCACCATTCCTGTTCCATATAGTACTGGAAGTGCTACCTGTAGTGATCAGACAAGAAGAAGAAATAAAAGCATCCAAATTGGAAAAGAAGTGAAACTGTTCTTATTCATAGATGACATGATACTAAACATAGAAAAGTCCAAAGACTCCATAAAAAAAACTACTGGCCCTAATAAATAGATTCAGCAATGTAGCAGGATATAAAATTAAAACCCAGAAACCTATGGGCTTTTTATACAACAATAATGAACTGACAGAAAGAGAAGTGAAAAAAGTAATCCCATTTACCATTGCAAAAAAAAAATTGAGATACCTAGGAATAAACTTAACTAAGGATGCAAAAGAACTGTACAGTACTCAGAAAACTACAGGATATTGAAAAAAGAGATAGAGGAAGACATAAACAAATGGAAGAACATACCATGTTCATGGATTGGTAGAATCAACATCATTAAAATGTCCATACTATCCAAAGCAATCTATAGTTTAATGCACTCCCCATTAAAATACCAATGGCGTACTTCAAAGATCTGGAACAAACTTTCCAAAAATTCATCTGGAATAAACAGAGATCCTGAATAGCCACAGCAATCCTGAGAAAGAACAAAGTTGGAGGTATAACAATACCAGATATCAAGCTATATTACCAAGTCACGGTTCTCAAAACTGCTTGGTACTGGCACAAGAACAGACATACAGACCACAGGAACAGAACAGAGAATGCAAAAATCGACACAAGCCATTGTACTCAATATCTGACAAAAGAGGCAAGAGCATACAATGGAGTCAAGACAGTCTCTTCAGTAAATGGTACTGGGAAATTTGGCCAGATACATACAAAAAAATGAAACTAGATCACCAACTTACACCATACCAAAGACAAACTCAAAATGGCTAAAGGACTTAAATGTAAGATGGGTAACTATAAAAATCCTACAAGACTCCACAGGCAGCAAAATAGCAGACATATGTTGTAGCAATATCTTTACCAACACAGTTCCTAGGGAAATGGAGACTAAGGAGAAAAATAAACAAATGGGACTACATCAAAATAAAAAGCTTATGCACAGCAAAAGAAACCATCAACAAAACAATAAGAAAGCCCACTGCATGTGAGAACATATTTAAACTCATACTATTTAACAAAAGAAAGATAAACGTACCAATAAAAAAATGAGCAAATAGACACTTTTTGAAAAAGGACATACAGAAGGCTAAGAGACCTGAAAACATGCTCAAAGTCACTAATTATCAGAGAGATGCAAATCAAAACAACAAGATAGCATCTCACACCTAACAAAATGGCTATTATCAACAAATCAACAAACCACAAGTGCTGGCATGGATGTGGAGAAAAAGGAACCCTTGTGCACTGCTGATGTGAATGCAGATTGGTGCATCCACTGTGGAAAATAGTATGGAGTTTCCACAAAAAGTTAAAAATGAAACTCCCATTTGACCCAGTAATCTCACTTCTAGAACTATATCCCAAGAAGCCAGAAACATCAATCAGAAAGGATATATACACCCCTATGTTCATAGCAGTACAATTTACAATAGCTAAAATTTAGACACAGCCTAACTGCCCATCAGCAAATGAGTGGATTAGAAAACTGTAGTACATCTACACAATGAAACACTATGCCACTATAAAAAAGAAGGGACTTTTACTATTTGCAACAGCATGAATGGAACTGGAGAGTATTTTCTAAGTGAAATAAGCCAGTTGGAGAAAGATAAATATCACATGATCTCATTCATATGTGGGATATAATGATCAATATAATTTGATGAACAGGAATAGATCCAGAGACAAATGGCAGGGGAGTGGGGAGTTTGAGAGCAACCAAAGGATTTATATGCATGCATATTAGCATAACCAATGAACACAGACACTGGGGCGGCAAGGGCTTGCTCAGGGTGGGAATGGCTAGGGGCCGGGAGGAGTTAAGCGGGCGGGGCGGGAGGTGGGGGGAGGACACATATGTAAAACTTTAGGTAATAAAAAACAAACAAAAAACAATGTCAAGGAGTATATCCCTAAGTTTTCTTTTAGGAGTAATGCAGTTTCAGATTGTACTTAAGTTTTTAATCCATTTTGAGTTAATTTTTGTGGTACAAGATAAGGGTACATTTTATTCTTCTCTATTTGAATATCCAGCTTTATTAACAATATTTATTAAAGAATGATTCCTTCACCCATTGTTTATCCTTAGCTTCCTTGTCAAATATTATTGACCATATATGTACAGGTCTACTTTTGGGGTTTCAATTCTGTTGCATTTGTCCTTTTTTTTTTTTTTTTATGCCAGCATCATATTGTTTTGATCACCATAGCTTTGTAATATAGGTTGAAATTAAGAGTGTAATTCTCTATTTTATTATCATTCTCAAGATTGTTTAGATTATTTGGACTCCAGACTCACTGGTGAATTCTACCAAACATTTAAAAAATAATTAATGCCAATCCTTCTCAAATGCATCCTAAAAACTGAAGCAGAGGGAATACTCTCAAGCTAATTTTATGAGTCCATAATTACCCTTTTTGAGGACCAGATGAGGACACTACAAGAAAAGAAAACTTCAGCCAATGTTGCTGATGGGTAAAGATGAAAAATTCTCAACAGAATTCCAGCAAATCCAATACTATAGCACACTGAAAGGATCGTACATATTGATAAAGTGGGATTCTTCCTTGGGATGCAAAAATGGTTCACCTTATACAATAAATGTGATACTAATCTGGCCAGAGTGGCTTGGTTGGTTGAAGCATTGTCTGGTACAGCAAAAGGGCTCAGGATGGATAATGGATCAGGGCAAATACCCAGGTTGTGTGTTTAATCCTGGGTCAGAATGTGAATGGTAGGAAAATGATTTGATATTTCTCTTTCATTGATATTCTCTCTCTCTCTCTCTCTCTCTCTCTCTCTCTCTCTCTCTCTCTCTCTCTCTTTCTCTCTCTCTCTCCCACCTCTGATTTGCTCTCTTTTTAAAAAAAAAAAAAAACACAACCCCAACACATAGCCTCAATGAGGATGAAAAATAAATGAATAAATAAATAAACAAATACATTTTAAAAATAAATAAATGTGATGTACCATCTTAATAAAATAAAGGGTAAAAATCAAGAGATTAAGCTAAAAAAAAAAAAAAGTAAGGATACTCACTTTCACCACTCCTACTTAATATAACACTAGAAGTCCTAGCCAGAGCAATTAGTCAAAAACCGAAACAAAGTCATCAAAATTGGAAAGGGAGATGTAACGTTGTCTCTGTTTACAAAAGACATGGAAAACCCTCAAGGCTCCATCACAAAAGAATTAGAACTAACAAATGAACTAGGTAAAGTTGTAGGATACACAATCAACATATGGAAATCAATTGCACTTTTATATAGTAACAATACACTATCTGAAAATAAAGAAAATAATCACATTTGCAATAGAATCATAACCATTCAAATACTAAGAAATAAGTTTAGCCAGGGAGGTGTAAGGTCTCTGCCCTAACTATGAGATACCGGTGAAAGAAACTGAACACATAAATAAATGGGAAGACATACAGTGCTCATGGATCGACATAACTCACGTTGTTAAAAAAAGATCTACAGTGATATACAGACTCAGCAGAGCCGCCATAAAAATTCCGAAGTAGTTTTCCCCGAGACAGAAAACACAATTTTTAAATTTCTATGGAAGTAATAAATTTTAACTTACAATTCTGTTAACAGGTTTTTGTTTTGTTTGTTTTTTTGTCTGTTTTTTTCAATGATTTAAAAGTGTGAAAGCCTTCTGATTTTGTAAGCTACACAAAAGAGGACTGGATTTGGTCCACAAGACATAGTTTGTTGACTTCTAGCCTAAGTCATTATAGAATTGCAGAAAATCCAATGTTGGTTAACAAAACATTTAGGTTAAAGATCCTCTATCTGATTGAATTTTAAGATGCTTGCAAGTGAGAAGGGTGAAACTGGTAGATGGAATGGTTATTTGTTTGTCTTTATTCAGTACAGAATGAGTGCTCAAATAACCTAGAGTGTTGCTCTATGTAAATAATTACAGCCCTCAAGACTAACACGGCCATTCAAAATAATTTAAGCACCTACACATGTCAGGCACTCTCCTGGTACTGGAATATAGCAGTGAATAAAGGAGACTCATTGTCTAACCTCAGGGAGCTTATATCCCAGAGTTGTGTCTGTCTCGGGACAAGTTCCATAGACACAGAGCCTGAGGTGTTAAGTCTTGAGCAAGCAATCCAACAGTAAAATACTCTCAAAAGAAAATAAATGTTGGAAGCAGAATTTGGCAGGAGAGGTAAGATCTAAGCAATAATTCAGACTTCACTGAAGACAGGCTTCAAATTGATCCCATTGAGAAAATGTGAAGTAGCAACCGCAGTACTGTTGGCTGCCCAGGAGGGAAGGGGCTAGACTTGTGTACTACTGGTTTGAGGTAGCACGGCCTCATTGAAAGGCAGCTCCTATTTGGCCTGAGGACAATATCCCCAAGCTAGGGAGGCAGAAGCACCTGGAAGTGGTCAGTAGAGGAATCCAGACAAGGAACAGACATTATCCATTACCAGAGGGAGATACAATTAAGCCCATAAACATTTAATATTTCAGATGGTGACTTGTCTATGGGGGTGGAAAATGAGATTAGTAGAGAAATTGCTCTTTTAGATAAGGTGGATAAGGAAGGCATCTCTGATAATGTGAAGTTTGAGAAGAGACCTGAGGAAATTAAGAATCCTGGTTCTGCAGTTATCTGAGAGAAGAAAGAGAGTAAATCAATACAGAACTAGCAATGGGATGTTCTAGGAAGATTGAAAAGGTAGGTGTGGCTGAAATGTGAATAACAAGAGATAAAGAAGTAGGAGCTGAGGCTGGAAATGAAAAGGGTAGTGAGAGAGCCTTGAAGATCGTTGTATGGTGTTGAACTCTTAGACTACAACAACAACCAACACGGCCAGGCCGGTGTTACACAGTGGATGAGCGTCAACCCATGAACCAGAAGGTCATTGTTTGATTCCTAGTCATGGAACATGCATGGGTAGCAGGCTTGATCATCAGTAGGGAGCATGTAGCAGCCAGCCAATCAATGACTCTCTCTTATCATTGATAATTTTTTATCCTCTCTTCTTCCCCGTTCCTCTCTTTGAATTCGATAAAAACATATTTTCTTTATAAAGTACCAAGTTCCACAAGATATCTTCATCATAGTTTTAGAACCAGAAGTCTTTCAAATGCCATCTGGTCTAACTCCTCAGTTTTAAAGCATTCGTACAATGGAAAATTTTACATTGAAGCTAAAGGACAAAGATAGAACTCTAAAATGTATCGAAAGTGACTTCCCATTTAATACATTTGAAAGGAAATCTGCTGGAAATTTTTGAACAGTTTCTGCATATTAGGCTCCATGTGTTTAAGTCCCGAATCTTAATGTCATCCAATCAATGGCAAAACTGTGAGAGAATAAGAGTTAGCTGGCTGATGTGCAGGGAATGCGTGCTCACAGTCTGGCATTGGCTTAGCATTTATTCTAGCTGTAATTTCACCACCTTTGGAAAAGAGAAATAGTGATAACTGTTTTTCAACAAGTGAGCCATATTTTCCTTACATACAACTGCCAGGATGACTATCCTCCACAAATTGTGAATCCCACTAGGGCCAATGCAAAGTATTTTATGTTCAAGTAGATGAACGGAGAACAGCTGACTATCCTTGAAGGATAATCAGTAAGTAGTCATAAAGTAATTTGAAAATAATTGCACATGAGTAGCAATAGCACTAACGATATCTTATTACCTCTATTGGTTTAAAGAAAATATTCCATTTCAAGAAATATTTACTAATGGCTGCAAGCCTCTGTTGTTGCTGATGTTTTGATTTAGTGAAGAGTAACTGTCTCCAATGCCTCTATTAAATAAAAATATTTTTATGTTCTCCAACACAAAGCCATACTTGTTTATTTTTTTAAACAATTTCTTAAGTTTCTGGTTTTACCTTAAAGATCACATATCTTAGTATAATGGCAATTCTCCTATATAAAATTTTCTAACCCCAATACCGCTTCCTAATTATTTGGCATTCAAATAAATTACCCTTTACTGAGGAGATAAACTTGAAATAGAAATCTAATTTTCATCTCTGTGTCATACTACTTGCATTTTTAAAATGTGCTAAGATACCAATGATATAAAAAAGTAACCAAAGTCCATATTGACATCAATGGATAGATCTTCCAGAAGAAAATCAACAAGAAAACAGTGTCCTTAAAAGACAGGTTAGATCACAATTTTTATCTTCTGAACATTTCACACCAAAACACCAGAATACACATTCTTTTCAAGTGCATATGGAACCTTTTCTAGGATAGACCACATACTAGACCACAAAATATTTCTCAATAAATTTATGAAGATTAAAATCACATTAAGCATCTTCTCTGACTACAATGGTCTAAAACTAGAAATCAATCACAAGAAAAATATTTGAAAAACACACAAAGGCATGGAGGTTAAATAACATGCTACTACACAATGATTCCTTCCTTTTGATCAAAGAAGAATCAAAAGATACATTTAAACCAATGTAAATCAAAACATCATAACACAAAAACATTATAACACAGCAAAAGCAGTCTTAAGAGGGTAATCCATAGAATTACAGGCTTACATTAAGAAGGAAGAAAAATCTCAAATAAACAACACAATTTTATACTTAAAGGAATTAAAAAAAAAGAACAACAAACAAAACCCAAAGTGAGTAGAAGGAAGAAAATGAAATAGAGTCTAAAAAATACAAAGAATCAAATGAAAGCAAGAGCTAGTTCTTGAAAAGATAAACAAGATTGGCACACCTTTAACCAGACTCAGCAAGAAAAAAAAAATGACCCAAATAAATAAAATCAGAAATGAAGAGGAGAACAACTGACACCAAAGAAATAAAAGATTGTAAGGAAATATTACAAATAACTATATGCCAACAAATCAGACAATTTGGACAAAATGCATAAATTCCTAGAAATGTATATTCTTCCAACACTGAATCAGGAAGAATCAGAAAATCTAAATAGATAAATTATAACTAATGAAATTGAGGCTGTAATTTTAAAAAAGAAAAACTCACAAAAAATACAAGTCCTGGACCTGATAGCTTTCACAGGTGAATTTTACCAAACATTCAAGGAGAAACTAACATTTATCTTCTTCAAATTATTTCAAAAATTAAAAAGGAGGGAAGACTGCCAAGCTCATTTAATAAGGCCAGCATTATCTTAATTCCAAAATCAAATAAAAACACTTAAAAAATATGTCATCCTCAACAAAATATAAGCAAACAAGATATAGCAATACATTAAGAGATTATATGCCATGATCAAGTGAGATTTATTTTGAGGATGCAAGGTTAGATGCCAATTAATAAATGTGATACACCACATAAACAAAATGACTAATAAAAATTACATGATCATATTAATAAATGCAAATAAGCATTTGATAAAACCCATCCTATCTAATAAAGATGGAATATGCAAATTGACCATCACTTCACAACAAAGGTGGCAGCACCCACAGCCAATAAGGATGGAATATGCAAATTGATGCAACAAAGATGGTGCCAGCCAGGCCAGGATGTTTCCATCGTTGCCATGGTGATAACACAAGCATTCAGCCCTTACCTGGCCACTTCGGACCTATGGGCAGCACACAAAGGTGGAAGGCGGCTCTGGGCTGGAGCAAAGGTCCGGGTACTGGGTACTGGCAGCCAGGGGAAGGAAGGCCTATTCTTTCACAAATCTTTGTGCATCGGGCCTTTAGTTTATGACAAACTCTCAGCAAAGTGTGAATAAATGGAAAATATTTCAACATAATATAGGAAGTATATGACAAACCCAAAGACAATATCATACTCAATGGGCAAAACCTAGAAGTGTTTCCCTAAACATCAGGAATAAGACAAGGATATCTGCTTCTATCACTTTTATTTAACAGTAGAGGCCTGGTGCACAAAATTCGTGCATGGGGTGTCCCTCAGCCCAGCCTGCACCCGCTCCAATCTCAGACCCCTTGAGGGTCCAACCACCCATTTAGGCCTGATCCTGGTAGGAACAAAAAGCAGCTAAGCTAAAGGAGAAATATGAAAAGGATATTGCTGCATACTACGCAAAGGGCAAAAGTGAAGAGGGAAAAAAGGGCCCTGGGAGGCCAACTGGCTCAAAGAAGAAAAACAAACCAGAAGATGAAGAGGATGAAGATGAAGAATAAAGGCTGTCTGTAATGATGTGTACGGAGTATGTGTGTGTGCTCTCAGGCAATTATTTTGCTAAGAATGTGAATTCAAGTGCAGCTCAATATTAGCTTCAATACAAAAACTGTACAGATTTTTGTATAGCTGACAAAATTCTTTGAGAGAAAATACTTTTACCAAAAAAATGCAGGTTGTAGCTTTTTGAAGGGCTACTACATACAGTTAGTTTTTAAAGCTTCTGATGTTAAATGTTTCTAAATATTTAATGGTTTCTTTAATTTTTTATGTATGGTTTCACAGCAAACTCATAGGAATTAGTATCAATAGTAAATTTTGGATTTTCTAGACTGTTGCATTTTGGTTTTTTGCTTTTTAAATTTGTAATAAATTTTCTAATAAAGACAGAATAGGCATATTGAGCATCACTTTACAGCCAAGATGGCAGCGCCCACAGCCAATAAGGAGGGAATATGCAAATTGATGCAACAAAGATGGCACCAGCCAGGCCAGGATGCTTGGGTCATTGCCATGGTGACGACACAAGCATTCCACCCTGTGCTGGCCACTTCAGACCTCTAGGCAGTACGTGAAGGCTGAACAACCAATCCAATTCAAAAATGAGCAGAAGGCCTAAACAGACACTTCTCCAAAGTGGACATACATATGGCCACTAGACATATAAAATGATGCTAAAAGTCACTAATCATCAGAGAAATACAAATTAAAACCACAATGAGATATCACCTCACACCTGTCGTTAAGGCTACCATAATACATTTTTTTTAAAAAACACATGTTATCAAGGACGTGGAGAAAAAGGAACCTTGTGCACTGTTGGTGTTAATGCAGACTGGTACAGCCACTGTGGAAAGTAGTATGGAGTTACCTCAAGAAATTAAAAATGTAACTGATTTTTGACCTAGTGATTCCACTTCTGGTAGTATATCCTAAGAAACACCATTGAAAAGAATATATACATTCCTATGTTCATTGTAACATTTTTAAAAAAATATATTTTATTGATTTTTCACAGAGAGGAAGGGAGAGGGATAGAAAGTCAGAAACATCGATGAAAGAGAAACATCGATCAGCTGCCTCTTGCACACCCTCTGCTGGAGATGTGCCTGCAGCCACAGTACATGCCCTTGACTGGAATCGAACCTGGGACCTTTCAGTCTGCAGGCCAATGCTCTACCCACTGAGCCAAACCGGTTTCGGCTCATTGTAACATTTTTTATAATAGCCATGATTTGGAAGCAGCCCAAATGCCCATCAGTAAAAATTATATAAAACAACTATGGTACATTTACAGAATGAAATACCACTTGGCTGTAAAAAGGAAGGAACTGTTGCCTTTTGTGACAACAAGAATGGATCTGGAGAGTGTTATGCTCAGTGAAGTAAGCCAGTCAGAGAAAGAGAAGTATCATATGATTTCATTTATATATGAATCTAAAGAACAAAATAAACTAGCAAACAAAAGAAACAAATTCATAGATACAGAAAACAAGGTGTCAGAGGGGAGGAAAGTTGGGAGGGGAGGTGAAAAAAACCTCATAGACACAGACAACACTATGAAGATTAGCAGGGAGAAAGGGGAGTAGAGTTAGGCAGAAGAAGGTGAAGGGGGATAAATGATGATAGGAGACTTGACTTAGGGTGGTGAACACACAATATAATAAATGAATGATGTGTTATAGAATTGTACACCTGGAACATATATATAATTTTATTAAGCAATGTCACCCCAATGAGTTAAATAAAAAATTATAAAAATACTGAGGCCTGGTGCACAAAATTCATGCACAGGAGATGGGGGATGCGGGGGGTGGGGTGTCCCTCAGCCCAACCTGCAAAGATGCCAGCATCCTTCACCCCGACCTCTAGCCAGAGGTTCCTCTCCTCCTTCCGCATAGCCTCTGGGGAGATGCTTGTCCTGGGGCCTCCTCAGGGCCCTGGCACACGATGCCCTGTTGGGTACTTGGGGGCTAGGGCTTTCAGGCCTGGCTTCCCCACCTGGCATGGTGCGCATTTGCTGCCATGGGAGCAGCGCCTCAGGAGTCACCCCCTTGGACCATACTACTTGTGAGTGCGTGTGGGTGTGTGGGAGGGGGGGAGGTGCTGGCAATGATTTGATGTCAACAGTGTGCCAGCTGGACACCATCCAGCTGCAGGCCATGCTGGTCACGTCTGGACCGTGGGCAGGGGTCTGCTGGGCTGCGACTGGTGTCTGCAGGTGGAGGAGCCCTGCACTCATAGGTCTTAAAAGGGTCACTGAGTAAAACTTAATTTTTTTATACAATTACATAATATCATAATATATATTTATTTCTTTTCATGCCATGGTGGGACAAAGTCATTTCTAAATACTGTGTATCACTACTGACTTTTACAATAAGATATTTCTGAAAAGTAACATCATGGCATACTTGGCCTAATACACTTTAAAACTCTTATTTTAAACATTTAGACTATTTGAGTCTGAAAGAGTACTTATTTCATTTGCTTATAGTCTATTCTAAATGTATTTAAAGTTAGTAAGTCTCAGGAAAACTCAATATGATTTAAAAATAGTCTGGCATTTCTCCACTTTAAAAAGTCAAGTATGATTCTGTGAAATAACCTATGTTATAACTGGTGAGGAAGAATGGCCGACATATGCCCACATATTACATTTCAAATAAAATCAAATCCCTAATTGTTCTTTCTTCTATACAGACAGAATTTGCTCTCAACAGAATTCTTTAATTAGGAAAATAAATGTTTTTGTAAAAAACATTTCACTAATTATAGAATTTGGGGAAGGTATTGATTAAAATTACTGGCACTAAATATATTTGGGTCTTCATGTCAAATATAGATATAGATATAGATATAGATATAGATATAGATATAGATACATAGATACATAGATATATAGATATATAACGTCATTCTTGTATGGCCAAGAGCTACACACATATCAGAGAACTTAAAATTGGTAGGATTTGAGATTTGTCATTGTGTTGGTTTTCCTGCACAGCATTTATTCCTCCTTGTGTTAATGAGACCCCAAGTTCTTTGGAACAATATTTCTCCCCATTACATTAGAATTGTCAATTAAAGTACTGCTCTCCTCTGGTGAAGTATAGGCTTTGACTAAACTGACGCATTTTCAAATCTCTTACCTCAGAATATGAATTCTGAACAGAATGTCAGGAAGGCTGAAAAAAATTAGAGGTAGTTCAACTCATATGCAAACAGCCTATTGATGTCCCTTAGTTCCTGCTCACATCCCTCTATTTTCCTTGGTTACTATTCTTTCTGAGACCTAACTTTTCCTTTCTGAGACTCTGAGTTGCCTTAAATACTTATAACAAATTTGTGTTTGTCTTTAGTTAGCAAGAATCAACTTATGTTAGTTCAAAGATTTCTGACCAATGAAACCTCATAAAAATGATAAAATATTACATGTTCAGAGAAAATGAAGTATTTCTGTGTGAACTGACACATAAAATGTACCTTATGTCTCAAGTTAGAAAAGGCAACAGACAGGGATGGGATTATGTAATGGATAAAAAGTAACACTTTAGCAAGACAAAAAAAACAAATAACATTTTTTATTACCTAGCTATAGCTATTAGAAGTTACATTAGTACTACAATAAAGGGGGAAAGTGTAGGGCCTCTAATGAAATGGAAAAGCAGGTGTAAAATGGGGACAAGATTGACCCCAAGATTTTCTTAGAAAAATCCCCCTGCTTAACTATGGTCTGGTCTCAAGGACTGTATATTTTGTTCTGCATGTGTTCTAATATGTATTGAATTACTCGATGTGTTTATAAGCCCCAATTGGACAGGATTTATGGTTACTATGTTTCCCATATCTAGTAAAGTGAACTGTGCAGAATATTTATTTATTAATACATGTTGACTTTATTCCAGTTAATAAATGAATAGACACACACACACACACACACACACACACACACACACACACGCACATACAACAATTTGGTCTCTAAGGCTACCACCAATGACTAGGTAGCTACTACTGGAACATGACTTCAAATGAACTGGGGTGTCTCAGAAAACATAATCCCCAAAATTTTACCACTAGAAAAAAATACTATTTTTCTCTAAGTCTTTTTGAAAAGTAACTCTACCTCTTTCTTTTGAATAGCGTGCTATAGCTCTGGTGCCCTATCATCCTCATATTTTTTAGTTCCATAAACTTCATATTCTTAAGTAAAACACAGATGAACTATAGACACTCTACTATACTTCCATAGACATCTATTTAAATTCTTTACAACAACATGTGTGCCTATTTAAAAACCTAGATCTTTACACAACCATAGAAGAGCTTTTAACATAATAGTCGAGTAAAATACCCTACGAGGACTTTGACATGCCTATAAAGAAATGCACATAATAAAACAGTGAAGTATGAAGATTAAAATTCAATACCAAAAGGAAAAAGTATTTTACTCTTTAATCTCAAAAATAGTTCTGAATATCCTGGTGATCAAAATGAAGAGGAGGACATAATGACTTACAATCTGGGTCACAGCTCCCATGAGCACAAATAATTGGAACAGCCCTACTGAAATGTGTATAAAGAGCAGTTGCTGTTTAGCTGAAATCCATTGCTTCTATGAAGAAATTCAAACTCTCTAGTCACTAGATTACCTAAGTTTTAAGAGAAACTGAAATTATAGATTTTATGTAAAATGCACCAAATTTAAAATTAAATCATAGTTGGGATATTAAAAAATAATTATGTCTCCAATCAGACTGCCTGAGTTGATATCTTGGCTTCATCACTTACTGTTGTTTGACCTTGAATATAACAATCACTCTCTGTATGCCTCACCTGAAAACAAAATAATAATATTTACCTCAGAAGGGTTTTATGAGGATTTCAATAGGACTACAGAATGTCTGATAAAAGTAGGTAGTAAACAGTAGCTATCATTTCTATTTAAAATAATGAGTTGTAAAACCAAAATATGTAGTGACTTGTGTAGGTCAATAGTTTAGACCTGTGATTTATAATTGTTTCTATTATCTAGAAAGAAAAACCCATCCATTTTTCAGGAAAACTTTTTCTATGGCACTTACCTCTAAAATAACATTTTTCATGAAAAACTTTATAAAGATTATGCAATATATGAAGCAGTATAACCCAGACAGATTTCTGCAGTATGACATACTCTTCAGTCTCCCTCACCTTTCACTTTCCAGCCAAGTTTAATCTTAACAAAAAATAAAGTGGCCTTGAGACATGCAATAATAGAAGACTGTGTATAATACCAACAATAAGAACTTGATGATGGGCCTATCAACCTCCCTCTGATGTAAATTTTTCTCTAAACAAGATACACTGTCCATCAAATCATGTTTTATGATAATTCTATTGATGTGCATTATCATACATAACTTATTCTCAAATCTACATTGACTGGAAATAGACCTAATAGATCTGAGACTGGCCTTTGCAATATATTTTTACAGGTAACAATGCCTATGTCATTTCCTTCAAATATTTTTTAAATAATTCCTCATTTATCAGAAAGATAATGCCTACCATCACAGAATGCCATGAAAGTGTCCCCATCTCCCTTCCTACATTAAGCTTCAGCTGCCCATTGTAAAGTCCCTTGAGGAAGAGTTTATGTATTTCCTGTCCCTTGCCCTCTTGTTTGCCAATCAGAACACCCCCTCAGGCAGGCATCAACTTCCACATGGGAAGCTTTTTATCATTCAAAATTCAGGTCTTAATATTGATTTTCCAAATCACTTCATTCTCACCTCCCTAATGAAGATCTCTATTTTGGAAAAAACTTGTCCAATTGATTCCTATCTAAACTGGTCTTGCTGTCTTGCCATGACATGATTTATTTTCAAATTTCTCTTCTGAAATTTTGTGAAGGTGTATGTGTCAAGCATAAAATAAACCAATTACCTCTTCAACATTTCAGGTCTCTGAAGTACATAAACCACACACCAATTGGCAATAAATAACCGCGAACAAATTGCCTGAGATATAACCTCTGTCATCTGTGCCTAGCCTCAATTAAGTTTAGTTGCCACATGTGTACAAGTTTAAGCACATAGGCAAACATGTTCAGGAACATAAAGGTTATAAATATACTGGGTCTTTATTTCACCTCCTAGGTTTCACTGTTCTGCTAACTCCTTGCAACTCCTTTAAACCCTAATTAACATCTCAAAATACTGACTAATTTGCTACACCTTTTCTGCTTGCAATTGAACACCAAACATAGAGGACATGCTTTGTCAGTCTACAGAGATTTCACAGCCAAGACTGTACTAGTTGACTCACAGTGTATGGAGACAATTAATTGAAATAACATAGGATATACCTATAATTGTTTTAAATATATAATGTTAAAAGTATGTAAAGAAATAGAAAGTTAAATTTTTTTTTTTTAGTTTCTTGAAAACAGTGAACAAAGAAAGATTATCATTCTGTAGAAAACTGTCTATCTTGAGGTACTTGGGGAATCAATGAGATATAATCTTACACATCATAATAGTCATCTATTCTGTCCTAGGTATTCTAATTCTAACATATACCCAGGTGTCCAAGAAAATAATTACTCTTCTACATAAAGAAAAAAATCATGACATCACTTCACAGAATACAATTCCCTGTACACAATGAAAAGCTTTCAGTTGAGTACCTTAAGTTCTTGCAAATAACATTTATTGTAATGCAAATTATGAAATATAAAGATACTCTATAATTTCTGTCTATAAAGCAAGCTCATTGAAAAAGTTCTGCATATCACAATAGGATAATTTCCCTACTTAAGGTGCTTTATTTCTGAAAGCACAAATTAGAGGGTAAAATTAATAGACATTTATCTTTCAAGACTGTAAATGAGATAAATTAGGTGACATTTTCTGTTAATTTTATCTGAATTGTCAACTAAAATGTTTGAAACTAAAGCACATTTTAGAGAATTTCAAACTATTATTACTTTTCTTATTTTAAATAATGGAGTTATGTACAAATATCAGAGGAAAAACAGAAGATGTCACTGCTTCATGTGAGAGTATTTCCAGTCACTTTTTGGCCTGACTGCAACTGTTTATTTCTAAATTTGAATGTCAAAAATAACATTAAAAGATTCGTAGAATATCTTGTGTAAATAGGTTGATTTGACATTGTTAATAGTGATTGTTAATTGTTCCATTTATTATAAGTTTCAAAATACCATTATGTTATGCCTGGCTGATAACTTGAAAGTTCTATAATTATAAGGAATGACAAAATGTTATTAAATTACCTTTATAATTAATTCAGATTTTTTTCAGTTCATGTGAGATCAAGTGAACAAAAATTAAATAACAATTTAGAAGAACTTAATAACATAATAATATACGTATACCTGAAATGTGCCTTAAAGTCAATAAATTGAAATACAAAAAATAAAGTTTTTTCCTAAACTGTTTTTAGAAAGTTCAAAAATTTTATCATATTAAAGTATAAGAAAATCAATAATTTGGAAGTAGAGACCACAATTTATCATCACAATTTATAAAAATAAAAATACTAATAAAATTAGAAAATAAACTCCCAAAACCCTTTCAAAACTATTTAAACATATTTTTTTTAAATTGCAGAATATTTTAAACACAGCATATCAGAACCTATTGGAAAGAAACCAAAACAGTTTTTTTTGGGGGGGGGTTCCTTAATATCCATATTAATAAAAAAATGAAATTAAACATCCAAGTCACAAAGTAAGAAAAATAAGATAAACCTACAGAATATAGGATAATTTTTTAAATGGTAAAAAATAAATTGATAAACACAGAAACAAATATTTAAAAGTTATAAACCAAATAAAAGTCCATAAGTTGAAAACAAAACAAACAAAACAGACCACCTTTTGAGTATTCTAATCAATATACAAGGAGAAGGGACAAGCATGGGTACACAAAATAAAAAAACAAAAACAAAACAGAAACAGGTAAAGTAATAGCTACTTTAACAAACCTAACAGAATCCTTCATGCTTTTCAGCAATCATATTCCACATCTAATTCATTTTTTCTTTCACTCTCTTAGAAAACTATTTCACACCGTTTCTATTCTCCCATATTCAATTTCAACTGATGTTCATGCTCCCTACTACAATGAAAATTAAAGCAACAGGCTCCCTAATCACATCAGTCAACTCACCAGCACCTCTACTGACATTTACCATCTCAGATACTACATAGAAAAAACTGTATTCTCTTACTGCAGTTCTTGTCAGTACTTTCCCTGTCAACCTCAACAACATAATTCCAGGACATCTCCCCTCTTCATACACCACAAATGTATGAATTATTCCTATCAGCATCTGTAAGTATATGAACATCCTGCTATT
The DNA here is from genome assembly GCA_027563665.1 of Antrozous pallidus. NCBI lineage: Eukaryota > Metazoa > Chordata > Mammalia > Chiroptera > Vespertilionidae > Antrozous > Antrozous pallidus. Next base: position 40,013,958 of record CM050513.1, on the reverse strand, counting down.
CTATCTAAAAGAATGAAAAAAAAAAGTATCTTTATTTACTTTACCTATCAGCTACCACCTATTTATATCTTCCTGTTTATAGCAAAATTCCTTGAAACATCTCTTAAATACTTAAAAATCTCTAATTCTATTCAACTCAATTTCTCTTAAATTTACTGAAACTGGCTTTGCCTACCCTGCTTCACCAAAAATGTGCAAAAAAAAAAAAAAAAAGAAGTTACAATGAGCTAGATAGTCTGGTGTTGGGCACACTCAAAATTTAATTAGATATAAGCTTTGCTTCTGAGAAGTTTCTAATGTAAAACAGTCATGCTTTCCTGAGGATTATAAACAATTAAGATAAGAAATAGATACCATCAATTACAAAATGATTAAAAAGAAAAGTGAAAATTTTAAGCACTCAAATAGTACTCTTTAAAGATAGCAAAAAAAGAGTCAATAATGTTTGCTTACCCACTACATTTCTGTGACTCCTGACATCCTGATATTGCTACTCTGATTGCAACTACCACCATTTCCACATGTTGACAGCAGTGCTACTAAATTCAGTTGAAATTTAACCTTTTTCAAAGCTGGTCAATGAGTCCTTTTATTTAGTTTAGTTTAGTTTTGTTGTTTGGAAACAGTTCCTTTATTTGGGGACAGTACCCAGGTCGGGAGGGGGCCCACAGGGATGACATACGAGAGGAGGTGGTTGAAGTATGCTCTACTTCAGTATTGACACAGAGAATGCTTGGTAAGTTTTTGCCATTTCCAGTGCCCCCAGGGGAGTCGAGAGAGCAGCCTTTGTCCTCCTCCCCTCAGTGTGCAACCCAGGCCTGAGGGGATCCGATAATATCTGGTAGGTACTGTACTTGGCCTTGAGGAAGTGCTTTGTCCCCCTCCACACAATGCTCACAGAGCTTCAGCTGCTTTCAGGTCCCTCAGACACCTGGCTATATGTTCATTTGGAGCAGGGCTCCCTGCCCAAGGCCTTGAGCTCCTTTACCAGCCACAATGAGCTTGTCACACAGGAGGAGGCAGCAACAGCTACCACAGAGTGCAGCCTATAAGTCTTGGTGTCCCAGCAAGGCATGTAAGCAAGGTAGGGGAGTTGGCAGAGATTTGGTGTGGCACGTCCCTTCTGGACTTCACCAAAGTGTGGATGCTGCTTTGACTGGGCTGCTCAAAAAATGTTTTCTCGCCCCACTGGTTCAGTGGTTGAGTGTTGACCCATGCACCAACAGGTCACCGGTTTGATTTCCAGTCAGGGCACTTATATTGGTTGCCAGCTGGATCCCCAATGGAGCGTGTGCAAGAGGTAGCTGATTGAGATTGATGTTTCTCCTCATTGATGTTTCTATCTCTTTCTCCCTCTCCCTTCCTCTCTCTCTAAAAGTCAATAAAAACATATTTTTTAAAAGATGTTTTCTCACCCTAACCAGTTTGGCTCAGCGGAGAGAGCATTGGCCTGTGGACTCAAGGGTTCCAGGTTTGATTCCGATCAAGGGCATGTACCTTGGTTGCGGGCACATTTCCAGTAAGGGGTGTGCAGGAGGCAGCTGATTGATGTTTCTCTCCCATCGATGTGTTGTTGTTTTTTCTCTCTCTCTCTCTCCCTCTCCCTTCCTCTCTGTAAAAAAATCAATAAAGCATATTTTTAAAAAATGTTTTCTTTTTTCATCTTCTTTTCTTCTTTTCTTGTCTGTCTAGGAGGATTGAGATTGAAACTGAAACTTCCAGTGTATCTTTTCACTTCCCTTCCTAACAATGTAGAATACTTGAATCTGCAGGTTAGGTCTCTTTTTGCTGATTCCAACATGAAGACCCTCTGGCATGGAGAGGCTCAAGGTTGATGTAACTTAAAATCTAAACATTCATGAAAATACGTCTTTGATAAAAATTTTGTATAAAAGTTTCTAAAAATAAATGTTAATTTATGTTACACAGAGGGGTAAGTTCAGTATGAGAAAACAATAAAAAGACAAAAGTGCTAAATTCTTCCTCTTCTAGTCTATACAAAAGTGATGCAATTATTTTTCTAATTTTGCTATAAAATTATATGGATAATTTTTAAAAAGAAAATAGGACACACTAATTTGTATTTTTTACATCTATTGTAGGAAGAAAAGCAAATAAAGTCAGTTAACTGCCAAAGCAAAAAATCAAAGGCAATATCAAAGAAGAAAAAAGAACAATTAGTGACATGATAAATGAGAAAATCAACATATAAATTTTAATCTTGAGAAAAGTACCTCTCGCTTAGTATAGCCAGTGATAAAAATCTACTTAAATTGACCTTCAAGTAATTGTAGATACAGATACCTGAACATTTACTGCAAAGCACGGAAAAGCAAATTAAGACAACTTCCAAGAATAGGCAAAAATTGAACAAGGTCAGTATGTGACTCAAAGTGGAAAACCAGCAAATATATGTTGTAAACTGTGTTGAAAATCAGCTCATAGCATCAGAAAAAAATTACCTTAGTTATGTCTCGTCTTATGCTTTTGACAAATCTTTTAGTGAGGAGATTCCTTAAAGTAAAACAGCAATCCCTTTGTGATCTCATTAGATCCTCAGAAATTATTTATTGTATATCTCAAAGTTTGTATCTTTGAAACAATATCTCCCCAACATCCTCCACATATCCCCTACGCAACAAGAATTCTATAATCTATTTCTAGGATTTTGACTTTTTTAGATTCCCATATAAGTTATAACATGTCTTTCTATGTATGACTTAGTTCATTAGCATAATGTCCTCAATATATATCCATGTTTTTGCAAGTGTCAGGATTTCCTTCTTATCATGACTGTATAATATTCTATTGTATATTATTGGCACATACTTAGGTATTTTCTATATCTTGGCTATTTTAATTCTGCATTTTCAGATATCTCTTTTAGGTTCTGATTTCATTTTCTTTAAAAATATGCCCCAAAGTGAATTGCTGGGTCACATGACAGTTCTATTTTTACTTTTTTGAAGACTCTCCATACTCCTTCATAGTGACTGTGCCAATTTTGTTGATGCTGCAACTTCACTGGAAACCTAAACTTCCAGAAAGACTTTCTCGACCAGGGGTATCTGTCTGACATTATTCTCTATGAGTTCCTGGACTGCAGTTACCAGGGACTGGAGCCATTGCAGAATTCAAACTCGAACCCAGGTCAATATGTCTATTACCTGACACTCAGTTCAGCGATACTCCTCCTGGGTCCCTTTGCATATAGTGCTGGATCCCACACCTTCTACAAAGGCACTTTGCCATAAAAATATGTCAAATTGTTGTTGAGTGGAGAATAAGAGTGTGGGATTATTATTCAGCTCTGTTCCTAACATCACATCCTGTTTACCAAGATTTTTAACTGAGTTGTTTTCTTATTCAGTTGTGAGAGTTTTTTATATATTCTGAATGCAAGTATTTTATTAGATCAGCAATTTGGAAATATTTTCTCCAGGTGTCTGTCTTTTTATTTTCTCGACAGTGCCTTTTGAAGTATAAAAGTTTTTAACTTCGATGAAGTTCAATTTATTATTTTTCTAATGAATTATGTGCCATGTATCTCTGCCTAATTCAAGGTCTCAAAGAGCATATTCTTTTCTTCTAAGATGTATATAGTTTTGCTCTTGCATTTAGGTCTCTGGGCCATTTGGGGTTGATTTTTTTATAGATAATAGATGGTAAAGACCTAAATTAATCTTTTTGCATATGAGAATATCAATTCATCCCGGCATCATTTATTGAAAAGACTATCTTTTCTACATTGTACACTTTTGGTATAGTTGTTAAATGAATTGACCATAAATCTTAGAGTTTAGTTCTGTGCTCAATTGTTTTTCCATTGTTCTAGCCTTATGTCTATTTTTTAAGCTATGTTAAGAATATGCTGTCTTTAGCCTTTGTTGATCACTGTACTTTGAAATAAATAGTGAAATCAGTAATTTAAGTTTTTCAACATTATTATTAATTTTCAACATTGTTTTGGCTATTTCATTCTTTTTTTTGCTTTTATGAATCTTAGAATCACCTACTTTCTTGCTAAAAAAGAGCCATCTGACATTTTGATAGGAATTATGCTCAGCCTATAGATCAATTGGTATATATAGGCTATCTTAATAATTTTGAGTCTTCCAAAACATGAGCATGAACTTTCTTTCCATCTGTTCAAAATCTTTAATTTTTCTTCATAACATTTTGTTATTTTCAATACATAAGACTTGTATGCATTTTGTTAGATTTAGTCTTAATTATCCTATCTAATAAAGAGGGAATATGCTAATTGACCTTCACCCCATCACAAAGATGGTGGCACCCACAGCTAATAAGGAGGGAATATGCTAATTGCTGCCATGCCCTCAAATATGGTGGTACCCAGTCCCTTCAGCCCCTTTGGGGCAGCAGGCATGTAGTACAGCTGGGCCTGCCCCCAGACAGGTCTGGCCATTCCGCATGCCTGCCTTCAGAGTTCCCCAGTCCCCTCAGCCACTCAGGGCCAGCCTGAGGCTCAGGCAAGCCTTGGATGTGGCTGCCCAGCCACCCAGGGCTGCCTGAGGTTCAGGTAACCAGGGTCAGATAAGACTTGCATTGCCAGCCATGGCAGCAGCAGAGGTGTGATAGGGTATCATCTTCCCCTGATTGCCAGGTTGCCTCCCACCCCTGAGGGCTCCTGGACTGTGAGAAGGAGAAGGCCGGGCTAAAGGACCCCCCTTCCCACACCTCCAGTGCATGAACTTTCATGCACTGGGCCTCTAGTTTTACATATTTTTGGTGCTATTTTGGATGACATTATTTTCTTAATTTTAATTTTCTTAAAACATGCACTACCTGACTATTGAGTCAGGGCCCTAACCTCTTTTCCCTTGGGCTGTCAAATAAAAAGTGACAACAGCCATTATTAATCACTTTTAGATATTATATAGAAACAATAAATATTTTTATATGCACCTCTTATCCTGTGACCTTGCTGAGTTTATTGGTTCTAGTAGTTTTGGGTGATTTTTTCTTCTTCTTGTGAACATGGAAGCATTTTTAAAAAGAGAGCAGCATAGTCAAATTTGCATTTAAAATAGATAATTTTGCAGCTGCAAGAAAGATGTATTTGAAGGAGGAAGTGCTGGAGAAAGAAGATTATTTTTTAACACAGTTGAAACAGTTCCTGACATCAGAATCCTAGCAGGAATATTTAATAAGACAAGGAGTCAACCAGAAAATGAATTAAAAAATATAATTGGTATTTTTTTCACAGAAATTGACCTCTTTATCTTAAGAAAATTGCTTTACGCTGTCTTTTGAATTAATTACATTCATTGTACTCATTAAAGCTTATAAACTTCTGCTCCTAGTAACAGCAGACTGTGCATGATGGACAGCTCTGTTTATTTAGAAAAATCACAAATGTTAACTTTCTTATTCACTTATGACCTAATTCAAAAAGAAGGATAGAGAAGAATTGAGAGTTTGAGATAGGGGGAAAGTTTGATCTCAGACAGTAAATATCTGTTTTTTCCCTGGTTTTAGAGGGGCTAACTCGGTATATTTGGCAAGTCCATTGGTCTAGAGCAGCAATTTTCAACCAACGTGCCAAATTTTTAGAAACATGCACTACCTGACTATTTAGTCAGGGTACTGACCTCTTTTTCCTCAGAAAAAGTGAAAACAGCCAACACAATAGCCATCTGGTGTGAATGAATCAAAATTAAACCTATTTTTTTTAAGTCAGAGCTGCAAAACATATATTTTTGATTCCTTGTCATCTCATTTATATGGTTATTTTTGTATGTGTTTCAATCATTTTAGTTGTAAAATTGTTAGTGGAAGTCATTTTAGTTTTAGGATTATATTATCTTCTTCCAGAGGGAATATCTATTTGTCCTGGCCATGTGTCTGATAAAATAGCAATCCTCAATCACTTCTGTCCAAACAATTCTTGAGAAGATCTATCATCCAGAGATTATTTCTTCTATACTACAACCCTTCAGAGTCTCACCTCCAAATGCGGAGGATTTGCCCAAGACACACCATTTTTCTACAAGAAAAGATCCTAATAGATATATTTCTTCTAATTCTATCAATATCAACTCCCAGGAATTATTTTATATAGATTGAATATAGTTTATGGGACCATATTCTAGTCCTATGTAATAAAAGCCCAGCGATCGAACAGCTGAATGATCAGAACAATCGGTCAACTAGTCCACCAATCATTATGACGCACACTGACCACCAGGGAGCAGATGTTCAATGCAGGAGCTGCCCCCTGGTGGTCAGTGCATTCTGACAGTGGATGTGGTGATCACACAGAAGGCCATGACCTTCCACAAGTGCACGGATCCCATACAGCAGGCTTCTAGCGACAGTATATGAGGCAACCAGCTATTAGACTTTTTAAGTGACATTTTATGCATATTATTAAATAATATTTTTCATATATAAAATTAACAAAGATAAAATAATCTTGGTAATACTTGAAAGTGATTTATCTCTTTTATCTTAGAAATACATCACTAGGTAAGACCCTTATCATGAAAAACTTTCAAATAACAAGCATTATATTTTAAGCTTGGTCCATTAAAAATCTTATCTAATAAAAGACTAATATGCAAATTGACCATCACTCCAACATACAAGATGGCTGCCCCCATGTGGTCAAAGATGGCCACCCTCATGTGGATGTAAGATGGCTGCCACAAGATGGCTGGCAGGGAAGGGCGATCAGGCCAGCAGGGGAAGGCAGTTGGGAGGGACCAGCCTTGTAAGGGAGGGCAGTTGGGGGTGATTAGGCCTGCAGGGAAGGGCAGTTAGGGGCAATCTAGCCTTCAGGGGAGGGCAGTTGGGGGGACCTAAACCTGCAGGAGAGAGCAGTTGGAGGGGACCAGACTTGCAGGGGAGAACAGTTAGGGGTGACCAGGCCTGCAGGAGAGGGCAGTTATGGGTGACCAGGCTGGCAGGGGAGGGAAGTTAGGGGTAATTGGGCTAGCAGGGGAGCAGTTAGCATTGATCAGGCTGGCAGGGAAGTGGTTAGGGGATGATCAGACAGGCAGGCAGGCAGGTGAGGAGTTGAGAGCCAGCAGTCCTGGATAGCAATTGGGCCTAAACAGGCACTCGGACATCCCTCGAGAGGGCAGGCTGGGCTGAGGGACACACACACCATGTGCATGAATTTTGTGCACCAGGCTTCTAGTATAAATAAGTCACCAAAACATGTAACTTCTAAACTCTCACATTGATAAAATTTTGAGCCAATATATTACCTATCTTAATTGAAGCAGATTACCCAGCAAGTGGGCATTTTAAAAAAAGAATCAAAGGTCAGAATAATCAAGAAAAGTAGTTTACTATAGAATAATGTAGTATCAAATTCTAGTCACATCCATTCTTAAACAATTTCCTCTAATTAGCATCAAAATTAACATGGGTTTTTAGGAACCTCAAAAATAAATGAATCATCTATATGCTAATATTAAGTTTAAAAAATCACTCTGTGAAATTCTGTGGAAAACAGGTTAGACACTCATGTAGTGGCCATGTTCCTGTTGATATCATTTCTTCTGAGAGAAAGAGAAAGAGAGCAAGTAAAAATATCAATGATTAAAACAAACTGATTCAAAAATTAAAAAACAACCAAAACATTATTTTACTTTTGTCCTTCTATAAAATGAAAGTCAGACATAGCTAACAAATAAATAGTGTTAGTAGTATTATAACATCACAAAATGATCCATATCATTTATTTTATAAAAACAAGGATATTTTTCCTTAGTAAAAAAAAAAAAAAAATTGGAATTTGAATTTTAAAAGACTTGGATCCATATCATTTATGCATATTTTCAAAGCAAGTAATTTACATCCTGATCTTCTTTGATCTGATTTATAAAATATTCAAAATGCCTCCACCTCTTGATATAAAACCCACTTCATTCTAGCAGGGGCTTTGAGGTGCAATATTAACACCATCCTTCTTATACTATAACTTTAGTATAGTATAAAGCTCTATAAGTTGTATTTGTATCTTGTTTTATCCAGATGTTTAATTTATCCTAATTATTCAGACTACATGACTTGTCAATTAAGCACAGAGGAAATATCATGAAATATGTTCAACATGCAAAAAAGTTATTTTTATTTTCATTTTATTACTTAGTATTTTTGAACAACAATCAAATGCCAGATACTGTTACAGGTAGAAAATACAGCTGTAAACCACTGGAAAGAATCGCTTGGCTTCACAGAACAGAATCTAGGAGAGGGAGAAAGAGTTAATAAATAGGACAAAGAAATATAATATACACTGTGTTGGATGGTTGTGTGCTATGGAGTGAAAGCTGAGAATAGAGATTGGGAGTAACTAAGTAGGGGCTACTACAATTTTAAATAGGGTGATCAAGCCTAGCCTCACTGAGGAGGTGATAGCGGAGGATAGCCTTGATTGACTTGAAAAAGCAAGTCGAATGGCAGGAGGACAACTTTCCCAGGCATAGGAAATAGCCAGTGCAAAATCCCTAAGGCAACTGGCTAAAATGTTGAACAGCAAGAACACCTGAGTGGTGGGATAGAGTGAGTGAGCTAGAAAATTGCAGATGAGATTAGACAGATAAAAAGACCTCGGCCAGTTTAAAACTTGGGCTTGTACTTTGAGATGGGCAGGCATTTCAGAGATTTTAGCAGATATAAAACAAACATGACTTACCTTTTTTATCAAAATCAGAATATCACTTACTATTCCTGGTGAGATACAAGGACCCAAGCAAGGAGACTCTTTAGAAAAATCCTGTCTAATTCCCAGGTATGAAATGAAGATTAATTAGGATCAAGTGGTAGAGGTGATTATAGTGATTCAGTTCTACATATAGTTTTGAAGATAAAACGGAGAGACTTAACTGCTAGGCTTAATACAGAATGTGAACAAAATAAGACACTACGATTCTGGCCTAGGCCGATGAAAAACTGGCATTGCTATTAATTGACATGCAGAAGACTAAATGAAGATCATGAACCTAGTTTTGGACATCTTAAATTTCTGATTTCACAATATAAGTTTGTGCATCAAGGAAACTGTCTAGATGAGAAATATACATTTGCATCATCAACATTTAGCGGACATGTAAAGCCAGAAGGTGAAAGAGACCATTAATGGTTTCAGTTGAGACTTCACAAAAGGTACAGGAACTAAACCCTGGAGGATGAGGCATAACCAATAATAAAGACTAAGGAGCCGAAACCGGTTTGGCTGAGTGGATAGAGCGTCAGACTGTGGACTGAAGGGTCCCGGATTCGATTAGGGTCAAGGGCATGTACCTTGGCTGCGGGCATGTCCCCAGTAGGGGGCGTGCAAGAGGTAGCTGGTCGATGTTTCTCTCTCATTGATGTTTCTGACTTTCTATCCCTCTCCCTTCTGCTCTGTAAAAAATCAATAAAATATATTTAATAAAAAAAAAAAAGACTAAGGAGTGAGCAATGAAGTAGGAGAAAAACCAGACAAGTGAGATGCCCTAGAGCCTAATGAAAATGTTTCCAGAAGACATATTGATAAACAGGATGAAGGCAGAGAATTGATCATTACATTTAGCAATATGGAGGTTATTGATAATGTTCACAAGAGCAGTTGGATAAAGTTGATTGAGCGAATACCTAGCTGAAATGGATTCAAGAGAAATTATTTTTAAAAAATAAGTGAACATAATTTTAAAAATATTTTTGCTGTACCGGAAAAGAAAAAAGCAGTGGTAGCTTGGTAGGGAAAGGTCATTAATAGATTTCTTAAATGGGATAAATATAAGACTGCTTAATGTTCTTGGCCATAATCCAAGAAATAGAAACATTGATGACGTAGAAAACAGAGAGGATGAGATCTAGAACACTTGAAAGATAGCTGGACTTTTCTATGAACATGGACAGTTCATAAAAGTATTTAATCAGGATATTTCCATGTTTAAAACATTATTATGTGTTCCCAGTGCTCTGAGGATAAAATTGGGTTCATTGACTGACCAGTGTTGCTCCATGGTTGAGGATCAACCTATGAACCAGAAGGTCACAGTTCTATCCCTGGTCAGGACACATGCTGGGTTTCAGGCTTGATTCCTAGTGTGTGTGTGTGTGGGGGGGGGGGGGGGGGGTGTTCAGGAGGCAGCTGATCAATTATCTCTCTCTCTTCCTCTCTGAAATGTGTGTGTGTATATATATATATACACACATATATATGTGTATATATATATATACACACACATTTATGTGTGTATATACAAATTTATGTATATATATGTACACATTTATGTGTATATATATATATACACATTTATGTATATATATACACATTTATGTGTATATATACACACATAAATGTGTATATATATATACACTAATTATATATATAATTAGTAACCCTCCTTCTGTACTGTGTGTGTGTGTGTGTGTGTGTGTGTGTGTGTATACACTAATTATATATATAATTAGTGACCCTCCTTCTGTAGGATATTTGTGGATTTTCCAAGTAGAAATGGTTCTTTCCCAGTTTTACTTGACTTGCTCCCAGTCTCTTCTCTGATACCAATCACCCAATCCTCACTTATTGTTCACTATTTAGGTACCTGGGCTTCTAACAAGGTACTTACTCTGTAGGCTTACACAAAAATAATCCTAAGCAAACTCCTCTCCCTTATTAAAAATATTTTTTATTGATTTCAGAGAGAGGAAGGAAGAGGGTGAGAGAAAGAGAGAGAAGTATTGATGAGATAGAATATCAATTGGCTGCCTCCTGCATGCCTCCTACTGGGGATTGAGCCCATAACTAGGCATGTGCCCTGACCAGGAATGGAATAGGCAATCTCTTGCTGGATGGGACGATAGTCATCCAACTAAGCTGAACCAACTGGGCCAAGCTCTCCTTTTGAGGGTCCCATTGGCTCTGGAAAAAAATCACCAACTTTTGTATTGACATTGGAATTCTTACAACTTGCCTGATATAGAGGCAGGATATCTCAAGCTACATCTGATTTCAAACACTATATCCTTCATCTCCATCTCAAAGGAAACAAACATCAAGCTCTCTGAATGTATTCCCTGAAGACCTTCTCACTTAGTTAAGTTGAACAGGAACCACTCAACCCTCATACATGGAGTGGCAGATTATACATAGCAAAGCAATAGCTCTCCAAGAAAACCCCATCCCTTTGAGCTTCACCACCTCAGACTTTAGAATCTTAAAATGGAGTTTGAACTAATGCTAGACTTATTCGGATTATATCTTAGCAGCCCTGAAAGTGAAGGCTTACACCTCACTTATTTAGCCTCCTCTCAACAGAAAGACTCCCATTTTAATATGTGATACTTAATAAATGAAACATTGCCTGGCACTGTGGGAGAGTTAAGAGATGTTAGCTATTGCTACTATTCATCTTATTTAACATTTAAAGTGTGGCTAGATGAGGAGCTACACATATAAAAAAAAGAGGAAAAATCAAAATGATTTAAAAATCAAGACAGTTTGGTGTTATAAAAATCAAGAGAGTAGGTATTTTTGTTGTTGTTTTTGTTGTTGTGTTGTTGAGAAGGCAGTAATTACAGTGTCTAATTTTATGGTGAATTTTAATAAAACAAAACAACCTCGTTTATTAATTGGTTAATGGAGACTTAATTTTGAGCAGTGAGTTAGAGGAAAGCCAAACTGCATTTTCTCAATATAAGGTGAAAACAGACAAGTTGGGAAATAAGTTTATAGGAAAAGTAAAGTTAGATTGGGAAGACAGTGTTTTGTTTTTGTTTTTATTATTAGTATTGTCCTTGTCATCATTTACTTTTAAGGAATAGATTTTAATGTTACCCCAAAAGCCAGAGCCAGTTTTGTGTGTGAGTGTGTGTGTGTGTGTGTGTGTGTGTGTGTGTGTGAGAGAGAGAGAGAGAGAGAGAGAGAGAGAGAGAGAGAGAGAGAGAGAAGGGAGATAGAAAAAAAATAATTGGAAGAAATGAGGAAGAATCAAGGACTTAGAGTGAAGTATTACTCCTATGCAGAAAAAGCAATGCTTAAGATTAGAGAACATAGTAAATAAAGACAATTATGGGTTTAAATAAGTATATAGAGACATGTGAGAAAAGAATGTATATTGAAGGACAACATACCTAGTTGGTATGTTGAAAAGGAATGGTTATGGAGAATTAAGGACAAAAGAATTTCAAGATAAAATAATTAATAGCATTGCTTGGCAAAAAGATGCAAGGAGCATGGAGAATGAAAGAGGATTGATAGATTAAAAAAAACTGCATCCATTGACAGCATTCAGAAATGCAGTTTTAGAAGAATGGTAATAATTGAAGTCTTATTATAAAGGTTAAAAAATGAGATAGCAATAATGAAAAATAAAAGCTTCAAGTAAATACCATTTCAGTTGCCTGGGTGAGAAAATAGCCAACTGGTGGAAATAGTTATCAAGAAAATGGAATGACTACTACAATAAGAGGTAGTAAAAAATACAGCATCTTTTCTGACAGGAGTAAGGGATAAAATTGGCCTATTGCTTGGTGTGGTGGCATTAGGTTTCCCTGAAAAGCTAGAATCTCAACCCAGATTTTATCTTCTCAGCACAATAGGAAAAAATATTGTTTGACTTAATCAAGAAACACATAAGAGTGGCCTTTGAAGAAGTGAAGAATTTGAGAAAACTAGAAGAGTGTAGTTAAGATTAATAAAAAATCACAAATAAATAATAAAAAGACTTGCAAAATTCTATAAAGATTTTGCACAGTAAGGATTTTAGTGCTTTCACTGTGTGACAGTGTTCATTAATACCCAGTAATATTGTGCAGTTAAGGTTGGCTAATAATGATGATAACATCTATGGTAATAATAATAGTATCAATAGTGGCTTTTAACATTTATTGAGCATGTACTATCTATGAGGCATTGAATTGGTCATTTGACATGTTCCAGCTCATTTATTTCTCATAATGATCCTATAAGGCAGATTCTATCATTATTTGAATTAACTACTTTGACCAAAGTTATTGAGCTAGTAACTAGCAAGCCAAAAATATACCTAGGTAGTGTGCCTCCAGAATAAAAGTAACTTCTGTCGCTCTCAGCAAGTTTTACTTAAATATTTTGCATTTTAAAATGTCAAAATATAAACTGGACATTATTATGCTAAGTGAAATAAACAAGTCAGAGAAAGACAAATACCATATGATCTCACTTATACATGGGATCTAAGGAACAAAATAAACTGTTGAACAAAACAGAACCAGAGGCATGGACGCATAGAATAGATTGACAGCTATCAGAAGGAGGGGATTGGTGGAGTGGATGAAGGAAGGTGAAAGAATTAACCAAAGAACCTATGTGCATAAACCCATAGACACACACTACAGTGCAGTGATGGCCCGAAGGAAGGGGGAATGGGGGTTGGGTAGAAGTGGACAAAAGGGGAAATGGGAACATCTGTAATTAGTGTCAACATTAAATATAAAGTTAAAAATAAATAAATAAAATGTCAAAATAAAAACATATCTCTCATCTCCCTAAGTACCTCTTTTAATAAATTCCTCTTCAGAGAATATATGAGTACATCCCCGTTTATGAAAAATACCTCCTGACATTTTATAACGCTCAGAGTTTCTGAAGCACATGCACACAGCTTTTTTCAACTACTCGTTAGAGAAGATATCATCCCTTCTTCCAAGTAAGGAAAGAGTTTCAGAGAAGTCAAGTTATGTACCACTGGGTCCTCAGCTAGTATGTGGAAGGATTCCAATTCAAATTTAAATCTTCCACCTGGCCTGCATGGCTCAGTGATGTATCATTGATCTATGAACCAAGGGGTCATGGTTTGATTCCCAGTCAGGGCACATGCCTGGGTTGGGGGCTTGATCCCCAGTGAGGGGCATGCAGGAGACAGCTGATCAATGATTCTCTCTCATCATTGATGTTCCTATCTCTCTCTCCATCTTCCTTCCTCTCTGAAAGCAATAAAATATATTTTAAATGAATGAATGAATGAATGAATGAATAAATAAATAAATAAATAAATAAATAATAAAATCTAACTCAAGTCCAAAGCCTTGGCCATTCAGTGCATTACTAGTTCTTGTTTATTTTTTCTCCTCTATATTCTTTCCATTTGTATTGTTTCTATTATATTCAACGCTCACAGTCCTACTTTAAATTCCTACATTTCACCCAAACTGACACATTACCATAATATGTTTCCCTAACATAATGATCACCTAAGTAACTCTTTTAGTGTATTTTACACAGCATTATTTTAGCAATAGGTGAATTGTACTTATGATCCCTGCTTTGTCCCTTTCTGTAGTTTTTCCATGTAATTTTGTATTGCTTTCCACGTGGTCTCTGGTCTAAGCCAAGTGATATTAGCAAAATATACCCAAGATGAAGTTTATGGAGCCCTTGTTTATTTCTGCTTTGCTTGTACTCCTTTGCCATGACCATAAATAATCTGGCCTATTGCAGGATTAAATGCATGTATAGAGCTGAGTGACCCCAGTTGGTCTACCTAAGGCCATCTATATCAAACAATGGCCAGTATAACTAACCATGCCAACATTTAGCTAACCAGTGGCATATGTAAGCACAGCCAAGATCGACCAATCCAAGTCAAGATCACCTGAATTTCATAAACCAATATTTTTGCAGGACACTGAGCTTTTGTTTTGTCACACTACATTATTTTAGCAAGATAGCTAACACATGAATAGTATGCAATCTATCCCAATTCAAACATCAGAATAATATTTCCTCATTATTACCTTAGCATATCACCAGTTCATTCATAATTTTACTAATTATCCTGTAAACAAACTCCTGTTTTTAGCTGTTACCACATATATAAATAGGCCACATTCCTTCACTCCTCCACTGACACTATAAAAAATTTCATTCCTACCATACAACCCTTCAATAAACAAATATGTTGTTATTCTCCTTATTTAATTCCTAGTCTCCTTTAAGAAAAAAACAAAAAGCATACTGTGAATATTAGAAAACCCAAAGCCTAGCCCTGAAAGCAGAGTATAGGCTGAGTTTCTATCCTCCAGAGGCCTATACTCCTTCACATGGAATACCCTTGAGTTATTTCCAACCTTTTCCTAAAAATAACTCTCTAAAATTGCTTTCCACATGACACTATCTGCTGTTAATCTCAATCAATATTATATCTCAAATATTTCCAGTACTTCTATAATCTTTTACCATATTAATTTTGATCCACTTACATATTTTTGTTAAGCAACTCTATTCCCTAAATTCTCAGGGAGCCAAATTGTATTCCTTTTTTTCTAGTCCTTTTAAAAACATATGTAACCATTTAATAATACAAAGAAGGCCTTCAATAAGTGTTAAATGAAATGATAAAAGTTAATTTTAAACTTTTATATATGATTTTTTGCAATAGAAATCTCACTATCTTTAATTTTTATTTAAATATTTTAATAAGCATATTAGTAACTAACAAATGTTTATCCTCATTTTAAAAATGTTAGAATGTTTATTTTATCAATATTCCTAGCAAGTTGTTCTAATGCCCGTTGACATACATATGTAGAAATTAGTTTACCTTTTGGCATTCTGAATAAAACAAATACAATCATTTTTTATATAATGCTTTATAAATTAATTAATTTTTACTTACATTATTATTTACATTCTTTTCTTTAATCATCATAAACTATCATTTGAGCTATTTGTATTAACCACTTTTTGTAGTATGGAAATCTGAAGTCCTGACTCAAATTATGATGTATGATAGAGTCACAATACCAACCAAATCTTCCCATTTCAAATGTATTGCTCTTTCTACATTAAACCATATACATTTAGTCTAGTTTTACCTTGAAAGTACTTACTATTGTTTCCTATACTGGTTGAGAGAGTTGTAGATGATTGACATATGTGCCTGCTCTCAAGGAGTCTACAATCTAGTGACCCAATCAGATATCTTAATGACAATATGGTAAATAATAAGGGTAAGGAACACAAAGGAAATATAGTTGGGCATTCAGAGGAGGCTTCTGGGAAGATATAAATAGTAGGCTGGAATGAGAAGTGAGTTAAAATATTGAAGAGGGACACTATAGTCCAGCTGCAGAAAACCAGAGAATTACTTAAGAGATTGAAAACAGGATGGCCCAAAGAGCACTAAATTCAGAGATGAGGGAAAAGACTTCGTCTATGAGGATTCCCAGGTGTCTGGGTGAGGAATCCGAGCAGATCAGGTTGAGGAATGGGAGACAGGTGATGCCTGAGTTTGAGGCACATTGAGTCTGAGGTTCTGTGGAACATGTAAATGGGTCTGTGTGAGGTAAAACACTGAGAGTGTAGTTGAGAAATATCAGGCCTGAAAATGTGGAATAATTTTAAATTATGAGTACTATTTAAACACATGCATACCCACTTATATAGCGAAGAACTAATCACTGATGCATTGTGCATAAAAGAATGATGAGAGAAAGTAACTAAAGCAAAGCACCAAGTCATCAATACCTAAAAGTATTAGATAGGTGATTTTTACAATGATGTGTCATAAAATTTGACTATGCTTTGAATTTTCTCCCATATTTGCTAAAATAATTTTCACTTGATGTATTTATAGTAATTTTCAATTTTACATGCTGCATTTCTGCCTTAAAATTCACATTTATGGTAATCTTTTTCTCCATTAAGATAAATGTCAAATGCAGTGCCAACAAACAGTGTAGGTACATTGCTTACAAAATATTGAAAAAGATTCAAAGATAGCAATTAAAGAATACCCTTCTCTTACTTACAGAAAACCTATAGCCTTTAAGGTACAGAGTAGTACCTTAAAATGACAGGACTATCACTTAAGAACCTGTGGAGTATTTGATATTTATAAT
Source organism: Antrozous pallidus (assembly GCA_027563665.1). Lineage (NCBI taxonomy): Eukaryota > Metazoa > Chordata > Mammalia > Chiroptera > Vespertilionidae > Antrozous > Antrozous pallidus. Next base: position 39,997,110 of record CM050513.1, on the reverse strand, counting down.
TGTAAACTACAAAACAATATTAAAGAAATGTGTCAAAGTACCTTTTATAACAGATTGAAACTATGTGCATCTAAAGGTACAGGTTAATAATGCCTAATATATAATGCCTAATATATAATTTCCAAAACTCTATAAATTTCCAAACTCTATAAACTGATATTTTGTTGTATGTTGCAACATTGATTGGTGAAAAAAACCAAGCCTGTACTAACATGAGACATTTATGGTTTTTATTTTTTCCATACAATAGAAATATTCATAGAACTATCTTCAGATATGTAAATGTATATTTATGGAATTCTATCCAGAATCCATCTGCAGAAGTATTCCATAATATTTATTACATATATACAAAACACTAAGGAAAATTCTGAATTCTAAAACACCTGGCCCCAAAGTGTTTGGATAAGAGATTGACTAAACTTGAAATTTTAGGTCATGTTATAAACCAGATATTCAACACAACCTAATTTCTAGAATTAAAATTTTTCATTCTTGTACCTTTAAGAATAGATTTATCTATACAATATTATATGTATGAAAAAATTTCCAGTTTTATTTCTTTTCCCCAAAAAATATTTTATTCTAGTACTTTTTATTTTTAGCATCCTTATGAAATAATCACTCATTTTTGTAAGGATAGAGAAAAATTTCAAAAGCTTAAATTATTCTTAAAATCACTTTGATAGAGTTAGGATCCAAATCAATACCATCAGGCCTGAATAAAATATGAAAAGATAAATATAGGAGGGGTACATGCATATTTGTACACTTAGGACCAAAGAAAGAGTCAAGTTCCAAGAAAAACAGGGAAAGTGGGAACACAGTTAACATGTATGCAACTCTGTTATAAGTTGACTACTGTCTCAGGACATGCTGAAAGTACGTTGAAGTATGTTGAAGCTGCTCCCAAATATAATACAGTCCTATGCTTCTTGTAATGAAACACTCTATTCAGAAAGAGAACTGACTGTCCCAGTCAATGCTTATCACAGAAGATAATGAATAATATGTTTGGTTCAGGGACCACCCTTTAACAGCAGCATTGACCAACTCAAATAGCATATTTTTCGGCGTATAAGATGACTGGAACTGATAATGATAGGAGGGAAATAACAAACAATAGCGAGAGAGCAAGTGCCAGGCAAGTCCCTGGCGAGTTAGCAACGCCCATCATAACAGCAAGCTACGGGATTTTTACACCCGGTGTATAAGACGACCTCCCCCCCCCCCGACTTTTGAGACGATTTTCCTGGGTTAAAATGTCGCCTTATACGCTGGAAAATACAGTAATCCTAGTGAGGAGTAAACATGATGTGATCACTCTAGAAATTACCTTGTGAAAAACAATTGCAAAGACTGAAATGTCTAGCTTTAAGAATAAAATTATTGATGGAGTTTTTGAAATGAATCTACTTATCCTGTGTAATTAGACACCCCAGTGTACCTATAGGTGAGAGTTACTGGAAATAAGATTATATCTCAAAGCAAGACAAGCTGACTGAAAATGCAAAGTTTAGGAGAGGTGTTAACCATATAGAGTTATGGGATTACAAAATGGGGTGTGAAAAAGGTTCTAGATGGTCCTATCCATTCTGATAGTGATCAGTACCTCAACACCACAGTGCAAGTTAATAATACAGCTGGGTTTAGAATTTCATCAATTTTCATTAAATACATTTTAATATTTATGAAAGCATAATACTTACAAGATATAATTTCACAGAGAGAAGTAAACTTCAACATTAGCTATATTATACCTAAAGCAGATGACCAATTTTTTTATATATTATACAAAAATATAGTATATATTGGAAGTGATTATTAATAATCTCATTCATTTTCTATGCTTTTTTTCCATATCTCAAATAAATACATGTATAACTTTGAATATAAATAATCTGGAATTCCTTAAAATTTTATATTTTTTATAAAATGATATTCTTGACAAAAATATTCTAAAAAATAACTCATCTAACAATTTTAAGTTTGTGAGGATAAGTACTGAACTTTTGCCTTTTTTCTAATTTTCAAAATAGTTTATTAAAAGAAAATTGGTTGAAATGTTTTTGAGTGGAGAAGGCAATACATCAATAACTTCCAGAATTTTTAAGCAGAAATTAGGCATTTTTAAAGAAATATTCCTAACACTGTCTAAATAAAAATAATTAAACAGTAGTTTTCCAAACTAATATCCCTTCCAAAGATAGAGCACACAACTGAAAGTGGAAAGCACATACTTCCAAATGTCATGATTGTGTTTAAAAAACAAGGAAGAATCAACTGCTCCAATACCTAATGATCAACAGGTGATTTTCTGCCCCCACCAAAACACAGATTACGTTAAAAAAGAAAAAGACCAGATAGAAACTCATCCTTCACACTTCCCATCAGCAACATACCACAGCTTTCTTTGAGGCAAGGTTTTATGTGAATTAGTATCTATGCCTAATTTTTTTCTCACCAAAACATACATACCATCCTATCTAATAAAAGAGAAACATGCAAATTACTGTACCTTCACTACGCTACCAGCCAATCAGGAGCCGGGGCAGGGCAGGGCGGCAAGCGATTGGGCAGGGTGGCACATGCCCTCGCTAGAGGTCAACTGCCCAGGGTCCGAGCCTCAACCAGAGGCAGCAGGGTGATTGCGCCTGCTGGGGGTCAACCGCCCAGGGCCCCAGCCTCAGAGCATTAGCCAGAGGCTTGCGCTTTGGCCGGGGAGGAGCAGGGCAATTGCCTGTGCTGGGGGTCTCCTGCCCAGGACCCAAGCCTCAAACAGAGGCTTGCGGCTTTGGCCGGGGGCAGAGCAGGGCGATCACACGTGCTGGGGGTCCCCTGCCCTAGGCCCAAGCCTTGGATCCTTGGCCAGAGGCTTGGGGCCTTGGCGGGGGCAGAGCAAGACAATCAAGTGCGCTGGGGATCCCCTACCCCAGACCTAAGCCTCAGATCCTTGGCCAGAGGCTTGGGGCCTTGGTCAAGGTGGAGCAGGGCAATCACAGCTAACTGGGGGTCCCCACCCAGGGCCAGAGGCTTTAGGCCTTGGCAGGGGTGGAGCCAGAGATCAAAGGAGATAGATGTGAACTGTAGAGGAAACACCTTTTCTGGCCACTCATTGGCTAAGCTTCCTGTACGCCACTGGTAATATTCTTAGTAACTTGGGTATAAGAATCCAAAAAAGTAATCTAGGGTTCTTCTACCACACAAAGGTATGCTGCTGAAGGGCTAAGAAATATCATATCCTTTCCCTAGGAAGTTTGGCTCAGTGGATAATGCCTAGGTTTGCCAACCGCAGGGTCCGGGTTAGATTCTGATCAAGGGCATGTACCTAGGTTGCAGGCTTCTCCCTGGCTAAGGCCCAGGTCAGGGCTCATGCCGGAGGTACCCCATCAAAGTGTTCCTCTCACTTTGATGTTTCTCTGTCTTTCCCTTTCTCTTCCACACTCTCTAAAAATCAATGGAAACATATCCTCAGGTGAGGATAAAAAGAAAAAAATAAAGAAATGTTATATCCTATGAAGGAACATCTTGAAAATGCCTAAATAAAGTTGTCATTTTTTCATGGTGAAGGGACCGGAGTCTGGGTTGATGAAAACACCTTGATGGCTACAGTGACTGGCAGTGGCTGCAGCAGTTGGTGATGGGGCTGGTGCCTTTCCCTGATCAGCCCAGTCGCCTCCCACAAAGGGAGGCCAGACTGTGGCTTAGGCCCGCTCCCCCGGGGGAGCGGGCCTAAGCCATCAGTAGGACATCCCCGAGGGTTCCCAGTATGTGAGAGGGGGCAGGCTGGGCTGAGGGGACCTCTTTCCCCCAGTGCAAAATTTCATGCACCAGGCCCCTAGTATATTATAAAGGGAAACGTAATCATAAGAATGGAAAGAAAACAAAGCTTACTTAAGTCTTATCATATTTTCAATTGCAGCTGGAAGGACAAATGCTACCAGGAAGCATACCTGTGGCATGGCTGAGTTGAGCTGTCTCTGGAGCGAATCTCTGTCATAGATGACATCCTGCAGTCTTTGCTGGGCAAGTGAAAGACTTTCTTGGGTCTCACGTAGGGTGTCTAGAAGACGGTCCCTTTCATCAAGCATATTCACCATCAGCTGCTCAAAATGGGAGTCTGAGTCCGAGCCACTGCTTTGGGACCCCCTCTGGCTCATTGGGGTGTCCTCATTAATCGTAGGCATCACTTCACACATCATTGCTTAAAGAAAGTAAAGTGGAGGGAAGTCTTAGTAAAGAAATGTTTTCCAGGAATGCCGCCCAGCCCTCAACCCAGAAAATGCTTTGCAGCTCTTTCGTCTAATTGTCTCTTTTTCCCTTATTCCAAGCAAATTAATTATTTTTACCTCAAAGAAAAGTAATTTTTTTCATGATTTATTCCATCTAATTCAATTTATAGTAACATGTCACTACATTTGTTAATTGATCACCTTTCTTCCCCTATAAATTTACAAATCCCTTATTGCTAATACCTTCATGTTATCTTTATCTGTTATATATTGTTAACAACAAGCAGTGTCTGCCACTTAATGGGTGGGCAGTAAATTACTTTTAAATGACTTAAATAATTCAATGAATTAATGTTCACTCTTTTATTCAGGAAAATTTACAAATAAGAGAGTATTCTGTTTATACAATAAACAGTTCTCACTTTTTTATTTTATCAACATTTTTTTTCACACCTATTTAAAACTTTTTTACTTCAAAACTCCCATTTTATTATTTTTACACGCTGTCTCCCTAAATTCCTGCAGTAGACTACAAGGTAACGTGACTGAATTAAATAAAAGCTTTATGAAATAGACTGAAGTACATACATTTGTTTAGATTAATATACGACTAATTGCACTAAATATTCCTTTGTTTCCTGTGAGCTGCATTGTCTGGTTTTCATAGAAACAATACAAATTAACACTTTCTAATATTCCACCAAAACTGATACCATAAAATTACATTAGCCAATGCAGTAACTTCACATCTCAGCTGCTAATCAGAGGCTACCAGTCATGAAATAAATTAACTACACAGGATATTTAAAAAATAATTTATTTTAAAATAGACAACACAGACATTAAGATATAACAATGATCTATTGTGTGGCATTTTAATAATCAGAAATTATCTCTTTTTCTCATTTATGCTCTGTCTTGTATTTTAAAAAGAATCAAGCACATCTCAGCCTCAGCTGTTGTCCTGAGGCCAGGAGCTATTAATTAGAGGGCTTGGTTTTGTAGAAGGCTGATGTGGAGAAAGGCTGGTTTGGCTGTTGATCCTGAAGCATTCCTTGGTTTTATAATGCAGGGTCAATTCATTTTTCTGCCTACGTGTTCCTGTCCTTGGGGAAAATGTTTATGATGATATTTTCAAGTAAAATGTCAAGACTTAACAGCTCAATAGTTAATTATTTTATGTAATTCTTCCTATAAATTGAGTTATTGAAGAGAGAAATTCAATGATCTGTAAATGATTTGATCAGGGCTCACTGAAAGGTAGGAGAAACTTTCAGAAAGATAAGAGGAAAGTACTTTTGTCACTGATACCCTATGTAAAAAAATTAAGGAGGGCGATTTTTAGAATAATTCAAGATAATGCTTTGAATTATTGCTTATCATTCAAAACAGTAGGCTACCTGTAGGTAAGAATTTGACTTGTTCAATGTCTTATTCACCCTAAAATAAGTAACTTTGTAGCTAGACAGAATGTATTAATGCACACACATGTGCACACAGGCAAACACGCACACATTGTTACTTTCTTAGGTACTTAATGATAAAAATAAAATATTATTTGTATTTTTTCATTTTGAATTTTATTCAAATACCATCACAAAGATGGAATAAAAAAACTCCTAAATTTACAAATTTTCTTTACATTGATTGAAAGGAAATTGCAAAACAAAAAAGTGTTCCAACACATTTAAATATTTAAAATGATTAGTTTACTTGCCATGCATGACATACACACTGAACAGCTGTGTCATTCTGAAAAATCATTACCAGGAGCCAATGTAGAATTTTTTGTGTGTTTTTTGTTTGTTTGTTTGTTTGTTTGACATGTACGGTTATAACAAAATACTGAAAGAGAAAATGGTAGCATTGTGACAATTTGTGTCAAAACACTTGCAAAGGTTTAAATTTTAGAATTACTTAAACATTATTAAATCTGTATTTTAAATTACACCCTTCTTGAAAAAAGCCACTAGCCCATCTTCACTTTAAATTCCAATGAAAAACACAATTTCATTGATTAACTCCATTATAATTTTCTCCTGAATACACTACACTACCTCCAACAAAGACTTGTCACCAAGCTCTTAGATGGCTATAAAAGCTGGGTTTTGATTAAGTCCAAAGATGCTATGATGAGAAGAAGCACCTTGGGGACTTCAGAAAGTCTATTAAATCTACACTCAAGAGAACTGGATTCAATTTCACTCCTGTAGCATGTGAACCAGGGAAAGTCACTGCACCTGTCAAAACTTCTGTAAAGTCGGGTTAATAATCTATGCTTTTAAAAAAGTGTTCTAACACTCTGATCCTATGCCTGACTGAGATTACACAGTAAAATAATAAAGGGCTTTTACAAATTCAAGTATTTCTTTCGTATTATAAAGTGGTCAACATTCAACATTTCAGAAAGAATATTTTGGTTTTTGATTCATTATATTCCCATGCCTAAAGATTTCATTTCATTGGGTACTCTGAACTCTCCGCATTAAACTTAAAAAATCAAACTATGGAAAAATTACTTAGGAAATAAAATAAATACATGATGCTTTTCTTAACCAACAGTCAACACAAATAAATACATCTGAACTCTTCTCAACAAAACTGGGGGGGAGGGGGGATGATGTTTCTACAAAAAATAAGTCACTTTCATGAACTACTTTAGCTTCTTGCACTAGAACACAGGTTCTAATATAAATTATAAAATATTTGTATAATCCCTAAAATATAATATAACCTATTTCTTAAATGCACATTTTAGAAATTAAAAGCAATTAAAAATAGATATTCAGTATAAGATTAAACACCCTCTCATAAAATAGATGACATCTGAAGCAACTTGGACAATCCAGAAGTCTATGGTACATTTCATCTTCATAAACCATTTTTAACTTTTCTGATAATTTTCAAAATTGCAACTTCCTGAATAGTATAATTCCTGAAAAACCAGGAAGGGGTTACTAACATTTTGTTTTGATATTTGCCTTTTCATCTTCTCCTCTTCAAAGTCAATGGGATACATGAATTAAATTATCCTCTTCTAGATATGTATGCCTTGTTTCATTAAATCACTGAAGGTCTCAAGATCAAGTAGAGATTATTGTATTTTAAAAGGAAAAAACAACAACAATAATCTTGATTGGTTTAGTTATCCCAGTGCTTAAATTTAGCTTGAATAATTTTATACAAGGAAAACCAACTCCCTTATTCTTAGCACATAACCTTGACTGTCTCCTAAATCTCTCAGATTTCAAAATAAAAGTTTGAATGCCCAGTGGAGTCAGTACCCAAAAGCTTCATGATTCAATGTGTTTCTTAGCAATATAGACCATTTAAGCAATGCCTATACAAATATAATAGTGCTACAAAAGGCTTTTTTTTTTCTGTCAGTGAATCACTTTATTCAGGCAGATCACTAGGATTTAGACCTCAGTAGAGGCAAAGATGAAATTATCTTTGGTAGGTAGTTTCTTTTGCAAAGATTGAGTTTTAAGAACTAACCCAGCTCCATCTCAGTTAACACACACACACACACACACACACACACACACACACACACACGTAATTCCTTGAGAGAAATCCTAGCTATTGTCTGATTACGGTACATGAATATTCCTCCTCCTATTTAACTCTGAAATCCCCTGTCCTCGGGAAATAATACCATCACTTCTAAGGAAGCATTTTGCACTTTCTTTACCCCAGTGCCTCTACAGCTGGCCAAAGAGCCAGATCATCTCCCAGGGCTGGACAGCTACCTCTCGGCCACACCCCCACCCCCTGAAGAAGTTGACTTCATCGTTTCCACACTTAACACCCTTCATTCTGCCCCCCGGGAGGGAACCAAGCAGGGAGGCAGGAGAGAAATAGGAGGAAGGATGGGAGTCCGGTGGGAAGCACAAGGTACCTAGCAGTAATTGGCAAGGAGGAATTTGCATCTCATCTTCCCTGGGGGCGGGGTGGGGCCGGGGCAGGGAGGGAGCTAAAAAATAATAATAAAGCGGTAGGGGAGACCCTGTAACTCAAATACAGTGATTGTACCTAATGCCGGTAATTTCGGGTCCTGCTTCTTCACTTGATCAATGACAACCGCAGTCTCCGGCTGGACCAGAGGGGAGGCTCACGCCCGGCGCTCCAGGACCAGGTCCCTGGCGATGGGAGCAGAAAGGCAGCTCAGACCCGCGCGCGCCCCCGCGCCCTCCGGAGCCCGCCGCGGCTGGGTGGCGAGGCGGCGGCTCCGCATCTTCCCGCGGCTCCGTCAGCAGCCAGAAGGAGAAGCGTCCATCGGAAAAATGGCATATTACAAATTTTGCTTTGGGAAGCAGGGCTCGGTCCAGACCATTGTCAAAGGGAGGAGAGGGGGAGGCGGCTCTTAAAGCAGCAGCAGCCCCTTTGCCAGAGCCGCCCCAGCTCCACGCGTGCAGCCGCACACCCGGCGCCGGGAGCCGGGACCTGGGGGGGGGGGGGGGGGGGCTGGGTTGGACCTGTAGAAACTTAATCTAGTGGCGCTGCTCCCCCTTCCAGGTCTAAGCCACCCGCAGGGTATCTCCCCCACACGTGAGCTTGGGCGGGGGGGGGGGGGGGGGGGAAGGATGCTGAGTAAAACTGGCAGGGAAGTTCTCCACCACATCCCCCTCCGGGAGCCCCTCCGGAGTTGGCCGCCGACGCCAGAAGTAGGAAAGCTACAGGGAAGCGAGTCCCCAGGGATGCGAGAGGCAGGACAGGTCCCCTCCGGGCCCCCAGCCTATTTCCGCGCTACGGTGTCTCATTTCACTTACAAAAAGAAAAAAGAAAAAAAAGGCAGTTCTTTTCTGGAAAGGCAAGCAGTCAAGCAGCCAACCCCACACACCCAGATTCCCCTCCCAGCCTCTTTGCAAGCCTCCTTGCTGGCACCCGCGAGCCGGGAGGACCAACCTGCTGGGAGCCGCTTCGGAGGCTACAGCATCTCTCCTCGCTCGCCTCTCGCCTGGGCTGCAGCCGCTGCTCCTCCTCCGGCTCTCCCCCGCCTCCTTGGCAGCAGCCACCTCCTCTTCCTCTGGAACAAGGGCTTCCCCTGGAAGCCGCTGCAGTGGTTTCCACCGGCCCTTAAATAAATTCTGAAGTAATCACGTCTCCGCTCTCTCCTCCTCACGCACACGCGCTCGCGGATACACACGCCTGCCCCGAAGCCGCCGCTGCCAGGCTGCTGGGCTCGCGCGGGTCCCAGTGCCTCTGGCGAAGGCGGGAGCTGGGGATGGGCAGGTGTGGGGAGGGAGTCGGCTCTTCCTCACCAAGCCTCCCCCGACACACACACAATGGTCTTTGCAGAAAACCGTGCGTCTGCCCGCGCTGCTGGGGAGGGGAATGGGCTTGGGCACCTTCTGGCTCTCTGGTCTCCTGTGCTCATTTCTTTAAGCAGCTTCCCTCTCCCAGAACGAGGGCATGACAGTCACGGTTGTAAAGACCTGAGTCAATCCAGGGTGTGGCGGCAGCTGTCACTTCTCCTTACCTCTCCAGTTCTTCTCCATTCATTGCTTTGGCGATGAGGATTGTGTGTTAAGTACTCCCTGCCCTAGTAAATTTCAGCTTTGGGCAAAGTCTGATCTCCATAGCGTTCTAGTTTCTTCACACCTACATCTCCCTTTACCCATTCTCCTTCCCTTCTTCATTCATACAAATCCATCTCATCAGGGGCAGGGAGAAAGCAGAAGACAAAACCAATGCCTACTCTCAGCAAAAAAGAAAACGCTTCAGTGTAGGAAATTCACATATCCTAGTTTCCATAAAAAGAAAGAAGGTGTGCAGAAGGGAATTGGGAAAAGGGTTAAACATTAAGGAATAATGTTGGGGTTAGTGCAAGTACCTTCAGGACATAGTGCAATAAATCTAAAAGGTATGTTTTACTTTTGTTTAAAGCAAAGAGTCACAAGCTAACTAATGAATTAATATTCAAATACCAACTCCTTAAGTGCAACATTCAAGATACAGATCTTTCATTTTGAGGGTAGCATTTAATTCATTTGGTGACTCCACTGTGAAATGTGAAGTCAAGTACCCCCTTCCCAGTCTCTTCTAGATTGTTATTCAAATTCTGAATCACAAGGAAATTCTGTAAAAATCAAACATAGAATGATATGAAGATTCACTATATGTCAACTGAAACACTTTCCCAAATTTAATGTACATGTAGACAATTCGTGGATCTTATTAAATTTCAGATTATGATTCGCTAGGTTTGGGGTGGACCCTGAGTTTCTGTATTTGTAACAACTCCCAAACAGGACCACACTATGAGCAGCAAAGTTCTAAACCACCCTATCAAGTCATCCTTTGCTGTGACTTAAATATTCTTAACCATGAGAAACCCATTAACACACAAGGCAGCCCAGTCCCTTTTCAAATACTTCTTATTAAAGAATAGCTTTATCGTTTGAATCAGATATCAGCGCTCATAACTCTAGAATTCCCCAGAAGACATAAAATGTTCTTTACATGATAGACCTTCACATTTTAAAAGACAGTTAATATGTCTCTTTGTCTGTGAATTCCTTCCTTCTTAAACCTTGGCTCTAATTTCTTTGGTAGTAAACATTTTTCAAATACAGGGTGATTTCCAGCAAAAGTCTTCATTTGCCTGACTCCCCTTCGCATAACAAATGAAAGTTGTGATTCTAAGTATAAACCGTGCGCATTCAGTTCACCTAATAGAGCGGAAAGACGACTGCATAGTTGAAATCACAGAAAGGAAGATAATGGAAGCCAGAGAATAGTTGTGAAGTAAAAGGTTTTTAATTAAGAAGATATAGTCTTTATGGATACTCTCAGTGAAATATGGTAGCAATCACCTCTGGTAAAACTGCTGAAACTTGATCCTGCTGTTCGGCTTAAAACAAAAGGGTAGTCTTCAGCTATCTGCTTTTGTGAGATAGGACTAGCAAGGTTAGAGATGAGCAGCAGGCAACAAAGTCATTCATAGTCCCCTGTAACTTCCCTATCTCAGATACAATCCTGAGAGCTGTTCTCAGAATTTAAAACAATAAAAGCTTATAGTTCAGACCCCTTTAAAAGAACTGCCTGCACCCGGGACAGTATGGCTGTGAGTGTTAGGTCTCCACGTGTAGTGCTCTCCGACCGTCCTGGCCAGTTCGATAAATCCTTACTTGCTTATTATCAACTTAACCGCCTCCGTGGTCATTTGCAACTGGTTGTGGAAGACACCCCACAACATCAGCTTAAAAACAATAGATTCTAATGTTATCACTCCCAACATTACAGTCAAGAGTATAAATAACATTTTCTATCAACTGAGAGGCATTATTAAGGAGCAACTTTGTAGAAAGCATCAGGTAAACCAATTCACATGAAAAAAGTCACTCCCTGCACCAGTTATTCAGGTTTCATGACCCTCTAACTTAGGATGCGACAGAATGTCCAAAGGGCTTGTTATAATACAGATTTCTAAGCCTGGTCCCACAGTTTCATACTCAGTAGGTCTGGGGTGTAGCCAGAGATTTTGCATTCCTAATAAATTCCTAAGTAATGCTAATAATAGTACTAGGTCAGAAATCCAACTTTGAGAACCACTGATAACTTAATCTGAAGAAATTAACCTGAACAAAAATCTTTCTTGTTCTGCACAATAAGTACTTATTCTACAGAACAAAAAAAACTACTGATAAATATCTTTCATTCAGGACAAAAATCTCCCATACAAATGTAAAACCAATTATTATGCTGACTTTATCATCTACTCCTACTAGTTTTTAAGAGGTAAGAATCAATTATTAAGATGAAATAGCTTACCTCCTAAATAGTCAACTATTTGCTACCTCTTTCATTAATCTTAGTACCTAATATCAATTAAATGAGTTAGTCTATAGAGGTATACAATATTGTCAGCCATACTCACTAATTCTTCTACTGCATTTTATTTTAAATATGAGTATTCTTATCTATATGCTCTTAAGTACAACTACTCTCATTTTTACTATAAGGGCTAGTCTTTCCATCTCTTTAGATATTCTACACATTGCATGCTCTGTTAGTAGTAAAAATGATCCTATATAACAAAAGCTTAATATGCTAAGTGTCCGGTTGTCTGTTCAACCAATCAAAGTGTAATATGCTAATTATATACTAAAGCCACCCAAATGCTCACTATGATGTGCACTGACCAACAGGGGACAGTCAACCAGTTGTTATGACGTGCACTGACCACCAGCAGGCAGATGCTCTGACCAGTAGGTTAGCTTGCTGCTGGAGTCTGATTGATCAGAACTGAACAAGATGAGCCAGACACACCTTGGATCCCTGCCTCTCTCCCCCACTCCCTATGGTCCCTCCCCAGCTGGCCAACCTCCAACATCCCTCCTCAGCCCTGATTGTGCACCAGTGGAGCCCTTTGGTCTAGCCTGCACCCTCTTACAATCTGGGACCCCTTGGGGGATATTGGAGAGCTGGTTTCAGCCCAATCCCACAGGCTAGGCTGAGGGACCTCACTGGTGCATGAATTCGTGCACCAGGCTTCTAGTAGTAATAATAATAATGAGAAGAAGCACTTGTTTTATTTAAATCAAATATAGCTTTGTTTGTAAAGATAAAATTTACTTAAATCAAGCACCAAAGAAAATAAGTAATTAAGTATGGGCCATGACAATAATAATGACTTAGTAATGGCAGCGATTTTCTTTTAAGTAGAAGGATAATTTTCATGCATAATGAAAACAAGTAATATTAGTTGTAACAGAGATATTAATATTAGTATCACCTCATTTCAACTCTATAGCTACCAATTTATGAAAATACTTCAGCTATATTCACAATAGTTTATATTAACATTATGAAAACAATTACATGACAATATGTATTTTATTTTTTATGTTACACATTATTCTTATTTGTCTAAAGGAGCAAACTTCGGAATATGAAAGCTATACTAAGCACACAGTTGCTGGTTCTTGTGCCTCCACTAAATGTATAAATATTAATTTTCACAAAATAAATTGTGAAAGGCTACATTAATCAATCTTTATCTATGCATTTATATGGGATTATTGTAAAATGTAGCAACTTGACAAATAGTCACCAAGATTTCAACTCATAACTAAGAATGACTTAGTGTTACAGAACAGCAAAAATTTATTTTTTGAAGT